>CM066036.1:14430899-15030899 GCA_033557465.1 Ichthyophis bannanicus | reverse complement strand
GCTCTGTACACAGACAGACATCAGGCCTGGATATGGTAAGCTGCACCCCACCACTATCTGATATACTCCTGCAGCAAGCCATCAGCCACTGCACCCTGCAAGCCACTCCATCAAGACACATATCAGCTGCAAACAGTCTGCTAGTTAGTCCATAATGCATGCACCCAGAACTGGAATATCAGCATACACAGCAAGCAGATAAATCAGTGACTGAGCCCCAAAAAGAAACCCATATCTATCACATGAGAGAAATCTGTATAGCACTATGGGGGTGCCTAGCCATGCTGTGGTCACTGCACAGTCAGGGTGAGAGTGATCTCTCAGCAGGACATACTGAGGTCACCCTGTCTGTGTAGGTGGTGGCCGGGCACTAAAATGTGCCTGTCACTGCCCTATGCCCTGTGCAGATGCACCCTGGCCAGGCCACCCTG
Organism: Ichthyophis bannanicus; assembly: GCA_033557465.1. Lineage (NCBI taxonomy): Eukaryota > Metazoa > Chordata > Amphibia > Gymnophiona > Ichthyophiidae > Ichthyophis > Ichthyophis bannanicus. Next base: position 15,030,468 of record CM066036.1, on the reverse strand, counting down.
TCCGGCCTATACCCATGGTACCTTGCTCCTCATTATGCACATTGGCAGCTCAATACTGGCAACATTGCTGGCAGTGTGGGCTGTGGAAGGTGTTTGCAGCCACCACACACTGGATAGACAGACAGACACCCCCACACCTATGCCAGCATTGTGCAACTATAGAGGTGTTCAGCAGCCATACCCACCACACCAGTCCTGGGCACAGTTCAGGCATGGATATTGTACGCAAGACTGTTGGGGGTCACTCCCCATGGTGGTACGCACTGTCAAAGTCCAGACCTGCAGCACACACCACAGACAGCAGACTGATTGTTATGGTGGAGCTCACTGAGCAAACTGTGCTTAATGTAGGAATTGATATCTGCCAGTTATCACAGGAAACGTTTGATAGCTGTGTACCATATACCCAGGTGTAGGGTGGCATTGCTAAGGTATGCAACTGCTAGTATTGGGAGATACAGGCAGGGCCCAATGTCCTGCTTCTCCAGGAGGCATTGGCCAATGGGGCCTGTGGGTGTGTTTGGCCCTGTTGGCTGCTGCTTTATGGCAGAGTTCCCCAACTCCAGTCCTGGTGTTCCAAGCCTGTTCGGGTTTTCATGCTGTCCCTCATAAATATGCATGAGCTACATCTGCATACCATGGGGGTGGTGCATAGATATGCAGCACAGGCATCTTTATTAGAGGCAGCATGGAACCTAAATGGTGTGGGACCCTCCAGGACTGCAATTGCGAGACTCTGCTCTGGGTAATGCGCCTGTTTCTGATGTCTGTGTTTGGTGTGGTATAATATAGGCGTATTAACCATGCGTATGTGCTCTGCAATAAAGGTGTGTCTTTACTATCACTGTTTAGTGGTGGGTAAAACTATGGGGACTGGGTTGGCAGGAGCCCCAGCTGGGATTTGAACATGTGATCCTCTGGTCTTACAGGCACTGGCTGTGTCTGTTGCACCACACTGTGGTTACAGAGATGGTGCAGTCCCTGGAGTTAGTTAAAGCGGCCTGACGAGTCAGAAACCCTGCTCTGCACAGGTTTACTGTGGGCTTTTACCTTGAATGGAGACAAAGGTGCACATAAACCTCAAAACATACCTCAAAAAAAGGGGCACACACTCATAACCAAGCTGGGCAACAATGATATCATTGGGTAACATTACACACCACTCCCAGGAAAGCTCCATCACAATGAAATGATCTTTGAAAGGGTCTACAGAGCGTAGACCCTTCCAAACATCATTTCTTTCTTTGGTGCTTTCCAGGGAGTGTTGTTCATTGTTGCCCATTGCTATCACTGTTGCCCAGCTGAATTGTGCTTTTTACAATGTTTCTTGTGGTCATTCTTAAGGTTTTATGTGAACGTTTGGTCCTTGCACATGTATCACACTGCTCACGTGTTTTAGGTTTCCCCGGTTTTGCTGTACATTGCTGACGGAAATGGTTTCTCTTCCCTTTAATATGCCTTTAACGACAGGTTTTCATTCGCGTTGGAATTGAGCTCAGAAATTCAGCGCGTTAGTATGAGGGGAGCATCTCCCCGCCCACTCTCCACCCATTGACCCCTTCTCTCCGCCCACTCTCCACCTTCTGCGCTGTTTTAACGCGCCACGGAGGTTTACGATCGTTAACTGCGGTTAACGCGCGTAAAGTACGTTTAACGATCGTTAGCACGTCAGAACGCGCGTTCGGACGTGCTAACGATCGTTAAACGTACTTTACGTGCGTTAATCACGATTACCGCACTTTAGTAAACATCCCCCAAAGTAGTTGTGCAACCGTTGGTTGAGGCAAACAAGAATATTTATTTTTTTGTGGGTTTCCAAAACGCATTAAAGTTCTGAACACAGGTAAAAGGATACTTCTCCAACACAAAGAAACAAGGATACTGGAACTTAGGAAAACTGAACACAAGGCTTTCTGACACAAGCTGCTGTCTTCAATAAACAAATTAACATCTCACAGCACAGCTTTGTTTAAGCATGTTCAGCAGAGGTAAACTTCTTCTCTTAACAAAAACGTCTTTACTTTGGGGAAATGCTTATTAGATACAAAAGCTGGTTAAACATTTCTTCTCAGCAAACGTTTCTTTCTTTAGCCCTGCTCTCAGGTTTTCAGACTTCCTTAAAACATAGAGAGCAGTCCATCGGAGACACCTCCGAGCTAGACTGTGACTCACAGAAATCAACCTGCATAGGTTCTTGGGCTACAGCTTGCTTGTCAGTTTCTCTGGCTTCAAAAGCTTGTTCAAACGTCTTCCCTTGTAAGAGCTTACAGAATTCATTTCATAACTTTTCTTTCTGAGACGGAACACTTACATTAGGAGAGGGAGCTTTCCTACCCTGGAACACTTCCCTTAAAGCCTCTATGGTGTTCAAATCTGCTTCCCTGCTTTCGGCTGGGCTCTGGCTCTTTCCATAAAGAAGTGTATCCACCCACCTTCTAGCAGTTGAAGATTGCAACAAGGGGTCTAGAACACTGGACGTTGGAACTTGTTCCACGTGGGCTGTAATCTTCCCAGCTAGGCGTCTGCTGGCTTCAGCTTTAGGAGTATTATTCAGAGACAGTGTGCTTCCCTTTTCACCGGTACCATCCAGCAGCTGGAAGACAGACTTCCCTTGTCCTTCTCCTTTCCTTCTTCTCTGAGCTCTACCCTTTCTCTGAGGTCTCTCTTCCTCCTGGGAACTCTCTTCCCCCTGGGAACTCCACTCCGTCAGAGATCTCCTCTCACTCAGAGACTCTCCTTCCTTCAGGATTTCTCCTCTGCTCAGGAATTTCTTCCTCCTCAGGTAATCCTCTCCCTTCAGGTAATTCTCCTCTCTCTTCAGGTACTCCTCTCTCTGTTCTGAGTCAGGTTTAAAAACGCTTTTCCTGACTGCCACACCCTTATGTTTGCACATGTGCCCGTAATCAGCCTCCAAGCCTGGCTCTACAACAGAGCTTGGGCGTGGCTTAGCTTCAGCAGAGAGCTGGTTTTTTTTCATGCTTACTTTTCTAGCTCTGTGCAAACCTGGCTTGTCACTCATTTTAAAAGTACAAACAGCATTTTCTTCTGTTTCCATTTTCTCATGGCAGCTCTCATCACCACAGGTTACATCTTTGAGTGCAAATGTGCATTGGGAAACTGTGCACAGAGCTTCAAAGCATGGCCCTAAGGTATAGCATATTACATCAACTGCTGTGTTTTCTTCGATGTCTTCCCCCCTCCTGAAAGCGTTCCCATATGTCATATACCACTATAAAAATAAGTGCTATGATGGTGACGGTAACGGACGCACGCCAGTGAAGCTCCGAGTTTTTGTCTGCCATACGATTTTACCTGTCCTTTTTTCCTGGCTAGCTGATACCGTTTGATGCCGCATAAGGGCAGGAAACGGAAGGTGAAGTTGGCGGCGACAGAGGACTCGGCAGTGGAAAAACTGACGGTTCGCGGTCCCATGGATTCTTTCCTGGAGACCGCGGGGAGAAATACTGTAACTCCGGTGCCCTCGCTAGGCATCCAAGGGGCAGAAAGAAGGTCCCGGGACGCCGCGAGTTTGGAGGTATCTTTGAGCCCGGAGAGCCGCATGCCGCCAGCGCAGCCGGATGGAGTGATCTCGCAGCGGATGCTGGTAGGAGCGGAAGGAGGTGTGAGTCGCTCTACTGGGGTAACTCAGCTGCTGTCTGCCGGCTTGGGTATAGGTCCGGCTGGGCAGATATCTCCGACTATGACCGCTGGTGCTGAGGGGATTGTGGAGGATAAAGCCTCTCTGCTTCCTCATTTCTCTGAGGAAACTTCTTTGAGACGCCAGATTTCTTTTTTGCAAGTTGCAGGTGCTCAAGAACTTTTGCTGGAAAAGCCTAAGGTTGTTTTCTTTGACTCTTTGTGGGATGCCTTTTCAACTATGCACCTCAACATAACATCTCAGCTCCAGTCTATTTCTCAACAGTTTCTGCTTTTTGGGCAACAATTGCAAGTTTTTAAATCTTCTCATACTGAGATAACTGCCAAAGTGACCTCCTTGGAGGGGTCCTTAGGGCAGGTAAAAGATGTTTCCCATTCTTTAGTAAAAGATTTATCGGCTGTGCACCGAAGGTTGGAATTTCTTGAGAATGTTGCAAAAAACCGTAACCTTCGGGTTTTGAACTTTCCCAAAGTTCCGTCGGTCTCCCCTTTGGAGCTTTTTAAACAGTTTCTTGTCACTGTTTTGAAGGTTTCAGTGGATGCTATTCCTCCAATTTCAAAAGCCTTCTATTTGCCGACTTCTAAGATTGGTCTGAAGGGTGAAGGAGAAAATCTGCAAATGTCTTCGGACAGTTTAGACCTCTCTACTTTCTTGGAACGGTCCCCTACTGCGGTAGGGATGACTGCTACGTTGTTGGTGACCTTCGCTCTTGAAGTGGATAGAGACTGGCTCCTGAAGTTATTTTTCAGATCTTCCAGTAAGATGTTTTTGGAGTCACAGATCAGAATGTTTCCAGACGTCTCGAGAGCAACCCAGAGAAGGAGGAAGCAGTTTCTTATGTATCGTTCGGGGGTTGTTCAGTTGGGGGGCTTATTTTTTCTACGATTTCCCTGTAAATGTTTGGTAAAGATATCTGGGAACAGGTATATTTTCTTTGAGCCATCCCAATTAGCCTCCTTTATTAATTCAAAGTGGTTGGATCCATTGGCGCTTTCCCCCTCTTCCCCTCTAGCTGGTCCCCCAGTGTAGGTGGTCCTTGAATTGTGGTTAGGGTGCTATGCACTCTCCTTTGCTTCCGTTTTGCCTGTTTATAATTGCTAGTTACGAATTTTCCTTTGTTTTGTGACCCATCTTGTCTGTAAAATGGTGGACTTGTGGACCTAGGTCCTTTTCTTTACAAGTTGTTGTGCTTGTTGTATTTTGAAAATTGCATAAATAAATAATTTAAAAAAAAATAAGTGCTATTGAGTATTAACATTCTTTCCTTCCCTTCCCCCAACAGGGCACTTCACCCTTCCTTCTCTTTCCTCCCAAGGCACTCTCTCTATATATATATTTTCTCCCCAGGCTCTCTCTGTTCTCTTGACCCCACCCACATGTGCCTCTCTCTCTCATATTCCCCTTTCCCCTCTAAGATACTTTTTCTCTCTCTCTCTCTTCCACCCTTCCTTTCCTCTCAAGGATGAGGAGGAATGATAGGAGTGGTGTGAAATATGAACTAACGTGCTTGTGCACCCCATGCAGCAATGACAGACAGCCTATGTATAACACTGACAGTTATTGCACTCGGTCTCCTTCAAAGAAGTCCCCTTCTGATAAAACACAATTCCTCCAGCGTTCCTGCCATTGCTGGAAACAATTTTGAAATGCCTCTTTCGTTATACTGTGAAGATGCTGTGATAAATTGCTTAATGGTCTCCAAGTCATTGCTTTTGCCCGCAGCTGTCCAGCTGAAACTCCTGCCCAATCCGGGCAGTGGGAGTGCTCCTGTCCAATCGGGGCAGTGGGAGCAGCTGTGACCGGTAACCAGCCACTTATTTAAGTGGCGTCCCTGCTCTGAGGGAGCCGCTTTTGCCCGCAGCCGTCCAGCTGAAACTCCTGCCCAATCCGGGCAGTGGGAGTGCTCCTGTCCAATCGGGGCAGTGGGAGCAGCTGCGATCGGTAACCAGCCACTTATTTAAGTGGCGTCCCTGCTCCGAGGGAGCCGCTTTTGCCCGCAGCCGTCCAGCTGAAACTCCTGCCCAATCCGGGCAGTGGGAGTGCTCCTGTCCAATCGGGGCAGTGGGAGCAGCTGCGACCGGTAACCAGCCACTTATTTAAGCGGCGTCCCTGCTCCGAGGGAGCCGCTTTTGCCCGCAGCCGTCCAGCTGAAACTCCTGCCCAATCCGGGCAGTGGGAGTGCTCCTGTCCAATCGGGGCAGTGGGAGCAGCTGCGACCGGTAACCAGCCACTTATTTAAGCGGCGTCCCTGCTCCGAGGGAGCCGCTTTTGCCCGCAGCCGTCCAGCTGAAACTCCTGCCCAATCCGGGCAGTGGGAGTGCTCCTGTCCAATCGGGGCAGTGGGAGCAGCTGCGACGGGTAACCAGCCACTTATTTAAGCGGCGTCCCTGCTCCGAGGGAGCCGCTTTTGCCCGCAGCCGTCCAGCTGAAACTCCTGCCCAATCCGGGCAGTGGGAGTGCTCCTGTCCAATCGGGGCAGTGGGAGCAGCTGCGACCGGTAACCAGCCACTTATTTAAGCGGCGTCCCTGCTCCGAGGGAGCCGCTTTTGCCCGCAGCCGTCCAGCTGAAACTCCTGCCCAATCCGGGCAGTGGGAGTGCTCCTGTCCAATCGGGGCAGTGGGAGCAGCTGCGACCGGTAACCAGCCACTTATTTAAGCGGCGTCCCTGCTCCGAGGGAGCCGCTTTTGCCCGCAGCCGTCCAGCTGAAACTCCTGCCCAATCCGGGCAGTGGGAGTGCTCCTGTCCAATCGGGGCAGTGGGAGCAGCTGCGACCGGTAACCAGCCACTTATTTAAGCGGCGTCCCTGCTCCGAGGGAGCCGCTTTTGCCCGCAGCCGTCCAGCTGAAACTCCTGCCCAATCCGGGCAGTGGGAGTGCTCCTGTCCAATCGGGGCAGTGGGAGCAGCTGCGACCGGTAACCAGCCACTTATTTAAGCAGCGTCCCTGCAGGGCGCGCCCGCGCCTGGCGGGCCCGCGCCTGAGGGCCTCGCCAGAGGGCCCTTTGGCGTGGCCCTTAGGTGCGGCCCCGATAGGCATAGATGAGGAAGAAGGAAATACTGACTGCACCGAATTACCGCCCATTGAGGACAAACTAACAAAGGAACCACTGCTACGCTTGGCTGGAGCTCCCCGGAGTGGGTTCGAGCTCGCCAGCACCGTTGATCTAAAACGCCCGCATACCGCAGGAGGGAACGGAGGAAATTCAAGGATCCCTCTGTGGCCCGGCGCACCAAGGCGACATCTCCACACGGCTGGAGCTCCCTCTGATCAGGTCGAGCTCGCCTCCGTCTGTTGTCAACACCTGAGCCCCAGTCCGGTCACAGGGTTGCATACTCGGCTATGGCGGAAAGGAGCCCACTAGGCTTAGCATCTCAGAAACGCCAAGAGCGGCACCCCGAACAACGGACTCCATCCCGAACAACAGGTCTGGGACGACTTGAGTCAGTCCCCAGGAGGTAAGCTACTCTGAAAATTGCCACACCGAACGCCCTCCATGAACACCACTAGATAGGCCACAAACATAGCCGGATAACTCAAAACCGACCATTAGGAGCCTGATAGGGCAACACCCACAATGACTACTGAGGCCGAAGGCAATTAACACCTGCTAACACAGACCATGACCGGCACTAAATGAACTGACATTGACCTGCAAACTTGGACTACTAACCACTTTGAGTATCCCCCTGATACATATACTGTGTTACCTTTTGCTAGATACTGAGATACATATACTGTGTTACCTTTTGCTAGATACTGTTACCTACTGTTGAATACTGTTATATGCTGCCTGTTACATGCCGCCTCCCCACATGCAACGTCACCAACACTGCATGTTTTTACTTAGCAATATTACAAACTTACCGATGAACCACTGTTACCTAATGTCACTCTGATACACCATAGTGACTGATACACCATAGTGACTGATACTATTACCTGCTGTACTGTAACTACTGCCTGCTGTACTGAGTTTGCCGCTTACACAGTAACTTTTACCTCTGTCTAAGTTTAACATTGGATACTAAGAAAACTGTATTGTCTTGTTACACACTCGCACCTAGACATGAAGCTACTAAAACTGGTCCTAGGAATTTGGCTCTTCATCCTAATCTCAGCATACACAACCAAAGCAAACATGTACCAATCTACACCACTCATATGTGGCCCACTCTTCATCCTCTATGCCATCCATACTCCGCAAAAACCCCTTCCCTCAACATACCTCACCACCGGTATAGTACCAACACACATGATCTATCCAGAACACGCAAGTAGAAAGCACGCGGGTGCGCAGAAGAACCGCAAGCCAAAGTCAAAAATGACACGGATGCGAAAGCCCAGCCGGCCCCTTGCTCAACAAATCCAGGCTCCACTAGATCCATTAGTGGTCTGTAACATCACCCTCATAAATGCCCGATCAATAAGAAACAAGACCCACATTATCTTTGACATAATCAAAGATGAGCAACCAGACATCCTCTGCATAACAGAAACCTGGATCACAAACACCGATGCTGCCTTACTGAACCAGATAAGCAGACCAGGCTATAACCTGTATAACTGCCCACGATCCAACAAAAGAGGTGGAGGAGTGCTCATAATTGCCAAATCACACTTGAAACTCTCATGCACGTCCCTGGACTCAAACCCAGACATAGACATGCTCAAAGTGGAGAACTCAGCAATATCCATCTGCCTAATATACAGATCCCCATCACCGAACCATGAAATACTTGCTGCAGCGTTAGAAAACATTTCCTCAACACAACCAAAGAAATTCCAAATCATCCTCGGTGACCTAAACCTAGCGTCAACAACAGCAGTGCACGCCAACACCTTCCTGGAAGCTATGTCACAACTTGGGTATCATCAGATAATAAACGAGCCAACTCATGAAAAGGGACATACACTGGACATGGTCTTTACTCCTATGAACAAACAGACCAACCATGTTAAACCCCTGATTAAAATCAAAGCCATACCCTGGTCTGACCATCACCAAATAGACATACGGATAAAACTCCCATCGGTACCAAAAGATGCGAAAGCCCAACGAGAAACCCAACAGCAGAGATCTTTCAATAAGCTTAATCTGGATAGTCTCACAAGTAGCATCAAGGCGCACATTGACTTGGAATCTACAGACCTCGATGCACTAACAAAAAGCTGGGATGAAGGAATTCAGGCTGCAGCGAACCCGAAATGGAATAATACAGCAATCCCAGGTAAACAACAATCAGAGCCCTGGTACACAACTACGCTAACCAAAAGGAAGAGAGAACTTAGAAGGTCCGAAAAAAAGTGGAGACGTAACAAAACCTTGGAACTCAGAGCTGAATACCTCGACATCCTCGTAAAATACAAAGAGGAGGTAGATGATGCAAAAAGGAAACACCACACCAACCTACTGAATAAAGCCATCAACAAACCACGAGAACTATTTCGACTAGTGAAAACACTAACCAAAACAAACCAACCAGAACAGCAGAGTGACACTATTCAGCCTCAAACTCTCGCAAACCACTACGCGAGCAAGCTAACAACAACCACAACCGCGCTATGTCTGGCCAAAGCCCATTTGAAAACTGCAGTGAAGAAAGAACAGACTTGGAACGAATTTCACAAAATTGATGATAAGCAAGCGATTGAAATAATAACCAGTATCAATACCACCACCTCCCTGCTTGATCCCTGCCCAGCCACCTGGATTAAAGCAGCAAAAAAGGATATTGTCCACCAGGTCTCACACATTGTGAACCAATCACTGTCCCAAGGAATCATGCCCAACCAGCTCAAAAAGTCTATAATTAGACCGATACTAAAGAACAACTCGCTTAACAAAGAGGACCCATCTTCTTACCGCCCAATCTCCAGCATATCTCTTTTAGCAAAGATCATCGAAAAAGCAGCCCTCATCCAACTGCAAGAACACCTCGATGACCACGAAACCCTGGACAAACAGCAATACGGTTTCAGAAAAAATCATGGGGTCGAAACTCTGCTATTGGCCCTGTTTGACAACCTCCTCAAGGGTCTAGAAGACAGGAAGAAAATGTTTATTCTCATTTTCATCGACATCTCCGCTGTCTTCGACACTGTACATCACCTAACCCTCCTTAACAAGCTGGCATCAATTGGAATCTTAGGAACCACCTTGAAATGGTTCTCCTCCTACATAAAGGACAGAAAGCCACAGGTCCAATTCAACGGAGAAAAAGCCGAAGCCTTCACTCAAACTCAAGGCATACCACAGGGGTCGGCGCTCTCGGCACTACTGTTTAACATTTACATGCAACCCCTCAGTGATATATTCAGGAAATATGGCATCAACTACCACATATACGCAGACGATATCATGCTGTACACACAGCTAGATAACGTTGACCCGAATTACGCTCAGCTTGAAACCTGCATGGGAGAGATGTTGGGATGGCTGAAACAAAACAACATGTCGATTAATCATAAGAAGACTGAAGTAATGTTTATATCCAGTAAAACTGAGTTCGAACCACCTCCAACAATCACATTGTGCAACAATACTTACAACACTAAGAATGAAATTAGATATCTAGGAGTCACAATCGACAGAAAACTGAAAATGGAAAAACACCTCAGCAACACCAACAAAGCCATCTTTCACAAGCTTAGAGTACTACGACCCCTACGGAATGTACTAGAGCCATGTGACTTCCGTTCAGTTGCTCAAGCGCTCATCATGCCTCACCTTGACTACTGCAACTCCATCTTACAGGGTCTACCAAAGAAAACGACCAACATATTACAACTGGCACAACACGTAACAGCAAGGATCATCATGAGAACAAGCGTCACTGAACATATCACACCTGTATTGATGGAACTGCACTGGCTCCCAGTCGCTGCCAGGATTCAATACAAAACATTGGTAACGACATTCAAGTTAATTCACAACCTGGCCCCTTCATTCCTCTCCACCCTGATCTCCCTGCAACCTACCACCAGAAGCAGGAGAACCATCAGCTCAGACACACTAATAGTTCCTAACAGCATCAGACATGTAAAAATCAGTACTAGCCGCAGAGCGTTCTCCTTCTCTGCCCCCACTTTATGGAACCACCTACCACACGAGCTGAGAGCAATTAAAGACTTACTCGACTTCAGGAAAAAATTAAAAACTCATCTATTCAATTGTCACTATGACCAGATGTAAATCCAATAAGATAAAATGAAGGAATTGCTGTATGTAAAAATGTAAATAGATGAAGGATAATCGCTTTAAATGTATGATAGTTCTTTAAGGTCTATGTGTAGACCCTACTATGTGTGCTGTGTATTACCCCTGTTCTCTCTATCTATGCCCCAAATTTCTGTCTTGATTTTGTGACATATCCCAAAATTATAATCAAACCGCTTCTGATCGCTGGAAGTAGCGGTATATAAGTGTTTGCTAAATAAATAAATAAATAAATAAATTGAATCTCCTTCCTTTCAGTGGTAATTTCAATTTTGGAAACAAGAAAAAGTCATAGGATGTGAGGTCAGGTGAGTACAGAGGCTGACGGACTTGTTCGATTTGGTGTTTGGCCAAGAACTGCTGGACAAGATGTGAGCATTAGCTGGGGCATTATTGTGATGAAGCAACTATTCACCATTCCTGTGCAACTCTGGCCTCTTATGACACACTGCATCTCTCAAACAAGTCAGAACTTGGACGTAGTACTCCTTATTGATTGTCTTGCCTTTTGGAGCATGCTCATGATGAATAATACTCTGGTAATCAAAGAAAACTGTGAGCATGACTTTGACATTGCTCCTCACCTGTTGGGCTTTCTTGGATCTGGGAGATTTTGGAGTCCTCCATTGTGAGTATTGAGTCTTAGTTTCTGTGTTATAACCATAAACCCATGATTCCATCACCTGTGATAACCTTTTTGATGAAATCTGAGTCATTTTCAATGCATTCCAACAACTTCCTGGCTGCAGACAGTTGATCTTCTTTTTGGTCATTGGACAGGAGTTTTGGCATGAATTTTGCAGACACATGTCTTATCACCAAATCGACAGTAAGAATGGATTGAGCCGACCTGAAACTGATGTTCATGTTCTTAGTAAGTTTTCTGATAGTCAATTAATGATTTTTAGCATATTGTGTTATGCACCGTTTCAACTTTGTCTTCATTCTTGCTCGTGGATGGCCATCCTGAATATTCATCAACACTTTGGTGGCCCTCTTGGAAACGATTGTACCAGTCATAAACTCAAGCATGACTCATTCATTCATTGCCATACACTTGCTGTAACTTGTCATAAGTCTCTTTGCATGAATCTCCAATTTTATGGCAGAATTTAATGCAAATTCGCTATTCAATTTTTTCACTCATTGTAAATCTGACAAACTGCTTTTACGTGATACCAAACATCATGTGATTGAAAACAGCACAGGTGTGCTACAGCCATGCTACACTCTGCATATGCAGAGCACATAACTAGGTTACTGCATGCATTGTTATATAGCTACACAAGTCTCAATGCTTTTTGATCACACCTCGTATTTATTTTCAATATTCTTATTTAATTACTTTGATAATAGCTTCTGTTGAATTTTTTTTATTTTGTCACATGATATGCATATAAGATAATGTGATTTTTGTCTATGTTATGTTTCAACTTTGGAAAAGTGAATTATAAGCAGCTATAAATAGAAAATAAATAACATAATATAATATAATAAATAAATAATAAAACTCTGGAATTCGGGAAGGTGGGGCCAGCAAGATCTAAGATGGCTGCTTAATTCTGAGCCTCGCCAACTTCCTGAATAAGAATCCTGAATCCCCCCGCGTATATTAGACAGACTTTCCTCGTCTTGATGGCAAACTTTGCAGAAAATGTCTACCGGCAAGCCCACGAAGCTGGATTATAATACAGGCATAAACACTGGAGCTAAAAGGGCAAAACCAGATCCGCCCTCTCCCCAAAAGGCAGTGAACGCACAGGAAGGCCTGGTGGGAATGCAGGAACTATTAGACAAAATCCGGGCAGTGCAGGAGATGGTGGCTATAAACAGAAAAACTCTCTGCGATGTCCAAGCGGATATCGCAGAGCTAAAGGAGATGAAAGAGCAAGTTTCTGCGCTTGCGGAGAAGATGGATGGGCTGGAAATTAAAATCGGCTTTCACGAAGAGTGCTTCAAGCAGATCGATGGTAACAGCAAAGGAATTATGATCCTGGAGCGGAGCCTGGAAGACTTAAATAACCACACCAGAAGAAACAATGTCCGTATTATAGGTATCCCAGAGGGAGCTGAAGGGACAAACATGAAAGTATTCCTGGCATCAACAATCCCAAAGCTACTGAGGGTAGTTTTTGACTTACCATTTGAGATCGAACGAGCGCATCGGATACCGACACGTCCAGGCCCAAATGTCAGACATCCACGTCCAATCATCATGTGCATCTTAAGGCATTCTCAAGTGGTGCAGATTCTATTGGCTGCAAGAGAGCTAGGGCCTATTAAGTTCAAGGGCCAGAATATTGTGTTTTACCTGGATTTTCACAAGGCAACAGTCGAAAGAAGGAAATCACTGCTGGCATTCCATCCGAGACTGCAGCTATTGCAGGCCCGATATGGCCTTCTCGCACCGGCAAGACTCCGGGTCACCCTTCACAACCAAACTTGCATGTTTGAAGATCCAGCATCACTGCGGGCCTTCATAGAGGAAAAGGAAGCTTCTGCAATGGGGTGACTGTTGTTTAGTGGACTTATGAGGAAGTGTGTGTGAGAATGGTTAAGCTGCTTAGCGGTGTTCAGGATGCTTGAATTTAGGGAAGGGTAGAAGAACACGGTAATAAGTGAGTAAGATGTTCTGGTAAGCAAAACGAAAAGTCTGTACAGCTACTCTTAAGGGAGGGATCCAGAGGGCTGAAGATATACATATAAGTGAGTAAAATGGGGGCATATACTCTTTTTCTTTTCATTTGTTGAGTGAGTGCATTGGAGAATTGGGTGGGTATCTTGTAATGTTGGTTCACCTGGGTAGTTTCTCCATGTGGGGAAGAACTTTGTCTCCTTGTGGGTTAATATTGATGAATGTGTACATTAAATTAGTAAATAGTCAATGGAAGCCAAGCAGGCCGGCAGCCTTGTTATTGGAATGTGAATGTACCTAATCCCATGAGTTCACTTAAATTTCTCTCTCTGAATGTGAAGGGCATAAATTACCCAATCAAGTGGAAAAAGATCCTACTATATTGTAAAAAAGAACATGCTGACGTAGTAATGCTTCAGGAGAGGCACTTTCCTTCTTTGGAAGCCAAGAAACTGGGTTTGGGTGATTATATGCTTGTATCTCATTCAGCAGCCTCTCAGAAGCAAAATGGAGTCATAACTCTGGTCAGCAAAAATTTAGCCCCAGTGGTGGAGCAATCCCATGCCAACTTGGAGGGTAGATGGGCATCTGCCATATTACAATTAAATGGCAAGAAGCTAGCTATAATAAATTTATACGCCCCTAATTGCGATGATGTAGCGTTTTTCCAGAAGATTGCGAAAGAAGTCCATGATTTATCATCCTATGAAACTATACTGGGCGGGGACTTCAATTTAGTATTAGATCCCCTGTTAGACTGTATTCCGTTTAGGTCTCATAGACACCATCATGCCACTTTGGTGGTCCTTTCCAACATGCGTGAAGCAGGACTCTCTGACATATGGCGCTTAAAACATCCCACGGAAAGAGAGTACTCCTTCTTTTCCCTCCCACATAAATCTCACTCTCAGATAGACTACTTTCTTATTTCTAAAACATTAATCCCGTCTGTCGAAAGAGCAGAAATATGTCCCATGCAAATCTCAGATCATGTGGCTATTACTTTCACTCTATCTAAAGTAGAAAAAAGGGACCCTAGGCCAAACTTCTATTTTAGGAGATCCCTCCTGGAGGATAGATTGTTTTACGATTATGTAAAGCAAAGTATCAAGGAGTACGTTGATAGAAATCTCCCAGAAGACACTGCTGGTTGGGCCTGGTGGGAGGCGTTTAAAGCTTTCACCCGAGACAAAATAATGAGTTATACAATCAAGGTGACCGAGAAAAAAAGGCCAAATTAGCCGCCCTGGATGCTCAAATCAAAGTGGGGGAAAGGCTTTTAGTGGACAGAGCTGAAGCGGGTATATTGGTGTGCCTACAAAGGTTGAGATACCAATACAACCATATACAAAGTGAGGAAGCAGAGCAAGTACTAGGGCACCAAGTCCAAATACTACGTGGAAAAAAACAAAGCTGGTAGCCTACTGGCAAATACCCTAAAACCCCGGGCTGTGAAATCAAGGGTTGAGGCTATTCAGGGAGAGAGCCAGGATACACGGAATAAAAGCTCGGAAATCGCTGAGTTCTTCTGATCCTTTTATGAGAATCTATATAGATCTGAAAAGGAGTCTGGCTTGAAGGATTTCCAGGCGTTGACAGCGCAGGTGCCACATCCAACCCTGACTCCCCATCAAGTAGAAGAATTGGAAAAAAAATAAGTTAGTGAAATCCGTGAAGTGTGTCATGTAGAAGACCCTTCTGAGCCTATGGAGCTAAGTGAAGCAGAGGAATTTGCTTCAGAAACTGACAGGCAGGCAGAGCACATGGCCCAGGGTTTCCAAGGGAAACGTAAACAAAGTGAGTCACGAGAGGAACAAACACGCCCATGCTGCAACGTATCCCCAAGCTCAGGAGTTAAGGGAAAACATCTGGTTGGGGGAGGGGCAGAGCTGAGCCCTAAGAAGCAGGGATATAAAAAGTGCTCACTAGATTTGACCAGGAGAGCAACCGAGGAGAGAGCAACAGAGGAGGTGAAGAGAGCAACGGGAGACACAGCACAGGAAGCCAGAGTAAGAAGGACTCAGAGAGCCCGTGCCCAGAAGTCAGGTGGGAGCAGCCCAGGACCGGTGCCATACCTTGAAGGCAGCCGGAGGGAGAGACTGCCTGAGAGGCTAGTTTGGGAGCACTCAGAAACTCCAGAGAGAGAGAGGTGCTGGCCAGAGGATATTTGTATGCCTGAGGAAAAAGCTGAGAAGCTAAAAGGCAGGAAAACACATCCAGTGTTTGGAACCCTTGTTGGCCCAGCAGTGCTGAGAGGTTCTTCCTTTCTAAAGCCAAAAGGTAGGCTGCACAAATTATACAGAGGTGAAACTAGCTATAAAAGTGTTCCTTGTGTTTGCCCAGAAGTGTTGGACTCTCCTTATACTAACTCCAATATATACGGTACTTCACAACCCTGCTCATTAGAGTGCTATGAAGAGAAGCCTTGGGAAGACAGAGGGGAGTGTACTTTGAAACGCCATATAGCAGTGTGCAAACTTACCCAGCTGATAGTGATTCAGAGGAAATGCAGATAGGTCCTGTTATTGAGGATATAACAGATGAGCAAATGGACTGCACATTATCACTAGCTGATCATATTATATCACTTTGCTGACCAGGCTGTTAAGAAGGCTGTCTAAACAGCAGAAGGAAAGCAAAGTGTTTCTTTTTGTATAAAAAGTGACTGTTACTTTTGTGTTTGGGTTAAGCACTGCATATTTTGAAGCTTGAAGCTAAAGAAGCTGTTTTGTCCTAAGTTCCTGAAATGTTTTCTTTATGCCAGTTGCATATGGCTATTTTGTCCTAAGTTTTCACATGCATTTAATCCGCCCGGAAGGGGAAATAAAAACCTTGTCATTTTGCCTGAAACCACTCGACTACAATTATTTCTTTCTTGGAGAGTAAGAGGAACTACAACTCCCATAAGGCAGTGCAGTAACAAATGCACTACCATACTTTCTAAGTTAGGATACCCAGGCTGACCAACCCTACGTGCCCCTGGCTCTGGGGAGGTTACTGGTGACAAGTGCTAAAAACAGTGACTAAGGGAAAGGCGACCGGACCAGACGGTATCCCCTCTGAATTTTACCAGACGTTCAGTAACAAATTAATTCCTTATATGCTGGAATACTTTAATCTCCTTGATACTCAGCTGCCGGCAGTAGGATCCTTTAATGAAGTCACAATTATTGTAGTAGAAAAACCTGGTAGGGACCCTTCTAGAGTGGAGAACTACCGGCCAATTTCCTTACTAAACTCTGATTATAAGCTGTACTCCTCAGTTTTGGCCCGGAGACTAGCAAAAATTACTCCATATTTAATCCACCCTGACCAATGTGGGTTCATTGCCCTGATTGTTCAACATCCGACAATGCGCGACTCTTACTAAATCTTATGGCTATCGCGGAAGATAAAGGTGTACCCTTGTTGGGCCTTTCCTTAGGCGCAGAGAAAGCCTTCAATTGGCTAGAGTGGGCTTTTTTGAATCAGGCATTACATTGGTTTGGCTTTGGGAACAAGTTAATTTGTTTATTTAAGATATTATATACTGAACCCATAGCCCGTATTTCTGTAAATGGAACACTTTCATCGCCCTTGTCCCTGCACAGGGGCACTAGGCAAGGCTGCCCATTATCTCTGCGGCTATTTAATATCACATTAGAACCACTAGCCCTACTGATTCGTCATTCCAAGGGGATCCGAGGTGTGGAAATAGATGGCTTGCAGGTTAAAATCTCTTTTTATTTACCCACCCCTCTTCAATAAAGGAAATCCTGAACATAATAGAAGATTATTCTCATTTATCGAGATATAGGATAAACTGGTCGAAGTCCATTGCATTACTAATGAATAAATGGACATTCAAGGCAATGATTGAACCCTTCCCATTTGTCTGGGCCCAGGATGTGTTTAAATATTTGGGAGTGAGGTATAGTTGCAATTTGGATGAGACCATTAAGATAAATACAAAGCTCTTACAAGAATTGGTGCAATCTCTTACGGTACAATGGTCGCCCTTACACTTATCCTGGTGGGGAAGACTCGTGTCAATAAAAATGTTTTTGGCTCCAAAGATCAATTACATCTTAGAGATGCTTCCATTGTCCCTATAATTCATTAGAGCGGATAATAGTTAACTTCCTGGGGCAGGGCAAACCCCCTAGAATAGCAACCAGGAAATTAAAAGCGAAGAAAAATAGGGGAGGGGTCCAACTCCCAGATTTCAAAAATTACCACCACACTTTCAAGCTTAGACAAGGGGCGTTGTGGATCTCCTCAGTGTGCAATGAGGAGAAACCAATTTGGTTAAAAGTTGACGAAAAAATAGCCGTTCCTATTCCAGTCTCCCTATTAATAGGAATGAAAATACCAGACTCCTTTGCGGTAGGGCGAAATAATACTTGCAATGCAAGAGGTGTATTGGGTTCTAAAACAAGGGTTGGTGTATGAAATCCCCACTTCACTACAGATGCCCTTATGGTACAACACCAGATTTAAAATTAACCAAAAAGCAATATCCTGGAAAACGTGGCAAAACAAGGGAATATGGACGCTGGGCCAGTTGGTCGGCTCCCAGTCATGGAAACCCTTCGAAGAGCTACAGAGTGAGTTTCATCTACCCACTGTATGCCAGTATCAGTGGATCCAGTTAATGCATTGTGTCACCAAAGCAAAAATAGTAGCTAAGAACTTAGCACCAGAGTGGCAGCTGCAAAATGTAGTGGAAGCATGTGCAAATGTGAAAGGGGCAAGCTCAAGTTTTTATGCCATACTCAGAGATGGGGTTTCCCCTCGTATGTCGGGATTAGAAAAAAAAGTGGGATAATGACTTGGGGACATCTACCTCACAGAGAATGTGGGAAGGGATCTGGGACCAGGTGAATAGAGTATCAAGAGGGGCTGCGATTACACAATCATTGTTTTTCTTAACTCACCGAGCCTTTATTACTCCTGGGAGGTTCACTAAATAGGACCCTAAAATCGGAAACAAGTGCTGGTCATGTGGTGAAATTTCCATAACTTTGAGGCATGTGATGTTTAGCTGCCCTCATGTTCAGAGCTTTTGGGCACAGGTGTGGGACAAGGTACAAAAAGTGCTCTGCTTTAAAGGACGACTGTCTTGGAAGACAATCATTTTGCGTTCTAAAGATAGTACATTACCCCTGTCAAAAGACAAAATGCACCTATTTAATTTCATGATGGCCATAGATATTAAAATAATAGTGAACTTCTGGAAAGACTCGTCCAAGTTAGATGGCCTATATTGGTGGAATTTATTGTGTCTTTATATTAAATATGAGAAAGCGCAAGATAAAGTGATGAGTGAGAGAGGCCTAAAAAATTTCCAAGAAATGCAAGATAGTGCTAGTGATTGCATAAGCTTAGTAAAGTGTAAATGGCGGTACCTTGACGAGTTTGCGGCGCTAGCAAAATTAAATGTATGACAGTAGTACATGTAAGCTGGCTGTTTTCTTTTTTCCTTTTCTGTACTAGAGCAAAGCTGTAATAATGTACATACTACAAGGAGACGGGAAGGGGGAGGGGTAGGGTGATAGGACGTAGTTGGGTTAATGAGGGGGTAGAAGAGTAGAGATGGGGGTGATTAGATTAGTAGAACTGTTATAAGTGTGGGTATATGTAAAAATCAATCAATAAAAAAACAACAACTCTGGAATTCACTGCTGGAGGATGTAGTAAAAGCAGTAAGTATATCTGAGTTTAAAAGAGATT
Source organism: Ichthyophis bannanicus (assembly GCA_033557465.1). Taxonomy (NCBI): domain Eukaryota; kingdom Metazoa; phylum Chordata; class Amphibia; order Gymnophiona; family Ichthyophiidae; genus Ichthyophis; species Ichthyophis bannanicus. The sequence goes on along the minus strand of CM066036.1, from coordinate 15,011,247 downwards.
TGGATAAGTTCCTGAAGGAAAAATCCATAAACCATTATTAAAGTGGACCGGAAAAATCTACCGCTTACATCTAGGATAAGTAGCATGGAATCTGTCTAGTTTTGGGAACCTACTGTCAAATATAATGGTCTCTATGAAGGACATAAAACTGTGATCACAACAAAACCAGAAATCCTGAATCCCCCAAAATATATTTTGCAGAACTTTCCTCATAAACAATTGTTAAGGGGAGGAAAAAGAAAATGATATTTTGGGAACCTGACAGGTACTTGTGACCTAGATTGGCCACTGTTGGAAAAAGGATTCTGGGCTTGATGAACCCAATATGGCATATTGGGTCCATCAAGGAGTGGAGGAGTGGCCTAGTGGTTGGGGCAAGGTACTTCAGGCCGGGGGTTCAAATCCCACTAGAGGACAGTAACCTTGGGCCGGAAGGACTGGGGTTTCTAGTGCCACAGGTGCTCCTTGTGGTCTTGGGCAAGCCACTTAACCCTCCATATCCATGTTCCCTGTAAAATAGTTATCTCCAAGTTATAATGCCCTGTTCAATGTAATTTCAGTTTGTTCAATGTAAACTGCACTGATACAGAATAGCACGGTACATAATTTATTTAGTATACATTTGTATACCGCTACTTCCAGTGATCAGCAGCGGTTTTTGATTACAGATTGGAAATTGTCAAATCATGACAGGAAATTTTTGAGGTATAAACACATTGATTAGACAGGAAAGCACAGCACACAGAGAACTATTTTACAGGGAACATGGGCTATGGAGGGTTAAGTGGCTTGCCCAAGACCACAAGGAGCACCTGTGGGACTAGAAACCCCAGTCCTTCCGGCCCAAGGTTGCTGTCCTCTAGTGGGATTTGAACCCCCGACCTTCCAGCCTGAAGTACCTTGACCCAACCACTAGGCTACTCCTCCACTCTTACGTTCTTACCTTACCTTCTTATGTTCTTATGATGAACAAATGCAGCATAGAGATACCTGAGGGTCTATAGTTGTATTTTATTTTTATATTTGAATTTATCATCCTTCCATCCATTATGGCTCCAGGCAATGGAAAGGATATAAATATAAAAATACAATAAATATAAATATATCATAAAAACTTATATGACAAAATTAAGGGCCTGATATTCAAAGGTATTTACACAGTTTACAGACCTGTAAACTGTATAAATGCCCCTAAACAGGATATTCAGCAGCACTAACATGGTTAGTGCAGCTGAATATCCCTGGGTGCCACTTCTATAAGCCCTGATGCTACGCAGTTAGCATCAGGGTGTTCTGAGGGCGATACCCTGAGATAACCGGTCAGTGGTGATATTCATTTGCTGTCCGGTTATCCCTCGGGGCAAAAGTTAGGCGCAGCAAAAGCTGCATTAACTTTTTCTGCTGAAGCTAACTACCAATGATCAGGGGCGGTCCAAGGGGGGTGCGGGGCCATTTGTGGAGATTAATTGCGGGGCCTTATTTGCATAGGCAGTCTCATTTTCATAAATATTTGCATAATATTAACGTGCACATTTAGTAAACATGCTTCTTAATGAGTGTCTGGATAAAGCAAGACTAACAGATTTCTACGTTATTATATTCCAGTGCCAACCGCCAGGCCCATTAGGAAGTACTATAAACACTGATCATTTAGAACTCATAGCAAATCCACCATATCATAACAGCACTACCAGGACTCACAAAGCACCAAACCCCACCTATCAAAAGGCAACACTGCAGATATTAAAACCAATACATCTCAGAGAATATCAACACATCTCACTGGGGGAAAGAGAACAAGTGGGACTGTCAAACAGAAACTACATGAACAGAATACCTCAGTTACACAGAACATAGGCCATCACCACACAAAGAACAAGGGATCACAATTTAGAAATAGGAAGATAATAATTAAACTTGGAACCCCAAAAGCCAAACATGAAATGTATAACACTGGAGAAATAAAACTATAAAGTAATTTCCTCTTGCACTAAACAAAAACACAAAGATGTTAGCAATACACACTTCCCAGACCAGACATATTCCAGTTAATAAATTCAAAATAAAAAGTATTTTTCTACCTTCTGTTTGGACATTTTATTTTTCAGTTGCAATTGCTCCAGTTACTTTCTTCTGGTTTCTTCGTGTCTTCTGCGAGCTATCCATTTGCCCTTTCTTTTCTTTTAGATGTTTTCCATTCTCTCTCCTGTATATCTGCTTTAACATACTGATTGTTTCCCTTTTGCTCTTTCCCCCCATTTCTTTCCTTATTCCTTTATCATCCACTCAAATTTCACCCTTCCATTCTCAATCCCCTCTTACTCTCCCAATACCCGTGCCATCGTAGACTTTTCTTCCACACAAAATATCTTTTCCCCTCTCCATTCCCATCCCCCATCCCCATCCTTTTTAGTCCTCCGCCAAAATCAGCTCCCTTATAGTTCTAGACCCACCCAGCATCCGCTCTCTTCTAGTCCCATTTTCCCATGCCCCCACATCAGTTCATTTCCAGTCCTATTCCAGCTCCTCATCAGCCCATTTCAAGTCCTAGCTCCACATATGCTCTTTTCCAGTTCCATTCCAGCCCCCCATCAGCCAATTTCCACTCCAAGTTCCCCCATCAGCCAATTTCCAATCCTAGCCCCCTCGTCAGCCCACTTCCAGTCCTATTCCAGCCCCCACCAGCCCATTTCCAGTGCTAGCCCTCCCATCACAGCCCATTTCCAGTCCTCGCCCCCCCTCCTCAATCACAGCCCATTTCCAGTCCAATTCCCCCCATCACAGCCTCTTTCCAATCCTAGGCCCCCCCCCACCATCACAGCCCATTTCCAGTTCAAGTCCCCCCCCACCATAGCCCATTTCTAGTCCCGGTCCCCCCCCAACCATCACAACCCATTTGCAGTCCTAGCCCCCCTAATTACAGCCTATTTCCAGTCCAGGTTCCCCCTCCCCCCACCATAGCTCATTTCCAGTCCAGGTCCCCCCATCACAGCCCATTTTCAGTCCAAGCCCCCCCCCCCCATAACTCATTTCCAGTCCAGGTCCCCCCCCCCACAACCCATTTCCAGTCTAAGTTCCCCCTCCAATAGCCCTTTTCCAGTCTAGGTTCCCCCCCATCACAACCCATTTCCAGTCCAAGTCCCCCTTCCCAATAGCCCATTTCCAGTCCAGGCCCCCCCATCACAGCCCATTTGCAATCCAAGCCCCCCCCCCCCATCATAGCCAATCCAGTCCTTGGCCTCCCCCCTCCCCCGACAAGCCCCGCTGATGTCTGAGAGGCTTCAGAGGGAGCTGGGGAAGCTCACGCGAGATCCCGGCTCCCTCTGTACAACCGCCAGCGTGAAGATCCTTTTCCCTCATGCTGGCAGCTGTTTCTGTGATGCCACGAATGCTGAGAAAGGTTAAAAGCATGCTCTTTAACCTTTCCCAGCAATTGCGGCTTCACAGAAACAGCCTCAAGCGTGAAGGAAAAATAATCAAATTCCTACCTGAAGAAATGGGATATAAGGAGGCCTCCATGACAAGGCTTGTTGCTCGCTAGTGGCTGTAAGACGCCAACTAACCAAAATGCACATTAATTTCAGCCTTATTTTTCATTCATAGGCCTCCATATTTCTTTTACAATTTTTAAATGCATTTAAAAGAATTGAAAACAGTTACTTCTAACACCCATAAACCTCCAATCTTCAAGGGAAACTGCACTTTAAGACACTCGGTCGACTCGAGTCCATTAATTCTTAAGGCTGCATCAGGACCTGTCAAACAGCCAAGGTGAATACACATCAGGAATGTAAACCAACCTCACTAATGTTTTTTAAAGGATGCAGCCAAAAACACACAAGCAAATCTCTACCATTCAAATCAAATTGCTGTCGTTCAATTCAGAGTCTCATTCAAACCCATTGGTTGCACAGTATTCAAAGTGAAAATCCACTTTTGTTCAAGCCATGCCAATCATTGTTCAGCATTCCCATTACAAACATCCCTAATGACATCAATGACCAACCACCGTAGGTGTTGCCAATAGTGATCAAAGTCCAAACAGTTGCAGGGGTATTGTAATACTATTTGATAGGTGTGATTTGTGGTCACTGAGACACTCCTTCACTTTACAACAGGTTCTTTCCACATACACCTTCAAATATGGAGATATTATTGCATAAATGACCCACGTGGACTGATAATCTTTAACTTGTTTAAGAGTATAATATTTATTTGTCTGTGGGTTGGTCCATTCCTTAACTTCTAAGGACACTGGACACATCACACAATGTCCACATGGACCATGCTGAGCTGTTTGCTGGTCACAAAGCCTCTGAGATGAATCAGAGTGTACTAAAATATCCTTAAGGCTCCACGCCTGAGTAAAAGCAATACATGGGCCATTATAGAGTGCAGAATATAGTGAAAAAATATGCCAATGCTTAAAAAAGCTATGAGCTATTTCTTGTGCTTTGTCTGAATAACGTAAGATGACTACTTGTTTGTCCATATCACTTGGGCACTGTTTTTGTAACAAAAGGGAATGGTTGGCAAACTTTGCTCTCAAGTATGCTCCTCAAATCACATTCTTAGGGTAACCTCATTGTAATAATCTCTTCATCAGTGCCTTAGCTGGGCAGAGAAAATCACGATTATCTGAGCAGATGCGATGCACCCAGAAAAATTTCCCTATGGGCAGGGTTCACTTCAATTTGAAAGAGTGATGGCTGTCGAAATACATTAGCTTGTTGAGGTCTACAATTTTCCTATATAAAGAGGTATGCAACTGACTTCATTTAAATGTCAGTATGACATCTAGAAAAGGTAAATGGGTGGTGTAGCTTTTCACAGTAAACTGAAGGCACAGATCTTGTGTGTTTAGCCAACTTGCAAAGTCTTGTAAGGATTCTTCTGTACCCAACCAAATGGAAAAATATGTCATCTATGAATCAGACCCAAAGCCCATTATGGGTGTTCCATGCTGTGAATAAAGGACCGCTTCTTCAAAATAAAAGACATACGGGGGGCGGAGCCTGATGTCCAGCGGGATGGTCGCATAACGCTGAGGCTCCCGAGAGGCCTACTCAGAATCCTGAATTAACACCGTAACTACTTGGAATTCTACTCTGATCTTGCCGGGGCACGTTGGTGAGATGGCGGGGACCAAACCCACGCGCCTGGAATTCGGATCTCCAGCGGCTTCTCACGGCAAACGCTCCAAAACTGAACCTCCGTCCCTGCAGAAGGGGCTGGCCGTGCGCGAGGGCCCCGAAATGCAGCAGGAAATCCTCGCAGAGATTAGAGGGGTCAAGGACCTCGTGCAGTCAAACGGTGAAGCACTCCGAGCGCTGCGGGAAGACTTTGGTGTGCTGCAAGGCAAGCTAGAGGGGCTTTCTTCGCGTCAGGACAAAATGGAGAGCATATTGGACTCCCATACGGCCCGGTTGTCCAAACTCGACAAAGTTGAACGCCAGGTGCGGGCCCTGCAGAAAGAAGTGGAAGATGGCAATAATAGAGCGCGCCGCAACAACATACGGCTCGTGGGCATACCGGAGGGAGCGGAATCGGGAGACATGAAAGAGTTTTTATGCAAAATTCTCCCTTCCCTGCTCCAAATCACCTTTGCCAAAGATTTGGAGATTGATCGCGCCCATCGTGTACCTACAAGCATAACGCTCAACAGGAAGACCCCGCGGCCTATCATCTTTCGACTATTGAGATATCAACACGTTGAGCAAATTCTACATGCCTCTCGGGCAAAGGGCCATATGGAGTTTGAAAGCCACAAGATCTCCTTCTATCCCGACTTGGCTAAACCCACGGTCGACCGCCGAAAGCGCTTTCTGGAATTCCGGCCGAGGCTTCAACAACTACAAGCACGCTATGGCCTGATGTACCCAGCCAAGCTTCGAGTCACGCTTCACAATCAGACAAGAACATTTGAGGACCCTGATCTACTAGCGGAGTTTTTGGATTCCAAAGAAGCCGACTTGATGCGCTGACTTCCAGAATACTCCTGAAAGTGTTCTCATATCCGATGTACCCGCCATATTGGATCTGCCGCAGCACAGCAAAGATTCTGGCGAGGGCAGTTGGTTGCCTTACTTTTGATGATATCTGTGACCCGACTCCATCTACCCACAGTAGCCTCGATGAGTATCAGAGACAGTGTTAATTATGGACTCTGGTGTTTCTTTTCTTTTTTTTCATGTCTTTCTACTTCCTCTCTAGGGCCTCCTCCCGCAGACATATGGTCGCCATATTCTTTGGGGGTTTTGCTTCTTCTCTGGGATACTTTGTTACATACTTCTCAATATGGGGTGTATTAGCTAGAATACTCGGTGATTATGTCATTGTTGCACAGATCCTGATTGTATTGTATGTTTTCAAGCGCCCTTACCTAAAATGTCTATTACTGATTGATGGCACCATGTAAGATTTTCTCATTGAACGTAAAAGGGATCAATAATCCGATAAAACGGAAGAAAATCCTAAGCTACCTAAGTCAGGAAGCTGCGGATCTGATTTTTCTCCAAGAAACGCATTTAAACTCGAAGGAAACTCTTAAACTCAATATTAAACCTTACATGGTGGCCGCCTATTCCCCAGCCGTTTCTAAGAAATGTGGGGTTGCCATATTGGTTAGGAAATCTTTGCATGCTACTATTATTGCGACTAGCTCAGATACAGAAGGTAGATGGTCCAGAGTTCACCTCAAGATAGGTAGCCTTGAAGTTACATGTCTATGCCTTTACGCTCCTAATGTGGATGACCCTGCCTTTTTTGCTACCATTGCTCAGGTTGCGCAGGCCTCTGCTCATACTTCATTGATAAATGGGGGGATTTCAATTTAGTCCTTGATCCCCTGATTGACAAACAGCCGCCTAGGTCAAGTGGTCCCCCCAAGAGTCACACCACGCTTACCTCCCTGATCAAAGATCTTGCTTTAGTTGATCTATGGAGGTTACTACACCCCAATGAGCTAGACTTTACCTTCTTTTCTTCTCCTCATAAATCCCAGTCTCGCATAGACTTCTTTCTAATATCACAACTATTAGTTCCTCAGGTAGACACTGCAAAGATTCACTCCCAACATATTTCAGATCATGCTGCCATTTCCTTTCAATTACACACTACTGCACCCCAAGGGAATTCGGGGGCCTGGTTCTTTGATAGAGCCCTGTTAACTCAGCCAGAGTTCCAGGTAGAAATTCGAGCAGCCATACAGGATTAATGATTATGTACAATCTGCTCATTGCTCCAACATGCCTGTATAATGTGCACTCATCATGTTTCAGATCACCGTTAGGTTTCGTAACACAATAATGTAAGTACACGCCCGCTTCGGGTATGATTAGTTTTCTAGAGAAGAAGCAGGGGGGAGGGGGGTGGTAGGGGTTTTACTTTGGTGTATGTATTACACGTTATGTATCTGTCTTTTAGCTGTATGTCTTCCTTTCCTATGTTGTTATAAAATGAAAATAAAGAATTAAAAAAAATAAAATAAAATAAAAGACATACAAGTTGGCGACACTGGGGGCCACATAGTTCCCATTGAAACACCTTGTGTTTGAAAAAAATAAGTGTCCTCAAAATGAAAATAATTCTTAGTTAATACTACGTAACTCTGCTAATGTCAACAAGAACTCTGTAGTGACTCTTTTTGATGGGGAACCTTGGTTCAATGATTCTTGAATAAGCAACAGAGACTGTTCCTGAGGGATGTTGGTGTATAGGGCCGTGATGTCAAACATGGCCAGAATTACTGACTCTGGCCAAATATTATGTTGTAATAATTTATTAAGGAAATCAGAAGTATCTTGAATATAGGATTTCACCATTTTCACAAACGGCTGTAATAAATGATCTAAGAAATTGGACAAAGGTTCCAACAATGAAGATCTGCTGAACACAGTGGAACATCCTGGAAGCGATAACAACGTTTTGTGAACTTTTGGCAGAATATAAAAAATTGGCATGCTAGGATTATGTACCTCAAAAACTTGTATTTTTGTGCTTTTATAACTTTATTGTGAAAAGCTTCTTATGAGAAGGCCGCAGGCAGGGTCCCGGAGGCTGTCGGTAACCGGGGGCGCGTCCCAGAGTGGGACCCTGCCCGCGTGGAAGAAGTAGAAGAGGAAGTGTGGGGGGGGGGTTGAAGGCACAACGACGCGAGCGGCGTCTTTTAAATTGATTGGCTTCTCTGCGGGGTCGCGCGCGGCAGGAGCCAATCAGGAGGGCTGAAGAACCATGTGCTACGGCGGTGGGGACGCTCGCCGAGCACATAGTTAGGAGAGAGGGCAGCAGACGGTGTGATCGCGGAGGGCTGAGCAGCGGGAAGCGAGCAGACTTGGAGACGGGGAGCGGAGGAAGAGAGCCTTGGGTGTCGGTGGAGCAGTGGTGTCAGCTACAGGCAAGGGGTCGCAGTTTGCGCGATTTTCTGGGGAGGCCAGTGAAGCGGGTGGGTGAGAGAGAGGGGTGAGCTGACAAGGGATTGGAATTCTAAAAAATAAATAAATAATATATATATAATTATCTGTTATAAGGTAGCAGGAGGGGAAGGGAGGGGTTAGGAGAGGTTTATTAGAAAGTAACATGCCGGGTGGAAAAAGGGGCAAGAAAGGAGGGCAAGAAAGGGGTAAGACTTACTCAAAGCAAGGTGCTAAAGGTCTGAGGGGTAAGGGGGGAGTTAGGGGAAGGCCAGAGGGCCGAGGAGAGTGCACGGTGTGTGTGACTGAAGGAAGGTAGGCAGGCCCGGCGGGGACAGCAGTAGGGGGGCGGGGTGGACCACTGCCAGCTGGGCATGGTGCTGGGGTGGGGGGCAGGCCTCAGGCCCGGGGATCTACAGGTGCTATGGGGGGTAGGGGGGCTGGGGGCAGTGCTGGGCAAGGAAGTATTGCGGGGGGGGGGCAGGGGAAGGGCAGGATTGGGGGGGAGGTGAGAGCAGGGCGCAGGCCCTGGGTGAAGGGTCTGGACACTGTAGCGGGGGGACATGGGGGGTGGCTGATTGGGCCAGGTACGGGCTACCGGTAGGGGTGGGTGAGGGTGGTAGGTTCTCAGGGGGAGGGATGGGGAGTCCGGGGGGTGTGGGGGCTATGGGGCAACAGGTATGGGAACATTGGATGGAGGGTGGGCAGGGCCCATCGAGGGCTGATTGGGCGGGGGCGTGGCAGCCTGCTTGGCCTGCGGTTGTTCCCCCTGCGGTTTTTCCTTTTTTGCCTCCGCAGATTCCATTGATTGCGTCTCCGGGAGCGATGCACGGCGTGAGGCAGCAATCCAGGCCTGCAAGTGGTGAAGCTACAGTGACGGAGGCCTGTGGAGGTCCGGTAGCCTGGATGATGTCACGTGGAGTGGGAGATCCGTGGTGCGATGATGAACGGCCTCAGGAAAGACAGCGTTGGGCGGTGCAGGAGTCTGCGGATCCAGCAGAGATGGGTGAGTTGCAAGATGGACAGGCGGGGGAGGTAGGTGGGGGGGATGAGTGGAGCGGTCAGGAAAGGTGGCTAAGAAGAGGAGGCATGCGTGCCGGCGGAGGAGTAGTTCTGGTTCGTCCACCTCGACGTCCTCGAGTTCATCCACGGGATCGTCGGCGGGTGCAGAGAAGAGTGCAGCCGGCGGGGGGTCAGCGGCCATCACAGCGTTGCCAGAGTTGGAAGGGGTGCCAAAAAAGTTGAGGAGGAGAATAAGGAAGAGAAGGTATATTGACATTTTCAGGTTGTTGGAGGATCGAAAGCATTCGGGTGACATTAAGAGGAAGCGGTAAGAGGATGTAAAGGCCAGGAGAGTCAGGAAGGTGGCGAGGACAGTGGTGAACAGGGTAAGGGCTTTTTTGCGTTTGGCTAGTGTATGGGGTCAGCGCTACCCAGACCAGTATGGGATGCTTTTGTCATATGTGGACTCGATTCTCGAAGCATCGCAGACACATGACGGGTGGTCATGGCTTAATTACGATGAGAAATTCAGGGATAAAATGGAGGAGAGCAAGTTGTTGTCATGGGGTACCCAGGATATCAACTTGTGGCTCACGCAAATGTCGGTACGGTCAAACGTGGTGAGGGGGGCTGGGGGTGGAGTAAAGCCCAGGGTGGGGACTGTTGCAGTGGGGAACTGTTCCTTTCGAGCAGGAGGAGTCATGGCACCGAGCAAGCTGGGGGCGGGGGGAGGGGGGGGATGTGTGTTGATGGTTCAACAAGTCCTCCTGCCCTTTCCCAGATTGCAAGTTCCGGCATGCTTGTTCAGTGTGTGGGGGAGAGCACTCAGCGACAAAATGTCTTAAAAAAGGTCCCTTGGGGGCACAATGCCGGCGGCCAAGTAGGGGTGCAGTGTTTGGCGTGGCCCTCTTGCCCATACGGGTAAGGGTATTAATGGAGTGGCTGCGCCATTACCCAAGGAGAAGGGATAGGGAGATTTTGAGTGGGGGGTTCCGCGGGGGGGGTTTGTGATTCCAGTCCTGGGTGGGGTAGCTGCTGCGGCGGCTAAGAACGCCCCGTCGGTACGCCGTTTTGAGTCAGTGGTGCGTGATAAATTGGACAGTGAGTTGAAGTTGGGCAGGATAGCTGGTCCATTCGCGGAGCCCCCGTTTGGGAACTTTGTGGTGTCCTCCTTGGGGATTATACCAAAGATGGAGCCGGGTAAGTTTCAGTTAATTCATAATTTGTCTTTTCCCGAGGGGACATCAGTTAATGATCATATTCCGCGGGATTGCTGCACGGTGCGTTACGCCTCGTTCGACAAGGCAGTTAGGTTAGTGAGGAAGATAGGTCAGGGGGCATTGATGGCAAAGGTGGACATTGAGTCCACCTTTCGATTGCTGCCGGTGCACCCAACCTCCTTTCATTTGCTAGGTTTCCAATTCGCTGGGGAGTACTATTTTGACAAGTGCATGCCCATGGGCTGTGCGGTGCCGTGTGCTTGCTTTGAAAAGTTTAGTACCTTTCTGCATTGGGTGGTAGTGCAGCGTGTGGGTTGTTCGGATGTGGTTCATTACCTGGATGATTTATTGTTTGTGGGGGCGACACAGACTTCCCAGTGTAGGGCATTGTTGGAGGGTTTTGTAAGAGTGGCTGGGGAATTGGGGGTGCCTCTGGCCGAGGGGAAGACAGAAGGACTGACGACTCGGATCACATTTCTGGGAATAGAGTTGGATCGAAGGAAATGGTGGCTCGCCTGCCAGCGGAGAAGGTGGTGACGTTGAGGGTCTTGGTAGCAAATGCGTTGGCGAAGTTCACATTGAAAGAAATGCAAGCATTGATAGGGTCTTTGAAATTTGCTTGTAGAGCGATACCAATGGGGCGAGTATTCATTTGCCGGTTGGCGGCGGCTACGGCGGGTGTTTGTAAGCCTCACCACCGTATTAGAATTTCCCAGACCATCCGGGAGGACTTGTGTGTGTGGGAGGCGTTCTTGACCGATTTCAATGGGTCGACAGTGCTCATGGAGGAGGAGTGTTCGAGTGAGGAACTGCAGCTTTACACAGATGCAGCTGGGGGCATAGGATCAGGGATTTACTTTGGGGGGGCATGGTGTGCGGACAGATAGCCAACCTCGTGGGGCGAAGTGGGGCTTGTAAGGAATATCACGTTCTTGGAGCTGTTCCCTATTTTGGTGACACTGGAGTTGTGGCCAGGTAGGTTGTGGAACAAGAGGGTGATATGGTGGTGTGACAATAAAGCTGTAGTGAGTATAGTGAATAATTACTCGCCTAGGTGTGTCCAAGTGGCATCATTAATGCGGATGGTAGTGTTATCCTGTTTGCGCCTGAATGTGGTGTTGAAAGCGCGGCACATTCTGGGGCACAATAACGGCATCGCTGATGCTCTTTCATGTTTGCAGTGGGATCGGTTCCGGCAGCTGGCACCAGAAGCGGATGCGGAAGGGTCGGCGGTCCCTTGGAGATTATGGAACTGTGGCCTGCTGAGATGAGAGAGATGCTGCGGAGCTCAGTGATGGAGAAAACATGGGACGCATATCGCAGAGGCTGCAGAAGAGTGGTGGAGTTCTTGCAGGAGCAGGGGTGGCAGGCGGGGGTGGTGCCGGATCATTTGTTGGGGAGGTACATCCTCAGTGCAAAGTGGCATGGTGCGTCTCGGGCGTCAGTGCGGAGTCATTTGGCAGGCTTTGCATTTTTTGCGAAAGCGGTGGGTTGGGCCTCATCAGGGGAAGGATTTTTAGTTCGGAAATTGATGCAGGGGTGGGGGAAGGCAAGGCCGACTATGCCGGATACGTGGCGACCCATTACGCACGACTTCCTGAAGGATCTTTGTGAGGTGTTACCTGCGGTTGCAGCTTCAAGGTACGAAGCTAAGCTATTTAAAGCAATATTCAGCTTGGCCTTTTTCGGTGCGTTCCGGATTGGGGAATTAGTGGCAGATTCTAAAAGGAGGGGAGGGGTGATCAGTCTGTAGCGACAGAATGTGCGGGTGGAAGGGGATCATTTGAGGGTCCTGTTAAAGAAATCTAAAATGGACCAACAAGGAAGAGGATTTTGGGTAGTGCTGCAGGTGATAGGGGGGATCACATGCCCAGTGGCGGCGATGCGGGAGTACCTGGAAGGTCGCCCGCGGGCTGAGGGTGGGTTATTTGTGCATGGGGATGCACGGTTGGTCACGAGATACCAGGTGACTGCGGTGTTGCGGTTGGGGCTGCAGCGGTTAGGTGAGGATTCCAGCCAATTCGTGGCGCATTCCTTTTGCATCGGGGCAGCAACTAGTGCGGCAGGTACTGGGCTGTCGGGCTTGCAGATACAAACGATTGACCGGTGGCGGTCCAGGGCCTTTCAGAATTATGTCCGGTTCTGATGGGGGGCTATGTGACACAGATAATTAACCAATGCTTTTCTTTTCCAGATGGGGGCAGAAGTGTATGGGGCTGTTGGATGTTGGGGCATTCGTTTGTGTTTTGGGCTGGTCAACGCGCGGAGGGGAGGCCTATCGGGTGGAACCTTGGATTGGAGCCAGAAGTGGTGGCGATTCATGGCTGGGCGAGAGGGGGCTGAGATGGCCACTGCTGATGCCTTTGCTGCGTCACCACGCCCGAATGAGGGCACCGCCGGGGTTCCTGCTGTTGCACCTGGGAGGCAATGATCTAGCATCTTGGACCTGCAAACAATTGATTAATGCTGCAAAGAAAGATTTGGCTCAGATATTGGTGATGTTCGAAGGGGTGGTACTGATTTGGTCGGATGTCATCCCGAGACCAGATCAATCGGCAGCTCGGGAGATGGGTTGCGGAGCATGGGGGATATCAGGTGCAGCATGACTGGGTTGATGTGGCTTGTGCAGGTTTGTACAGGAATGATGGGGTGCATCTGTCACCGGTGGGGGTCGACCTGCTCCTAAATGATTGGCAGGAAGCATTGGAGCAGGTGGTGAGGGGCAGCACGGACAGGTCGCAGCTTGCGCTCTGGTAGGGGGGGCGGCAAAGGCACAGTGACGTGCCTCTGCCAGTGGCGAGATCCCGGAGGTTTCTGGGGTCCGGAGCCGTAGGCTACTTGGGGCGGGGGCAGGGTGCCCGCGATCCGGAGAACCCTGAGCTGACTTTTGCTAGTGATATGGCGAAGTCGGGCAGGGGTGGTAGTAATTGGACCGGTGGTTGATCGGGCCAGGTGCGGAAGCGAGGTCACCTTGCTAATGGTATGGCGGGTGAGGTATCGCTCCACTGGGGGGGGGGGATTGGTTGATTAAGTTGTTACTCCTGTTACAGATGTTAAATTGTTATTGGGCAATAAAGCTGCAACCTGGTGCTTGTTCCAAATCTGGTGTGGTGTGAAGTTTGTGGGATCAGTACAACGAATATGGAGGAGCAGGGTGGGGGGGAGGGCTGGGGGAGCTCCGGGTACAGATCCCCGGTTATGAGAAGGCCGCGGGCAGGGTCCCGGAGGCCGCCGGTAACCGGGAGCGCGTCCCGGCGCGGGACCCTGCCCGCATGGAAGAAGTAGAAGAGGACGTGTGGGGGGGAGGGGTTGAAGGCGCAACGACGCGAGCGGCATCTTTTAAATTGATTGACTCCGCCGCGGGGTCGCGCGCAGCAGGAGCCAATCAGGAGGGCTGAAGAACCATGTGCTACGGCAGCAGGGACGCTCGCCGAGCACATGGTTAGGAGAGAGGGCAGCGGACGGTGTCCCGCCCTCCCACCCGTTAAGTGGAGACTTGGTTTGGGGGTTTTGGGGGTGTCGCAGCTGGGGGGGGAAGAGTGGAGGGGGTGGGATCCTGGAGGTTGTTACTCCTGTTACAGATGTTAAATTGTTATTGGGCAATAAAGCTGTGACCTGGTGTTGTTACAAATCTGGTGTGGTGTGAAGTTTGTGGGATCAGTACGAGTATGGAGGAGCAGGGTGGGGGGGGGGGGAGGGCTGGGGGAGCACCGGGTACAGATCCCCGGTTACATAATTTGATAGATATGTCTCTGTAATTCTGCTGTCAGATCTTTGACCGCTTGTTACTGCTAGTCAGAAAATTGGCACTTCATCTCTGCTAAATACTGGTCACGATGCTGAATTACTATAGAACCCCCCTTATCAGCGGGCTTTATAATAAGATCATCTCAATTAGACGACTGATGTAATGCCTGGTATTCAGCTTACAACAGATTGTTATATATCCATGACTTATATATATGGGATTCAAGCAACTTCAGATTCCTCAGGATTAGGTTTCTAAACGTGGCTATATAAGCATCCAGATTTGGGGTGAAACAAAAATGTTAGCTTCTAGCTTTCATGGCTAACCCAGATAATCAATGCTGGTGACTGGATATAGCACTGGCATTAAATAGCAGGCTTTTGTGTTCAGCAGGGACAGCTAGGTGCTGTAATTGCACTAGCCACCTCAGCTGAATATTGGGCCGTAACGCAATGCAATTGTCAAACAGAAGTGTGATCCTAAGGAGCTGTTTTGACTAGGGTTTTGCACTTGCTGCATATTAAATGCAAAAATTAACATACAGTAAGAGCAAAGTTTATGCGGAAATTGTTGGAGGCATGCTCAGCATTTGCTCTGCAGTTACTGCACAAGACAGACACTCTACTGCATGGTAACTGAATTGGCGGATAGTATAATAAATGCATCCATGCTATCTGCCAATGCAGTTATCACAGTCACCTCAAACATAATGCAACTAAAACCACTGCTACTTGGTTAACTGGCTCTACCATAGTGCCATTTTCAATATTCTAATGGTGTCCCTATTTCATTAGCATCTTTTTTCAAATATCTTGTTGGGATCCCAACAACTCCACTCTTTCATAAACGTATCAGTTCTATTGTTAAGCACTCTTTTTTTATTCTTCATCACATCAGAGCCATTTATTCATTTCTTTCTGCTTCAGCACTAACCACATTACTGATATCCTTAGTCATGTCCCGATTAGGTTACTGCAATTGTGTTTACGCCAACCTTCCTGAATACAAACTAAAGCACTTACAAACTGTTCAAAACATTGCTGTAAGACTATTAACACATGCTTCCAAGCCTGACCATGTTATACCTTTATTTATACACTTCCACTGGGGCTACCCATATGTTATCACATTCAGTATAAAATTCTTACTATAATTCATAAAACACTACATACTGGATATACCTTCTTATCTAATCTTCAGACCCCTTATCATCTGCTGCACTCCATCCATGCACATTAACATTTTTGTTAGCGATATTGCAGAAGGGCTGTCAGGTTAGGTTTGCATCTTTGCAGATGATATCAAAATCTGCAATAGAATGGACACCAAGGAGGTAGTAAATAACATGAGGAGAGATCAAGCTAAGCCTGAAGAATGGTCAAGAATTTGGCAAATGAGATTTAATGTTAAAAAATGCAGGGTCATGATTTGGGCTGCAAGAATCCAAGGGAGCGGTATAGTATAGGGGGTGAAATAGTTCTGTCCATGAAAGAAGAGCAGGACCTGTGCATGAATGTTTCTGATGATCTTAAAGTGACTAAACAGGTAGAAAAGATGATGGCAAAAGCCATAAGGATGCTTGGATGCATAAGGAGAGGCATGGCCAGCAAGAAGAACATAAGAACATAAGAACATAAGATATGCCATACTGGGTCAGACCAAGGTCCATCAAGCCCAGCATTCTGTTTCCAACAGTGGCCAATCTAGGTCATACGTACCTAGCAGTTTCCCCAAGGGACACAGGTTCCACAATGTTTGTACTGGTTCAAGCATTGATATCCTGGGTCCCTTCTTAATAATGGTTTATGGACCTTTCCTCCAGGAACTTGTCCAAACCTTTTTTAAACCCAGCTACACTAACAGCCTTTACTACATCCTCCGGTAACAAATTCCAGAGTTTGATTACACGTTGAGTGAAAAAATATTTTCTTTTATTAGTCTTAAATAGTTTACCCTGTAGCTTCATTGCATGTCCCCTAGTCTTTCCATATTCTGATAAGGTAAACAATCGATCTACGTTTACCCGTTCCACTCCGTTCATTAATTTATAGACTTCTATCATATCTCCCCTCAGCTGTCTCTTCTCCAGGCTAAAGAGCCCCAACCTTTTTAGCCTTTCTTCATAGGAGTAGCCTTCCATCCCCTTTACCATTTTGGTGGCTCTTCTCTGAACCTTTTCTAAAATCGCTATATCCTTTTTAAGATACGGCGACCAGAATTGCACACAATATTCAAGGAGATAGTATAAGTCTCTGCATAAGTCTTTGGTGAGACCTCATTTGGAGTATTGTGTGCAATTCTGGAGACCACACCTTCAAAAGGATATAAAAAGGATGGAGTCTGTGCAGAGGGTGGCTACCAAAATGGTCAGTGGGATTTTTCATAAGGCATATGGGGACAGATCTAAAGATCTCAATATGCATACTTTAGAGAAACGGTGGGATAGAGGAGATTAGGGTTGCCAACTGGCCGGTTTTCAGCCGGCCTGGCCGGTTTTTCCATGGCCAGGCCGGCTGCCGGCGCAGATGCAAAACCGGCCCTTGAAAAGCCGGTTTTTTGCTCTGGCCGCAAGATCGGGAGCGGCCAGAGCAAAAGACCGGCTTTTCTTCTGAGCTGAAGTAAAAAAAAAAATACCCAGGGCCGGCCCACACACCGGAGGGCTTCAGAGGGAGCCGGGGAAGCCTGCGCGAGGCCCCGGCTCCCTCTGTACAGCCGCCAGCATGAAGATCCTTTACCTTCACGCTGGCGGCTGTTTCTGTGAAGCCGCGATTGCTGGGAAAGGTTAAAGGCAATGGTATAAATATTCTTATGCTCAGTAATTTATGATGCTATTTGATTACATGGCAGCCACATAGTTGAAATATATAGATGCGGGTTGTAGAAATAATGTGTATAGTAATAGTGTTATGGTTAGGACATTTATAGAAGTGACTCAGGTGGTATTGTGGGTGGTCTTTGGGGTACAAAAGTGTAGTGGGCCTGGAGCTATACCTATGTAGGATCCATATTTGTAGTAGATGTATTGTTTCCAAAATGCTTTGAGAAGAGGTATGTCTTGAGTAGCTTTCTGAAGGTTGAGAGATCAGTTATGACTCTCATTCTGCTTGCAAACAAGTCATGTCCCAGTGCATGGACACCAAAAACATGTCCAGTACAGCACAAGATCTCTCCCACCCTTCAGAGTCCCCCCTCCCCCCATAGCTGGGTCCACAAAGAGAACAGCGCTAGCCACTCAAATGAGCAGAAACAAAAAACAGGAAGCGGCAGATTCAACACCCAATACCTTTATTAGGCCACTTAATTGGTACTAATAAAGGTATTGGGTGTTGAATCTGCCGCTTCCTGTTTAGATAGCAACTGTACCAACTTACCAGAATCTGCCGCTTCCTGTGTAGATAGCAACTGTACCAACTTACCACCCCATGTCCATAGAGAGCTGGACATGGGGTGGTAAGTTGGTACAGTTGCTATCTACACATATGCTGCGATCCCCAGCCTCTTTGTACGCTAGCACTGTCCATGTGGCCGTCACACTTGGTGCTTGTAGAGAGGGGGGGTAGCTCTCAAGTAGGGCCAGTGATGTGAAGCATTCAGAGTCTGACTAGCCCCTCACAGTCTCTGTGAATCGGAACATAGCCTATGGCCGCACACCCCATCTACCAGGGGCACCTACCCTGCATCTATGGGAATGTTCCCCCCACCCTCACCCCAAAATTCACCGCCAGGGACTACATTCCCACATGCTGGCAGGCAATGCTGAGCCACACATGACATCTTGTGGCACATTCCTTGTGCTGGAATTGTGCCCACACCATTCAGAAGTCAGTATCCAGTGGTCTGAATCAGGCAAACAACTGCATGCCTTCTGTGTAAACAAAACAGAGCTTGTTGTTTTGAAGTAATAACTAATGTACAGCTGACTACAGTAGTGAAATATCACAATACTGTATTCAGATAGTATATATTAACATAGTAACATAGTATATGATGGCAGATAAAGACCAGCATGGTCTATCTAGTCTGCCCAGCATGGCAGCAAGAGTAGGTGCACCTGCAGCTCTATGCAGGTCACCCCTCTCCATGCCTTTGTTTAGGGGTGTACCCACCAATGTGTGTAGGTCACCCATATTTGCTGAGATATAAGGGATAGTTGTGTTTATTTTGATTTTATCCTGTTGCTATAAGGCAGCGATGGCGAACCTATGGCACGCGTGCCAGCTGTGGCACGCGAAGGCCTTGCAGCTGGCACGCGGGAAGGTCCGCAAAAAAGAAAAAGCTGGCTCTGACTGCTGCCGCGGACGCGGCAAGGGCAGAATGCAGTGTACCGCGGGGCCCCCTCCGCCCGCTAAGCCCCTCTGCAAGGGCTTTCAGATTCGCGAGGGAGAGCGTTTCCCTCGCGTCTCTGTTAAGCCCGCAGGGGCTAATGGGAAATTTCCCATCAGCCCCTTTAGACGCGAGGGACTGATGGGAAATTTCCCATTAGCCCCTGCGGGCTTAACAGAGACGCGAGGGAGACGCTCTCCCTCGCGAATCTGAAAGCCCTTGCAGAGGGGCTTAGCGGGCGGAGGGGGCCCCGCGGGACATTGCATTCTGCCGCGGCAGCGGCAGCAGCCAGAGCCAGCTTTTTTTTTTTTTAATTTGCCAGGGGGGGAGGGGTTAGGACTTAGAATGGGCTAGGGGGGGGGGGTTAGGACTTCTAATGGGCGGGCGGGCGGGGGGGGGGGGGTAGGACTGCAAATGGGCTGGGGGCTGATGGGGGCTGTCTGGAAATGGGGTGATGGGGGGTTAGGACTGCTAATGGGCTATGGGGGGGGTTAGGACTGCTAATGGGCTATGGGCTATGGGGGGGGTAAGGACTGATAATGGGAAATGGTGGGGAAAGGACTGATAATGGGCTATGGGGGTGTTAGAACTGCTAAAGGGCTAGGGGGGGTTAGGATTGCTAATGGGCTATGGGGGGGTTAGGACTGCTAATGGGCTATGGGGGGGTTAGGACTGCTAAAGGGCTAGGGGGGGTTAGGACTGCTAATGGGCTATGGGGGGGTTAGGACTGCTAAAGGGCTAGGGGGGGTTAGGACTGCTAATGGGCTAGGGGGGGTTAGGACTGGTAATGGGCTGTGGGCTGATGGGGGCTGTCTGGAAATGGGGTGATGAGGGGTTAGGACTGGTAATGGGCTATGGGGGGTTAGGACTGGTAATGGGCTTTGGGCTGATGGGGGCTGTCTGGAAATGGGGTGATGGGGGTTAGGACTGGTAATGGGTTATAGGGGGGGCTTAAACTGAAAATGGGGTGATGGGGATTTAGGACTGGAAGTGGGTTGATGGGGGGGGGGGGTTTAGGACTGGTATTGGGTTGGGGGGTTGCTAGGACTGGAAATGGGCTGATGGGGAGCTAGGACTGGAAATGGGCTGATGCAGGGACTAGAAGGGAATGGATGCTGGGTGCGGTTGGAACTAGAAGGGAGCTGATGTTGGGGGAGGATTAGAATGGGATGGGGCTGGGAGAGTAAAATGGAGAGGGGAAAAATATTTTGTGTGGGAGGGATAAAAAATCTACAATTGGCCGGGTATTGGGAGAGTAAGTGGGGATTGAGGATGGAGGGGTAAAATTTGAGTGGATGAAATAGGAATGAGGAAAGAGCAAAAGGAGAAAGATTAGTATGTTAAAGCGGATGTAGAGAGAGAGAAGGGAAAAAAAAAACTAGAAGAGAGAAGAAAGGACAAATGGACAGCAGATGATGGAGAGTTAGCAGAAAACATGAAGAAACCAGAAGAAAGTGGCTGGAGCAATTGCAACTGTGTAACTGAGCTGAGGTATTCTGTTTATGTAATTCCTTTTTGACATTGCCACTTGTTCTCTTTCCCCAGTAGGTCATGTATTGTTATTCTCTGAAATGTATTGGTTTAATATTTGCAGTGTTGCCTTTTGATAGGTATGGTATGGTGCTTTGTGAGTCCTGGTAGTGCTGTTAGGATACAGCGGGTTTGCTATTGGTTCTAAATGGGCAGTGTTTGTAGTAGTTCCTAATGTGCCTGGCGGTTGGCACTGGATTATAGTAATGTAGAAATCTTTTAGTCTGTCTTTATCCATACACTCATTAAGAGACATGTTTACTAAAAGTTAGTGTATGTTAGCATTATGCAAATATTTATGCAAATTGACGTGCTGGCACTTTGAGAAAATTCTTTGGTTTTGTGCGGCAGTTTGGGCACTCGGGCTCAAAAAGGTTAGCCATCACTGCTATAAGGGATCCACTGTGTCTGTCCCATGCCATTTTGAATTCTGTCACTGTATTTGCCCGACCACTTCCATCGGGAGAGCATTCCAAGCATCCACCACCCTTTCGGTGAAAAAGTATTTCCTGACATTGCCTTTCAGTTTACCCCCTTGCAACTTCATGTTATGACCTCTAATTTTACAGGATCCCCGTTTCTGGAAGATGTTTGTTTGTTCATTAATACTCTTTAAGTATTTAAAGTCTGAATCATATCTCCCCTGTCCCTCCTCTCCTCCAGTGTACATATTTAGGTCTTCAAGTCTCTTCTCATAACTCTTCTAACGCAGTCTCCAAATCATTTTGGTCGCCTTCCTCTGAACTGTTTCCAGCTTTTTTATGACCTTTGCGAGATATGGTCTCCAAAACTGAACACAATATTCCAAGTGAGGACTCACCAGCAACTTGTACAGTGGAATTAGTATCTCTGCCTTTCTGCTGGTAATTCCTCTTTTATTGTGTACAGATGTCCTGCAGGAGAAGCACATGCATGTATGTGCATAGTGTCAGGGCCGGCCCATCCATTGAGCAAGAATGTTTTTTGCACAGGGCCCCACGTTTCAGGGGGCCGCGCACAAAAAACATCTTGCATCAGCCCAGCTAGGTTTAAAAAATACAAACCGGCTGCTGCCGCTGCCGCCGTGGCAGCGGCAGAATCGAGAATCCCACGGCCCCCCCCCCCCCCTGCTCTGCAGTGTCCTCCATGCAGCCTCAGTGTTGGCTGTCAGAGCCGCGCGAAGAGAAAGAGCTTCTCCTCTCACGGCTCTGTTAATCCCACTGCGGGGCTGATTTCAGCCCCGCGGCGGGATTAACAGAGCCACGAGAAAAGGAAACTCTCCTTTCGCGCGGCTCTGAAAAGCCTGCGCTGAAGCCGCATGGAGGACACTGCAGAGCGGGGGGGGGGGGGCCCTGCGGGATGCTCGATTCTGCCGCTGCCACGGTGGCAGCGGCAGCAGCAGCCGGTTTTTGTTTTGTTTTTTTTAACCTAGCTGGGCTGATGGGAAGGGGAGGGGGTTAGGACTGGTAATGGGCTATGGGGGGGGGGTTTAAGACTGGAAGTGGGCTGATGGGGGGGGTTAGGACAGGTATTGGGCTATGGGGGGCTAAGGCTACAAGTGGGCTGATGGGGGTGTTAGGACTGGTAATGGGTTATGGGGGGGGGCTAGGACTGGAAATGGGCTGATGGGGGGTTAGGACTAGTAATGGACTATGAGGGGGGTGTTAGGACTGGTAATGGGGTGATGGGGGGCTAAGACTGAAAATGGGGTGATGGGGGGTTAGATTGGAAGTGGGCTGATGGGGGGGTTAGGACAGGAATTGGGCTATGGGGGGCTAAGGCTACAAGTGGGCTGATGGGGGTGTTAGGACTGGTAATGGGCTATGGGGGGGCTAAGACTGGAAGTGGGCTGATGGGGGGTTAGGACTGGTAATGGGCTATGGGGGGGCTAAGACTGGAAGTGGGCTGATGGGGGGGTTAGGACAGGTAATGGGCTATGGGAGGGCTAAGCCTACAAGTGGGCTGATGGGGGGATTAGGACTGGTAATGGGCTATGGGGGGGGCTAAGACTGTAAATGGGCTTATGGGGGTGTTAGGACTGGTAATGGGCGATGGGGGGGGCTAAGACTGCAAGTGGGCTGATGGGGGTTAGGACAGGTAATGGGCTATGGGGGGCTAAGACTGGAAGTGGGCTGATGGGGGGTTAGGACAGGTAATGGGCTATGAGGGGGGCTAAGACTGGAAGTGGGCTGATGTGGGGGGTTAGGACAGGTAATGGGCTATGGGGGGGCCTAAGACTGAAAATGGGGTTATGCGGGATTAGGACTGGAAGTGGGCTGATGGGGGGCTTAGGACTGGTAATGGGTTATGGGGGGGGGAGCTAGGACTGGAAATGGGCTGATGGGGGGTTAGGACTAGTAATGAGCTATGAGGGGGGGGTGTTAGGACTGGTAATGGGGTGATGGGGGGCTAAGACTGAAAATGGGGTGATGGGGGGTTAGATTGAAAGTGGGCTGATGGGGGGCTTAGGACTGGTAATGGGCTATGGGGGGCTAGGACTGGTAATGGGCTGGGGGGTTGCTAGGACTGGAAATGGGCTGAGTGGAAGGGGGGCTTGAACTGCCACTAGCTGACGGGGACGGGGCCTTGAAATGGAAATGGGCTGTGAGGGGAGGGAGTTCGGACTGGAAAGGGACTGAGTGGAGGGGATAGGACAGGAAATGGGCTGATGGAGGGGCTTGGATAGGACTGGAAATGGGCTGTTGGGGGGTGCTAAGATTGGAAATGGGCTGTGGTGGGGGCTTGAATTGAAATGGAGTCATGGAGGGGCTAGAACTGGAGGTAGGCTCATGGGGGGCTTGGATTGGAAATGGGCTGAGTGGAGGGGAGCTAGGATTTGACTGATGGGGGGCTAGGATTGGAAATGGGCTAGGGACTAGAAGGCTAGGGACTAGAAGGGAGCGGATGCTGGGTGGGGCTGGAACTAGAAGGGAGCTGATGTTGGGGGAGGATTAGAATGGGATGGAGCTGGGAGAGTGAAATGGAGAGGGAAAAATATTTTGTGTGGGAGGGAAGACAAATCTACAATTGGCCGGATATTGGGAGAGTAAGTGGGGATTGAGGATGGAGGGGTAAAATTTGAGTGGATGAAATAGGAATGAGGAAAGAGCAAAAGGAAAATGGATTAGTATGTTAAAGCAGATGTAGAGAGAGAATGGAAAAAAAAACTAGAAGAGAGAAGAAAGGACAAATGGACAGCAGACGATGGAGAGTTAGCAGAAGATACAAAGAAACCAGAAGAAAGTGGCTGGGGCAATTGCCACTGGAAAAAAAAATGCACAAAAGGTAGAACAAATCTCTTTATTTTGAAATTTTTAACTGGAATATATCAGCTCTTGGAAATGTGCATCATTAATATCTGCGCTTTGTTTAGTACAAGAGGAAATTAATTTCTGGTTTTATTTCTACAGTGTTGTACATTCCAAGTTTAGCTTTTAGGGTTCACAGTTTAATTATTGTCTTCCTGTTTCTAAATTGTGATTCCTTGTTTGGTGATGGTCTTTGTTCTGCATGTGTGATTGAGCTGAGGTATTCTGTTTATATAATTCCTATTTGACATTGCCACTTGTTCTCTTTCACCAGTAGGTCATGTATTGTTATTCTCTGAAATGTATTGATTTAATATTTGCAGTGTTGCCTTTTGATAGGTAGGGTAAGGTGCTTTGTGAGTCCTGGTAGTGCTGTTAGGATATGGCAGGTTTGCTATGGATTCTAAATGGGCAGTGTTTGTAGTAGTTCTTAATGTGCCTGGTGGTTGGTACTGGATTATAGTAATGTAGAAATCTTTTAGTCTTTCTTTATCCATATACTCATTAAGAGGCATGTTTACTAAAAGTTAGTGTATGGTAACATTATGCAAATATTTATGCAAATGAGGGACCTTATGCAAATGAGGCCCCGCACCGAGTCTCCGCACATGGTCCCGCACCCCCCTTGGGCCACCCCTGCATAGTGTGTATGGAGCTGAGGGACCTCCGGATTGCACTCTGTGACTGCAGCCCAGGACAACTGCAAACTGTATGCAGCTAACTTCCATATTCTTTCCTGTCTCACCAAATGACAATATTGGACATTCACAGAGGCCAGGGCTCTTTGCAAGCCTAACTCTCCATAGGCTACAGTTCCATCAAAGGAGAGGGGGGGGGGGGTTCACAGTGTTGCCACGGATACAGCGATTACAACAGTTGGCTGAAATCATGCATCTCACCTGCGAAGACATGTATGCCCTGACGGCTGGTGGGTCAGTCAGAGGTCAAGCTTGCTGCACATACACATTTATTTATTTAATGTCTTTTCTATACTGCACTCTTTCAAATCAGTGTGGTGTACAGTCAACAAACTTGTGCAGTGCAGGCATGGCCCACACTGGACTTACAGAGAACAGGGATTTTTACATGGGCTAACAGGGTAACTATGTACAGGCAGGCTGGCTGTCACAGGTGACGGGGCAGCTCACAAATTACTTACAGGCTGATTTAATTATGTACATATTGACAGGTCAAAGTAAGAATATCCTCTACCTGCCGGGTGTCTCGTGGTCTAGAGTGTGGGGCTGTGCTCTTGCGGGGTGGCTGTGCACATCTGATGAAGCTGACCCTGGTGAGACTGTATTCCCCCACCTCACTACAGAAAGACCAGCAAGCGATATGGGAGCTGTACACCAGTATTGTATTAGGAGGTAAGTTGAGGTGCATGCTCTGGGGGTGAGGTTTACGGATTAGTATATATCAAAATGCATTCCAAGATTGCAGCTTTTGGGAAAACATGTGTGCTGCCACACCTAGTTGTCCAGTGACTCCAACAGGGTGTGACTACTTACAGAAAACCAACCTTCTGTTCCCAAATGGTGTCTCACACAAGTTTGTGTAGTTGCAGAACGGCTTACTGAGCAACACGTTGTATATGCTGTCACAATGACAGGGCTTCACACACACACAGTGCGTACCTTATATCAGCTGTAAGATTATGTTTAGACTGTGTAGCCTCCTTGATGTGCTGTCTAGGGAAGAGGAAGATTGGATGGCTCCTTTTATGCTTGGATGTGGCAGCAACACCCACTCATTGTATGTGCACTATTAGCACGCCATGATCTATAGCTGAAGTTGCTGCAGCCTCTCACTGTCCCAGGGGCTGGAGGGTGTGAAGACTTTGCAGAGACATGTGAGAATGATGGCAGGGGTAGAAGAGACTGCTGGAAGAGATGACAAAGGGGATGCCCTTGGGAAGTTGGACATTGAGAAGCAGCAACGGAAAAATACGGAAAAGGAAATATCATTCCTGATCTCTAAGCAGGTCTTGAATCCATGACCCTTCCATCTCATACACAGTGGTCAGGTGGGATGCCACTGAGCTATTCTATGGGAGTATAGTGCTATCACTCCATGTATATAGAGTGATAGCACTATATATACTACATGTATATGTTGTTATTTTCAGGATGCATGAGGGCATGAGCTGGGATATGAATATATCTCAATCTCATGCTGCTTAATTCCCACTCCCATACAGCTCTAGTGGATGTGGCAGATAAATAAGTGCATATTTGTACATAGATCACCAGTTCACACACAGCCCCTGGTCATAATGAGGAAACTGAGAGGAACATGTGGGTCTTTTCTCTATGACATGGGCTGTTACCATATTGCCTATTCTTCCAGACTGACTGGATATTTTACCCGCCACATGCACATACAGTATTAAGTAAAGCAGAAATTACTTATCCAGCAGCCATCCAGAGCCAAACCTCCCCTCCTTGAACTGCTCAAAAGGTGCTGATTGCTGCAGGATGAATGAGTTGTGGGTGGACCTGGCAAACCTGGCAACCCCGTTCGGAATGAGAATGATGGCATCACACACCACCTGCACATTCAGTGCATGAAAGTGCTTGTAGTTGTGATACACCAATTCTCAGTCTCTAGGTGGGATAAGTACCACATGTGTGCAGTATATAGCTAAATAATGAAAAACACCCTGGACTATATTATCAATATCCTTAAGGACTCACACCATACAGCTGCACTCAGAGCTGCCATGTAGTTTCACCTACATAAAATCGCTGACATGGACAATGAAATAAGTAGACTATATAACTGGATGTACAAGAAGTAGCACTCCTCAGCTGATATGTCTTCCCATTCACTGTAAATGAAGTTCCCTCTTCCATCAAAACACAGAAGGAGCACTTCCCACAATATTTTTGCCCTTGAAGCACATTCAGTGATGGTTACCATGCTACTTCTGGACATAGTAGATCTTTTAAATTCCTCCCTCGACTATAAGCTATTCTTGGTTGCAATCTGGATAGCACAGGATGTGCATGAAAAATTGTCCAGCATCTATAGAGCTTGGAGGCAATTAAAGAAGATGGCTGAGAATATTGCAACATGCAAGTAACTTTATCATCCAACTCCCTCATAGAGTCTACATTATTTGATGAAAACAGCCAATCGCTCCGAGTGTGGCTGTCAGAACATAAATATAAAATCCACCACAAAAGCCTTCCTCCTGAGCACTAATCAAATCCAAAAACACCAAAACCCAGTGGAAAAAGAACCTACTATTCAGTACATTTTTTTGTCGGAATGGCTAGCCCAGTATAGAGGAGGAACACCTCTCACCACCGTGGCCAGTCCCTTTTAATCATTTAATTTCAAAAATTTGTATGTTAAAAAAAAAACAGCTAATACTTAGCGTGTTGTAGAAAACAGGCTGTAAAGTCTCTGTAGCCAACAGTGTGCTAAATACACAACGTGACACGTTTTGGGGATACCTCCAGAAGCCCCCTGCTTCAGGTCAGATCACTGTGCAATAACGTCACAGTGGAGTGGAGGAGTGGCCTAGTGGTTGGGACAAGGTACTTCAGGCCGGAAGGTCAGGGGTTCAAATCCCACTAGAGGACAGCAACCTTGGGCCGGAAGGACTGGGGTTTCTAGTCCCACAGGTGCTCCTTGTGGTCTTGGGCAAGCCACTTAACCCTCCATAGCCCATGTTCCCTGTAAAATAGTTATCTCCAAGTTATAATGCCCTGTTCAATGTAATTTCAGTTTGTTCAATGTAAACTGCACTGATGCAGAATAGCATGGTATGTAAGAGAATGTAAATAATAATAATAAA
The DNA here is from genome assembly GCA_033557465.1 of Ichthyophis bannanicus. NCBI lineage: Eukaryota > Metazoa > Chordata > Amphibia > Gymnophiona > Ichthyophiidae > Ichthyophis > Ichthyophis bannanicus. The sequence continues at coordinate 14,983,921 of CM066036.1, read as the reverse complement.
TAATAATAATACAGTGACTTTACAGCCTGTTTTCTTCAACACACTAAGTATTAGCTGTTTTTTTTAACATACAAATTTTTGAAATTAAATGATTAAAAGGGACTGGCCACGGTGGTGAGAGGTGTTCCTCCTCTATACTGGGCTGGCCATTCCAACAAAAAATGTACTGAATAGTAGGTTCTTTTTCCACTGGGTTTTGGTGTTTTTAGAACATAAATATAGTCTGGCAAAAAAAGAGAATGGATGCCCATTTAGTAATGCACTTTCAGACGTTTCATCGTACATTTGATGAAATTTGTTGTATGGTAATTGATAGTGTGACTGAAACTCCTAGAGGAGGCGATTGGGGTAAGTTATTGATACAAAAAGAGCAATAGTGAGTATACCATTTAAATTCTCTGGAACTTCATGGGCTTAATAGCAAGACTGAATGGGTGTGTTTATGTAATAGTTCCTGATAGAACCTGAGAAGGTGAACCAATGGGTAAAAGGAGGGGAGGATTTTATTGCTGTAATGCTGTAATGTCATTGAGGTTGTGGGTGGGCCTGTACGTCTCTCTGATTGGTTGGGTGGCCCCTTATCTTGCCTGACTGGTTTGTGGTTGGAAAGTGAGTGGTTAGTCCCCTCAAGGAGAATGAAGATTGTTGCCCCCGATGAAGTTGTTTGGTGAAACAAGGACCTTGTTGGGCAAGCTGCTTATGAGAATCTCTGAGGGACGATAGCACCATTTGAAAGCTAAGTGTGGAATACCTTTCATGACAGATGTTGGTAAATGAAGTGCTGGCGCTTATTTGCTTCTGTTTCTGGTGTGGCTTGAGTGGTAAGATGATTGCAGTGCCTACTATGCCTAAGGTTGCACTTGAAATATGAGGACTGGGTCTAGCCATGTTCAGGTGGCTTAATATTGATTAATAATTTATAATATTATATAAGTCAGTAATTATTGAATTATACTTAGGGCTAGAAAAGTTAAGCTTAGCTACTCGGTAATTTGAAATTTGCTAATAAAGTGTGTATACAGAGGAGTTTTTAGATCCTTGATGGTATTTAGAACCTTTCCCCTGTTGGCAAGCAACTGCCTATTAGAGGGATACAAGTTGATATCTGAGATCTTTTCCCCCCTGTTTTTCAATTTTAAATTAAAACTTGTAGACTGTAGTCTATATGGTGTTAGTCCTTAAGGGTATTGATAATGTAGTCCAGGGTGTTTTGTATTATTTAGTTATCTTATTATTTCCCTGGAGTGGCTTGGTTGGCTTATTAAAGTATATAGCTGCCATCAGTCTTGCTAGGCCACCATTTCTCTCACACTGCTGATTTACAGTCACCCACTGTTGCCTTTTATTAGGAAATGCTCAGTCATTCCTCACCCAGCTGGTCATGACTCGCAGTACCTGGTGGAGGCATCTGGAAAAGTGGACTGGTCCATTCCTCCTACTGCAGCCACTGATGTTTGGAAGCAATCAGAGGCAAAAAAAATGCGGCACTCTTAGGAGCTTGACCAACTTTGGTATGGCATGTGACTGGGCAGTCAGAGGGTCGAGATCAGGCCTCAGGTGGTCATGCAGCTCTCTTGCAGCCCCTGAGCTAGGCCTATGGAGGGAGACCATTTGGTTTATTTATTTATTTATTTATTTATTTATTTATTTATTTAACAAATGCTTATATACCGCTACCTTCCAGAAAGATCAGGTGCAGTTTACAATGGAACAAATTTAAACAGGGTAAACATTCTGTTTTTACATAGAACATAAGAAACTGTGGTTATACATTACAAAGGAACATTTTTAAACATTTTTAAACAGGGTAACAACCTGTTTTATTTACAAAGAACTTGAGAAACTGTGGTTATACATTAACAATTATATTTGCGATATTTCAACTATGTACAAACCTCATAACTATATACAATAATTTGTATTTCCATTAGCTTATTTAAATAGTATTACAGGTTTATTTACCTATTATATATAGAGTGTGATTGAGGTGTGAGTAGTACTTTTGATTGTCATATTGAAAGTGCTAGGCTCATTTAAATGTTATGGTTGAAATTTGTATTGAGCTTAAATTTATAGGAGAAATCATAGGTCATGGAAGGATATTAATCCGGGGTAATTTTGTTGATTACAAAATTTGTAAAATTATGCTTCGGTGAGTCTATTATTATTCATTTAGAGAATCATTTATCCATTTTCAACAAGTGGAAGAGTGTTTTCCATTGAGTCATAGTGCAATCTGAACATGTGGGGTTTTAGCCTTTTCCTAAGTTCTTTTAATTCGGTTAGTTTTCTTATTTCTTCCGGGAGGGAGTTCCAGAGTGTAGGGGCTGGTTCTGGGGATGACTGAAGAGAGTGGCCCTATCTTGGATACACCACCTTCTTGCCTAGATTTACCTTCTCTGAGGATGCAAGCACAGTCACTCTGCATGCTGTTGTCCTTGCACATTGTCACCCACCACCTGTGGGAGGGTCTGCCCCTGCTCCCCTGCAGAAATGGTTCACTGTCTCACTGCCATGGAGAGAGGTGAGCCATTGCCACAGCTATGCGCATTGCCATAGGGGCTGTTTGACTACAGGGTGTTAGCTGACAACGAATGTTCTGCCACATGCTGAATGCACATTGGGACATGAATTGGCAGCTAGCATGGGACTATAACAGTTAGTGCGGGACAATTTCCACCTTAACTGTATATCTCATGTTAAGGTCGCAAGTGGGCAGGGTAGGGCAGAGAGTGGGTATGGTGTGCTCTGTGCAGTTACTGCAAAGTTTACACCGCACACTAACTGCACTAGTGCAGGATCACCTAATGCAACTTCAATCGGTGGTGTTAGGTGCACCTGTGCCAGCACCACATGTGCTATGGGCTCTATCTTCCAAGGATATGCTTTCCATGCCCCTGACCATTATGCAGCACTGTTGCACCCGATACACCATCTTTTCAATACCTTTGCCGCATTAAAGGGTCAACGCCATAGTACCCTTTAGTAAAGGGTCCCCATAGTGTTGCAGGGAAAGGACCACACCCAGCAATCATTTTTTTGCTGGAGTCTGGGTGCAGCACAGTGAATATACCTTGTTGTGCTTCATTTGCAGTATGTAATGCGTAAAAATGGTGTTCTTCCTGCCAGGGGGTTCTTAACGCCTACTCTTGAACTGGCATTATGGTTCCTTCATTATCCGCCGGCATCCCTTTTAATACATGGTAATCTCCCTGCATGTTAATGGACCTGATGCTGTCCCTGCTATGCATTGCCCTTGCTCCATCCTTGTTCCACCCATCAGCGACACTTTCCCACGTTAACCACCTAATGAAGGATTAGCCCCCATTATCGGCTTTCCTCCCATGTTAACTGCTAATGTAGGACAATAATGCACGCTAATGGCCACACTTCAGTAGACATACTCCTTAATATGTTGACATGCATTCCAAAATCTGCCATTTCTACATGTAACTAGCACCGCTTTCATGTATCAATAGTAAAATCAACACTCTTACATGCATGTAGCCCTACTTACATGTAAAAACTCCCTAGTGATGTACTTTTTTAAGTGTTTCTTTCTAAAAAACTTGTTCTGATTGTACGTTGCACAAAATGGATATGTTTCTCTGTTAGCACTATATGTATTTTGGAGCAGGTTCTGCATTCACCAAGCCTTTTCTAAAATGATATATAAAACTATGGTTGTTTCTAGAAGTTTTATTTTTCTTTGTAATATTTTTACCTATTTCCCTGGCCTTCAGTCATTTTAAACAGAAAGGTTGTTGTACATTTGCTTTCTCAATGGCAAATGGTTCAATTCTTGGCTCAGGTCTTCAATCCTTCTAGCTGATTGAGCCTGGGTCTGGGAATTCTGTGAAAAGTTAGCTGGATGGGAACATTTGGGGGAAGTAGAACAACAGTGGGAAAAACTGAAAGGTGATATTTTAAGGCTAATGAACCATTTTGTTAGGAAAGTAAATAAAAGTAAGAAGAAAAGGAGGCTGTTGTGGCTTTCAAAAGAAGTAGCTGAAAAGGTAAGGAAAAAGAAGTTAGCCTTCATAAACTATAAGAGATCACAGAAAGAAGAAGACAAACAACAATAAATGGAGAAACTAAGGGTAATTGGTAAAGTAGCCAGGAAAGCAAATTTGCAAATGGAAGAAAAAATAACCAATACAGTAAAACATGGGGACAATTTAAGGAGGAAATGCAAGGGTGACATTGGGGTCAAGGTGAGGAATATGTAGAGGCTGATGAAGATAAAGTGGAATTGCTTAACAAGTATTTCTGTTCTGTGTTCACAGATGACGGGCCAAGAATTGGACTTCAGAAAACAAACATAAAATAGAGAGGAAAGTGAGGTAGAACTCAAACTATCTTCAGAAGATTGTGTTCATGGGGAACTAACAAAAGTAAAAGTGGACAAAGCGATAGGGCTGGACAGGATTCATCCAGGGTGTTGAAAGAATATACGGAAGTACTGGCAACTCTGTTGGATGACATTTGGGAGTGATCCTAGAGGACTGGAAATGGACAAATGTGGTTCCTGTCCACTAAAGCAGAAGTAAGGAAGAGGCTGGTAACTACAGACCAGTTAATCTGACCTCTGTGATGAGTAAATTAATGGAAACACTGCTAAACACTGTTAATACAGAGACTGGTACAGTTTCCGGAATCCAAGGGGTTACAGAATCCAAGACAGCATGGGTTTACTAGAGGTAGGTCTTGTCAGACGAATCTGATTGATTTCTTTGACTAGGTGACCAGAAAATTGGATCGGGGGAAAGTGGTAGCTGTGGTATACTTAGATTTCAGCAAGATCTTTGACACCATTCCACATTAGCAACTTATAAATAAATCGAGTGCCCTTTGATGGACCCTAAAGTGATTGAATGGATAAAAAAATGGTTGAGTGGGAGATGCCAGAAAGTAGTATTAAATGGAGTTCACCCTGAACATAGGAAAATTACTGATGGTGTGCTTCAGGGAATGTCTTTGGTCCTGTACTTTGAAACATTTTTGTAAATGATTTTTTGTCGAAGATCTGTCAGGAAAGGTATGCCTCTTGTGGATGATATCAAAATCAGCATCGGGATAGATATCCTGGAAGGTGTAAATGACATGAGGAGGAATCTAACAAAGCTTGAAGAACAGTTGAGAATTTGGAAGCTAACATTTAATGCTAAAAACTGCAAGGTCATGCATTTGGATTGCAAAAACCCAAGGGAGTGGTACGATATAGGGGGTGGAATACTTCAATGCATGAAAGAAGAACAGTACCTGGCGGTGATCATATCGGATGATCTTAAAGCGGCCAAAAAGATAGTAAAGGTGACAGCAAAAGCCAGAAGGATATTTGGGTGCACAGAGAGAGAAATGGCATGGCCAGCAGGAAAAAAGAGGTGATAGCGCCTTTGTATAAATCTCAAGTAAGACCTCATTTGTAGTACTGTGTACAACTCTGGAGACCGCACCTTCAAAAGGATATGAACAGGATGGAGTCAGTCCAGAAGGCAGCTACTAAAATGATCAGGGATCTTTGTCATAAGGTATATAGGGATAGATCTCAGTGTGTATAAGAACATAAAAACATAAGATATGCCACACTGGGCCAGACCAAGGTCCATCAATCCCAGGATCCTGTTTCCAACAGTGGCCAATCTAGGTATGCTTTAGAGGAAAGATGAGAGAGGGTAATATGATAGACATTTAAATATTTCCATGGTATAAATGCACAGGAGGTGGCCCTCTTCCAGTTGAAAGGAAGCTCTGGAATGAGGGGTTATACAATGAAAGTGAAAGGGGATAGATTTAAAGTAATCTGAGGAAATATTTCTTTATGAAAAGGGTGGAGAATATATAGAACTGCCTCTCAGTAGAGGTAGTGGAGATGAGAACAACATCTGAATTCAAGAAAACAGAGCAAATATAGAGGATCTCTGAGGGCCAGGAAGGGATTGTAGAACATAACAGTTCTTATGCATGGGGAGACTGGATAGGCCATATGTTTTTTAACTGCCAACATTCTCTATGTTTATTCACAGTCTTTGAAAGGATTAGGGCATGGCCATCATGCAGTGGTGACACCAAAATAGTTGGACTAAATCCCATGAATGCAAGGTTCTGGAAGGAGCCCTAATACATAGCCCCCAGAATAGACTATCATTCCTAAAAAGGACCATACATGTTTCTTCATTTTAGGGGCTGGTATCTAGGAAATAGCCTCTAACCTTTTTAAGTTTTATATACCTTTTTAAGTTTTAAGTTTAAGTTTCACTGCATGAAATACCCTTCCACTACTTTTGATTGTATTGCCTTGATTGTAGGATAAGGCGGTATAGAAATACTGTTAAATAAATAAATAAATAAATAAGTTGCAGTCGTACTTGGCCATTCCCCACAGAATATCCCAGGTACTGGGTCTCCCTGCTTCCCAGCAAACATTTTTTTGGGTTGGCCATCAAACCAGACTTCTTCAAACTTGTCAGCAGGGCTTGTAATATGATAGGTGGGTTTTCCAGTCGGGACTAAAAATCACAATATTGTCTAAGAAGGCTGCCGCATACCCCCATAAGGTCTCAACAGGCAGTTGACTAGATGCTGGAACATAGCCGGAGCCCAATGCAGTCCAAAAGGCAGCATGTGAACTTGAATAGCCCTTGAGGTGTAGAGAATGCAGTCTTTTCCTTGGCCACAGGAGTTAGGGGGATCTGTTAATACCCCTTCGCTAGGTCCAATGCTGAGATAAAATAAGCTCCTCCTAGACTTTCAATAAGGTCATCCACTGTAGGCATGGAATAAGCATCCCACTTAAAAACTGCATTCACCTTCCTGAAGTTGATGCAAAACTGGGTGCTCCCTTCTGGCTTAGGCACCAGTACAATGGGGGACGGCCAGTTGCTTTGGGACTCTTCTATTACTCCCAATTTAAGCATGTCCTCTACTTCCTTCACCACAGCCAGTCTTCACACTGCTGTAAGTCAGGAGGGCCGCTGGCACACCATCACCCTAGGATCTGTGAGAATGTCATGGTAGGCAACATGGGTATGCTCCGGAACATTGGAGAACACCTCCCTATTCCTTTGAACTAGATGTTCTAGATATACTTTCTGGGCATTTGACAGATGTTCCCTGAATGGAACCTGGTCTGGTCATGAAGGCGGCTGCACCTCAGGCCAAAACTCTCTCCTTGGACCATCGCAGTCAGGGCAGGAATCCACTTCATCAGCAGATTCACATGGTAGATTACACAGTCGGATAAAAGGAAGAAACTCTCAATCTTGTAGCTGACAGGTTCCATTTGTTCTACCACTCATAGGGCCCCTGACATTTACAGAAAATTGTACTGTCTGAATTAGGGAGCAAAACATCATCATCACGCCCAGAACATTTGCTAAAACAAGACAAGATGCCTCAAGAAAAGTGCTATTCCTGGCTGTGCCCGCTCTCTGGAACTCACTCCCCAATGACCTGAGATCAACTGTGGACCTCAAAGACTTCAGAAAGATGCTCAAAACAACCCTCTTCAGAGAACACTTTAAGGACACCAAGTGACCCAACCTACGGACATTCAGCATGATCCCCTCTCTTCTGATCCCAGCCTCCCCACCCCCCATCTCCTCTCAATTTGTATATAGTCCCTTGTAAATAGCTCGCAATGTATGCAGCTCACCAAGAAATCACTTATACACTACACACATACATAAGCTGTTGATTCTATCACTGCATGCCCACTCCCACGCACCCTCCCACGTGATTTGTTTGAAGTGTAAACCACTTTGATTCCATGATAAAGCGGTATATAAATCCTTTTAAATAAATAAAGACAGACCCAGACTCCAGACTGGAAAGTCCACTGCATTGCCTTCCAATTATAGGTACGGGCCTGGCCCTCCTGAGCTTTCTCCAGGTACTGACTTGCTGTGGTTCCAGCTTTCCTTAAGCACTCCTGCATCCGAAGTATGAAGCCTACTACATTCTGGCCAGGGCTGAGTTCCTCTTCCCAGGTCTTTCGAAGTATCTGTAAGATTCCCCGGGGTTGTCCCCCACACAGCAACTCAAAAGGAGAAAAAACAGTCAGACTTTCGGGTACTTCTCTGGTGGTGAACAAAAGATAGGGGAGTAAAAGATCCCAGTCCTTCCCCTCTTCATTCACAAATTTCTTTAGCGTCTGTTTCAATGTTTTGTTAAAATGTTCAACCAAACTGTCGGTTTGTGGATGATACACTGATGTCCGCAAGGTCTTGATCTTCAACAAGGTGCATATTTGCTTCATTATGCAGGAGACAAATAGTGTCCCTTGCTCCATGAGGATTTTAGCAGGTTCCCATAGTGCATTAGCTAATGTTGTGGTCTTAGTATTCCATATGGCTATCGCTTCTGAATACCATGTGGCATAGTCCATTATCACCAAGATATATTTGTTGCCACAGAGGATGCACTCCAATGGTCCCACCAAATCCATCACAATCCTTTCAAATGGAATCTTGATAATGGGCATTGGCACTAGAGAGGCAGGTCTAATCTTTGCCAGATTATGCAACTGATAGGTGGGGCAGGACTGGCAAAAGAGCTGTACATGTTTATGGAACCCTGGTCAGTAAAATTGGGCTTGAATGCACTCTTGTGTTTTCTCTACCCCCAGGTGCCCACCCAATGGATGATTATAGGCAAAGCCCATTACGTACTGTTGGTACGGTTGAGAGACTACCAACTGCTATACCTCTTCTCCCTCTATCACTCCTCTAGCAACCCTATACAATAAATCTTGTCTCACCATGTAATAGGGAATGTTCCTCCAGGAAGGGTCCATGTTACTTACCAGGGCCCCCTCTATCTTATGTACCTAGTCCCAGGCATTTCTAAGGGTGTCATCTTCCCTTTGGACCCTTTTAAACTGGTCTGGACTCTTTACTCCACCCCCTAAGGTAGACTGTCTCCAGACCTGGGCTTTCCCAGCTGGGGAGTGGACTACTCTCAAGAATCATTTGCGGATCTGTCAGGGGATTCTTCCACCTCAGAACCCCCCTCTACAGCTGCCCCTAGGTTTGATTATGACAAGCCTTCTCCAATCGGTGCTGTCTGTGGGACTTTGGAGTTTTGGCGTTCTTTACAAATAAGTCCAGGCCTCCCAAATGGAAGAATTCTGGAAAATCCTCCACAGATCCCTTGTCTGGGCTGCTCTTTCCCCAGTTCCAGATGTCCTTGAAATTTTGGAAATCTCAGCACAAAATCACCGAATAAGTCAGCCAGGGTTCGACCCCCACCTCAAGAGTTTCTGTTCCCCTGGTGGGTTTTAATTCAACTTGCGCTATTGGATATGACCGTTGATCTCCATGGACACAAACTAAGGTCACGAGCTTCTCATAGTTGATCTGATGCTTTGTCCTAGTGTCCCATCTGATGGGAGTCCTGATGCTTCCCGAGTCCACCAGGGCTTGCAGACATGTGACTTCTAGCTCTACGGGTAACACAAAAATCCCCTCCCCCCATCACTAGGGACGCTTCCTCAATACTGCACTCCTGGGAAGGTCATAATGTTTGCATTCACTGGTTTCCCCATTGCCATGGGGCACTCACGGGCATAGTGGCCCCTGCTGCCACACTTGAAGTAAGTCAAATAGCCACCCCTGGATACTTGGGAGGTTAGGGACCTTGGAGGCCATGGTGTGGGGGCCCTCAAAGGCTTAGGTTTTCCTCCCCGGCCCTTTGGGCTATGGCTGGTCTTGTTTCCTTTGCCTTAGGTGACTCAGTTACAGGCTGAGCTTCATAAAATCCTTCTGCTATTTCCACAACATTTTTCAAGGTCAATTTAGAAAACTGACACACCCACTGTCTCATGGGGGATGTAAAGCCCTCTAGAAACTGTTCTAACAGAACAATCTTAGCCACCTCCACTTCGGTCTTCTCCTCTGGTTGTAACCATCTCCAGGCAACCTCTTTCAGTCTATAGAAAAAATTCTGGGGGTTTTCTTTAGGCCCCAGAGCTCCCTTTCTGAACCATTGCTGGTAAGCCTGTGGTGTACATCCAGTTTGCTTCAGAATGGCGGTCTTTATTGCATATGGGATTTGACCATCACAGTTAGCTTTCTGAAAGGCATCATCTTGACCACCTAGCCAGCTGGGTTGTCCACTCAAAATTTATTAGGAAGTGTTCCGGGTCCACGCCCTCCATCAATTTAGGCAGGGGTGGTACCAGGGGTGGGGCTGCCACCCTTGAAGTGTCTGGGAGACTTGCACTAGTGACTCCTGTGGGATTTCCAATGATTTCTGTAGTACTTGCTGTTGCTGTGTACCTTGGGTTGCAAAATGTCCTGTAGTAATTGCTGCTGTTGCTGCTGCTGTCCTTCCAATAGGGCATGTTGCAGCTGTTGCTGTCCCTCCACTAGGCTGTGCTGCAGCTGCTGCTGCTGTTGTTGATGCAATTGTTGTTGTTGCTATTGCTGTTGCTGTTGCTGCTGTCTTTCCACTAGAGTCTGGAGTAATCTCTCCATTTTGGTTTTATTTTCCAACCCAGCCGGGGGGGGGGGGGGAAAGAAAACAAAACTCCTGCCTGTCCAGCTTCTAACTGTGGCTTTTCTTCTGTCACAGGGTTAAGAAGAAACATCCCACCACTACCACCATATGTGGTTGATGTGATCAGCGTGAGGCATGACACAGAACTCCATAGCCAAGAGGTTTAAAGAAAATATACGTTATTTGGAGACAAGCATCCAGAAAATGGCCCTGGCCTCCTTGGCATCCATAGAGTTAAGCCCTCTGTTACTCTAGACTTTTTCTCCAGCTGTAACAAGTCCTTAATTGCCCTCTGCAGGGCTACTCTGCTGAATAGCTGAACACTGTTCCAGGAATTTCCAAAACAAACAAAACTGGCTCCTCAAAGTTTCCTCTCTTTGGGCAGCACAGCCCAGCAAAATGTCTCTCCAACCAAGTAGCTCTCCAGCAGCAAGGCTGAGCAGACAGTAATAACTTCAAAAGGCTTCCTATAGTACCTACACAGCAGGCTCTCTTGTACAAGTAAGTGATCTTCAGGTATGTTCCAGAACCTCGGGTTCCTCTTTCTCCTAAATCTCCTGCTTCCTGGTTTAAACCCCTGGGACCTGGCCACACCCTCCACAGGAATTCCCCATCCTATTCTCTTAAAGGAACAGGGGTTTAAGCTGTTAGCAGAGCAATACCTCACTGTTTCTGGCCTTAGCTGGGGAGAGTCCCTGTAGGAGATGGGAAGTTTCCCATACACTCCATCACAAGCCCCAGCAGCATTTTGATGGCATCAGGGATTTTCTCCATTGCCTGGATACTTTGAGTGGAAATGTCAAACTCCCCTTAGATGATCCAGGCATCAGGGAAAGCCCCCAATGCCATCAAAATACTGTCGGAGAAAGTGATTCCCTGGTAGCTCAGCGATCCCCCACTCACACAAGTAAAATAATCATTGGTGGTTCAGCGGCTCTGATCCCCCCACTCACCCAAGTAAAATAATCCATGGTGGCCTATCGGCCCCGATCCCCCCACTGCCCAAGTAAAATAATCCCTGGAGGCCCAGTAGCCCTGATCTCTCCATCCACCCAAGTAAAATAATCCATGGTAGCCCAGAGGCCCCGACTCCCCTCCCCCCCCCCCATACCTGCTCAAGTAAAATAATCCATGGAGGCCCAGGAGCCCCTAACCACCACCCTCCTCCTGGTACCTTCAGAAATTTGCAGGAACACTGCCCACATGCTCTCACTCTTGCCCCACCATCTTGAAAAATGGCGGGGCCTGGCCCCGCCTGGTACATTCTGGGATGCACCAGGCATAATAAGACTGCCATATAAGGCATATTCTACCTTAAATGAAATCCTGGCCTCACCTGCTGCATCCCAGGATGCACCATGCGGGGCCAGGCGCTGACATTTTCCAAGATGGCGGGGCAAAAGCGGGAGCACATGGGCAGTACTCCCACTCATTTCTGAAGGTACTGAGAGGGGGGTGGGGCATTTGGGACTGCTGGTCCACCAGGGATTATTTTTACTTTGGGAGGGTGGGGGATTGGGGCCGTTGGGCCATCATGGATTATTTTACTTAGTCGGGTGGGGAGATCAGGGCAGCTGGGCCAGCAGGGATTTGCTTTCTGTCAGGGGCAGCGTTCCCAACAGTTTTTTGATGGCATCGGGGACTTTCGCAGATGCCTGCATCATCTGAGGAGAGTTTGACATTTCCTCTCAGATGAGCCAGTCATCGGGGGAAGCACCTGATGCCATCAAAATATTGTCAGGGGCACATGCTAGATGTATAAGCCATCTCAGACCCAGAGGTAGAGATATTGGCACTAAGGCTGGTTGCAAAATCCTCTATGCATTTCTCTGCATTGGGCACAGCCAATATTTGCATACCAGGTTATTATATGCAGCTCATTTGCCTATAATTTAAATATATTTAAATACTCTTTGCATCAATTACACACTAGTATTTCCCTTGCTGTTTATGCACACAACCATCTCTTCTCTGCATTTGGAGGCAACAGTAAGTGTACCTAAAAGTGACGTTATCTGTTCTTAAAGGTCGTGCTAGTTTTCTGAATCTGCCTGAATGTGAGGTTCATTCCTGTCATGATAGACACACAATTAATTAATTTAGGGGCACTATCCCATGTATGCATGCCCCTAAAAGGGAACAAAGTGCATCTGTGTTTTTGTTTTACAGTTGTCATAGGGAAATCGATGCTTACCCCTGGAAAAAAATACTTTGAAAATCTCTCTCTCAAGTCCATGGAAAAGTACTGTATATGTGCAGTCAACAGCACACATTCATTGCTTTACGTTTTGGTTTTTCAAACATTATCGTTTTGGCAGGTGGATTTAAAAATGCAAAAGTGTATTTAAATTAATAGTTAATGAACTGTTGAACTGCAAAATTATGCAGTGCAACTCAGTTGTTATTAGCACAGAGTAAAACTATGTGCAAAATTTGTTACGCAAAATATTTTTCACAAAATAAAATAACTAACTTCAATGAGCTGCAGAGGTTTTCATCTAAAAGATGGCTATAGCAAAACTTGGTATGTTACTTAATAGTAACATAGTAACTACCAAAATATCAAAACTATAAAAATAGATTCTTACCTTAAAAAATGAGGGAGTCACAGAACATCTCATAAAATGTTGTGGGCCCCATAGAAGGCATAGCGTACACAGAAGCTTCATAGTAACATAGAAAATGATGGCAGATAAAGACCAATCTGGTACATGCAAATGCATGACAGAAAAATAGCATTCAAAAAGTCTAAATATTACATGCAAAATAAAAATAATCCAGAGAAGAGGTTCCTAAAATTTTTGGTTGTTAGGATCCTTTATTATTTATTTATTTATTTTTGGATATTTTTTTATACCACTTTATCCATGAAATCAAGGTGGTTTACAAGGAACTCAACAAATGTTTAGAATAAACATATTTAAATTAATCTCTAAAATATTCACAGACCCCCAGTTCATTCCCAACCACTCATCCTATACCCTCTCCCTAAGTGCCAAGCCTTTCCCCATTAGCCCTCTTTATCTGCCTTCCTCTCTCTCTCTCTCTCCGCCCTCCCTAAACAGTTCCCACCAGTCTAAGGGGTATGTTTACTAATCGGTGGTAGCAGCTTCTGTGCGATATCGGAGCCGCTACCGACGATTAGTAAAGATACCCCTAAGTCTCTTTCCCTCTCCCTCCCTCCGGTCAGTTCACTTCTGTCTCTCTCTCTTTCTGTCTAGCTATTCCTACCGATCTCTCTTCCTCACAGCCAGTCCCCACAGTCACTCTTTTTGTTTGTCTTTTCTGTGTCCTGTGGATCCACTGTACTGGTCTCGCAGACCCCCACAGTTCCATGGACCATGGGTTGGGAACCCCTGCTTTGAATGTCAGCCTCCTATTCTCACCATTCCTGTTAGCTTTTTTCCGATTCCATATGTGCTGTATCCATCATGGTACTGGCTCTTTGCCTCCCCCATGTTCCCTTGCTCTCTCTTCGAAAATAGAGCGGAGCACTATTATATAAGTGATTATGCAGGCCGAATCCTGAAGTATGTTAGCAAAGAAATGTTTGAATCCAGATCACTTATAAAGGAAATAATAAAAATGAATTAATAAAATGTTTTAAGCTATCTCCTTTTAGCATGAGGTGCTACAAATTTTTTTGCAAGCTAAGTTAGAACTGGAAAGTCCCTATTAATAAAATAGGCAGGTGAGAAAAGAAATCCCACTGCGAACTGGCGTGGGTGGCAAGTTACAGAATGACATATATCCTTTCATTTGGTTAGCTTCTTAGATCTTTGTCCTTCATTTCCATTTTTTATCCCCTAAAATCAGGAAAGTATATGCCAAGACAACCTTTGCTGCCCTATTCAATTCAGATTTTACCTCTGTGATAACAATAGGATTACCTTTGTGAAAGTGAGGGGTGGCAAGAAAAGTTAAAAATTTGACCTTTTAAGTTTTAGATTTATGGGATGGGGAGAAACCAAGAAACTTGACCTGATGTGCTTCAGAAATACACAGGGGAGGATGTCAGATCCAATTAACTGCTATACTGTTTCTTTTGTAAAACCTGGGAGGCAGCGGCTAAACCTACGGATATGCTGGCCTTAGTAAATGAAATAAAAACACCGACTGAAACAGGATGCCGAGACAATTAAACCGGATCTGCAAAAAAAGTAAGAAAACATATTTAGTGGTACTGTCTTCCTTTTGTACTAGGGTTTAAAATGCATGAAACTGGCTGTAGATTTCCTTTCAATAAGTATTTCACTGGGGGTACATCACCCCATTTGAAAATGTTCCCAAGCTTAATTTAATAAACTCTTGGAAACCTCATTCTTAGCTATGTTATTCAACAGCATGTTTTATATCTCCTTTTATTTTCATTAAAGCCGGAGCTAATCTCTGGACTCTTTTCAACTGTGGTACACTAAATCTTCATTTCAAGGATATATAGATTCATATTAGAGAGCCATAGAACCATTATATTTTTCCTCGAAGTCCTGAACGCCAGATACGTCCTCCCTAGGCACAGCTGAATGCAGGAAATATAGTTGGAAATGACTGCTTTATCTGTATGTCAAAATCGCTTTAGGCTTTGAATTTCGTACAGTTAGTAATGGTTTTCCTGCCATAGAATACTGAGCAATGCAAACCAACTGCTCACTTCACCCAAAATATTTTTTGATTTGAAAGGTGCAAACAGCTGGAGCTAATTGTGTTTCCTAACTGCCAAATACCAAAAACCATAAAAATAGATTCTTGCCTTAAAAAATGAAGGAGTCACAGAACATTTCATAAAATGCGGCTCCATAGAAGGCATAGCATACACAGAAACTTCATTGTATCATAGTAAATGGTGGCAGATAAAGGCCAGTACGGTCCATCTAGGCTGCCCACTAAGATGTCTAGTGTAGTTGTAACTGCCGCTCCATGCAGTTCACCCCCCAGTTGTTCATATATGTCACAAATAAATGATATGCATGGGAATACATTTTTATTTCAGTTCTTATGCAGATCACCCTTGCATTTGTTTCCCGATCCGAAAATAAATGTGTTTCATTCTATTCATAGGGTTCTATTAAAGTCAATGGAGGAAAGGGAGCGGAATCTTGAATGGCACCACAGTGGCAGAGTAGAAGGTAACTGCGGCCCTTCGGTGCCCTTATAAAGTATTGTCACTGCTGCATGTGCTGGAGAGGGGCAGCAGCGGTGGCAATAGGAGTAGGGGCTGAAGTAGGGGTGGCACTGAGAGTGAGGTTCACCTCGGGCATCTCATATCCTTGCATCGGCCCTGGCCCTGGGACAGTGATGGCATAAACATCCCATCTCCTCCATGGTGATTTCTTACATGAGTGAGCTGCTCATCTGCCATCTCATTGGGTGAAGAGATTTGGGAGAAAGACTTCCTCTTTCCTGCAGCGTTCCTGTTGCTTCCTATGCTAACATTCTCCTATGAAACCAGCTCTAATGGATGATGTTTCTGCAAATGATGTGGCATGCCACTGCTAGAAATATGTCCCGTAGCTTTCCAGTAGTTTTAAGGGGTGGGGCTATTGCGGGGAAGTATAGGAATGGGGAAGATTTTGGGACAGTTGCAAGAGGGTATTTTTTGGGGGTTGGGTACATTGAGAGCAAGGGCGGCTCAAGGCAATCTGCTGCCTGAGATGAAGAATGAAATGGCCCCCCACACACACCTTAGAGGGGGCAGGGCTTTTTCAGAAATCCAATCAGAGACTGAACTGAACCAAAAAGCCAATTAGATTATATGAAGGAAATGCAAGATGTTTCACACAGGGCCGTATCAAGCTGCAATCGCGCCCTGTACGACTTGCAGCTCGGGCGCACACCCCCCTCTCCCCCCCATACCTCAGTCCAACGCTCCCTGCTCTTTCCCTGCTGCTGCCACCCTCTGTTTTTTCACGGCGGCACCGGCAGTAGGGAAAGAGCAGGCAGCACTGGACAGAGGTATGGGGAGGAGGGGGGGGGGCATACGCCCGATCTGAAAGGCACCGGCACTTTAAGCAGATCTGTCCCTCCCTGCTCTGACATTGTGTCAGAGGAGGGATGGACCAGACCTGCTTAAAGTGCTGTGAAATGGCTTGGGGAGCGCATTTCGGCTGCCTGCTATTGTCCTGCCAGCGGCGGCAGGGCAACAGCACACAGATGAAATTCGCCCCCAAGCCTTTGCACCCTGTCTAGATACTGTCCTCTTTGCACACCAAGGAACTAAAAGACAGCAGGAACCAACAGCACAGTTTATAAAACTAAATTGGGGAGGAGGGAGGAGTGGCCTAGTGGTTGGGGCAAGGTACTACAGGCCAGAAGGTCAGTGGTTCAAATCCCACTAGAGGACAGCAACCTTGGGCCAGAAGGACTGGGGTTTCTAGTCCCACAGGTGCTCCTTGTGGTCTTGGGCAAGCCACTTAACCCTCCATTGCCCATGTTCCCTGTAAGTATTAGTGTATGTGTCTCATATCCCCTCATGTTAAATATATCCCCCAACTGCCTTGACCCAGTGAAAAGCAGGATATAAATGCAGCTAAATAAATAAATTATAACTCATTTTTATGTTGTTATAAACTGCGTTATGGTTCTTGCTTTTTCTTTTTCAATATATATTTTGCATCCACAGTAGGTGCAGAGCAGAACCAGGAAATTCACCCACAGAACTCAATATTAAAAAAAAAAATCTGATTCTGATCATCTCACTAACAACAACAACAGCCACTATTCTCCAGTACCAGGCATATTATGAACTAATACAAAACCCTACAACAAAGAGCAAGCCTACCATACCATACCATATCAGCACGAACTTCCAAAACTCACATAAGGAGCCCATCAAAAAAAAGCATCACTGTAAATACTACAGTGGGCCCTGGGACATCCATACACCTATTTGAAAAGTTGAACAAGTCAAATTACTACAGTACAGTATAGATCTTTATGTACAAACTCCATGTTAACAGAACACCTGGGCTCAGTCACACACTCCGAACACAGACCCTCACCAAGTACAGAATAAGTGACTTACAATCTAAAGTAAAAATAAAAATATGTAGACAAAATTTAAATTGAAACCCCAAGAAGCCAGAGTCCACATGCAGTGCAACATCAGATAAATAAGAGATGCAGTTCCCCAATACTGTATGAAATATAAAAATAGCACAAATTCCAATCATTAAAATTAAATAAAATTATTTTTTCTACCTTTGTTGTCTGACCATTTTATTCTCTGATCATGCTGGTCACGATCTGAGGCATTTGCTTTCCTGTCTTCTCTTAGCTCTCTTTCTGTGGTCTATGGTACATGGTCCATCTGCCATTTCTTATCTCTTCTTTTGTTTTCTTCACTTCCTTCCATCAGCACATTTCCAGTTTCAGTCACCCTCCCCAGTATCAACTCCCTTTCCAGTCCTCCCCTCCCAGTACCTTCCAATGTCAAGCACCTTGCATTCCCACGACTGCCATTGGTGTCCATTCCCTTTCAGTCCCCCTCCTTTCCCACTGTCCAGCCCCTTCTAGTCCAAATACCATCCCAGATATTAGCTCATGTCCACTCTCAGTGCCACCCCCCCAGTCAGCTCCCTTCCAGTCGCCCTACCCTCTGTCCATCCCCCTTCCAGTGCCATTTGCATGTCAGCTCCCTTCCAGACTCCTCCCCATTACCCAACCACCTACCACTCCCATCCCCAAGTTTCAGCTCCCTTCCAGTCGCCCTTCAATACATCCCAGGTGTCAGCTCCTTTCCAGCCCACTCCTTCCCCCATGTCAGCTCCCTTCCTGCCCCCTCCTTCACCTGGCAGACACTCTCAGTATCCGCTCCCTTACAGTCCTATTCTACCATCCTCCAGGGCCAGCAGCACTCTCCTCTCCTCCCCCATTAGCCCATTTCCTGTTTCCCATCAGCACCAGTGGGCTTAACAGAGCCGTGAGAAAGGGAAACTCTCCCTTTGCGGCTCTGAAAAGCCGGCGCTGAGAGAAATAATACAAGGACTGCTCTGCCGGGGAGGCAGGGGGGCCGTGGCCATGGGACACTTTATTTTGCCACTGTTGCAGCCACGGCGGCAGCGGCAGTGGCTCCAGCAGTGGATCTTCTGATCGGGGGGCTTTTTTTAAAGGCCAAGTGAGGCGGTCTTTTTGGGGACAATTTTTGTCGCCCCCGAAAAGTTGCAACCTGAGGCCACTGCCTCACTCGGCCTCATTATAGAGCCGCCCCTGATTGAGAGGTAGTGGGGCAGTTTTGGAAGGTAATTTTTGGAAGGAGGGGCAGTTGTGAAAGTCTTTTTTTAGTGGTGGTGCAATGTGAAGTAAGTGGGGCAGGTGTGGTGTGTTAGTTTAACAGGGGACAGTTTGTGTGGGTTGGAGCAGTTGTAGGAATAGTTTTTGGGATGGGGCAGTTGTCAGGATGGTGGGGCAGTTGTGGGTACATATTTTATGAATGGAGCAATTTGTAAGGAGTTGTTAGGAGTTGTTAGGAGTAGCAATTCCATATTTGCTATGTTTTACTGTATGTATGTTTCAATGTTAGGAAAGCTGGAACGTCTCCTATAGAAATGGCTATTTTGGGGGGAGGGAGGGGGAGGCTTATTTCTAGTCTGATTTGGCTTATTTTCAAATTCAATGTGTCTTTTTACCATTTTTTGCCACATGCCAGGTTTCATCCCATTCTGCTAAATTTTCAGGTTATTTTGTCCTTAGACTAACTGACAGATGGGTAGACATTTTAATCCTTCATTGGTTGAAAAGAATTAAAAGATTAATATGTGAGGTTTCCAGTCCTAGTCCTAGGCAAAGTATTTGAGGGTTAGAGCCTTGCAATCTATCTGTAGCTCTCTGCAAAACAGAAGGAATTGACTGAGCTAAAGGAAGAATTGGTTGAAATTAGAGGGTCCTATATTCACAAAATGCTGAAGGGCCATTATTCAAATGTCATGATGGTAAGCCATGGTGCTAGGTATTCCCTGGATATTCAGCAGCAGCACCCAGATAGTGGCTGCCATTGAATAACTAAATTGTGTGGACACTATGGGAGTCATTCTGACCAATGAATGGTGGAGTCAGACATCCAGGATGGACATGTAACCCCCAAACAGACCCTAGATGTGATTCTGGATCCAGTCCTCCCTGCACTTATAGAGAGTTTGTACGGGGAGTGCTGGATTGGGGCGGGAAGGGGAGTGCTGGAGGCGGAGCGGGGGCAGGTCCATGAACCTCAGACATACAGGGCCTATTCAGGTGGTGGCCCTGTACGTCTGGGGAGTCCAAGATGTACAGCTGACTTATTCTACTTCGGAGATGGAATATGTCCCGGGGACCGAGGCAATTGGAGCATGCAGAAACTCTGAAGTATCAGAGGAGCTGCAATGAAGGCCCGCCACCCAATCCCAGCCCTGGCTGCCCCTGATGAGGGTCAGGCAGCAGGGAAGGAAGAGCAGGACCGGTGTTGGGCTGCTTGTGCTCCTACTGGGCGTCTTGGTGCTATGGCGATGGGACACCACAGCACTGGCACTACAACAGGAGCATAGGGTGGGCTGGCCAGGCAGGGATAAGGATGTCTCCCACTGCAGAATTGGGGCACATCTTGGCCATCCAAGTGCCCCGATTCTGCAACAGTGTTTGCAGAATCAGGTGTCTTGGGGGATGTCCAATTTTTGGACATCTGGATGGCCCAGAAGGCCCCTGATCTGAATTGGCCTCCACCCAGATAATTGTTGCACTTATCTAGATAGTGGCAATTTTCAGTCACTATTTAACTAATTAATCTATTTATGAGGACGGTTAACATCATGACAGTTTATAAGCATATTCTAGATTAAATAAATTACTGCTTCTTGGAGCAGCTGATTTATAAACTGACAAGAGAGGAAGCCATTTTAGACCTATTCCTTAGTGGAACATAAGATCTGGTGCAAGAGACAAAGGTGTTGGGGCCACTTGGCAATATTGTTCATAGCATGATCACGTTTGATTTCATAAATGGAGGAAGGACGGCAAAGAAATCCACAGTACTGCGTTTTAACTTTCAAAAGAGAGACTATGATAAAATGAGGAAAATAATTAAGAAAAACTAAAATAAGCAGCTGCAAAGGTTTAATATTTAAATTAAGTATGGGCATTGTTTAAAAATACTAATTTGGAAGCCCATATCAGCTGAATTCCATGCTTTAAAAAAGGTGGAAGGAAGTCCAAAAAACTGCCAGCATGGTTTAAAGGTGAAGTCAGAGAGGCTGTTGTTGCCAAAAAAGCATCTTTGAGGAAATGGAAAAAGGAGCCAAATGATGAAAACTGGAAACAACATAAGCACTAGCAAATTAGATGCAAGGCATTGATAAGGCAGGCAAAGAGAGAATTAGAAAAAAAGCTTACCATGGAAGCAAAATCGCATAATAAAAACTTTTTCAGCACATTCATGGTAAAAAACCTGTGAGAGAGTCTGTTGGACAATGAGATGATAGAGGAGTAAAAGGGGCTAAGTAAGGATAAGACCACATCAGAGAGACTGAATGGATTATTTGCTTTGATCTTTATTGAAGAAGATGTAGGTTAGTTACCTGTGCCTGAAATGGTATTTGAGAAGAAGCTTGCTGTGGAAGCAAAAACGCATAATAAAGACTATTTCAAGTACATTTGTAGCAAAAAACCTGTGTGAGAGTCAGTTGGACCATTAGATGATAGAGAGGTAAAAAAGGAATTAAGATGGGACAAGGCCATAGCGGAGAGGCTGAATGAATTCTGTGCTTTGGTCTTTACTGAAGAAGATGTAGGGAAGTTACCCATGACTGAAATGGTATTTAAGGCTGACACATCTGAAGAATTGAAAGAAATATCAATAAACTGGGAAGATATATTGCAACTATTTGATAAACTAAACAGTAGCAAATCACCTGGACCAGATGGTATACACCCAAGTGTGTTGAAAAAACTGAAATATGAGATTGCAGACCTACTTTAGTAATCTGCAAACTATCATTAAAATCATCTGTAGTACTTGCAGACTGGTGAATGGCCAATGTAACACCAATTTTTAAAAAGGGTTCCAGGGGTGATCCTGGAAACTACAGGCCAGGGAGCCTGGCATGAGAACCAGGAAAAATGGTAGAAACCATTATAAAGAACAAAATTATTGAACATGTAGATAGTCATGGGAGAAAGCCAACATGGCTTTAGCCAAGGAAGTTCTTGTCTTACTAATTTTTTTATATTTTTTTGAAGATATGAATAAACAGATAGACAAAGGTGAGTCGGTTGATATAGTGTATCTGGATTTTCAAAAAGCCTTTGACAAGGTCCCTCATGAGAGACTCTTGGCATAGTTAAAAAGTCATGGGATAGGAGGCAATGTGCTATTGTGGATCAGGAACTGGTCAAAAGATAGAAAGCAGAGGGTACAGCTAAACGACCAATTTTCCCAATGGAAAAAGGTCAATAGTGGAGTACACCAGGGATCTGTGCTAGGTCTGCTGCTTTTTAACATATTTGTAAATGACCTGGAAATCGGAATGAGTGAGGTAGTCAAATCTGCAGATGACACAAAAAGTTGTTAAAACCCAAGAGGATTATGAAAAATTGCAAGAGGACCTTGAAAAATTGGAAGACTGGTCATTCAAATGGCAGATGAAATTTAATGGGGACAAGCGCAAAGTTATGCACCTAAGAAAGAACAATGCAAGATTCCACATTAGGAACCACCACCCAGGAAAAGATGTAGGTGTCATTGTGGATAGCACGTTGATACCTTCCACCCAGTGTGCAGAAGCGACCAAGAAGGCAAATAGAATTCTAGGAATCATATGAAAAGGAATGGAGAATAAAGCAAAGGATATTATAACGCCTCTAAATCATTCCATGGTATGACCATACTTTGAATATTGTGTGCAATTCTGGTCACTGTATTTTAAAAAAGATATAGCAGAATTAGAAAAGTTACAGAGAAGAGCCACTGAAATGGTAAAGGAGATGGAAATTTATCAAATAGCTGTTATATATTTATGTGGTTTTCTAGACTGTTTTATCTGGAATCAAAGTGGTTTACATAGAACTGAGAAAAAATACATATAACAGAGAACAAGTAATAATAAGATAACTATATTACAGGTAACTATTAATTGTTTACAGATAATCCTGATCCTAATAGGTCTGGTGGTTTGGAATAAATATAAGGATACTTTGGCTGTATACATTATGGTACAATGTGTTATGTTCTATTCTAGGTAGCAGCAGGAACATTACTAGCCAGGAATGTATTGGGCTGGTTGGGGTCTTATCCTATTTCTTTTTCTTCAAAGTATTCTTTAAAGAGTAACTTCTTTAGGAGTTTTCCGAATGCTTGTGGGTTGGTTGTATTTCTTATCTCATCAATCCCGGTGCATAAAGTGAGAAGACCCTTCTGGCCATTGATGTATTGCATTTCATATATTCCAACAGTGTAGATAAGGTGCTTCTTGTTGCGCTTCTCCATGCTCTAGTTTCTGGAGTGGTCTTGAAGAGGGTTCTCAGGTATTTGAAAATAGTATGTATAACTTTGAATTTTACCCTGCTTTTCAAAGATAGCCAGTGAAGTTGTCTTAATATTGGTGTTACGTGTTCGTGTAATAGGGTTTGGTTTATAATTCTTGCAGCAGAATGTTGTGCCATTTGTAGTTGGTGTATGGCATGTTTTGAAAGTCCAGTAAGGATACTGTGGACTAAGTCTAAGTGCATTTATCATCACCTGGAACACTGTGCAGACGTTTTCTTCAGATAAGAGTGGCTGAAGTTGTTGCAGTGTTCATAGTTTAATGTAAATTGCTCTGGTTGTATTTTTTCTGTGTGTGGTCATGTTTAGTTGCTGGTCTAGCATTTTGCTCAGGTATTTTATTTCATTCTTGAGTGACAATGTTGCATCTCTTACCTAGCAGGGGGTTAAAGATTTTGTCCTTGTAGATATATAGTACCTCTGTTTTTTTGTAATTGATGTTTAGATGATAGTCCAATAGCCATGAGGCAATCTTATTGAAGCAGGTTACTATTCTTGTTTGTTAGAGTTTGTAAGTGTTTAGTGTGGTATAAAGCATACTGTCATCTGCATGGGTAGAATATATTGTGCTTCTGAATTATTTCAGATATGGGTTGAATGTAGACATTGAATAATAATGCTGATAACGCTGACCCTTGAGATATGCCTTGTTGTTGAGGGCATGGCGTGGAGGTACTCATACCTATTTTTACCTGCTATTTATGTCCAGTCAATGTGGACAAGTGCAAAGTTATGCACCTAGGGAAGAACAACCCAAACTATGGTTACACGATGCAAGGTTCCACATTAGGAACCACCACCCAGGAAAAAGATTTAGGCGTCATTGTGGATAACATGTTAAAATCCTCAGCCCAGTGTGCAGGGGCGGCCAAGAGAGCAAATAGAATGTTAGGTATCATAAGGAAAGGAATGGAAAATAAAACAAAGGATATTATAATGCTTCTATATCGTTCCATGGGGAGACCGCACCTTGAATATTGTGTGCAATTCTGGTCGCCGTATCTTAAAAAGGATATAGCGTTATTAGAAATGTTTCAGAGAAGAGCCAACAAAATGGTAAAGGGGATGGAAGGATACCCCTATGAAGGCAGGCTAAAAGGTTTAGGGCTTTTTAACCTGGAAAAGAGACGGCTGAGGGGAGATATGATAGAAGTCTATAAATTAATGAACAGGGTGGAACAGGTAAACGTAGATCGATTGTTTACGTTATCAGAATATAGAAAGACTAGGGGACATCCAATGAAGCTACAGGGCAAACTATTTAAGACTAATAAAAGATTTTTTTTTCACTCAATGTGTAATCAAACTCTGGAATTTGTTACCGGAGGATATATTAAAGGCTATTAGTGTAGCTGGGTTTAAAAAAGGTTTGGAAAAGTTCCTGGAGGAAAGGTCCATAAACCATTATTAAGAAGGGACCCAGGATATCAATGCTTGACCCAATACAAGCATTGTGGAACTTATGTCTTTTGGGGAGACTGCTAGGTACTGTGATGTAGCAGACTCTTATGAGGCAATGGAAACTGATAGTGATCCGGTGGAGAGAGCCGGTACTGCAGGGGAATGCAGGAGTTTCTCTGATGAAAGGAAAAAATGCAGAGCTAATCAGGAACCACTCCTCACTTCAAGGCAGGTGAAAAGCCAAGTCCCTGATTGGGCACGCCCAAGCAGGAGGAGGGCAGTGCAGCACTCAGCTAGCTTGTTAAAAACCCAGAAACAGTTAGGCAAGCATCGAGAGGACCACCAGGAGAGGAACCAAGGAGACAAGCACCTGGACGAGGACAGGTCAGATGACCAGGAACAGGAACCGAGAGAGAGAGAACCACTAAGTAGCTGTGATCCAAGAAGGAGCAGACAGAAGCTGGGAGACTCAGGGGCAGAGAAAGATTTCTGGAAGCAGAAGAATTCTAAGGCACTGAGAGACCCAAGGCTGCAGCTCAGGAGTTTAAAGGACCCAGAAGAACTTTGGAATAGGAGGCAAAAGGATAAGGAATTACCCTGGAAGAAGCCCAAGCACAAGGTATCTGGTGGGTGTGGCACGGCTAGCAAACTTAACAGTGAAAAGCCAGAAAGAGTGAATTTTAATTGTGAGAGACAGGATAAAGGCAGAAAGTTTGATACTAACTGGTTAAGTCAAGAAAAGCCTGACTGTTTCCCTTTTAACACTCTGAGAGACTCTCTAGACACAGCTGGAGCGT
Organism: Ichthyophis bannanicus; assembly: GCA_033557465.1. Lineage (NCBI taxonomy): Eukaryota > Metazoa > Chordata > Amphibia > Gymnophiona > Ichthyophiidae > Ichthyophis > Ichthyophis bannanicus. The sequence continues at coordinate 14,958,721 of CM066036.1, read as the reverse complement.
TTTACCCTGCACTGCCATGTGGAGATAGGTGGGGGAAGGGAAATGCTTGCACACTGAAATGTTGTCCAAGTAAAAGCACTGATAATTGCCTAGAGATAAGAAATATAAACAAGCATTTACCTGAAGGAGGATTTGCTCAGCCTAGCTCAGAAAACACACAGGCTGAATTACAGGAAGTCCCGATGGATTGCTCTACTTGTATGATTCCAAAGGACATTTAAGGGATTTGCTTACCAGTGTTGTTTGTAAGAAAATAGCAAAGTTACCTCACTGTTTGCTGTTATAAAAGAGCTTATTTGAAGTGAATAAGTGGAAGCTTATTCTGTGCAATTCAGGAGCAGTGCTGATATCAGAGTTTCTGTTACCTTAATGAAAAGGAGATCACATGCCAGGTGAATGTGATCAGTATTGGACATTCAGTTAAACAGTGGAAAAAGCCTTGTTTAAGTTCAGTTTCTCCATCTTGTTTTGTGCCCTATTATTTCATTAACGTCTGCTGCATTTGAACTGCGTAAGCGGGAAATAAACCTCAGAAAAAGAAATATTCTTTGCCTTGCCTTATCACTTGAGCACCAACACAACTACAACATTAACCCTCAAGGGCATTCAAGGCCAGCCTCTCCCTTAACCCTCAAGGTCCAGGGAGTGGGTGGGTGGCAGTACGTATGACCTAGATTGGCCACTGTTGGAAACAGGATACTGGGCTTGATGGACCTTGGTCTGACCCAGTATGGCATATCTTTTGTTCTTATGCTCTTATGATTTGAACCATAGCAAAGTTCTGTCTTTGACACCCATCTCTTGGAGTCTCTGTAAAAGGAGGTCATGGGAGACTGAATCAAAGGCAGCTGCTTTGTCCAAGAATATAAGGATACGACTTATCTTTTGCTTGTCAAGACCTCTGATGATTAGATCCATGAGGGCAGTGAGAAGCATTTCTACACCATGACCCGTTCGAAATCCATATTGTTGTGTGTCTAGTGGGGCTTGTTTATCAATGTGGTCTTGTAATTGGTGTTGTACCACTTTCTCTATTACTTTTGCTAGGAATGGCAAACTTGAAGAATGCGTATCACTATGAGACTGACAACGCGTATCAACGCGTATCACTATGAGACTGACAAAGCAAAGAAAATCTACCACATGAAAATCATCAACACCTCCATAAACAAACCTCAGGAGCTCTTTCAGATAATCAAAAAGCTGACAAAAACACCAAACAACTCTGACCAATTACCGCGGATTCCACCAGAACTACTGGCCCGTCAATACAAACAACTACAACAACCACAAAACCTGCAGCTAACCGCACAGTCAACTACAGAGAACCTCCACCCCAACTTGCACAGTGACTGGACCACCTTCAAAGAAACATCAACAGAAGAAATCTCAACCACTATCTCCTGCCTCCACACCACCACCTCACCGCTGGACCCATGCCCCACTGACTGGATAAAGAAATCAAAAAACGAACTGAGCACACCATTAACCCGTATCGTCAATGAATCCTTCTCCAGAGGACACATGCCAGACGCACTCAAAACCACGATCATCCGACCCTTCTTGAAAAAGCAAAACCTGGATCCTCTTGACCCTGCATCCTACAGACCCATAGCAAGTCTACCTTTCACAGCCAAAATAATCGAGAAGATCGTCCAGCAGCAGCTTCAGGAACACCTGGATGCTAACAACATACTGGACCCTCAACAACACGGCTTCTGCCCGCTACATAGAGTCGAGACCCTCATGACCACGCTGATGAACACCCTCCTCACAGGAATTCAAGGAAGACACTCTGGATACGCCATGATCTTCCTCGATATATCTGCAGCCTTTGACACCATCTCCCACAACATCCTCATACACAGACTACAGACTATTGGGATCAAGGACACCGTGCTAAAGTGGTTTCAATCCTACCTAACTAACAGACAACAACTAATCCGCACCAGCGACTCAACCTCCCCCCCATTCCAACAACACCAGGGAGTACCCCAAGGATCCACACTATCAGCCATGCTCTTCAATATTTACCTCCAGCCACTCTGCACAGTCATACGCACCCACAACGTCAGCTTCCACATCTATGCTGACGATATCATGCTCTACGCCCCCATTACAACCACAAACCCAACAAACACTCACCTATCAGCATGCTTCACCGCAGTCTCTGACTGGTTACAAACAAACAACCTATCCATCAACATAAAGAAAACTGAAGCCCTCATAGTGACAAAGGACCCAGACTTCACACCACCCACACACCTCATCATTGGAACTACAAGCATCCAAATACAACCACAGATATGATACCTGGGCATTATTATTGACCAAGCCCTCACCTTAAAGCAACAGATCACTAAAACCTCCGGAACTATATTTCATAAGGCAAGAACAGTGCAACGTCTCAGACCCCTCCTGGAACATCAAGACTTCCGAACAGTGATGCAAGCCATGACGCTCCCACATCTGGACTACTGCAACATAATCTACCATGGCCTTCCAGCCACACACACCAACCCCCTCCGAACTGCATTAAACACCACTGCGAGAATCATTCAGAGCGCAAAGAAAACCGACCATATCACCCCAATTCTGAAAGAACTACACATTCTCCCCCTCGAAGCACGGACAAAATACAAAGCCATCCTACTCACCCACAAAGCGATCCATCAAACACAGGACACCCAGCTTCGCACCCTACTGGCTCGTCCAGCCCACGGCAGATCTACTAGACAAACCTCCAGCATTTCCCTCACTGTCCTTCACAAAAGAACCAAATGCTCGCAACGGACCTTCAATCGAGCCTTTGAACTTTATGCTCCATCCTTATGGAACTCTCTACCGAGCTATCTCAGAAACAACGCCGACCTACTATCTTTCAGAAAACAGCTAAAAACCATCCTTTTCCAGGAATACTTCAACTCGAATCCCACCGAAAAACCCACAAACCCCTGATCTCACCCACAATGAACCTCTAAACTCAAAGCTACCCTAACCTGTCTATGTCCAACGTCTGTCCTATGTCCAAAGTCTGTCCTATGTCAAAATCATCAATGTTGCCTCCCCGGTGATGGCCCTACCCTTGTACTTAATTCCCCCACCCCTATGTAACACCGCTTTGACCCGGTGAAAAGCGGTATATAAATACAGCTAAATAAAATAAATAAATAAATAAATTATCTTTTGCTTGTCAAGACCTCTGATGATTAGATCCATGAGGGCAGTGAGAAGCATTTCTACACCATGACCCGTTCGAAATCCATATTGTTGTGTGTCTAGTGGGGCTTGTTTATCAATGTGGTCTTGTACTTGGTGTTGTACCACTTTCTCTATTACTTTTGCTAGGAATGGCAAACTTGAAGAATGCTAACTAAATCCAAAGTCCCATCCGTAGTGATCACAAATTAAACCTACATAAATAAACCACTATCTCCTTAGCATGAATCAATGTAAATGTTTGTCGGACATTACCGGAAAGGGGCAGACAGTGTAAACCATGCCCTCCACACGGCTCTGTCCCTTTTAATTAAGTGCAATTCCCCAGATAATGTGGAACAAATACCACTACGTAACTCGAAGAAAATGTGAAGACTCTTCTCAAAATCCGGCACGACGTGCACGTTTCGGGTTATCACCCTGTCTCAAGTGCCACCATCTTGACTTGTCGTAACCGCTTGAAGAATGGCCTGTTTGAAGTTGGATCTAAGCTGCAGCAAGTGGAGTTTTTTAGAATAGGCCACACCGAAGCAGTTTTCAGTTCCTTAGGCATGTATTCCTGTGAGAGTGATGCATGTACTAGGTTGAGTATTTTAGGGTTAGTTCCTCTTGTGATATTTTTACCCAGCTTACTGGGCAGGGGTCAGTGAGTGAGGTGGTGTATTTGTGTCTATTGTTATTTTCTCTAGTTGTCTTGATGATATTTGAGAGAATATAGTCCAATTATTGACTGTGGTTTTGAGGGCAGTTTGTGTTTGGAGAATCAGCGCATTACAGCTTCTTAGTTTCCCCATGTAGTATTTGCTGTGTGCTGCATTGGTGATTTGATTAGTGATTTGAAGGTGCCAAACAATTCTCATGGCTTATTTAGGGAGGTCATTATAAGTTTTGTATTATACTCTATCTTGTTTCTATTGATTCCGTTGCATTATTCTGCAAGTTTTTCCATATACTTTTGTTGTGTTTCTGATTGCTTTGTTCATCATCAGTCTCTTCAAGTTTTTGTAGTTGCTTTTTTAGTTTTCTGAGTTCCTGTGTATACCATACTGCACTATGTTTTTTCCTTTTGACTGATCAACTAGAGTGTGGTTCTGTTGCTGCCTGCTCGATTACTTCATTCCATGTTCTTATGTAAGTATCAAAGTCTGAGTTGTCTAGTTTGAGCTGTGGTGTAATTTCATCCAAGAAAGATTTCTTATCTAATTTGCATTATCTCTGCGGTGTAGGTGGGGTTTGGTTGTGTTGGTTATGACATTTTTGTATGATATGGAGAAATTGATTGCATAAGTGGTCAGACCATGGGATTGGAAGGCTTTGTATGTCTGGGTGGTTCTGCAGGGTTATCATGTCCTTAGTAGGAATATGAGATCTAGTATGTTACCTCTGGTGTGTGTGTGAGTTTATATAATTTGTTGGTATCCCAGGACCTCTGTAGCTCCTAGAAATGCCTATGCTTATCCTGAGAAGTCAGTGGTTAGGTTGAAATCGCTTAGTAGCAGCATGTGTTTATTATGTGGGTTAACTGCACAGAGTATTTCAAATATGTTAGAAAGCTCCTTTGTTGATGATGAAGGTGGTCTGTAGACCAGGCAGATTACGAAGTTTCTGTTTTCAGTCAGGAGCTAATGCGCTATTTGTTGCTACATTTATGAATTTTAACTCTCTTCTTGCTATGTTGCATACACCTCCTCCTCTCTTTTCAGCCCTCTGGTAGTTGAATATGTCATAGTTTTCTCGTTTTAGTTGACTTACTAGTACTGTATTATTTGCTGTGAGCCAGGATTGTGTTATGAGCATTATGTCCAGGTTATTGTCATTAATGTAGTCTTTTATAATAAAGATTTTATTTCTAGCAAAGCATGGGTTAATGAGGGTGCATTTTAGTTTATTTAGGTCTGCTGAAATTATTCTGCGATGTTGTCTAAGGTTGAGCAGTAGTATAGTTACCAATCTATGGGTGTCATGAAGATTTTGGTTTAATGGTCTGCATGTTGCAATTTCTGGCCTATGCTGTCATATTGAGCACATTATTGGTATGGGTTGGTTGCAGAGATTGAATGCTTGTGTTTGTTCATATTAACAATCTGGTTATCAGTTGATTGGGTAATTTAGAATCTTTCAGCTTTGTCTGCTCTGTACAAAAAGGCATCTGGGTTGATTTCACCTTTATTGGAGCCTATCAGAAAGGTGAATAGTGGAGTACCCCAGAGATCTGTGCTGGGCCCACTGCTTTTTAACATATTCATAAATGACCTGGAAATAGGAATGAGTGAGATGATCTAATTTACAGATGACACAAAATTACTCAAAGTTGTTTAAACGCAAGAGGATTGTGAAAAATTGTAGGAAGATCTTGATAAATTGGAAGATTGGATGTCCAAATGGCAGATGAAATTTAATGTGGACAAGTATAAAGTTATGTACCTAGGAAAGAACAACCCAAAATATGGTTACACGATGCAAGGTACCACTTTAGAACCACCACCCAGGAAAATGATTTAGGCGTCATTGTGGATAATACATTAAAAACCCTCTGCCCAGCATGCAGCAGTGGCCAAGAAAGCAAATAAAATGCTAGGAATCATAAGGAATGGAATGGAGAATAAAACCAATGATATTATAATGCCTCTGTATAGTTCCATGGTGCGATTGCACCTTAAATATTGTGTGAAAATCTGGTCACCATATATTAAAAAGGATATAACAGATTAGAAAAAGTACAGAGAAGAGTGACAAAAATGGTAAAGGGAATGGAAGGGTACCCCTATGATGAGAGGCTTAAAGGTTTGGGGTTCTTCATCTTGGAAAAAAGACGACTGAGGGGAGATATGAAAGATGTCTACAAATTAATGAATGGAGTGGAATGGGTAAACATAGATTGCTTGTTTACACCATGAAAAAGTAGTTAGACCAGAGGACATGCAATGAAGCTATAGTGTAACCCATGTAAGGCTAATAAGAGAAAATATTTTTTAACTCAATGTGTAATCAAACTCTGGAATTTATTACTGTAGAATGTAATAAAAGCTGTTGGTGTAGCTGGGTTTAAAAAAGGTTTGGTTAAGTTCCTGGAGGAAAGGTCCATAAACCATTATTAACCCCTTAACTGGGCAAAGTAGAGAGCACCCAGGCAACTACTGCCTTGGGAATTTACTGCCCCTGCAGCAATCACCTTTCACCTCCAGCTGCTCCTCCAATTCCTGCAGCAATCACTGATCACCTACGGCTGCTCCCCCGATCCCTAGAGCGATGATCGATCACCTCCGTCTGCTCTCCCAATCGCTCACTGAAGACTTATAGATATGGCGAATCCAAAAAACAGCGGCAAACTCGCCCACCAAACCTGGAGCAGCTCAGCCACACATAGACACAGCTGAGCTACTCCGGTTTTGGTCTGACCCAGTATGGCATTTCTTATGTTCTTATATTCTTATTGCCCTAACTTTCCTCTTTTGCTGTACTCATTCAAGGATACTGTACTCATTCCGAACCATGCAATCTTGGGCAACTGTCGGCTTTCCGCTATTATGTAGTTTAAAAGCTTCTCTATCTTCTTTTTAAAGGTTAATGTCAGCATGCTGGTTCCACCCCGGTTAAAGTGGAGCCCATCCTTTCAACCCATCCCCCCTTTCCCAGAATGTTGATTCTCATCTTTCTTTAGAACATCAGGTTGCCAATAGTTTGCTCCACTTTTTTATTCACTTCTCGTCACATTCAATCCATAAATGTAAACCTCCCTTTTCAGGCCCTTCATACCTTAATCCATTCTCTGGTTTCCTCATGACTGTACTATTGCAATTCAGTCTATTGTGGTTTGTGAGCAAATGATATAGAAAAAACTACAGTTAATCCAGAATACAGCAATTTGATTACTCATTAATGCTTCCAATTGTGATCATGCAACTCTCTTGTTTTATTATCATCATTAGTTGTGCTTTTCCTATCTTTTCCATTTTAAAATTCTTATGCTCAGTCATAAGGCCTATTATACAGGCCTCCCAATTATCATCCCTATCAATCCCTCATTGCTCTGTTTGGAATCCTTGTTCTTAAAAGTCAAACATTTTAGTTCTTCCCTCTACATCCTGTGCAAAAAAAACTTGAATCTACTCATCATTCTGTTTTGTTATTTCCTGGCACCTAATCTTTGGAATTCCCTTCCAGAATACATCCAGTTAGAATTTTCTTCTTTTGCAAAATTTAAATCTGCCCTAAAGATTCACTATTTTTGAGATTGCCTTTCCAGACTATAAGGATCAGGAGTAGTGCTTGGCTCCTTGTTATCACAGCTTATATGCTTATATATACATAGATAGATAGATAGATAGATATAAATGCTTTGTGCTATTTTTTTTAGTTACATAGAAACATAGAAAAACGATGACAAAAAAGACCACATGGCCTATCTAGTCTGTCCTTTAAGACTAATAAAAGAAAATATTTTTTCACTCAAGTGTAATCAAACTCTGGAATTTGTTAACGGAGGATGTAGTAAAGGCTATTAGTGTAGCTGGGTTTAAAAAAGGTTTGTACAAGTTCCTGGAGGAAAGGTCCATAAACCATTATTAAGAAGGGACCCAGGATATCAATGCTTGACCCAATACAAGCATTGTGGAACCTGTGTCTTTTGGGGAAACTGCTAGGTACGTATGACCTAGATTAGCCACTGTTGGAAACAGGATACTGGACTTGATGGACCTTGGTCTGACCCAGTATGGCATATCTTATGTTCTTATGTTCTTCCATATCAACAAATACAACAGTCCCCTTTTATCCTTTAGAGATCCTCTGTGTTTGTCCCATGTTTTTTTTAATTCAGATACTGTCCTCATCTCTACCACCTCCACTGGGAGACTATTCCACGGATCTGCCACTCTTTCCATAAAGAAATATTTTGGCATATCAGTCCTGAATCTATCCCCTTTCACCCTCATCCCATGTCCCCTCGTCACAGAACTTGCTTTCAATTGAAAGAGGCTCTCTCCCTGAACATTTATGCCACGGAGGTATTTAAACTTCTGAATCATATCACCTCTATCCCGCCTTTCCTCTAAGGTGTACATATTAAGATCCTTAAGTCTGTCCTCATATGCTTTATAATGAAGACCACTAACCATTTTAGTAGCCACCCTCTGTACTCACTCCATCCTGTTTATATCCTTTAGAAGGTGCGGTGTCTTTTTGCTTTTCTTTTTTTTTTTTTTCAGTTTTAAACCTCTTTATTGAAGAAGATAAACAAAGAAATACAAGCAATAATACATCACAATATAATACAGAATTAAATTCCACGATTAAAGTAACCCTCAGCCCACAAAATGGAGTGCTAGGAAAGTAAAAAGTATCACAATCTCCTGAAACAGAGGAAGTCAATAACTAACAAACCCCTTTAAACTAAGCAGGAACACAATAAATTACTTTACAACTGATTCCTGCAAAAAGTTCTCTAACTGAATCGAATAAAAAAATATATACGTTTTACCTTGAAGAATTATCACACATTTACATGGATATTTCAGAACAAACGAAGCTCCCAACTCCAAAACACGAGGACGCAAAGCAAGAAAAGCCTTTCGTTTTAACTGTGTGCTACGACACACGTCAGGAAAAACCTGAATCATCTGACCAAAAAACTTCTCATGATGAAACTTAAAATAAGTACGCAAAACAAGTTCCTTATCTTTTTCTAATAAGAAACTAACCAGTAGAGTGGCCCGAGTAGGAATTTCCTCTATAGATGTCTCCAAGAACTGAGAGAGGTCCAAACTCGGGGCAGTCAACTGATCCATTTCCTCATGAACCTCACCATCTGGCTCTAAATCTAACGGACGTTTTTCCCGAACCCCAACTGGTAAGTAATACAATTTAGATAAGGATATAGTTTCAGGCTCAGGAATTTTTAATACGTCCTTCAAGTATTTCGTAAATAATATACTAGGAGACGGATAGTGAGTTCGGGGGAAATTTAACAAACGTAAATTTTTCATACGTAATGCATTTTCAAGTATTTCATCACGACGATGAAGTAAGAGAGAGTCCTGGACAGATGACGCCAAAACACTTTGAAATAAAGTAATTAAACCATCAGTTTTAACTTTAAAAGACTCTAGATTCCTCAGCCTATCTTGATGATCAGTTAGAACAGTCACCGTCTCTTGAGTAAACTTCGATAACTTAGTCAAGGATAAATTGAGAGACAGTTCAGTCCGAGAGACAATCTGCCAAATATCTTGCAACGATACGGCCGTTGGTGGGTCAGGAGTTTCAGAAGGTAGGGAAAAATCAAAGGAAGACGGTAACGGAACAGTAACAGAATTTACCTTTAAGAAGGTCTCAGGAAGTTTAACAAGTTTGGATGAAGACTCATCCCCACCAAGGTGGGGAACGGCTAAATCCAAGGAAGGAGGCTCCTGACTGGGTGAGGTTACAACCCTATGCGGTATTGGAGACATGCCAACAGAAACAGAACTCGCTGAAAGGGAAGACTCAGAAGAAATTCCAACTGCCGGGGTGGACACCATGGATTTGAAATGAGTATCCATGGGACCAACCACTTTAGCAGCCTTACCAGAAGATGACGATGGTACCGTTGGTTTCTTCTTACGTTTCCCCATAAAGCTAATTCCACTGACAAGAACCTACAAGACCAAATCCAAGGTATGTACTCCTACGTGCTCCGAAGGGGCGCCAAAGGGGCAGGACCTGCCCCTTTAGACACGCCCCTTTGGAGCACGCACCCTCGGGCACGTGCCCGCGGTGCGCGTCCCGCAGTGGGGGCTAGATTTAAATAGCCCGCTCAGCTCACGTGTCCCACAGCGACTACTGGAACGGAGCAGCGACTCCTCTGCACACAGGAAGTAGATGAACAGGTAAAGCAAAGCACTCGAGGTATTCGCGGTGGGGGCTAGATTTAAATAGCCCGCTCAGCTCACGTGTCCCACAGCGACTACTAGAATGGAGCAGCGACTGCTCTGCACACAGGAAGTAGATGAACAGGTAAAGCAAAGCACTCGAGTTATTCACGGTGGGGGCTAGATTTAAATAGCCCGCTCAGCTCACGTGTCCCACAGCGACTACTGGAACGGAGCAGCGACTCCTCTACACACAGGAAGTAGATGAACAGGTAAAGCAAAGCACTCGAGGTATTCGCTGTGGGGGCTAGATTTAAATAGCCCGCTCAGCTCACGTGTCCCACAGCGACTACTGGAACAGAGCAGCGACTCCTCTGCACACAGGAAGTAGATGAACAGGTAAAGCAAAGCACTCGAGGTATTCGCGGTGGGGGCTAGATTTAAATAGCCCGCTCAGCTCACGTGTCCCACAGCGACTACTGGAACGGAGCAGCGACTCATCTGCACACAGGAAGTAGATGAACAGGTAAAGCAAAGCACTCGAGGTATTCGCGGTGGGGGCTAGATTTAAATAGCCCGCTCAGCTCACGTGTCCCACAGCGACTACTGGAACGGAGCAGCGACTCCTCTGCACACAGGAAGTAGATGAACAGGTAAAGCAAAGCACTCGAGGTATTCGCGGTGGGGGCTAGATTTAAATAGCCCGCTCAGCTCACGTGTCCCACAGCGACTACTGGAACGGAGCAGCGACTCCTCTGCACACAGGAAGTAGATGAACAGGTAAAGCAAAGCACTCGAGGTATTCGCGGTGGGGGCTAGATTTAAATAGCCCGCTCAGCTCACGTGTCCCACAGTGACTACTGGAACGGAGCAGCGACTCCTCTGCACACAGGAAGTAGATGAACAGGTAAAGTAAAGCACTCGAGGTATTCGCGGTGGGGGCTAGATTTAAATAGCCCGCTCAGCTCACGTGTCCCACAGCGACTACTGGAACGGAGCAGCGACTCCTCTGCACACAGGAAGTAGATGAACAGGTAAAGCAAAGCACTCGAGGTATTCGCAGTGGGGGCTAGATTTAAATAGCCCGCTCAGCTCACGTGTCCCACAGCGACTACTGGAACGGAGCAGCGACTCCTCTGCACACAGGAAGTAGATGAACAGGTAAAGCAAAGCACTCCGTCTTTTTGCTTTTCAATCCTTTTATATCATATTTATTTGGAGTTCCTTTCCAATTTTTTTCCATTGTAAACCATTTTCATATTGCAAGTTTTTAATAAACATAAATATAAACATAAAGGGCTCGATTCCATCCCCGACGTCCAGACCCTCTGTGCACCCTGTCGGAACCAGATGCACACAGGGAGTCGTGATTCTGATCCCTAGGGCACATCTAGCCCTGCAGGATCATAATTGCGAACAGCCCTGTATGTGCAGGCCAGGACCCCGATTCCACCTGGCCTGCACGTACAGGCCTTGCCCGACTAACTCAGTCAGGGTTTTTTAATGGAGCCGTGGCGCCATGGCATCCAGTTGCCATGGCACCGCAACTCCATTGAAAAGCCGCAATACCCAGCTGCTGGCTCCCAAAGTGCTTTCCTCGCAGCCCCATCCCTGATCTGGCCTCCCAGTGCCAGGGTCGGACTGCGGGGAATGCCCTCTGCCCCCTGCTGCCCCTTCCCAGCCCTGGGTCTGCTGTTCCTCCTGCATCGGGGAACATATTCCAACTCAGAGGAGGAATAAGTTCCCCGTCCAAGCTATCGGCTCTGGACATACAGGGTCAATATTGGAATCGGCCCTGTAAGTCCGGGGCTGATGACCGCCCAATGCCTGCCCTAATGCCGCCCCTGATCCACCCCTCCCCGCCCCCGTCTAACTTCCCCGTACAATGAGAGGGTAAATTAGATGGGGTCGGGAGGGGGAACGGATAGCGTGGATGGATGTCCATCCCCACTATTCGTGCCACAGAATAACGCCAAAAGAGGCACATTTCACAATGGGATGTCCAAGTGCAATCTGAGCCATCAAAGCCAGAATGTCTGAATAAAAAGCAGGCACGTGCAATTTCAGGAATGATTTTGGAAACTTGGATGTTCCCGATATGCACGTATATCAAACGTCTATATAGACGTCACCAGAATAGCATTGCAGTGCTAAGACATCAAATAGCATAATGGTTAGACTAGTGGTTTAAAAACAGAGTGATCAGGTTTCAAATCCCAGTGTGGGCCTTTGTGATTTAAGGCCGGTCACTTAATTCTCCATCTTCTCTACACTCTCTGGGTATTTTAAGGTGAAAACAAGCACTTGCCTGGAGCAGGTATAAACATTGACATGCCTACAAACATTTATGAGGTCAGTCGAATGGGAACGTACAAGTACATTGCCACTCCCAAGACACGCCTGTGCCTTTCTTTTTTTTTTAAACTTTTATTTTCATTTTGCAACAAACAAAAGAAACAACACACCAAAGGAGACAAAACAAGTATACAATAAAGAAAAGTAAACCCAATTACCCCCCACCCCCACGCTTCTTCTCTAGCTGATTATGTCAGCATGTGAACGCTTCCAAACAACAGTGATTATACATCAAAACAATCAAAAGAGTATCTGCGATACAGAATAATCATGGGACAAAGATATATACAAATTTAGACAGTCAGATGAGAGCATTGAGCAGAATGTACATAGTCATTGAGCATCTTCCATTTAGACCGATGATGAGGAGTCTGAATGGGGGAAGCAAACATACGAGGTATTTGTTCATATTTACTGTAGAGACAGACATGATTCCACCATTCATTGGGGCTCAGATGAGAGCTATTTTTCCAGTATTTCGTGATTAGGGAAATAGCAATGCCAAGCATAAAGTCCAAAAGGAAGTAAGCCGTTTTTGGAAGAGAGGGGATCCCCGCAGCTGAGCGAAGTCCCACTATCCTCCAAGAAAGGGGCTCTTGAAAGTGCAAAATAGACTGGATACGACCCAAGACCCGACGCCAGTAATACTGTAGGGCGGGACATTCATACATAACATGAGGTAATGAACCAATGGCCGCATGACATGTCCAACAGCTATTGCCCTGAGTAGTGTTCCATTTGGCTAATCTGTCAGGAGTGTAAAAACACCGGTGGGCTAGAAAGAAGAGTGTCTGAGTGAGTGAGGCGGATCGGGAGACCCGTGTCACTCTACTCCAGACAAGGCTCCATTGCTCCGGGGTCAAAGTCACATGCAATTCTCTCTCCCATGCTTTCTGCGCTATAGGGGTATCTCTAGTTATAGCATTACATAAAGTTTTGTAAAAATTGGATGCTACACCCGGTGAATTACCGATAGATCGGATAGTCTCCAACCAACCTTGTGTAGGGGAGGCCGATGGCGGGAGCACCTTAGCACTCCGAAGGCAATGCTGAAGTTGCACCAACTGAAAGTAGTGTTTCGCTGGGAGACCAAATTCAATTTGCAATTCACTAAAAGTTTTCCAGCGACCTTCATGGAACAACTGACTAGGAATCCAAATGCCCCTAGTGTACCAGGGGCTCCACGCCATCGGTTTATTTTGTATTCGAAATCGAGTATTGTACCAAAGTGGGAGCTTGTCTAATGGACAGAGTCGGGAGTCTAAAGATTGCATAAGATTATTAAAGGCACCTAAGGTGTCTAAAAGCATTGGTGGAAAGTGGGAGTCTGATGGGAGAGTCATACCAGGGAGAAAAGTAAGAGGAATCGGTTTGCAAAGGTCCTCTTCTATGTCTAGCCACACAGGTCTACTCGGTACTGGATCTTCCAGCCAACGAGCGCCTTGTTTGAGAAGAAAAGATTGATGATACTTCAGGAAATCAGGGAATCTGACACCCCCATTTTCCTTATCTGCTTGCAGCTTATGTTTCGCTATCCTAGGTGTCTTGTTTTGCCACAAGTATCTAGTCAGAAGGCCCTCTATATCTTTATATATACGTCGAGGTAAGAGACAGGGCAACATTTCTAAGATATAATTCACTTTCGGAACAATCATCATTTTTATGGTTTCTAATCGACCCCACCAGGTAAGTGTTAAAGGAGTCCAGCGGTGAGTAAGCGCCCGGACTTTAGAGGTTAAGTCTTTGGCATTGAAGGAGATAGTGTCTTCCAAAGGAGAACAATAGTGAACCCCAAGGTATTTGACCATGCGAGGTTGCCATAAAAAGGGGAAGGGTTGCATATCTGCCTGATGAAGCAAAGGATTTAATGGAAAAGCTACCGACTTGGTCCAATTTATCTTATAACCGGACAGTTGTGAGTATTTACCAATTTGCTCTAGGACAGCCGGTACTGAGTCTATAGAGACAAAAAGCATAAGGTCATCAGCATACGCTGAAATTTTGATTTCCCTATGGGTGAAGGGGACTCCATGAATCTCCTCCGATTGCCGGATTAGTAAAGCCAAGGGTTCGAGTGCAAGATCGAAGAGAAGTGGAGACAGTGGGCATCCCTGGCGAGTGCCGCGTTGAAGGGGAAAAGGCTGAGACTTTAAAGCATTGGCACATATACTGGCTGTAGGCTGTGCGTACATGGTGCGAAGACAACGGAGAAAACCTTCCCCGAATCCGTACCAGCGGAGGACTGCAAACAGGAAGGGCCACTCTAAGCGATCAAAGGCCTTCTCAGCATCAAGTGAGAGACCAACAAATGGGCGATCAAGATTAACTGCGGTAGTCAGTACATGGCATAGAGTCCGAGCATTGTCAGCAGTTGATCTACCAGGAATGAAACCGCATTGATCTGGGTGTATTAAGGTAGGCATCCTATCAGAGAGCCGGGTAGAGAGAATGGTGGCAAATATTTTATAGTCCGCGTTTAGGAGGGAAATTGGACGATAATTAGCTGTTAGTTGCGGGTCTCTCCCCTCTTTCTCAAAAACTACTACATTTGCCATTGAAAAGGACCCAGAAGGAGAACCCTCCTCGGCCAGAGCAGAAAAATAAAGTTTCAAAACTGGAGCTAAGTCAGCGTGAAAGGTTTTGTAGAATTCAGCAGGGAGACCGTCTGGGCCTGCGGCTCGACCTGAGGCACATTTCTTGATAGCAGAATGAATTTCTGAGACAGTAAATGGTGTGTCCAAGGCCACTCTATCTTCGTCAGATAGGGTCGGTCTTTGTACCCCTGAAAGTAAGCGTTCAAATACATCTGGCTCAAAATCACATTCAGATTGATAAAGCCGAGTATAAAAATCACGAAAGAGTTCTAAGATTTCGGTATCTTTAGTGACCAAGCCCCCCCCCCGATGGATTACGGAGGGCGGTAACACGCTTGGCTTCTTTTTGGCCTTTTAGGGCATTTGCTAATAATTTGCCAGCACGATTATTTTCCCGATAATATAGCCCTTGCTGTGATTCAATATTTTTAACAGCAGCAGTGTACAAAAGCTGATTGTATTGAAAACGCAAGCGTTGTAAACGGAGTAAAATACATGGGTCAGTACGGGACGTGAGAAGACGCTCCCCAGCTTGTATCTGCTGCTCTAGAATCAGTAATTGCTGCTTTCTTTGTTTCCCCTGCCGAATTTGATAGCTAGTTATAGTTGCGCGGATAGATGCTTTAAAACCCTCCCACCAAGCCCAGCTCGCTGTGTCATGGGGTGAGTTAAAATGAAAATAATCGTGGATAGCGGCCTTTATATCAACCTGAAAATCTTTTTGACCCAGTAAGGATCTATCAAAAAACCAAGCTCGGGGAGAATCGTCCCGCGCAGTGACATGTAATGATAAAGATATGGCAGCATGATCTGAAATATGGAGAGGATGAGTCCTAGTCGTGTCTACTTGAGGAATCAGTACTTTGGAAATGAGAAAGAAATCTATTCTAGATTGGGAGTGATGGGGGGCAGAAAAGAAAGTGAACTCTAAGTCGGAGGGGTGAAGCAGCCTCCATATATCTACCAGCGCAAGATCTTGCATCAGAGCTGTAAGGGTAGCAAGACTCTTGGGTGGACTACTCGTTCTAGGCGGCTGTCTATCTATCAGAGGGTCTAACACTTGATTAAAATCACCACCAAGTATTAATGGAGTATTGGCAGAGGCCTGTGCCAACTGCGCAATACTTGCATAGTAAGCAGGGTTGTCCACATTCGGGGCATAAATGCAAATACATGTAAATTCACTATCTCCAACCTTAAGATGCACTCGGGCCCATCTACCCTCCTTGTCAGCGCTAGTATCAATTACAGTAGCTTGCAAAGATTTCTTAACCAGAATGGCTACCCCGCACCGTTTGGAAACGGCGGGAGAATAGGCAGCCACCATGTAAGGCTTAACATTGAGTTTCAGTGTTTCAGCAGAGTTTAAGTGCGTTTCCTGAAGAAACGCTAAATCAGCATGCTCATGGCTAAGATAGCTAAGGATTTTCTTTCTTTTAATTGGACTATTAATGCCCTTTACGTTGAGTGATAAGATTTTACATAAGGCCATTCAGACAAGTTAAAAATTCTGAGCATGATAGCGCACATAATTTCACAATGTCCCTCATATTGACTGTATCTGGCTGTACATATGGCATAAAAGAAAATAAGCTTAGATAATACAATGAAGCGCCCCACATTATAAAAGAAAAACCGCAGCGCGGTAGAGAAGAAGCAGAACCCCAAAAATTACTGGCGACCATGTGTCTGCGGGGAGAAGCCCCAGAGAAGGCCGAAATTGAAAAAACACATAACCTGTAGGACTGTGCGTGCTCCGAATCCGACCGAGGCACACATCATGGAGGGATAGGAGACCAAAAAACAAAAAAGTCATAGAAAGAAAGAAAGAAAGTCCAGGGAGTCTCTGTGCTTGACTATGACCGCCGCGTCGGGCCCTTCAAAATGGCGGACAGAGCCGGCAAATAAAAATCCAAGTCGTTGGATTAGCGCATCTGCTCTGCTTCTTTGGAGTCTAAAAATGTTGATAGTAGATCAGGATCTTCGAATGTCCTGGTTTGGTTGTGGAGAGTCACTCGGAGCTTCGCGGGATACAACAGGCCAAAGCGAGCCTGTAGCTGTTGAAGTCGAGGGCGAAAAGCAAGGAGTTTCTTCCGTCGGTCAACGGTAGGCTTTGCCAAATCAGGGAAGAAGGAGACTTTGTGACCTTCAAATTCCAAATGATGGTTCGCCCGAGCAGCATTTAAAATTTGTTCCACTTGTTGATATCGTAGCAAGCGAAAGATAATAGGCCGGGGGGTCGTTCGGTTGAGCGCCATGTGGGTAGGAACACGGTGTGCACGATCGATTTCCAGTTCTTTATGAAAGGTGATCTTCAGCAAGGAGGGAAGAGTTTTGAGCAGGAATTCTCTCATATCTCCCGCTTCCACCCCCTCCGGTATTCCAATGAGCCTCACATTGTTGCGACGGGCTCGATTATTGCTATCTTCTAACTTCTTTTGAAGATTCTGTATCTGGCGCTCAGCCTTGTCCAGTTTGCCCAAGCGCACCTCGTGCGAGTCGAGGACCCCCGCCATATTGTCCTGCCGTAATGAGAGACTTTCAAGACGGTCCTGGAGCACTCCAAAGTCTTCTCACATGGCTCTAAGCGCTTCTCCATTGGACTGCACCAATTCCTTCACGCCGCGTATTTCTTCTAAAATCTCCAGGTGCATTTCGGGGTTTTCCCGAAATGGAACCATCTTCTGTGGGGAGGACACCTCTGTTTTGGAGCGTTTTCCGTGAGAAGAAGAAGGAGACCCGAAGTCCAAGCGCGCTGGTTTATGGGCCGCCATCCCCCCCGAGGTACCTCGGTCAGCCCGGAGCGAAATAGTAAGTTTGTATAGGTATTAAGTCAGGATT
Source organism: Ichthyophis bannanicus (assembly GCA_033557465.1). Lineage (NCBI taxonomy): Eukaryota > Metazoa > Chordata > Amphibia > Gymnophiona > Ichthyophiidae > Ichthyophis > Ichthyophis bannanicus. The sequence goes on along the minus strand of CM066036.1, from coordinate 14,940,864 downwards.
CTAAGTAGGCCTCTCGGGAGCTTCAGCGCGAAGCGTCTTACCCGCTGGACATCAGGCTCCGCCCCCCCCGCCTGTGCCTTTCTGAACATCCCTTTACCTGAGACGTCTGAGAATGCCGTTTGTGGAGATCTGTCCGTATTTTCTACATCCACTACTACTATTACTGAATATTTGTATAGCGTTATAAAATGTACACAGCACTGCACAGACACATGTAAAATATGGTCCCTGCTCATCAGAGCTTATAATCTAGTCAAGATAGACAACACAGTAGCTGCAGACATGGGATACATCTGGGGGAATGGTAAGGAAACACAAAGGAGACCAGGTGAGTCAAGATCCAAAAGAGGCAGCGAAGAGGTGAGTTTTTTCCAGGCATATTGAGCAGCAGGTGAAAGGAGAGAAGTCTGGAATTAGCACTAGAAGAGAAGGGCACAGGTAGAAGTGATTTGCCAGAAGAGCGAAGTTCCCGAGGCGGGGTGTAAGGATAGATAAGAGAGGTAAAGTAGAGAGGAGCTGCAGAGTAAATGCACTTATAGGCCGGCAGGGGACGTTTGAATTGAATGCGGAAATAGATAGAGAGCCTATGAAGTGACTTGAGAAGAGGGGTAATATGAATATGTCGAGGCTAGCGGAAGATTAGCCATGCAGCAGAATGTTGAACAGACTGAAGGGGAAAGAGATGATTCATAGGGAGACTAGAAAGAAGTAGGTTGCAATAGTCTAGACGGGAGGTGACTAAGGAGTAGATTAGTGTCTTAGTAGTGTGTTCAGAAAGGAATGGGTGAATTTTGTTGATGTTATAGAGAAAGAAATGGCAGGTTTTAGCTATCAGTTGGATGTGTGTGGAGAAGGAGAGAGAGGAGTAAAAAATGACCCCAAGGCTGTGAGCTGAGGAGGCAGAGAGTAAAGAGCTATCCACAGAGATTGAGAAAGGAGGAAGAGGAGAGGAGGGTTTAGGGGGAAAAATAAGAAGCTCAGTTTTGTCCATGTTCAATTTCAAGTGGCAGTGAAACATCCAAGCAGCAATGTCAGAAAGGCAGGCAGATATCCTGGACTGGATTGCCAGAGAGATTTCAGGTATAGAGAGGTAGATCTGGGATTCATCAGCATAAAGATGGTACTGAAATCCATGGGAAGAGATTATCACACCAAGGGACTGGGTATGGAGAGAAAAAAGACGTGGACCCAAGACAGATCCTTGGGATATACCAACTAAGAGTGGGATAGCAGTAGAGGAGGATCCATCAGAACAAACACTGAAAGAGCAATGGGAGAGATAAGAGAACCAAGATAGCACAGAGCCCTTAAAACCAAGCGAGGTCAAGGTATCGAGAAGGTTGTTCAATGGTGTCGAAAGCAGCACAAAGGTCAAGAAGGATGAAGATCGAGCAAAGAACCTTGGATTTAGCCAGGGACAGGTTGCTGGAGACTTTTGGCAAGTAGAATGCAAAGGACAAAAGCCAGATTGTAAAGGATCCAGGAGGTCTTGAGAGAAGAGAAAGGCAACGGTGGTGAACCACACATTCAAGTAATTTAGAAATGAAGGGGAGGAGGTAGATGGAATAATAGTTAGAAGGAGAGGTAGGGTATAGTGAGGGTTTCTTGCGGAGAGGTGTGACCACAGCATGCTTGAAGGCTGCAGGGATAGTTGCAGTGGAGAGCCATAGGTTGAGAATATGAGAGATGGAAGAGACAATAATAGAGGAGATGAAGCTTAGGAAATGGGTGGGAATAGGATCAGAGGAAAACGTAGTGAGTTTGAAGGAGGAAAGAAGGTGTGTGGTTTCCTCTTCAGAGATCATAGAAAAGGAAGAAAGGGTATTAGAGGTAGGGAAGAAAGTTGGGAATAAAGAGGGGGAGGAGGGGAAGTAGCTGGTATTGTCTGGAATTGGAGTGTGATCTTGTGGATTTTGTCATGGAAATAGTCAGCCAGGGTTTGGGTAGAAAGGAAGGAGGAGCAGAGGCGGAGGCATCTTGAGGAGAGATTTGAAAGTTGTAAAGAGATGGCGAGGGTCAGAGGCAAGAGAGTTAGATTGGCATAATAGTCTTGTTTGCTGAGTGCTATGGCTGACTGGAAAGAGAGAAGCATGAATTTGAAGTATAGAAAGTTGGCAAGGGTGCAGGATTTGAGCCAAGAATGCTCAACTGAATGGTGATAAGAACATAGATAATGGGTAGTGGAAGACAGCGAGGGCTGGGGTATAGTATGCCTCACAGGATGTGGCATGGGCAGAGCAAGAGCTTCCAGAGCAGAGGAGAGTGCAGCATTGTAGGAAGCTACTGCCTTATCAACAGAGTCAGATGACATAATGGAGGAACGAAGTGATGAGACAGTGGAGGAGAAAGCCAAAGGGTCACTATCATGAAGATTCCTAAAGAGGTTGGAGGAGACAGGGCGAGGTAGAGGTGTGGGTGATGAAGATTGAAGCTTAGCAGGTGACAGTCTGATAAGTGAAGAACTGAGGACAGAAGTTTGAAGGTAAGCAATTAGAAAAGAATATAAGGTTGAGGCAGTGACCTTGCTGGTGAGTGGGGGCAGTAGAACAAAGCTGGAGGTCGAATGGGGAGGTAAGGGAAAGGAGCTTTAAAGCATAAGGGTCAAAGGAGATATAAACATGAATGTTAAAGTCCCTGAGAATAAGGGAAGAGGAAAATGAATCCAGAAAGAGGGAAAGTCATGAGTCAAAGTCAGTGGGAAAGGTAGAGGTGGACTTGTCAGGAGGTCAATAAATAACAGCTAACCAGAGAGATAGTGGAGTAAAAAGGCAGATGGAGTGGACTTCAAAGAAGGGAAAAGAATGAAACTGAGGCAGCAGGAGGGGTTGAAATTGGCAGGAAGGAGAAAGTAGAAGACCAACACTATTACCATGGCCAGTGGGATGAGGTGTGTGGGAGTACGGATAGCCATCATGACGGAGAGCAACAACTGACATTGAGTCTTCTGGGAGGAGTCAGGTCTCAGTTAGAGCAAGAAGATGGAGAGCATTAGAGATAAAGAGATCATAAGATCATGAGTAAAGGCAAGTTTATTTGAGATGAAGTGTGCATTCCACAAGGCACATGAGAAAGGCAGAGAGGAAGGGGAAAGGAGAGGGATATGAATAAGATTTGAGCTGTTCCATGAAGATCTGTTCTGGGAGTGTGACACAAGTTTAGGAGGGCCAAGAATGGGCTTGATATCTCCAGAAGAGAGAAAAAGAAGGAGTAGAAGATTGAGGGGCAGAAAAGAGACAGAACGGTGGTAATGAGGGTGAGGTTGTTTTAGAAAGAGAGGAGGTGACTGAATGAGAGGGAGAAAGTGGTGAAGATCAAGAGCTTATGATAGGATAGAGGCCAGGATGGTGGGGGAAGTGAGGATGGTAAAGGGAAGATAAGAGGGGAGGGGCTTGAAGGTGTTTGTAGGAGGGGAGAAAATTAAGGCCCAATTCAGTCCCAGACGTAGAAGCCCTCTGTATATCTGGTCTGAACCGGACATACAGAGGGCATCGCGATTCTGATCCTGCGGAGCACGTCTAGCCACGCAGGATCAGAATTGTGAACAGTCCTGTACGTGCAGGCCAGGACTGCGATTCAGCCTGGCCTGCACATACAGGAAATGCCCGACTAACTCAGCCAGGGTTTTACAATGGAGCCGCGGTGCCATGGTGTCCGGTTACTATGGCACCTTGGCTCCATTGTAAAGCCATGATCCTGGCCACTGGCTCTTTCAATGCATTCCCTACAGCCTGACCCCTGATCTGGCCACCTACGGCTAAGGTCAGGCTGCGGGGAATGTCTTTGGCCCCTCCCGGCCCATCTGCACCTTGGGCCACTGATCTACGACATCTGGGGAAGTTATTCCACCTCGGAGGTGGAATAACTTCCCCTTACAAGTTGCCGGCCCCAGACATACAGGGCCGATATTAGAATCGGCCTTGTATGTCCAGGGTCGGTGACTCCCCACCGCTTGCCCTAACTATGCCCTTGATCTGCCCCTTCCCTGACCCCGTTTGACTTCCCCGTACCACTGGCAGGGAAGTTAGATGCTGGCAGTGAGGGCCACGGATAGCAAGGATGGATGTCCCGTTAGGACATCCATTCCCCCTATTCACGGGACAGAATAACTCCTTAGGAAATATGAGGAGTAATAAGAGAAAATGATGAGAAGCCATAAAAGAGAGAGATAGAGAGGAAAACAGAAGTCAGAAGAAAGAAGGATAGGTGAGAGAGCACCTAAGAATAATCATAGTAATGAGCACAAGATGGCTATAAAAGTTATTTAGGATATGCAGAGACAGGTACGAATAGAGAAAACTGAACAAATATACAGATAAATAAATAGCACACTAACAATGATAAAATAGATATATCAATAGACATGCAGGACTCACAGGCTGGCAGGTAAATGTGCCCAAACTGGCAGCAAAGCCAATGCACATCTTCAGATGTCCAGATCACAACTAAACCTTTTAAAATGACTCTTAAAGATCCTGATGTCATAAAATATGTAGTATTCATATGCTTACACTCCCGGCCCAATATACATTCTTCTCCACTGATCAAACTCCATTTGTATAGGTACAGGCCTTTCTTGTTATAGTCTATGTATGTGCATATTACCCCCCCACACACACCTTTATAGAATGCAATGCAATGCATTACCCTCAATATATGTGCATGCAGGCCACTTCTATACATATAATCACAATATAAGGTCTATAAAATTATCCCTCTAGTTGTATAAGCAACTATTTTACAAGCTTCTTGCTTTAACTGTGTTTCAATAAATTTTCGTTATTCACATTTGCTTCTATGATAAGCTTCTTTTCAAATTTTTGGTCTGCCCTTATTAGTGCTTTACATCTGAATTGCCAGTATTTGTTTCCTATTTTCCTCATTTGGATCTGATTTCTATTTTTTTTTTCATTCATGAGCTGTCTCAGGATGTAACATGGGCCTTTGTTGCCTTATATGGCAGTCTGACCCTGCTCGGTACAACCCAGAAAGCACCACGCGGGGCCAGGTGCCGCCATTATAGAAGTTGGCAGTGCAGGGGTGGAAGAGTGGGGGTAATGTTACCACTCCAATATTTAAAATACTGGGGGGTGGTAATGGGGTTTAAAACCTGGCTGTGATGAGAAGCTGTGACATTGGAGGCTTGCCTTGCCTGGAGTTGAGCTGGTTAGTGGTGTTTGATCATCAGCTGTGCTGCCGGTACGTCTCTGCTCCTCCCTCCAGTGATTGGCTTTGATAACCAGCTGTATTCCACAGCACGCGGACGCAGATGTGTCCTAAGGGGCGTGTACCAAGGGGCTTGTTTGGCCCCTTGGGAGCCCTTTAGGAGCACGGAGGAGCATTGAGGGAACCAAGGGGCTTTGGCCTCCCTATTTGGTTAGTATGGGGAAGCGTAAAGCGAAAGTTAAATCAATGGATTCTGTGGCTGTTCAAGGACCGATGGATAAGCATGTCGTGAGTACTGCTACAGGTATACCTTCTGCTTTGTTGTTTGAGGAAGGTCTTTCATCCTCAGAAGCCTCTATTAGTTTGTTGTTGCATGCCCCTCCTCCTCAACCTACTCCTAAGACTGTTCAGAATGTTGATAATCTGGTTGTTTGGTGACTAAGGGGTATGTTTACTAAACCGTCTTAATGTTACCAGTGCTAGTTGCCGTGTTAATGTGAAGAATGCCGTATAAGGTAGTGGACGGTCCGGAGGGAAGGTTGCAAGGAATCGGTATTGTGCGATATTGGGCGCCGCGGCGCGTTAACCCTAAGTTCATGCCAGTGCAATGTTAGAAGCTATAAAGATGTAGCCCACTGGTTACTGCAATGACTGTGGAGGCAGAGGTCATGGGTTTGATCCTGCAGTGGTGTTATGTAAGAAGGCTGTCTGAGGCATTTCCTTCTAATTTAAATCAGTACTGCCAGCAAAAACACCCTCACAGTGAGGTAACCTAAGGTGCTGCATAAGACACATTATAAAGTGCCCTGTCCAACAAGGCACCTTATAATGTGCCCTATAGGGCGCCTTAGGCTAAGGTAAACTCACCCGTACCCAAGATGCACTGCACATGCAGATCAGCAGTCTACAGCTGATCACATAATGGGGTATGCACCCCCAAAGCACCTAGGCCTGGAAGGGGGAACTGACCGCGTATGTTACTAGCACAGAGTAGCTACAGACCGTGACATTGTGTGGTTCCTGTGCCCATCCTGAGGGTGAGGTGGGGCGCCCAGCACCAGATCCGCAGCAACTGGCTTGGCTGAGTTAGGCTGTGCTGCAGATCCTCATCAGTGCCAGTGTGTGATAAGTAGCCCTTGCAGACACACCTAGGATACACCTGTGTCCATCTGTATTTCCTAGTCCCGTCAAGCCCTTGTGGACTATGATGCATCCAGAATAGTGCATATCCTGTGTGGTTGCCATGGTCACATGTTATACGAGAAGGGTGGTGTATGGATCCAAAAGCGGATTATGTAGCACCACCCAACCTGCCCTCTGTGGGTCAGGGTGGGGGACATGATCTCCCACCAACAAATCCACATTCTACATCTCTGCAATGGTGGCAGTAGAGGGGACCATCAACCCCAGGCCTGATGGGGAATAGGCACCCCTACAGGGCAGTCAATGCAGATCTATATGCATCACATTGGGCACTGGCAGACAGGCAGTAGGCCTGGAAAAGCTCAGATGCCCCCCACCACTATCTCACATTCACCATCAGAGGGCACAGTCAGTCTCCACCCACTGCACCCTGCAAGGTGCTCCAGCCATACACATGCTAACTGCAGACAGTCTGCTAGCTAGTACATAGTGCATGTTCCTGGAGGAACTGTGTGCACCCACAAATGGGATGTGAGTACACACACACCAAGCAAGTATGTCAGTGATTGGGTCCCAAAAGAGAAAAGTCATAGATATCACTTGCAAGAAATAGTGCATAGCACTATGGGGGAATCTAGCCATGCCATGGTCACTGCTCTGTCAGGGTGAGAGTAATCTCCCAGCATGACATGCTGTGGCCACCCTGTCCGTGCAGGTGGTGGTCAGGCACTACAATGTCCCAGCCATTGCCCTATGCCCTGTGCAGATGCATCCTGCCCAGACTCCTGTGTCCGGGCCATACCCACAATACCTTGCTCCTAATTATGCACATTGGCAGGCTAACACTGGAGACAATGCAAGCATTGCGGGCTCAGTACGGTGTAGGCAGCCACAAAACACTGGGTAGACATACACACACTCCCACACCTATTTCAGCATTGTGCAAAGATAGAGGTGGTTGTCAGCCCTGGCCGCCACACCAGTCCTGGGCACAGTGCAGGCATTGCTAAGGTATGCAGGTGCTAGTATTGGTCTTTGGATAGTGGAGCCTGTGGGTGTGGGTGTTTGTGCCCCTGTTGGCCGATGCTCTAGGGCAGAGGTTCCCAACTCTGGTCCTGGTGGGCCAAGCATGATTCAGGTTTTCAGTCTGTCCCTAATGAATATGCATGAGGTAAATTTGCATACAATGGGGGCACTGCATGCCAATGCATCTCATGCATATTTATTAGGGACAGCATGAAATCCTGAAGGGTGTTTGGCCCTCCAGGACTGCAGTTGGGAATCTCTGCTCTAGGGAGTGCACATGTTTATGGTGTATGTGCTCTGTAGGGTAAAATATAGGGGCATGGTGTGCAGGAGCCACAGCTGGGTCTTGAACCTGTGACCTTCTTCCCCTAAACATGGTGGCTGTGTGCACTGCACCAAACTGTTGCCACAGAGGCAAGTCATTCCCTGGGGATACCATTACTGTTCATCAGACAGCCCTTGTCTGTTGCACTGCACGCCACCCACCTGAACAGGGCTTGTCCTTGGTCTGCTGTGGGCAGATACCACTGCCCCCTCCACCACCAGCACCCCTCCGCCACCATGCTGACATTCCCTTATGCTGGTGGTGCTGGTGGTGAGCAGTACCAGGCCATCCGGTGTGTCGGTAGGCAGCTGCCTATGATGTGTGATATGGGGTAGGGGTGCCTGCATAGACATCCATGCTTCCCCCCAGCACCGCCTGCCAATGTTATGTGCCCTTTGGGGTACTTGCTGGGTAATGTCCATTGTGGCACTGTGGGACACACACTCGTGGACATGTTTGCCCTTGGTCAGTTGCTGTGCCCCAGCTGCCCCACTGCATGTCCCGCCTGCAGCCCCCTGTACCCCATTTGCAGCCTCACCATAGTGCCCTTTCGTACTTGGGCACTATGCTGTTGCTGCACATGTATCACTACTATCACTTTTTTTGGTCTCCCTGCCATTTTTGTACATTGCTGACTGAAATGGTTTCTCTCTCCTGCAAATGTGCCTCTAACACAAGGTTTTCACTGGTGTTAATTTTCAGACCCTGATTTCACAGCGTTAGTGTGCCTGGAGCCTCTCCCCACCCACTCTCCGCCCATTTATCCCTTCTCTCCGCCCTCTGGAACGACTTACTCCACCCTCTGTGCACCTTAACGCCGTCGGAGATGTTATCGCACGATAAGTGACGTTATTGCGCGGTAATTGTGCGATAACGTTACTTATCACGCGATAGCATCACCGCTGCGACATTAGCGCTCTTTAGTAAACATACCCCTAAGTTCCCTGCCGTACCTCCTTCTGCTTCTTCTCCTCTCTTATAGGATTTGGATGGATTTTATTTGTCCCTCCTGACTCCAGTCTCCATGCCTGCTTCGGTGGCATTGGCCCCTGTGGAGGGGGGTGGGGATAGGGGGGCGGATATTTCCTTAAAAGATGTTTGGTTAATTGTATCCCAGATGGAAGAAGTTTTGAAGGGGGCATTAACTCAATTGTGTACCTTCTCACAGGGGGCTACACAAGTGTTACATCAAGTTGAGTCTCAGCTCTCCAGTTTGGAAGGTAAAGCAATCAAACTGGAGAGCACAGTGGCGGGTGTTCAGTCAGTATGTAATACTTTTGTTAAAGATAGTTTATTATTGCATAATAAGATTGAATATTTGGAGAATAATGCTAGAGCTAAAAATCTGAGATTTTTAAATTTTCCTGTTGTCCGCCTGCTCTTCCCCCTTGAGCTTTCGAAGAAGTATATGAAAGACATCTTGAATTTTTCTGCTTTTGAAGAATCTATGATAGTTTCTTTATATTATGTCCCTCAGACTTCTTTTCAGATTTCTTTGGAGGGTGAGGCAGAGGAACAAAATGTGGATGATCTGGAGCTGACTCCGTTTTTAGAGTCATCCCTGGAGAAGGTCCACAAAAGGGCAACTCATAGTCATTTTTAAGACAGAAACAGATAAGTCAGCCATATTGAAATTGCATTTTCCTAAAAAGGCTGCCCATTTTTGTGGATATCCCTTAAATATTTTTCCTGATGTGGCTCAATCTACTCAGCTTCGCAGGAAAGCTTTTTTGGAATTAAAACCTAAAGTTCTGGCTATTGGAGGGACTTTCTTTTTGAAGTTTCCTTGTAGATGTGTTATATTGTATTCTGGTTTGAAATATGTGTTTACAGATGTATCTTATTTAGAGACTTTTCTTCTAGATAAATGTTAGGTAATGAGTTGGGATAGCTAAAAGGGGTTTTTGGTTTACTTTCCGGGTTAACTCAGGCCTCTGATGTTCTCCTTGATGTGGACTTTAGCATCCTAGCAGGCCTAATTTCTAGTGGGCTATGTCTTTTTTTGGATGAGTTTCTTGTTCTTTTGATTGTACTGTAAGATGTTGTTCCTTTCTTTTTTCTTGTATATGTATACAAGTAAATGCATAATTAAAAAAACAAAGCAAAAAGAAAAATAAATTAAAAAAATACTGGGGGTTGGAGGGGTTTGGAGCCACTGAGTCACCAGGTTTTTGTTTTGGTTGGGTGGGGAGTATCAGGGCTGCTGGGCCACCAGATATTTTCATTTCTATTGGGAGGAGTCAATATCTGGGGGGTGTCAATCTTCATTTCAGATGATATTTTTGCTCCCAGCTGGATCTTTATGCCTACCAAAAACTGGTGTGAAGATCCAGCATTAAAAACAGTGCAAAAAAACTGTGCTAAATTTCACTGCAGTTTTTATATCAGGCACAATTAGGTATGCAGTGATTTGCAAGTGACTTCCATGCCCAGTTTACTGCAATTTAGCTTGCTGGTTTTTTGGCGTTTTTCCAGCGCTAGCTTGCTTTCTGCATTGGAGAGGAAGCCTAGCACAAGAAAAGCACTAGTAAGCTCTCTAGGGACAGGGAAATACTTACAGTACCTGATTGATCTACTACTGAGAGCTAACTGCTAATAATAAATAAATAAATGCATTCCTAGGTGAGCTACTCAAAACCTTCTATGTCTTCTAATTTGATTGTGTACAAATACAATATTGCACATTGGTATAAATCAGTGTTCCCTAATGCTCTCCTGGAAGCATGCCTATCCATTCTCAGAATACACATAATTAATATGTATGAGATTTATTTGCATATACTGGACACCCAGAGATCAATTTTCAAGGTACTTACCTGGTTAGCAGCATCTGATAACTGGATCAGTGCCAGCCAGCACTATATTCAGCGACACTATCTGCAAAGCGCCACTGAATATTCCCTCTGACTGCCTTGGCACTCTCTGGAAAGTACCAGGGTGGTCCATCGGTCAGACAGTGGAGATATTCAGTCCACTAAATGGATAAATAACGACATAAAGTTTGGCCAGAAAAAAGGAAGTCCTAACTCGGTTTGCTAGCCAGGTAATGGGTTAAATATCACCTCTACCTCGATAAAAACGCTGTTCACTGCTGAATCTGGATATCCAACGGCGATCACCATCTAGATACTGGCGATGAATATCCAAATTAATTTAGATGCGGCAACTTGCATTAAAAAAAAATACCCTAACCACCGTGGCTGAATATTGACCCCCTAATACATGCAAATCTATTTCATTCATATTCTTTGTGAGTATCCTGAAAACCAGTCTTGTTAATTGTGCTTCCAGAAGAGGGCTAGGAATCGCTAGTATAAATCTTCAAGGGACAACAGCAAAACTGAAACAAGCACCTTATCCCAATTCTCCATTCTAACGGGTACACTACATTGACTATTCAAAGAGCTTGTAAGTCTCTAAAAGGGAGTTATCACTTACAGAATGGTTTATCATTTACTCAAAACTGTTTTCTATTACAATGCAGTGTTGCATCTATTTGGAGCTGCTGCTAAAAGAACAAGTAAATGCAAAATAAATTTGTTTAAAATATGCTTGTGTTGAATACCTTTCTCGAGCTCATCTGCGTGATTGTTTTATTTTCTCCATAAGTTAGCAATTTCAGGTAAATTGGTTAAAAAATAAATCGTTCTCACTTGCATTGTCCATCTTCATTTCGTGACGTGTCCTGCATTGACTTCCTTCCCATTTGAATTGTAAATCTTCCTTATGTGTTCTGCCACATTCATTTTTTTTCTAACAAGCCATATTTATTTGGAGCATCATAGCAGATCAATCTCACACAATCATGTGTTAGATTTCTTTCTTTGATACAGCTGAGATATTTCAAGTCTCATGAGAAGACGGCTGACCTTTTACCTCATCAATCATACAGTGCTGGACATATGAAAAAAGATTGTGACATGAGGTGAGACAATGTGGGTCACATGGTGCAGGGGAGACCTATTAATATGCATGGGTGCCCTCTGGACAGAAAATTAAACAGATAAGAGGCAAACAGTTCACAGCAGAGACACCAACAAAAGACAAAAGCTTTCTCCTGCAAAGGTGGAAGAAACTTCTTGTGGGCAGGGAGAGTTTGTCTCAATTTTGTTGTTTTTATGCTAACAAAAAAGTCACCCTTTGGTCTGAAAGAAGTAAAATATCTTCAAAGAAACAGGGAAAAAAAAGTATTCAAGGAAGACATCAGCAACATCACTAGTGCCCCTTTCTTATAAATTTAAAGAACAAATGCTGAAAATATTGACACGCTTAATAAAATCACAAACTAAAGTCTCCAAATGTGTGAACTTGAAGAAACTGGGATGTTATTTGCCTGAATCATTAGTGAATATGACTGTATCTGAAATGCTAGGAAAATATGTCTCTTGAGAACACTGTATTCTAAACAGAAATAACCCCATTTATCCAGTTTTTGCACAAGAGACACACATCTCCTCTCTACAATTATAACTTAGCTGTCTTAAACGACATTTCTAATAAATGGAAATGTGTGCATGGAAAATAATATTTGATTTACTTTCAGATCATTTTTGGGCTTTCCCCCTGATTTTTGGCCATTTTTTTTTCAGTTTGTTTCATACATTTGTTTCAATAAAAAATGTTAATACACATTAGAACTTGTTTACATAAGAATATAAGATATGCCATACTGGGTCAGACCAAAATCCATCAAGCCCAGTATCCTGTTTCCAACAGTGGCCAATCTAGGTCATAAGTACCTAGCAGTTTCCCCAAAAGACACACAAGCTCCACAATGCTTGTATTGGGTCAAGCAGTGGATTTCCCAGGTCCCCTTTAATAATGGTTTATGGACCTTTCCTCCAGGAACTTGTCCAAACCTTTTTTAAACCCAGCAACACTAAAACTTTTACTACATCCTCCGGTAATGAATTCCAGAGTTTGATTACTTGTTGAGTGAAAAAAATGTTTTCTCTTATTAGTCTTAAATGGGTTACACTGTAGCTTCATTGCATGTCCCCTAGTCTTTCCATATTTTGATGGTGTAAATAATTGATCTATGTTTACCTGTTCCACTACATTCATTAACTTATAGATCTCTATCATATCCCCCCTCAGCCGTCTCTTTTCCAGGTTGAAGAGCCCTAACCTTTTTAGCCTCTTCTCATAGGGGTATCCTGCCATCCCCTTTACCAATTTGGTGGCTCTTCTGTGTACCTTTTCTAATTCTGCTATATCCCTTTTAAGATACGGCAACCAGAATTGATGCATATTAAGTGACAATACATGTTAATTTGTAGGTTAACATGTGATAAATTGATTTAGCATGCACTAATCTTTTTTAAGATGCACTAACGAACTGAATGTGCACTAAGAAATAAACATTGCTGCTAAGAGAGTAACATAGGTTGCTCAATATTGAACCAGCACAGAAAGGATAGAGAAACATGAAAACACATTGCCATCAAGGACAAAAATTATTCACATGAATATTTCAATGAGCATAAAATAATTCAGGAGCAGAAGAGGAGCCTAGTGGTTAGAGCAACAGCCTAGGACCCAAGAGATCAGGGTTTGATTCCCCCTGTCGCTCTTTGTGATCCTGGGCAAGTCACTTTTACCTTCCATTGCCTCGAAAAGGCCTGCAATCTACTTCTGATTATACCTTGCCAAGAAAACCCAAGGGCTGCTAGATTGCCAGAGGTCCGCATTGACTTGATGGCACAAACAAAAGAGTCAATTCAAATGAGCATGATATCCTACCATGTGCTCTTCCTATATTGATATATGAATTAGCGTACATTTCATAAGACCACAATTTCTGATTCCTTGCATTGTCTTTGTGGTAGGCTACTGTGCTAGAACCACACAGCACTGTATAATTTCTCCCACTGATGATGCTGGCAAAGACAGCAACACTTCAATATGTTTTTCCTCGCATCTTACTGCTCCTCCTGCCAGGACATACAGTATCATGTGCCTCCCAGAGCTACTCCTAGCGTACCTCAGAGTATCATCCTTCTATTGCTTTCTAGAGCAGTTTTCAAAATTATGTGCAAGGATCAACAACACACTTGTACCTCAGAAAAGTAAATGGGAACACAGGTGGGGTTAGGTCAGAAAAGGCAACTACACATGTAGCCTTGCATATTAAAAACTATGGGCCCCTTTACTAAAGGACACTATGGTATTGCACTTAATGCTTCAAAAGCTCTGAGATGACGGTGCATTAGGTGCAACTTCTCTGTGTTAACTGTCAGGGGTGGGGATGATTTTAGCATGGGTACACCTAACGTCACCTACTGAGGTGGCATTAGGTGATCCCATGCTAATTCATTTAGTGCGCAGTGTGAACTCCAAACTAACTGCACTCGTGACTCTAATGCGAGTTAGACAGTGCGAGAATTGCTCCACGCTGTCACGGCCCTGCACTAACTGGCAACGTGTGTCCCAATATGGATTCAACACCCGCCAGAGCACGCATTCTCAGCTAACGCCTTTTACTAAAGGTTCTCATGTATGTACTGTTTTCCAGGGAAAAAAAGCCACAAAACAACAAAGAAAATGCATGGCTCCTCACAGGCAACTTATAAGTAAAGGGGCCAATATCAAATAGTGCAGTTAGAGGTACATTTTACTGGATATATTTATTTGATTAACTTTGGCTCACATCTTCAGCACTATCTATCTGGTTAAAGTGCTGCTGAATATATTCAGTGGAAATTAACTAGATAAAGATCTATGGTTAACATTAGGAGGGCCCTCCACTCTGGAATTCTTTACTGGAGGATGTAGTGCAAGCTGTTAGAGTTGCTGGGTTTAAAAGACATTTGGACAAGTTCTTGGATGCCACTGCTTAGCCCTGGGACAAGCAGCATGGAATCTGTTTACCTTTTGGAAATCTGACAAGTACATGTGACCTGGATTGGCCACTATTGGAAACAGGATACTGGGCTTGATGAACCCTTGGCCTTAGCCAATATGGCATATCTTATGTTCTTATGTTATGTTTTTATGGTTATTTTTAGCTAGAGTGCACTGATATTCAGCAATATCCAGCTAAACTAAAGTTGTATCCCCAGAATCCCAAGAGTGTTGCCTCTTTTTAACATGATAAATTCTATCCAACTAACTTGTTAATAGAGGGAATTTTTAAAATCTAAGGAGCCCTTTTACTAAGGTGTGTTAGGTTTTTGTACCCAATGCATGTTTAGAATTGAGGTGTTGTTAAGTGCCACCATGCAAACTATGCTATGTTCCCCCACGCTAACTGCAATGTGCTCTCAAGGCTCACCCTCTGCTCCTAATCCACCCATTCTCCATTCCATCATGCGATTTGCAGTTACTGTGGGAATTATTGTGCCACGACCGTCATGCCCTCATGATAACAGTTACCTTTCCCATGTGCTAAAGTATGCATTAAAGGTCCATATTCATCTAGGATGGCTATGTGCCAGTACGGCATATAACCAATAGCCATCTGCACCAAACCTTAACCCCAGATATTCAATGCCGAGGTTATATGCGGCTCCAGCATTGAATATCCAGGTTTGCCGCACAGCCTTCCAGCCGCAGTAGCTAATCGGGCAGCGGCGATATTGCATGCTGCTTTTGCTTTGCCTATCTTTTAGCCACAGGTCGCTAACCGGGCATCATGCAATATCTCTGCTGCCCGGTTAGCAATGGTCGCCACCGTAGAATGCCCACAACACGCCCCGATGCCAAGCGGTTAGGGGAGAACACTGGGGATATTCAATGGCACTAACAGAGTTAGCGCCGTTCAATATCCCAGTTAAAGGCATTCACAGAGTTTACAGGGCTATAAACCATGTATATGCCTTTCGAATATCAGGCCCTAACTGCCTAGTGCATTTGAGTAAAAGAGCCCCTAAGATTTGTCTGGATAATTTGTTTTTCTGGCAAACCTTTTGAATATTAGACTCAAACTGAGCTCCCTTCTATGCATCCTAAAGTGGCTGATAGGGATATGCATGGCAACCCCCCCCCCCCCCCCCCAAAAATGGCTTGTGTTCATTTTTTTCCTGATTTTGGGCTTTTTTGTTTGTTGCACATATTCATTTTTTACACATGCATTGTATTCATACAAGAACTGTGCACATGCCAATTTATTATGCACATATTAATTTTGCAAATGTAACCACACACAAGCGATTTGCATGCACTTAAAACTGGTAAAGCTTGAAGAATGGTCTAAAATTTAGAAAATATGATTTAATTCAAAATAATGCAAAGTCACACACTTGTGTTGCAAAAACCCAAGGGAGTGCTGCAATAAAAGGGGGGGAAATTCTGTGAATTAAACAACAGCAGCATCTGGGTGTGATCATATCTGATGATCTGAGGGTGGTCAAACAGGTGCAAAAGACAATGACAGAAGATTGAAGAATATTTGGATATATAGGGAAAAGAATAGCCAGCAGGAAAGAAAGGAGGTGACATTGTCCCTGAATGAGTTTCTTGTTATACCCGTGTATAGTTCTGAAGACCTGCCTTCAAAAGGATGTAAATTGGATGGAGTTGGACCAGAAAGCAACTATTCAAATGCTTGATGGTCTGCATCATAAAGCATATGTGGTCACCCTTAAAAATCTAAACATATATATCCTGAAAGAAAGTTGGAAAAATGAAAATAGCATAGATAAATGTAAACTACATTGTTCCTGGAAAAATAACTCCAACTCAAGTTAACATTATTTTTTCCTGTCCGGGAGCATTGGGTTGCTAACATGCAGCCTGCTGCTCCCTGGTGCATTCTTAAACATAAGAACATAAGATATGCCATATTGTGCTGCGCATGAAATGAGAGTCAGAAGCTGTAAAGATGTCTTACGCATTGGAACATGGAACGTACGAAGCATGAACCAAAGGAAGTTGGAGGTGGTCAAGAATGAAATGGAACGTGTACAACTTGATCTGTTGGGTGTCAGCGAACTGAAATGGACTGGCATCGGGCACTTTGCATCAGATGATCACATGGTCTACTATACTGGAAATGAAAGACTAAGAAGAAATGGTGTTGCATTTATAATAAAGAAGAAACTTGCAAGAACTGTAATGAAATACAACGCAGTCAGCGAATGCTTAATCTCTATTCGTCTACGAGGAATGCCTATCAACACAACTATAATTCAAGTATATCCCCCAACAACAGCTGCAGAAGAGAATGAAATTGAAGAGTTCTATGAACAAGTACAAGCTGAAATTGACAGAACATGCAAACAGGATATCCTGATAGTCATGGGTGACTGGAACGCAAAAGTTGGGAACAAAGAAGAAGGCAAAGTAGTTGGAAAATATGGACTTGGCAACAGAAATGAAGCTGGAGAAAGACTGATAGAATTCTGAAAGACCAATGATCTATTCATTTCAAACACCTTCTTCCATCAACACAAGCGGCGACTGTACACATGGACTTTACCCAATGGATTGTATAAAAATCAAATTGACTACATCTGTGGAAGTCAACAAAGGAAAAGTTCTATAACATCAACAAGGACAAAACCTGGAGCTGACTGTGGTACAGATCATGAACTACTAGTATGCAAACTCAAGCTAAAGTTGAAAAAGAGCAAACCACTCATGAATGCAGCAAAATATGACCTTGCAAATATACCACTGGAATTTAAAGACTGCCTGCAAAATCAATTTGCTGCTTTAGATACAAATGACAGAGCTCCAGAAGAGTTATGGAATGACATCAAGAAGGTTGTGTTGGAAGAAAGCGAGAAGTCTCTACAAAAGGTGAAAAAGCAAAACCGGCCAAAATGGATGACCGAAGAAACTCTGAAAATTGCCCAGAAACGCAGAGAAGCTAAAGCCAGAGGAGAAAGAAAGACAATAACAGAACTCAACACAGATTTCCAACGTGCAGCAAGACAGGACAAGGAAAAGTACTACAATGACACATGCAAGGAAATAGAAGCAGAAACTATTAGAGGAAGAACATGATTGGCATTCCTAAAGCTACGAGAGTTAAAGAAAAAGTTCCAGCCTCGAATTGGAATGTTACAAGATGCTCAAGGTTCTATGTTGAATGATACTGAGAAGATCAAGAAAAGGTGGAAGTAATATACAGAGTTTTTATATGATAAAGATCAAGTGGACCAACAGCCGTTTCAACCTGTACCTTATGATCGGGAACCATTGGTGATGAAAGAAGAAGTTAAAGCAGCATTGAAAGCCTTATCAAAGAACAAAGCACCAGGCATTGATAGCATTCCCATAGAAGTATTACAGCAATCTGATGCAGCTGTTACCGTACTTACAAGGCTCTGCCAAGAAATATGGAAGACAACATCATGGTCAACTGACTGGAAAAGATCTGTGTTTATACAAATACTAAAGAAAGGTGATCCAACTGACTGTGGAAATTATCGCACAATCGCTCTGATCCCACATGCCAGCAAGATTCTACTGAAGATTATTCAAAAGAGACTACAACCATACCTGGAACAAGAACTACCTGAAATGCAAGCAGGGTTCAGGAAAAGGCGAGGAATGAGAGACATCATTGCGGATGTGAGATGGATCCTTGAAAAGACTAAAGAATACCAAAAGGATATCTATTTGTGCTTTAGCGACTATAGCAAGGCTTTTGACTGTGTAAACCATGAGAAACTCTGGGCTACATTAAGAAGCATGGGTATACCAGAACACCTGATCGTACTATTGCACAATCTGTACATTGATCAAGAAGCAACAGTTCGAATGGAGCAAAGAGAAACAGAATGGTTTAAAATAAGCAAAGGTGTAAGACAAGGCTGCATACTTTCCCCCTACCTGTTTAATTTATTAACCGGATAGCCGGACCCGAAGCTCACCCTAAATCATCCCCCTACCCCACAACACCTTAATACCCTGGGCAACTGCTGCCCCCACCACAAGGGGTCACCCACAAACTTACAAGAGACTGGTCTTGGCTTCAACTGGTCACAGCTTTATTGATAACAATCCAACCATTAAACACTCATAACAATAATAATCAACTGTACCCATACCCCGCGGCACGATCCGTCACCAGCCATATGATTAGCAAGGTGACCTCACCACCGCCCCAGCCGGATGAAGTCACCGGCCAATCGCCTGTCACCCTTCTCCGACTTGGCCGTCTCAGTAGCACAAGTCTGCCAGGGTTTAACCGGGTCGAGGGCACCCCGCCCTCGCCCCAAAAGGCTTACAGCTCCGGACCCCGGAAACCTCCGGGATCCCGCCCCCCCCCCCTAAGCTGTGACAACCCGCATCCCACCTCAATCCCTTCACCGTGGGTGGGTAGCCGATCGTGCGTGCACCTCAAAAGCCCGACTACCACGAGGCTCTGGGCACCAGCGCACGCACGCCGACAGATTCCCCCACGCATGCTCCTGCAGGGGGATCCAATTAGCTGCCTCCATCCTCATGATATGCCCCGAGGCACCTCCTTCCCCTCCCCTCCCCTCCCCCCCATAACATCCTGATTTATTTTTAAAAACTGGGCGTGCATCGGGTCTCGCATCGGGCCGGGCATCCGGTTAGCCGCGGGCGCCGGGACCCTGCCCGCGCTCTTACTTATGCCGAACAAATCATCAGAGAAGCAGGATTGTATGAATACAACAGAGGTGTGAAGATTGGTGGAAGACTGATCAACAACCTTCGCTATGCTGATGATACCACATTGCTGGCTGAAAGTGAAGATGATCTGAAACATTTGCTTCTCACAATCAAAGAACATAGTCTCAAAATGGGCCTGCACCTTAATGTAAAGAAGACAAAGATCATGACAACTGGCATAATCAACAGGTTCATCGTTGAAGGAGAAGAAATTGAAATCGTGAACAACTTTAACCTACTCTGTAATGAGTTACCCCTATTACCTCCAGGTTATCTCGTCCATGTTCAATGTAAAAACTCAATTGTCGTGTGACATTGCAGTATATTTTTTTGTTCAATTGTAAACCGCACTGATTTTAATAGCACAATATATAAGAGAAGTAAATAAATAAATAAATAATACTTGGATCAACTATCAATAAAGAAGCAACAAGCAGTCAAGAAATCAGATGATGCATTGCTCTTGGCAGAATGGCTATGAAAGACCTAGATAAGATTCTCAAGAGCAGAGATGTCTCTCTCCATACAAAGATTCGACTTGTTCAAGCCATGGTATTTTCAATAACATCATATGGATGTGAAAGCTGGACAGTGAAAAAGATAGACAGGAAGAATATTGATGCCTTTGAATTATGGTGCTGGCGGCGAATACTGTGTATACCATGGACTGCTCGAAGAACAAACCAGTCGGTTCTAGAGGAGATTAAACCTAAGCTTTCTTTAGAAGCTCAGATGACAAGACTTCGACTTTCATACTTTGGACACATCATGCGAAGAGAGAGATCATTAGAGAAAGACATCATGCTTGGCAAGATAGAAGGTCAACGCAAAAGAGGAAGGCCAGCAATGAGATGGATCGATACAATAACAGCAGCTACGGGTACCAGTCTGTCAACAAGGAAAGGAATGGAAAATAAAACAAAATATATTATAATGCCTCTATATCGTTCCATGGTGAGACCGCACCTTGAATATTGTGTGCAATTCTGGTCGCCGTATCTTAAAAAGGATATAGCGATTTTAGAAAAGGTTCAGAGAAGAGCCACCAAAATGGTAAAGGGGATGGAAGGATACTCCTATGAAGAAAGGCTAAAAAGGTTAGGGATCTTTAACCTGGAAAAGAGACGGCTGAGGGGAGATACGATAGAAGTCTATAAATTAATGAACGGAGTGGAACGGGTAAACGTAGATCGATTGTTTACCTTATCAGAATATAGAAAGACTAGGGGACATGCAATGAAGCTACAGGGTAAACTATTTAAGACTAATAAAAGAAAATATTTTTTCACTCAACGTGTAATCAAACTCTGGAATTTGTTACCGGAGGATGTAGTAAAGGCTGTTAGTGTAGCTGGGTTTAAAAAAGGTTTGAACAAGTTCCTGGTGGAAAGGTCCATAAACCATTATTAAGAAGGGAGCCAGGATATCAATGCTTGAACCAATACAAGCATTGTGGAACCTGTGTCCCTTGGGGAAACTGCTAGGTACTTATGACCTAGATTGGCCACTGTTGGAAACAGAATACTGGGCTTGATGGACCTTGGTCTGACCCAGTATGGCATATCTTATGTTCTTATGTTCTAACAATAAGCCGCCTGACTCAAGACCGAACACAATTTAGGATAGCTATCCAGAGGGTCACCATGAGTCAACTCCGACGGCACTTAAAAACAACATTGTGTCAGACCAAGAGTCCATCAAGCCCAGTATCCTGTTTCCAACAGAGGCCAATCCAGGTGACACGTACCTGTCAGGTTCCCAAAAGATATACAGATTCCATGCTGCTTGCCCAAGGGGTAAGCAGTGGATTTCCCCGGTCCTCTTTAATAATAGTTAATGGACTTTTCCTCCAGAAACTTGTCCAAACTTCTTTTAAATTCAGTTACACTAACAGCTTTTACTACATCCTCCATTAATGAATTCCAGATTTTACGTGTTGAGTGAAAAAATATTTTTTTTTATTTGTCTTAAATGTGCTACTTTGTAACTTCATTGTGTATCCCCTAGCCTTTCTACTTTTTGAAAGAGTAAACAACCGATCTGCATATACCCCTTATATTCCATTCATTATTTTGTAGACCTCTATTATATCTCCCTTCAGCCATCTCTGTTCGAAGATGAAAAGCCCTAACCTTTTAAGCCTTTCCTTGTAGGGATATCCTTCTATCCCCTTTACCATTTTTGTCGCTCTTCTCTGTACCTATTCTAATTCTGCTATATCCTTTCTAAGATATAGTGACCAAAATTGCACAAAGATTCAAGGTGTGGTCGCATCATTGAGCGATCCAGAGGCTTTATAATATCCTTGTTTTTATTCTCCATTCTTTTATGATTCCTAGCATTCTATTTGCTTTCTTGGTCACAGTCGTGCACTCAGCAGAGGATTTCAAAGTATTATCCACAATGACACCTAAATCCTTTTCTTGGGTGGTGGTTTCTAAGGTGGTACCTTGCATCATGTAACTTTAGTTTGAGTTGTTCTTCCCTAAGTGCATAACTTTTCACTTGTCCACATTAAATGTCATTTGCCATTTGGATGCCCAGTCTCCTAATTTATTGTGGTCCTCTTGCAATTTTTTACAATCCTCTTTTAAAATAGCTTTGAATAATTTTGTGTCATCTGTGGGCCCAATACAGATCCCTGGGGTATTCCACTATTCGCCTTCCTCCATTGAGAAAATTGGCCATTTAGTCCAACTCTCTGAATATAAGAACATAAGATATGCCATACTGGGTCAGACCAAGGTCCATCAAGCCCAGTATCCTGTTTCCAACAGTGGTCAATCTAGGTCATAAGTACCTAGCAGTGTCCGCAAAAGACACAGGTTCCTCAATGCTTGTATTGGGTCAAGCAGTGAAATCCTGGGTCCCTTTTAATAATGGTTTATGGACCTTTCCTCCAGGAAATTGTCCAAACCTTTTTTAAACCCAGCTACACTAGCAGCTTTTACTACATCCTCCGGTAACAAATTCCAGAGTTTGATTACACGTTGAGTGAAAAAAATATTTTCTTTTATTAGTCTTAAATAGGTTACCCTGTAGCTTCATTGCATGTCGCCTAGTCTTTTTATATTCTGATGATGTAAACAATCGATCTACGTTTATCTGTTTTACTGCATTCATTAATTTATAGACCTCTATCATATCTCCTCTCCGCCATCTCTTTTCCAGGTTGAAGAGCCCCAGCCTTCTTAGCCTCTCTTCATAGGAGTATCCTTCCATCCCCTTTACAATTTTGGTGGCTCTTCTCTGCACCTTTTCTAATAACGCTATCTCCTTTTTAAGATATGGTGACCAGAATTGCACACAATATTCAAGGTGCGGTCATTCCATTGAACGATACAGAGGCATTATAATATCCTTTGTTTAATTTTCCATTCCTTTCCTTATGATACCTAACATTTTATTTGCTCTCTTTGCCGCCGTTGCACACTGGATGGAGGGTTTCCACATGTTATCCACGATGATGCCTAAATCTTTTTCCTGGGCAGTGGTTCCCAATGTGGAACCTTGCATCGTGTAGCCATAGTTTGGATTGTTCTTTCCTAGGTGCATAACTTTGCACTTGTCCGCATTAAATTTCATCTGCCATTTGGATGCCCAGTCTTCCAATTTTTCAAGATCCTCTTGCAATTTTCCACAATCCTCTTGGGTTTTAACAACTTTAAAAAGTTTTGATAACCTCACTCATTATTCCCTTTTCCAGGTCATTTATGAATATGTCAAAAAGCAGCAGACCCAGCACAGATCCCTGGGGTACTCCACTATTCACCTTTTTCCATTGGGAAAATTGGCCATTTAGCCCTATCCTCTGCTTTCTATCTTTTAACCAGTTCCTGATCCACAATAGTACACTGCCTCCTATCCCATGACTTTTTAGTTTTGCCAAAAGTCTCTGATGAGGGACACTGTCAAAGGCTTTCTGAAAGTCCAGATACACTATATCAATTGACTCACCTTTGTCTACCTGTTTATTCACACTTTCAAAAAAACATAACAGATTAGTAAGACAAGATCTTCTTTGTCTAAAGCCATGTTGGCTGTCTCCCATTTTTGACTAATCTGCTACATCTGGTGTTAAATAATAATTACTTTCTGTATCAACAGCGTTTTTTTCTACAAACGTTTGGTATTGCAATGGGTGCTATGGTAGCCTCTTCTATCGCTACCATTTGCATGTCTCAGTTTGAAGATCTATATGTTTACACATCACCTTTGTTTCATTATGTAGCGTTCTGGTGCCGCTTTCTTGATGATATATTCTTTCTATGGACAGGTACAGAAACTGACCTGAATGTTTTTGTAAGATCACTGAATACTTATAAGTCTAATATTCAGTTTACGGTACAAAAAGAGTGGTCTCAAATACAATTTCTTGATATAACTGTTCAATTAACTACAGAGGGTTTGATAACAACTTTATATAGAAAACCAGTACAACGCAATACATCATTAGAATACTCGAGTTACCATCCTTTTCCGCTTAAATGGGGTCTCCCTTATGGCCAATTTTTACGGCTTTGTCGTAATTGTTCCACATTAGCTGAATTTCAGCGGCATGCATTGGATCTCTATCATCGTTTATTGTGTCGTGGATATTCTCATTCCCTATTGAGGGTGGCATACAAGAGGGCACGTTTTTCTCATAGGGAATGGCGTCTGTTGCCTCAAACAGCTCCGAATGAGCAGAGCTCCCAGGATTGCATTGTGGGGGTATTCCCATATATAAATGTAATGTCTAAGGTGGTAAAAATATTACATCATTACTGGCCAATTTTGAGTTTGCATACTTGCTTTTCACATAAACGTCTCAGGGTTGCTTATAAAAGAGGCCCTAATTTACGCGATATGGTGGTTAAAACTACAGCTTCTTTGGATCGATCTCCTGCGGCACATCAGGACCCTGGTCATTATATTTGTGGTTCATGCCGTTATTGTCAACAGGCTCTTCAGGGCCCCCTCTGGATGGATGTTCATACTTCAACAATATACAGATCTAAATGGTGCACTGACTGTGATTCATCTTTTGTGGTCTATTTGATTCAATGTCCTTGCTCTTTATATTATGTTGGACACACTACGAGGAGGATAAAGGTCCGTTTGGGGGAACATGCTTCCCGCCTCCGTACAAGGAATCTGTCAGCGCCTTTGGTGGAACATTGTTTGCTTAAAGCGCATGCTTTTGATCATCTCTCATGGCGGGTTTTGGACAGTATTCTGTTGGATCCAAGAGGAAGGGATCACATAAATTACAAAAATTGGAGCAACGATGGATTTATAATCTGAGGACGGTTTCCCCAGCGGGTATCAATATTTCTTTGGAATAGTACAGCACGCTATAATCAGTTTAACTTTGTCATTTTTTACTCTTTGTTTGTTCAACCAATAGGAGCAGGGTTTTCCCTGATTCATAGGGATTCCCCTTACTCCATTGGCTGTTACTCCGTTCCTTTTAGATTTGACAGACCAATCATTATGAGTTTTAATTAATAGTCACATGTTCATCAAGTGTCTACGTCACATGCCCATTCTTTAAAAATCCTGAACTTCAGATTTTTTGATAGCTGAAGCTTAAACAACTGCGAGATTTATTCAACCTGAAGCAGGGTCAGAAATTTGTCTGATCCGAAACAGGGCCACGTCGTTCATCTCGATCTTTGCGGTTTTGCCAACTCAGGAAAAAATGATAAGTTAAGTGTTTCACAATGCTATATGTGTCACTGGGTCAGCCTTCCGCTTAAGGCTACGAGGGCTGGAGCTGGCCTTATGTCGTCTGATAAAGAGTAGTTGTGAGTCGAGTAGTAAGGCAAAAATGACAAGGAATTTATTCCCAACACAAAAGAATTCAGTGCAGAACAAAATAGGACAATCTTCTGGTGTATGCTCAGAGTTATTTACAGAAAATTAAAGTAACTGCATTTCTCACAGTCTCTGCTCCAAACATGTGCAGTGCATATCCCATGTAATCAAAACAGCGTTACAAAAACAGCTTCCGCTTCCAAAGAAAAATATCTATTTTCCTTTGCTTTCACTCAGCTCCTTTATACGGGTTTTTAGCGCAGGGACTCAATATCATCTGCCTCACAAAACGTGCAATCCATAGGAACTTCCCCTAAGTCAATATCATTACTGTCCCATTGCATTTCTTCAAACTCAGGGCTTACTGAGGTTGGCTTTAAATTGTAATACCAGGGTTTCTGGTAACCTCCCTCTGCTAACTCTGGTATTTCCCCTGGACACAATTCTGTGCAGTAAGGTTTAGAAATACCTTGGGCTGTGGAGACTCCTCTCTGGCTCTCAGCTAGCTCTTTCCAGCTGTAAGGAATTACTTTCTGCTCTTCTGTTTGCCCTGCCTGTCGAGAGCACTGCCCTGGCCCTCTGCTCCTGGGTGAGTTTTTCAAACTCCTGGCTTTTGAGCTGGGTTCCCACCTAGGCAAACTCTGAAGCCTTTCATCCAGCCCTAAGGACTGAAGGGTTCTCTGCTCTTTCTCCCTCAGCAGGTTCCTGACAACAGGCTGTACCTTCTCTCCTTCTGTTCTGCTGGCTTCAATTTCAGACCTGCAGATAGGTTCCTTACAAGGTCTCCAACTCTGGGAAGTTTCTGAGCCTCTCCAACCACGTCTCCTCCAATCTAGAGCGCTTGGCCTTTTCTCAGAAGCTTTTTCTCTCTTCCTCCCTTCGGAAGCTCTGCATCTTCCCCTGCTCTCTTCCCAAGCTTCTAGCTGTGGTTTAAATTTCTGTTCCCTGAGGCTTGGCTCTGCCTTCCTGCACTGGTGTGAGTAATCAAGATCCAAGCTTGCTGCTACATCAGAGCTTGGGTGTGTCAGCTCAGCTCCTGTCTCCCTCTGCTTGCATCTCTCTTGCAAATACTGAGACGTGTGTGCTGGCTGACTATCAGTATCTTTAAAGGTAAAATCCTTCTTTCCTTCTATTTCCATAGGCTCTGCATGTGCTTCTACATCACATATGTTTTTTTCAAATGATTAAAAGGAGCAGTCACGGCAAGGGAAAGGTTTATGTCCCTCCCTCTTTTGTACCAACAAAACAAAACATACAAAAATAAGTGGTTATAGGAGTTCTTTTTTTGCATGCCAGGGTTTAGTTTTACTCTTTTGTCTCCCATTAAGCCATGACTATCTACATGATGAGTAATTTTGTTCTTTATAATGGTTTCTACCATTTTTCCTGGTACTGACCTCGGGCTTACCGGTCTGTAGTTTCCAGGATCACCCCTGGAACCCTTTTTAAAAATTGGCGTTACATTGGTGATCCTCCAATCTTCAGGTATTATAGATGATTTTAATGATAGTTCACAGATTAATAATAGCAGGTCTGCAATCTCATATTTCAGTTCTTTCAACATCCTTGGATGTAAACCATCTGGCCCAGGTGATTTGCTACTCTTCAGTTTATCAAATAGTTGTAATACATCTTCCAGGTGTATCGATATTTCTTTCAATTTCTCTGCAGTATCACCTTTAAATACCACTTCAGCCAAGGGTAACATCCCTATAGCTTCCTCAGTAAAGACTGAAGCAAAGAATCCATTCAGTCTCTCCACTATAGCCTTGTCCCCTCTTACTGCCCTTTTACCCCTCTATCATCTAATGGTCCAACTGACTCTCTCACAGGTTTTTTGCTACGAATGTACTTGAAAAAGTCTTTATTATGTGTTTTTGCTTCCACAGCAAGTTTCTTCTCAAATGTCCTCTTTGTCTGCCTTATCAATGCCTTGCATTTAACTTGCCTGTGCTTGTGCTGTTTCTAGTTTTCGTCATTTGGCTCTTTTTTCCATTTCCTAAAAGATGCTTTTTTTGGCAACAACAGCCTCTCTGACCTCACCTTTAAACCATGCTGGCAGTTTTTTGGACTTCCTTCCACTTTTCTTAAAGCATGAAATACAGCAGGTCTGGGCTTCCAAGATAGTATTTTTAAACAACACCCAAGCTTGATGTAAGTCTTTGACCTTTGCAACTGTTCCTTTTAGTTTTTTCTTAACTATTTTCCTCATTTTATCATAGTCTCCCTTTTGAAAGTTGAAAGGTAGTACTGGATTTCCTTACCATCCCTCCTCCATTAATTAAATCAAACGCGTAGGGTGGTCCACTGCCATAGGGGAAAAAATAAAAGTAGGAATTTCTTTGCTCCCTGGCCTGATGCTGGTTCCATTTATGTAGAAAACAATGTGTGCAAAGTTTGAAGCCAATCAAATAATATGTAGGGGTGGCTCAAGGTCCCTATCTATCAGGCCCCTGGATCCCCCCAGGGTTTGTCAGACCACTGTGTATTATCTGCTCATAGATGGGGGTATCATGCTTGCCAAGCACTCAATGTGGTCCAGATGCTAGTAAGGACTTTGACGATGTGGGGAACATCTTACGGTGTTGCGAGACAACACCCAGAAGGAACTGGAGTTGCTCTTCTTTTGTGGTGTGTCGGCCGTTGAACTCCTCAATGAGTTTGACCCCTCGCTCAGCCACAGCGTTGATCACCAGAAGATTTTTTACTTTCTTCAGACCATCTTTGAATGATGCATTCTCTTCCCAGTCTTCTGGGTCTGCATTAAGAAAATCACTGTTGATGTCGAGGTGTTTCAGGAAACGGATTGACTTGCAAGTTGCAAAAGATTCAAGTGGTGGAATCATGGAACTTTTCAATTTGACCCGCTTTGGGGGATCTTCGTCTTCATCATCATCCTCATCGCTTTCATCTGATTCTGCCGGGATCATGGCCGACACTATGGCCCGCTTTGTCGGTGCTGAAACAGCTTCATCGAACAGTGACAGTGCCACAAGCTCCTCTGACACATACCACAGATGCTATTGCAGTTTGTCTCTGGCCACTCTTCCAACACGGTCATTGTGGTAAGAGTGTAGTTTCTTCAGCATCTCCAAATCTGTTTGAGGAGCAACTGCGGCATCAGAGGCAGAAAACCAGGCTTCCACATGAATCAGGATGCAGAAAATGCTCACATCACGAACACAGGACTTCTCCCGTTGGGTAAGATCTTTGAGTTGTCCTCGGAACATCCAAATCTTGAGACAGTACAAGACTTTTGCCATCCATCTGGCATGATGGAAAGCTCCGGGTTTCTTGAAATTGAAACTAGGAAGATTCCCTCCAAGGCAGACAATTGTTAACTCCAAGAATTCCAGGTAATCATCTCGGTGATTACCCTGTGCCAACTTGGATTCCGCAAACTTCATGATGCGATCCCTGTCAGGTTGCAGCACCTCCAAGTCTTTTCCAGTTTGATAGTTGGACTTGTCAAGGGAGCCCCAATTCTTTTGGAACCGGCGAAAGAGTTGGATATTGAGACCCGATGAAGCTCCAGAGCATGTAGAGAATACTGCACCAAGAATTATTTCGTAAATGTGATGGCGGCATGCCAAATGAAGGACTGTGCGATGGAGTCTCTGTTCTAGAAGAATGCACGCTCCTGATTGACGTCCCGTGTTCAATGCAGTTGTATCAAGGCAGAAGCCTGCAACCTTTTCATCCAAACACCATTCCTGTAACAGTTCATAAACTGCTGCAGCTTGATTCTCGCCCGTTCCTGATGTCAGTTTTGGTACACCAAGAAGTTGTGTTTCTCCAGTGGAGACAGCCGTTATCAAAACTGGAAGGCGGTCAACGGATGTGGTTGAACAGAGGAGAGATGGCAATAACTTGCTATCCCAATGCACAATGCATGTTTTGCCTTCGGCTTTGAATGCGTTGTGCAGGTCCGTCCATTGTTGCTGACGGTGCTTTTCTCTATGGCGCTTGACGCTGGAGCGGCTGATATTGACCTCTCCAGGATAATGTCCCAGACTTCTGGCGGTTTCAGCTACCACAAACAGAGCATTGCGATCCGTTGTCCCTGTCCGATCCAGGGCTGCTGTAAGCTCTGGGGTCCAGACATTGTTAGGTCAATACTGCTTCGTTTGTGGAGTTGCTTTCTTCTGTCCGTTATCTGAATCCACAGATGTCGACGAGTCTTCACCTGACTCTGCTGAGGAAGAAGATTCTTCCAGCTGAACTTGGCTTGTAGTTGCCTCGGCTTCGGCAACATGTTTTTGTCTGTGCCTTTTCAGTTCTTCTTCTCGCTGTTGTGATCTTGCTTCCGTGTTGGCCAGTTTCTTGTCCATCGCGCACATTGAGCCGCGGCACCCTGGTTCTCGTTGCGCTATTAAGAATTCTTTGTCTTCTTGAATATGAATTAAAGACATTGCATTGGCATGTGCCACATCAAATAGGTTTTTCATTGCAACCTGGAATTCTTTTTCATTTGCCTCTTGTTTCCCTCCTCTCCCTTTGTTTTTCTTCAAAGGTTTCCACTGATTGAACAATTTCTTTACTTTTTCTTGAATTTTGTCATTTCTTTGAACAGGAAGCCTGGCCTTTTCCCAGTAAGCTTCTACTTCACTTGTTACAATAGATGCACTTTCACTAACGCCTTTGTCTAATGTCATATGGTGATGTAAAAATACACTTAACACTTGCTCCTTGCTGGGGAGCTTGGCCCCCAAAATTCTGGTGGACATTTCTTCAATGAGATAAAAACCACGTTTTTTCGCCATCTGAAAAGAATAAAGATACAAAGATAATAGTACAATGTCTTTGCCACCTCTCAGAGACGAGATTAGTTCAAATATGACGCAATCAAATGTAATCAGCGTGGAACTGAGTGGATGATACAAGATGATGCAACATTTCGTCATCTGCTCCCAGGGGAAAATCTCAAGACTTGTTGAGCCACCCCTAAATATTATTTGATTGGCTTCAAACTTTGTACACAGTGTTTTCTACCTAAATGGAACCAGAATCAGGCCAGGGAGCAAAGGAATTCAGGAATTCATTTTTATGGACCACCGTAGCGATCATGCTATGATCACTATTGCCAAGTGGCCCTAACACCCTTATCTCTTGCACCAGATCTGATGTTCCACTAAGGACAAAGTCCAAAATGGCTTCCCCTCTGGTCGGTTCATGAAGCAATCATTTATTTCATCTAGAAACTTTATCTGCCTAGCATGTCCTGCCGTGACACTGACCCAGTCAATATCGGGGTAATTGAATTACCCATTATTATTACCGTTTTGTAACTTTTGTTAACTTCCCTGATTTCTTTGAGCATTTCATCATCCATTTGTTCATTCTGGCCAGGCGGTCGATAGTAACCCTTTTTTACATGGAATTTCAATTAATAGACATTCTACAGAAAATTTTGTTTCCTGCAAAACTTTAATCCTTTGTGAGTCAATGCTCTCTCTGACATAGAGTGCAACCCCTCCACCAATTTGATCAGGTCTATCATTATGATATAGTTTGTACCCAGGTATCACAGTGTCCCACTGGTTGCCCTCCTTCCACCATGTCTCTGAGATGCCAATCATATCTAACTTCTCATTTAGTGCTATATATTCTAATTCTCCCATCCTATTTTTTAGGCTTCTAGCATATACATACAAGCATTTTAGAGACTATTTTATTCATATTAATCTGGTTATCGGTAGACAGGGGCAATTTGGAATCTTTAAGCTCTGTCTGCTCTGTACTCAAGGGCATTTCGGCTACCTTTGTCTTTATTGGAACTTCTCTACTGATGTGCCCTAACTTCATTTTTTGGTAGTATCCTTCAAGGATACATTGTTCCGAACTATGCGCTCTTGGGTGACTGTCTGCTTTCCCCTATTATCTAGCTTAAAAGTTGCTCTATCTCCTTTTTAAAGGTTAATTTATTTTTTTTCTTACCATGCTCTTTAGAATCAGTGCAGTTTACATGTATACTAACAGGTACTTTTTATTACCTTGTCCCCAAAGGGCTCACAATCTAAGTATACCTGAGGCAATGGAGGATTAAGTGGCTTGCTCAAGGCCACAAGGAGTGGCCATGGGACTAGAGACCCCATTCCCTCCAGCTTGAAGTTGCTTGTCCCCATGTGGGAATTGAACCCCTGGCCTTATGGCCTGAGGTAACGTGTCCCAACCACTGAGACACTCCTCCCTCTAATGCCAGCAGCCTGGTTCCATTCCAGTTAAGGTGAAGCCCATCCCTTCAGAAGAGCCCCTCCTTTCTCCAGAATGTTCCCCAGTTCCTAACAAATCCAAAACCCTCATCCTTGCACCATTGTCTCATCCATGAATTGAGACTCAGGAGCTCTGTCTGCTTTTTGGTCCTGCGCGTGGAACGGGAATCATTTTGGAGAATGCTACCCTGGAAGTTCTGGATTTCAACTTCCTACCTAAAAGCCTAAATTTAGCTTCCAGAACCTCCCTACCACATTTTCCTATGTCGTTGGTACCAATATGTACCAAGACAGCAGACTCCTCCCCAGTACTATCTAAGACTTTGTCTAGGTGGAGCATGAGGTCCGCTACCTTTGCACCAGGCAGGCATGTTACCAGGCGATCTTCAAGTCCACCAGCTACACAGCTCACTACATGCCTAATGATCGAATCACCAACTATAACGGGTGTCCTAACCCTTCCATCATGGGCACATGGTCCTGAAGAAACTTCATCGGTGCGAGATGGTTTTACATCACCTGGAGGACAGGTCCTAGCTACAGGATCACTTCCTGCCACACCAGGGTGATGCTTTCCTGTCACAAGACCTCTCTCCTCTGTGGCAACAGGGATGTTGCCTGACTGAAGGTGGGACTTCAGACTATATCCCTGTAGGTCTCGTCTATGTATCTCTCTGTCTTCCTTATGTCTTCCAAGTCTGCTACTTTTGCCTCCAGGTTGTGTTTAGACATTTAAGTTCTTTACTTACTAAGGGTTGCTAGGGATACTTATACTAATAAAACTATACCTAAAACATTTAATGTACTTTGTTCACCTGAAGTTTAATTAATTGCAGGTCATTAATGTATGCTGATGAAAATAAACAGCTGCATCTGAGAGTGAATATGGCACCTCCTTTCCTTTAAGAGGTTTAAGTACCTATAAAGCTATGATTATCCCATGGGTGGGTGGGTGTCAGGGAGGGAGGGAGGGGAAGAAGACTTATTAAAAGCTGGCTTCCACACAGTACCCTATCCTGTGCTTCTAAGGTAATCTGTGACCAGTCTCCAAGGGGAGTCCAAAAGCCCTTGCTTTGATAGAGGGAGTCTTGGGTTCTAAATTTAACCAGAAAGCTCTCTGCTGTGTTTTAAATTTAAACTGAAAACTCTTGATGCTACTAGGCCCTGACTGATTTAACAATTACACTGGGTTCACAGATTAATCAGTTTTAATCTAAATAATTATTTTTTCCCCAAGATTTAGAAAAATTTCCAGAAATAAATACTTACAATTGCAGATCTCTCTCCAGAAGTAGCAGTTCCCTTTTGTAGTCCTTCAAGACTCTGCTTTCTATCTTTTAACCAGTTCCTGATCCACAATAGTACACTGCCTCCTATCCCATGACGTCTTAATTTCGCCAAGGGTCTCGAATGAGGGATCCTGTCAAAGGCTTTCTAAAAATCCAGATACATTATATCAACTAACTCACCTTTGTCTACCTGATTATTCACACCTTCAAAAAAAATATAACAGATTAGTAATACAAGTCTTTCCTTAGATAAAGCCATGTTGGCTGTCTCCCATTAAACAATGGCTATCTACATGTTCAGTAATTTCATTCTTTATAATGGTTTCTACCTTTTTACCTAGTAGTGACGTCAGGCCTAAAAGCAGAAAATCACTTGAACGGGATGATAGCGTAGTTACTCACCTGTAATAGGTGTTCTCCAGGGACAGCAGGAATGAGTCCTCACATATGGGTGACGTCATCGCCGATGGAGCCCTCATGCAGAGCAATCCCCAGCTTTCAAAGAAAGTCTTTGGGATTGCATCATGCATGCGCGGTCCCCTTCCCGCCCAAGGGTGTCATCTTGCTCAGTCAAATGACATAGCTAAAAGACAGCAAAATGAATAAAATCAATAATAGGACTGCAACTCCAGGGGAGGAGGGAGGGTCAAGAGGACTGATTCCTGCTGTCCCTGGAGAACACCTGTTACAGGTGAGTAACTACACTTTCTCCAGGAACAAGCAGGAAGTCAGTCCTCACATATGGGACTCCCTAGCTATAGGCTACCGAGAACCCATAACTAAAAAATAGGTTCCCTCTAGAAGAGCCGCAGCAGCCATGATAGGAGTTCAACCGAGATCATAACACTCCGGTAGCCTAACACCAAAGGGTCGGAGGGTAGGAGTTACCTAAACCTCAAACAGGTTACGGAGTACAGTCTGGCCGAAAGCACTGTCCTATTGGGACTCCCTATCCAGGCAGTAATGGGCCACAAATGTCTGGCTTGAAGACGAGGTGGTGGCCCAGCAGATGTCTGCCAGCGGAACAGAGTGGAAGTGAGACACTGATGCCGCCTTAGCCCTGATCTGGTGGGCTGTGACTCGACCTTGCAACAGGAGATTGGGCGCCCTGTATGCCCAGGCGATACACTCCGCCACCCAAGTGGATAAGGTAAGCTTGGAGACAGGCATCCTCAGCTTACTGGGGTCATAAGAGACGAAGAGCTGAGAAGCACTTTGATGTTCCCACATACACTCCATGTAGAAGGCCAAAGCCCTCTTACAGTCCAGGGTGTGCAGAACTGTTTCTGCCTGATTGGCATGCAGCCTGAGAAAGAAAGTT
Organism: Ichthyophis bannanicus; assembly: GCA_033557465.1. NCBI lineage: Eukaryota > Metazoa > Chordata > Amphibia > Gymnophiona > Ichthyophiidae > Ichthyophis > Ichthyophis bannanicus. The sequence goes on along the minus strand of CM066036.1, from coordinate 14,907,000 downwards.
GGAAGAACCACCTCCTGGTTGAGGTGGAACGAGGAGACTACTTTCGGAAGGAACTGGGATGAGTGCAAAGCACCACCCTGTTCCTATAGAACTGTGTGTATGGTCTATCAGATACCAGAGCCTGAAGCTCACTCCCTCATCTGGCCGACATGAGGTCCACCAAAAAAAGTGCTTTCCAAGAGAGGAAGTGGAGATGGCAGGTAGCCATCGGCTCAAATGTTGGGCGAGTAAGCTGCACTAAGACCACATTCAAATCCCATTTGGTCACTGGAGGGCAAACTGGGGGTTTTAGCAGAAGTAAACCTCTCAGGAACCTGGACACCAAAGAGTGCACAGATAGAGGTCATCCTTCCACTGGAGAGTGGTGTGCTGACAAGGCACTAAGGTGGACTCGGACAGAGTTTGACCTAAGGCCTAAATCTGAGAGGTGACGCAGATGCTGCAATACCACCAACACTTGACAGGAGAAGGTGTCTTTTGCCTGTTCATTACACCACACCTCATATCTATGCCACTTGAACGCATAGGTCTTCCTAGTCGATTGCCTCCTTGAGGCGAGCAGTACATCCTCCACATTTTTAGGGAGAAGTGGTGCAAGCACTACCCTTTCAGCAGCCATGCCATCAGGTTGAGAGACCTGAGGTTGGGATGCATCAGGGTGCCCCCCTCCTGTGAAAGGAGGCTGGAGTGAAATCCCAGAGGAATCGGGGCCTCTGCTGCCAGTTGAAGCAGCAGAGGAAACCATGGCTGCCTTGGCCACCTGGGAGCTACCAGGATGACCGAGGCCTTATTTATTTATTTTTTATACCGTGCTCTTTAGAATCAGTGCGGTTTACATGTATACTAACAGGTACTTTTTATTCCCTTGTCCCCGAAGGGCTCACAATCTAAGTGTACCTGAGGCAATGGAGGCTTAAGTGGCTTGCCCAAGGCCACAAGGAGTGGCCATGGGACTAGAGATCCCAGTCCCTCCGGCCTGAGGTTGCTTGTCCGCATGCGGGAATTGAACCCCCAGCCTTGTCCTGAAGGACCTTGAATAGTGTGCGAGCCACCAGAGGCATGGGAAAAAACACATACAGGAGGCCCACCGACCATGATATTAGGAAAGCATCTGCAGCTACCCTGCTTGGGTGTGGCTGTCTGGAGTAGAAGCGGGGCAGCTGGTAATTCTGTGGGCTCGCAAACAGATCTATGGATGAATGCCCCAAGCACTGGAACAGCTGCTGGACTACACTGGGATCCAGTTGCCACTCGTGCAGCTGCAGGATTCTGCTGAGCCTGTCAGCTAAGAAGTTTTCCTGACTTGAAAAGTAAACTGTTTTAAGGTGCATACCTTGGCTGACTGCAAACGATCATAGGTTCAGGGCCTCCTGGCAGAGGATGTGATACACTGTGCCCCCCCTGCTTATTCACATAGAACATTGCAACTTGGTTGTCCGTCTGAATTAGGAAGGCTGATGAACCAGGGTTGGACAGAAGGTTTGCAGAGTTAGGCGAATAGCTCGAATCTCTAGGAGATTGATTTGTTGTGTGCTCTCTTGTGGAGACCACATTCCCTGAGTGCACAATTCCTGGCAATGGGCTCCCCAGCCCAACAAGAATGCATCTGTGGTCATCACTCTCGTGTGCGTTGGAGGCTGGAAAGGCACTCCCTCCAGTAGGTTGCGTGGTTGAAGCCACCATGTCAATGAACGCACTAATCGTTTGGACACCTTTATGGTGTCTCTGAGTCGACCTGTGGTCTGTGTCCGCTGGTCCCTGAGGCACCACTGAACTGTTCTCATGTGGAGGTGAGCATTGGGTGTCACATGTACTGTGGAGGCCATGTGACCAAGCAGGCGCAGAAAGTGCCGTGCTGAGATCTGAGATCTGAGACTCACTTGCTGCACTAGGGCCACCAGTCTCTGTGCCCTGTCTTCTGGTAGATGAGCCCTTGCTTGAATGGTATCTAACCTTGCTCCTATGAACTCCAGTCCCTGAGAGGGAACCAAAGTGGACTTTGTGTAATTTATCACAAACTCTAGGTGCTGTAGCAACTGAATAGTGTGAGATGTGGCCTGTCGGGCCTCCAGGGCTGACTGGGCTCTGATGAGCCAGTTGTTCAAGTAGGGGAAGACAAATACCCCCTGATTTCTTAGGAAGGCCACCACCACTGCTAGGCACTTTGTAAACACCCTATATGCAGAAGCTAGGCCAAATAGAAGCACCTTGTACTGGAAGTGGTTTCCTCCCACCACAAATCGTAGATATTGTCTGTGGTCTAAATGAATGAGGATGTGCGTATAAGCATCCTTTAGATCTAAGGAGCATAGCCAGTCTCCCTGGTGGAGGTAAGGCAGCAATATTCCAAGGGAAAGCATCTTGAACTTTTCCCTCACCAGGAACTTGTTTAAGTTGCGCAGGTCGAGGATGGGTCTTAAGCCTCCAGTTCTCTTTGGTATCAGAAAATACCTGGAGTAGAAGCCCTTCCCCTTCAGGTGGTGGGGCACCAGTTCTACCGCCTGATCCTCGAGAAGACCTGCTAACTCCTTTAAGAGGAGGTCCCTGTGAAGAGGGGGTCTGAGAGGCTCCCCTGGAAAGTAAGAGGGAGGTGCCTGGGTGAGATGTAGCCGATAGCCCACCTGGTCCATCTACTACTACTATTAAGCATTTATAAAGTGCTACCAGGCGCACGCAGCGCTGTACAATGAAAACACAAAAAGACAGTCCCTGCTCAAAAGAGCTTACAATCTAAAAAGACAAAGCAAGAAAAGAAGTAGAAAAAGATAAGAACAAGGACAAAGAGACGAGAGCAGGAGAGACAGGACAAAGGGAAGAGGTAAGAGCAAGTGTAAGAGGAAGGTGAAATAAGAGTGTGGAAGGAAGGAGAACAGCAAAATCAAGAGCCAAAGGCAGAGGTGAAAAGATGAGCTTTTAACTTGAGTTTGAAAAGGGGCAAAGAAGATGCCTGACGTATAGACAAAGGAAGTTTATTCCAAGCGTAAGGAGCAGCAAGGTGAAAAGAGCGGAATCTGGAGTTTGCAATAGAGGAGAATGGGCCTAGCAAGAAGCAACTGGGAAGAAGAACGGAGTACACGAGGGGGGAAATAGGGAGAAATGAGAGAAGAAAGGTACTGAGGAGCCACAGAGTGAATGCACTTATAGGTCAGAAGGAAAAGCTTAAAGTGAATACGGAAACGTATAGGGAGCCAGTGAAGAGATCTGAGGAGAGATGTGATGTGGGCAAAACGAGGCTGACGGAAAATCAAACGGGTATCTGTAGTGATGGCTGGCCACCTGTGAGCATACAGGGTCAGCCTTCCTCCTGTGCATGGCTTTACCTCTTTGGAGAGAGAGACTATGCTCTAGGAGTCAAAACCCCCCACCAGGTTGGGCCGGAGCCGGTGCCTGGGGCTTGGGGGCTTTTTGCTTACAAGGGCCATGCCCCTGTCCCTTGGCCTGCTGCCCCTTCTGGGGAGCTGGGGAGGCCTGATATGAGGGGTAGTTGCGGTAAGCAGTTCCTTTTCTCAGGAAAAAGGGCTTTTTACCCAAGCCCTTCTTCTTTGAAGTGGCAGAAGTCTTCTTCTCAAGTCTTGTCCAGGTCAGGTACTTGGACTCGATCTCAGCAGCCTTCTCTGTCATGGGCTTGCTGAAGAGATTTTCACCCCGGCAAGGGACATCGACCAACTTGTCCTGCACCCATGGCTCCAGGTCTGACGACTGTAGCCATGCCTGGCGGCATGCACCGATGCCGGCCGTGGCTATCCGGGCCGACGCCTCGAAGCCGTCATAGGCTGTTCGAGTCATAAACTTCGAGCACTCCTGGATCCCAGTGGACAAGACCTCGAAGCGCTGCAAAGGTCCCTCGGAGAACCCAGCAATCTCCTTTGCCAGGTCTCGTAGGTACATGCCCATGTACAGCTGGTACGTCTGGATTCAGCATGCCAGCATCGAGCCCTGGTAGCACTTTCTGCCGAGGGCATCCATGTTGCGGGCCTCCCAGCCAGGAGGCACTGAGGAGTGCGTCTTCTGGCTCTTGAGCCGGCGCATGGCCGATTCCACAACCATGGAGTTGTGCGGCAGTTGTGCTTTTTGGAATCCAGGGCTCTTGCGAACTCGATAGATAGAATAGATCCGTCTGCTAAGCACCGGCATCGAGGCAGGTGTCTCCCACATGTGGAGCATCAGCCTTTCCAGAATGGGAGGCACCGGTACAGTAAGGGCTTCCCGAGAGGGAAAGTCATACTGGAGGATTTCAAGCTCTTCAACTCGAGGCTCCTCCTCGGCCTCTGCCGGAAATGACAAAGCCTTTGCCATGTCCCAGACAAAGTCCAAGAACCGGGTGTCCTCTGGGGGGGGGGGGGACCTTCTCTGAGGTTGAGAACTCGGGGAATCTGAGAGAATGTACTTAGTCTGGTGGGTGTCTGGTGACTCTTTGTCCTCCATTTCCCACCCAGACCCCTCCGAGGAGGAATCGAGCGGCTCCGGCCTCGAGGGCTTTGGTCTCAACTGCCCTGATGCCGGTGGAATCAGCTTCGATGACCTCGGTCCCAAACGGTAGGTTGAGGGGGACCTCAGCCGAGGATCGACTCAAGACCGTAGTGACTCGAGGATCGGCTCGGCCTCCAGGGTCGACTTTGACGTCGATGTCCAGGTGGTCGGGGCAGATGGACCGGTGAGACCAGCTATCAGAGCCTGCTGCTGGTCCATGAAGGCAGCCATGCTGTGCTCCGAGGCCACCATCTTGAGACTGAGCTCAGGAGGCTCCGCAGCCCCCGGGTTGGGACCTGACACCATCGGGCCCGACGCCAGCTCTCCCGGAGGAGAGTCTACAACGAGGACAGTGCTTATCTGCCTCGATGCGAGGGAGTTTTACAGGCCTCTCCGACTCCGAGGATCCGGGGTGGCGGGTCAGGCACCGCAACCTATCCCATGAGGGACCAGGCCATTCGGAGCCATCTGAGGATACCGCCCTCACGGATTTTTTCTTCCTCCAGTGTTCCTGCGAGGGACACCCCCTTTCAGAAGACAATCGACGCAGAAAGCTCCCGAGACGTCAAAGCCTCCAATGAGGTCCATGCCCGGGCGGGTGCAGACTTGGGAAAAATCCTATCATGTTGTTGCTGCCTGCTCCTCAAGGCCTTGGAAGACATCTTCTTACATGGGCCACAGATCTTCGGGTCGTGGTCGGGCCCGAGGTAACAGAGGCAGCAGTCATGTGTGTTGGTGAGAGACATTAACTTCATGCACCGATCACACTTTTTAAACTCTCTGGCAGCCATCGGGGGAAAAAGGGCTCCTGTGAAGTCAAAGGACCAGACTGCCAGCTAAAAATAAAAAGAGCATGAATGCTAGTCTCTAAGGACAAAAAACAAAAATTTTGACTGGACTCGATACTGGTGTACCAAGCCGAGGGGGGAAGGGGAACCGGCGTCAAACCGGCTAAGCAGAAATAATTTTCTGGCATTTTTTAACACTTTTCACGAAGGAACTTGGACGACGTCCATTGGGCTCTGCGGAAAAAAGGAGACTGAGCAAGATGGCATCCTTGGGCGGGAAGGGGACCATGCATGTGTGATGCAATCCCAAAGGCTTTCTTTGAAAGCTGGGGATTGCTCCGCATGAGGGCTCCGTCGGCTCCGACGTCACCCATATGTGAGGACTGACTTCCTGTTTGTTCCTGGAGAACCGTAGTTTCCTGGATCACCCCTGGAACCCTTTTAAAATATTTATTTATTATTTCTTTCTTTCTTTCTGGATATCTCATCGGCATTTGACAGTGTTGACCACACCATCCTCCTGTCAAGGCTGACTTAAATCAATATATCTGGAATAATTTTAAAATGGTTTACATCATATCTTTCTAACCTATTCTAATATGTAAAGATCAATCAGGATTCATCTGATGTGGAATAGCGCAGAATATAAGAGAATGTAAAAGTAAAAGTAAGTAAGTAAGTAAGTAAGTAAATAAATAAATAAATAAATAATCAGTCTACCACTTTCCCTCAAGAACAGGGAATATCTCAAGGATCGGCCCTCTCTGCCCTCCTGTTTAACTTATATCTTCAACCTATATGTACAATATTCACTAGACACAAAATCAATTATTATATCTATGCAGACGACATAATGTTATATACACCAGTGGACATAAAGAACCCCCAATATAATAATATCATTGACTGCATAAATGAAGTGGAATCAGGGGCGGTCCAAGGGGGTGCGGGACCATGTGTGGAGATTAATTGCAGGGCCTCATTTGTATAATGAGTCTCATTTGCATACATATTTGCATATTATTAACATGCACTTTTAGTAAACATGCCTCTTAGTGAGTGTCTGGATAAAGCAAGACTAACAGATTTCTACATTACTATATTGCAGTGACAACCGCCAGGCCCATTGGGAAGTACTATAAACACTGACCATTTAGAACCTATAGCAAATCCACCCTATCATAACAACTGCCAGGACTCACAAAGCACCAAACCCTACCTATCAAGACAACACTGCAGATATTAAACCAATACTTCTTAGAAAATACCAATACATCTCACTGGGGGAAAGAAAGCAAAGTGGGACTGTTAAACAGAAACTACATGAACAGAATACTTCAGCTTGGTTACACAGAACATAGACCATCACCACACAAAGAACAAGGGATCACAATTTAGAAAAAGGAAGATAATAATTAAACTGGGAACCCCAAAAGCCAAACATGAAATGTACAACACTGGAGAAATAAAGCTATAAAGTAATTTCCTCTTGCACTAAACAAAAACGCAAAGATGTTAGCAATACACACTTCCCAGACCAGACATATTCCAGTTAATAAATTCAAAATAAAAAGTATATTTTCTACCTTCTGTTTGGGCATTTTATTTTTCACTTGCAATTGCTCCAGTCATTTTCTTCTGGTTTCTTCATGTCTTCTGCGAGCTATCGATTTGTCCTTTCTTCTCTTTTAGATGTTTTCCATTCTCTTTCTATATCTGCTTTAACATACTGGTCGTTTCCCTTTTGCTCTTTCCCCCATTTCTTTCCTTATTCCTTTATCATCCACACAAATTTCACCCTTCCATTCTCAATCCCCTCTTACTCTCCCAATACCCAGCCCATAATAGACTTTTCTTCCACACTAAATATCTTTTCCCCTCTCCATTCTCATTCCCCATCCCTTCTAGTCCTCCCCCCAAATCAGCTCCCTTATAGTTCTAGACCCACCCAGCATCCACTCCCTTCTAGTCCCATTCTCCCATGCCCCCACATCAGCCCATTTCCAGTCCTATTCTAGCCCATCACCCATTTGCAATCCAAGCTCCCGCCATCAGCCCATTTCTAGTCCTATTCCAGCTCCTCATCAGCCCATTTCCAGTCCTAGCCCCACATATGCTCTTTTCCAGTTCCATTCCAACCCCCCATCAGCCAATTTCCAATCCTAGCCCCCTCGTCAGCCCACTTCCAGTCCTATTCCAGCCCCCATCAGCCCATTTCCAGTGCTAGCCCTCCCATCACAGCCCATTTCCAGTCCTAGCCCCCCCAATCACAGCCCATTTCCAGTCCAAGTCCCCCCATCACAGCCTCTTTCCAGTCCTAGTCCCCCCTATCATCACAGCCTATTTCCAGTCCTAGCCCCCCCACCATCACAGTCCATTTCCAGTCCTAGCCCCCCCCCACATCACAGCCTATTTGCAGTCCTAGCCCCCCATCACAACCCATTTCCAGTCCATGTTCCCCCCCACCATAGCCCATTTCCAGTCCAAGTCCCCACCAACCATCACAGCTCATTTGCAATCCTAGCCCCCCTAATCACAGCCCATTTCCAGTCCAAGTTCTCCCCTCCCCCCACCATAGCCCATTTCCAGTCCAGGTCCCCCCCCCCCCCTCATCACAGCCCATTTCCAGTCCAGGTTCCCCGCCCCATCACAGCCCATTTGCAGTCCTATTCTCCCCCGACCAGCCCCGCGGCTGTCTGAGGGGCTTCAGAGGGAACCGGGGAAGCCCGTGCGAAGCCCCGGCTCCCTCTGTACAACCGCCAGCATGAAGATCCTTTTGTTTCACGCTGGCGGCTGTTTCTGTGAAGCCACGATTGCTGGGAAAAGTTAAAGACCATGGCATGTCTAGGGTCCAACATAGCGCTCTACACTATATGCCTCCAGTGATACCTGTGTGTTCCCAGTGCTGGGGGCACAATCACTGAGATACTTGCTTGATGCACATAGTTCCTCTGTGAGTATGCACTATGGACTAGCTAGTGGACTGTCTGCAGTTAGTCTGTGCATGGTTGGAACACTTTGTAGGGTGCTGCAGGTGCAGTCTGATTCATGGTGTGTGGCAGTTGAGGTTTTCCAGACCTAACCCCAGCATTACTGCTGGTCTGCCACTGCCCCAGTCACAGGTATGGCTCTGGTCCACCAACACTGGAGGGCTGTCTTATACTAGCAGGATGGAGGTTGCTTCACCGCGACTCAGGCACCTGTCCCTTGCCTACAAAATGGGTGATTGTGGGCTCTTTTAGATATATAGTGTATACCACTTTGACCTGTAGAGGCACTGCTATATATACCTCATGCAAGTTCAGGAAAACAGGCACCCATGTCAACCATACTCTAACACTGGCTACACACTAATCTGGGTGGTGTCAAGTCCCAGAGGGCCACATGTGACTGCAGAATACAGATGGACACCAAATTATCTCCGGATGCACTGCAAGACACACCTGTCACACACTGGTAGTGATGGGGATGTACAGAAGGACCTATCTCTAGCACAACATGTACTGCGGACCTAGTGCTGGGCGCCGATCCTATCCCTCAGGGTCAACACAGAAGCTGCACAATGGCATAGTCTGTAGCTACTTAGTGCCAGTATCACGCACTGTCAGTTTGTCTTTCCAAGCTGAGTATGCATGCCTGTAACAGTCATATTTTTTCAGATCTGTGCTGCCAGCCCATAATACCCTCGCCACAGTTGCCGACATTCCTTTGGTCTGTCTATCTGCGTCTTTCAGCTGTGTAGAGTCCTGTCTGCCTATGCAGGCTGCCACCTCATGTCCTGCACTGCTAACCTTTCGTGAATTGCACCTCTTCATGCTTGCCTCACCTGTGCTTGATCTGCATGGCACCACCACTCCTCTGTCCACCCATCATTGTAACTATCCTGCCACCTCCGCCACCACTGGGGGACACACATTCCCATCATCTGCCACCCACTGTCTTTCCAGTACTGTACATTGCCAACCCCCTGTGCTGTGGTACAGTTGCCCCCAACATGTTTGTCATCAGTACTGGCAGCCACATGGGATGCCCGCAGATATGGCAGGTTCAGCAGCTTCCAGCTCTCCCTCCTTCACTCACCTGATCATTGCCTTTCCTCGGTGCTCTATCTAGTGTTAGGGCTACATCTGTTTCTATGCCTCACAGGTCATGCATGTCATCCTGAAGCACCTTGCAGCCCTTAGGGCACACTAACCTAGGGCACCATAACCTTGTTAGGCCACCTTAACCTATGGTTCTATAACCCAGGGTGCCTTCTAAGGTGCCTTGTCCAGGGGTGCCTAATACGGCGCTTAGCCTAAGGAGCCCTATAGGGTGCCTTACAAAGTGCCTTATGAGGCACCTTATAAGGCACATTACAGGGCACCTTAGAGGGCACCTTATGAGGCACATTACAAGGCATCTTATAGGGCACAAGACAAGGCGCCTTTCAAGGCATCTTGTAATGTGCCTTGTAAGGTGCCTTATAAGGCGCCTTGTAACGTGCGTTAGTCTAAGGCGCCTTGTAACACGTGTTACCTCACACGTCTTGCTTTAACGATGCACTGTCCACTCCTTTATATGGGCATTGTCAGACGGCTGCCTAGGGTGAGAACTTACACAATCTTGACGATGCATATATTCATATGATTCTTGCAAGGTATTGTGGGTATTGTAGTTCATTCACTCCCAAACACAGCTGATGACAATAATTTGAGTTGTGAAACCAAGTGGTAAGATCAATAAAATACTTATTTTATTGATGGGGTTTAATTCACCCAGCACATGTATGCTTGATAGCACAATAAATGAGGTTACTTGCTTGCAGTGTTTAAAATGGATAACAAAAAGTCACAAAGTAAAGAATAAACTTTGCTGGTTAGGTTAACTTCTGCTTATTTTCCACGCCGATCTCAGCAGTGATTCTCCCTTGCTCACACACACAATCAGGTGCAGCCCTAATTACTATCAATGGACCAGCTGAAAGCCTTTAGCTGGCTGGCTGCTACTGTGTGAGCCCCAAATCCTGCTTTAAGAGCTGTTTGCAGTGGAAATAAAGAACAAAGTTAGGTTTCTTTGTGATGGCTGATGTGTTTGCTCACGGAAAACTAGCAATAGCATTTAGATATAGAACAGTCCATATAAATAGTTTCATCTGCTGTATCTCCCCCTTCATCAACAATCATAGGGTCAATATCATACATTGGCACAGATGAGTCTTTCATTAAGGCACTATCATGAGAATGCTTATTCCCTTGCTGCCATTCTCTATTATAGATAGGGTCTGGATCAGTGTTCATACCTGAGCCTCTCCTGCCATCATAATTCCTCTCTGTAAAGCCTGGCCAATATGTAATCCAATTCTGATGTCCAGCCTTCCAATCTTGATCCCTGGACACTGGATCTCCTCTCACATACCTTCTGGCCTTGGTCTGAAAGTCCCTTCCACGTGCAGTCTTCTCTCTTCCAGGTAGCCACTGGTGATTCCTATCTCTGCCACTCCATTCCTCTGGCTGAATCCAGTCCAATGGACTCTGCTGGCTTTTGGAATACCTCCCAGTATGAGTACTGCCTTGGAATCTCCCAGACCTTCCAATGGCCTTTCTTCTCTTCCTTCCAGAGAGTTTCCTTCTCTCTCTATCTGCGTGGCTTTTGCTGAAGCTGTTCTTCCAACTCTCCCTGAATCTGTTATCTGAAGAATAATCTCTATTCTTATTCTTTCCTAATGTGTGCTGCTCCCTAACACAGCGCAGCTGTGTTGAATCAAGCCCTGCCCTTTGAGATGAGTGCTTAGGGATTACCTTATAGCTCTCTTGATTGCACACACATTCTCTCACTTCAGCCCCTCTCATGGCTGCTGGAAACCTGGTGCATTCTGGGACTGGTAGTCTTTTATGTGAAAACTCTGTTTTCTTGCTTCTACCAGAACTGACAGGTTGCTTGTTCAGAGTCACATCATCTTTTCTATAGCTCCTACCTGAGCTATGATAAGCTTCCTTATCACAGCATCCATACCATTACCGCGGAACCTAACACAAGTAACATTACCGCAGTTTAGTAAACATACCCCATAGTTTAATATGTTCTCTGTAACTGAGTTTTTTTCTATGCAAACCTCCCCTGATCGCTAGAAGGGGCAGCATAGAAAAATTGCGTAAATAAATATTGGCATTACATTGGCCATTCTTCAGTCTTCAGGTACAACAGATGATTTTAATGATAGCTTACAGATAACTAGTAGTAGTTCTTTTAGTACCCTCAGACTTTTCCATTTAGTCCTCCAGCAATATCACTCATGAATACATTGAACAGTTTGGGTCCAGGACTGGGGCATGCCACTAATCACCTTCCTTTCATCTGAGTGAGTTCTGTTTACCGTCACATTTTGTTGTCTGTCAGTCAACCAATTTCTGATCTAGTTCACCACCTTGGGACCCATACCCAGGCTGTTCAGTTTATTGATAATTCTCCTGTGAGGAACAATATCAAAGGCTTTGCTGAAGTCTAGGTAGATCACATCCATCACATGTTCTTGATCTAGTTCTCTGATCACCCAGTCAAAGAACTCAATCAGATTTGTTTGGCATCATCATCCTTTGGTAAAACCATGTTGCTTCAGATTATGCAACCTATTGGTTTCGAGAAAGTTAACTATTCTCTCTTTCAGGAGCGCCTCCATTGCTTTTCCCACCACCGAAGTAAGGCTTACTGGCCTGTAGTTTGTCACTTCTTCACTATTACCACTTTTGTGAAGAGCTACCACATCAGGCCTTCTCCAGTCCTGTGGAACTTCTCCTGTCTCCAAGGATCTATTAAAAACATCCTTTAAAGACCCTGCAAGAATCTCTCTGAGCTCTTTCAGCATCCTGGGATGTATCACATCCGGTCCCATGGCCTTGTACACTTTGTTTTGCAAGCTGTTCAAACACATCATCTTCTGTGAATGGTGTAGTATCTACTCCATTCTCATTTGTATATTTGTCAATCACAGGTGGTCCTCCTCCAGAATTTTCTTTAGTAAAAACAGAACAGAAGTATTTGTTTAGCATTTTCACTTTTTCAATATCACTTTTGACGAATCCATTCTCGACACTCACCTCTGATCTTCCTCTTCTCCTGAATATACTTGAAAAAAATGTTGTCTTCACACTTCAGATCTTTAGCCTTCTTTTCTTCTGCCTTTGATTCTGCTATCCTTATTTCTCTTTTTATTTCTTTTAGTTTTATCCTGTATTTTATTCTGTGTTCCTCTGTTTTTGAACTTCTGAATTTTATGAAAGTTGTGTTTTTTGTCTTTATTTTTGCAGCTATTTCTTTGGAGAACCATATAGCTTTCCATTTCCTCTTGTTTTTATTTACTTTCCTTTCATATGTATCTGTTGCATCTTTTATTGCCTCCTTTAGTTGAGCCCACTGCAATTCCACTTCCCTTAACTCCTCCCACTCTGCCAACTCCTCCTCAGACACTTGGCCATTTTACTGAAATAAGCACTTTTGAAGTCTAGGAGTTTGAGCTTGCTGTGATTGGACTCTACCTTGTTTGTTTTTTTTTATCTGACCACACCATGTGACAATCACTGTTGCTCACATGGGCACCCACCCGATATTAAATCCAGCATCGAACTTTCCCTGGTCGGTTCCTTCACCATTTGACTTAGGGGTATGTTTACTAAACTGCGGTAATGTCATTCACGTTAGGTTCCGCGGTAAAGGTAGAGATGGCCATATAAAGGAGTGGGCATTGCATCATTACAGCAAGCTGTAGCAGCTAACGCGCGTTACAAGGTGCCTTAGATGAACGAGCGTTACAAGGCGCCTTGTAAGGTGCCCAGTAAGGTGCAATTGTGGCGAGGGTATTATGGACTGGAAGCACAGATCTGCAAAAATATGACCTCTACAGGCATGCACACTATTTGAGTAGGACAGGCATGAGAGGAGGGAACAATGAGGAGCTGAACCCATGAACACTGCCAAGAATGGCATTGTATTAACCAGTAGGCTATACCTCCATGGTGTATGTCACAGCAATGTCTGGGTACAAAAGGACTGCAGGTCACTGCACAAACTGTCTGCTCTGAGTGCCAGGATAGGGTAACCCCACCAGTACCCATGATGCAATGCACATGCTGAATAGCAGTCTACAGCTGATCACCAAATGGGGTCTGCACCTCTCCGGTACCTCAGCTTGGAAAGACGAACTGACAGTGCGTGATACTGGCACAGAGTAGCTACAGACCATGCCATTGTGCAGGTTCTATGTTCACCCTGAGGGATAGGATGGGTGCCCAGCACTAGGTCTTCAGTACATGTGGTGCTAGATAGGTCCTGCTGTACATCCCCATCACTGCCAGTGTATGACAGGTGTTCCTTGCAGTGCAACTGAAGGTAATTTGGTGTCCATCTGTATCCTGCAGTCACATGTGGCCCTGTGGGACCAGACACCAGGCAGATTGGTGTGTACCCTGTGTTAGGGTCTGGCTGACATGGGCAGCTGTTATCAGGGCAGAGGGATTCCTAGAATTGCATGAGGTGTGTGTAGCAGTGCCTTTATAGGTCACAGTGGTATGCACTACATACCGCAAAGGGCCCACATCACCCTTTTTGCAGGTAAAGAACTGGTGCCCCCTCCCCAGGGAAGCAACCTGCATCCTGTTTGTATGAGACAGCCCTCCAGGATACCTATGACTGGGGCAGTGGCAGACCAGCAGCAATGCTGGGGTTAGGTCTGGAAAACCCCAACTGCCTCCCACCACTGTCTGCCAATCACCAGCAGACAGCACAGTCAGACTGCACCTTATATGTGTTCTAACCATGCACAGTCTAACTGCAGACAGTCCACCAGCCATTCCATAGTGCATGCTCACAGAGGAACTATGTGTAGTAAGCAGGCAGCTCAGTTATTGGGACCCCCAACACTGGAGATCACAAATATATCACTGGAGGCAGATAGTGTAGAGTGCTATGTGGGAACCTAGATCTGCCATGGTCACTGCTCGGTCAGTGTCCCAGCCATTGCCCCATACCCTGTGAAGATGCATCCTGGCCAATCTGCCCTGTCTGGGCCATACCCAAAATACCTTGCTCCTCATTATGCACCTATTCAGGCTAACGCTGGTAACAGTGGGGCATTTTGGGCCCAGTGAAGGGTGGGCAGCCACAGAACAATGGATAGACATACACACACGCTCACTCCTATTGCAGCATTGTACAAAGATAGGGGTGGTTGGCAACCCTGGCCGCCAGACTGGTCCTGATCACAGTGCCAACATTGCTAAACTGTGCAGGGGGTAGTAGTAGTGCTCTGGTGATAACTTCAGCTCAATGCTGGGGCCAACAGCCTGACTCTCCATGCATCTTTGGATTGTGGAGCCTGTGTGAGTGGGTGTTTGTACCCCTGTTCGCTGCTGCTTTGGGCTTTGCACATGTTGCTGTTGTATCTGCATTATAGGGTAAAACATAGGGACATGTTCTGCAGGAACCACAGCTGGGGCCTGAACCTGTGACCCTCTGCTTCTGGACACACTGGCTGGGTGTACTGCACCACACTGTTGCCACAGATGCACAATAGTCCCTGGGGCTACCTGTACTTTTCCTCAGCCAGACTTTGTAGGTTGCACTGCACACCATGTACTGATGCAGGGCATGGCCTAGGTCCACTGCAGGGAGGTGGCACTGCCCCCTCCAGCACGGGCACACACACCTCTGCCAAGCTGTCGGTGCTGGTAGTGCGCAGTCCCGGGCCATCTACTGTGTAGGTAGGCGCCCGCCTAGGGAGCGGATCCAGGGGTGGGGAGCATATATGGACATCCTCACATCCCCCCAATTACTGCCTACCAATATTATGTCCCTTCCACATGGGGACGGGATGGCTGGGGAGATGTCAGGTCAGTGCCCTAGCAACTATTGGCTAGGGTGAACCAGGTAGATATAGGTGGATTGTGTTTGGCCTTGGTCAGCTGCTGTCTTGCTGACTTCCGGTTTCTATGTTCCTATGTGTCACCTAGGCGCCCGCCTGGTCCACCCTGTGCCCCAGCTGCCCATGCTACATGTCCGGCCTGCGGCCCCCTATGCCCCATTTGCACCATCTCCATAATGGTCATTCATACTTTGGCACTATGGTGTTGCTGAAAATGGAGCACTACTATCACATTTCTTGGGCTCCCTGCCTAGGCTGTTTATTGCTGACACTTCTAACGGCAGGTTTTCATTCGCGGTAGGATTCAGCCCTTCAGTTCAGCGCGTTAGTTTGAAAGGGGCCTCTCCCCACCCACTCTCCGCCCATTGACCCCCTTCTCTCTGCTCTCTCTCCATCTTCTGCAGTGTTTACCACGGCCGGGGACGTTAACGATCGTTAAGTAACGTTAACGTGTGTTAACGTTACATACCGCGCGTTAATGTTACCTAACGATCGTTAATGTTACATAATGCGCGGTATGTAACATTACCGCAGTTTAGTAAACATACCCCTTAGCAATGCATCTTGGAAGGCATCCACAATTTTTTTTTACTTCTTTCCAGATTTGCAGAAGGAATACCCCAATCCACATCAGGTAGATAAGTCACCCAGTATGATCACGTCTCCCTTCATGGCTACCATTGCAATATCAATAATCAAGCCTCTATCCATTTCTTTGATTTGAGTTGGAGGCCTGTAGACTACACTAGTATAGATGATAGTGCCATCTCCTCTTTCCAACACAACCCAAAGCGCTTCTTCTTTTCCCCATATCCCCTGCATTTCAGCAGCTTTAATATTGCTTTTGACATATAGGAATATTCCTCCTCCATTTCTGCCTTCTCTATCTCTTCTAAATAAATCATAGCCAGCTATGGCTATATCCCATTCATGTGACTCGTTAAATCATGTTTCTATAATGGCCATAATGTCCAAGTCATTTTCCACCATTAGGGCGTCCAGGTCAGGAACTTTGTGGCTAGGCTTCAAGCATTTGTGCTCATTGCTTTCCAGCATTTGTTGACTGGCTTGCCTGTATTTTGCATAGATTTTGTTCTGTATGCCTCTTCCCGCTTGCCATTGATATGTGGGCTAATAGTATGGCTGTTTCCAATGTTGTTATATTTTTGCTAGGAGCGACGTCCTGAACTACTTCTTCTCCATCTGTCACCCCCTTTCCGTAGTTTACATTTCTCTCAATGTAATGCCTGAATTTTTCACTTAGGATCCTTTTTTTCTGAAGCAGAGAGATGTAGTCCAACCACAGAGTATATCCTCTTGTTGTTCCATCCATTTCCCCAGTTGCCAATATATCTAAATCCTTCCTGTTTGCACCAGGTTTGGAAGAATAAAGGGTCTTTATTGTGCAAAGGGAACCCCAACGCGTTTCGGCAACGCCTTCCTCAGGGGGAGTAACACTAATAAATATAAATAATGTATATGCATTAATAATTAAAAACAATAAGAAAAATAATTTAAGACACAGTTTAAAACGCTTAAAATATGAAAGCACCGGCATGACATGCAACATAAAATAGTCTAATGATGTCATATAAACAAAACACAAGGCAGGGCTGAGGGAACAGGAAGCAAACCAACCTAATAGAACAATACAAAGGAAGAAAAAGAAACTCATTGATATTGGATCATAAAAAATGGTGTGAAAGAGTGCTATGTATACACTGTAGCAGCCTATGATTGCATGTTATAGAAGGGAAAGATAATAAACTTATAAAAATAACATGAAACCATAGAGCTCAAATGGTTATCTCTTGTAAACTAGTAAAACCTGGAACAATAGGTCAAACTAGGCCAAACACAACTGCATTGTAATTATAAATAAATCAATAAATCAACAAATATAACACTACAATGGTAAAACTGAGACCAGCATGAACAAATAAATACATAATTGGATAAGAAAAGTTAAAAAATTAAAATATAAAAACACAAAGCTGCAACACATGATGAATAGGTTTGCACAACGTGAGTACCCTGCACCCTGTATTAAGAAAGCTTACCAGAGAGCATGTGCCACAGATCGCGCCTCTCTCCTTGAGAAAACTACACGCACACATTCTGATAAAATTGTTTGTCCCTTAACATTCTCGGGCTTTTCCAAAGCTATCGTCAATATCTTAAAACAGGAGTGGCATCTTCTTTCCACCATTCCGGCCTTTGCCACTAAAAGATTGATGATTGCCTATAAGTGGACTTCTAATTTATCTGATTCACTTGTTCCATCTGCTCTTACTGTCTGTAGACCCTCCCCCACCATTAAGGGTCATTACAGTTGTGGCAACTGCTCTGTGTGTATTCATGCCATCACAGTTAAAGATTTTTTCTTGGATAGTAGCACCGGCCGTAAGCTTTTCTTACATCAATATTCTAATTGCAAAACTGCTAATGTGATTTATTTGATACAATGTCCATGTCAGAAATTATACATTGGTAAGACTTTGAGACAGGTCCGTACCCGCATAATAGAGCACCGTAGCAACATTTCTAGGAAACACCCGGATAAACCATTGGTTTCCCATTGGTTGGACAAGAATCATAACATCAGTGACATCAAGTTTGCAGTGCTCAAAACGATTATCCCACACTGGAGGGGAGGTGACATAGAAAAAACTTTATTAAGATTTGAGCAACGTTTTATTTATGAATTCAAGACTTTGGAACCGCATGGTTTAAACCAAGAGGTAGATTTATCAGTTTTCTTGGGTTGATTCCTTTTCCCTCCGTGGTGCTTTTCTTTGTAGCATAATTTCTTTCATGTACAAACTTAGCTTTTTGTGTTCCATTTAAGTAATTGTATCTATTCATTTCTGAATGTTGTTTTCCCTATGTTTCTTTCAACCTCCTTTTTGCTGTGCACAGCATGTTTGTGACTCCTCCCCTAAGCACCACGTTGTTTGAGATTTGGCGCCAAAATCAGCGTTTAAATAGCAGCATAGAATAGACTGTTCTTTTCTCAGCTGGTTTGAACGCGCTCTCAGCGTTGCAGTTTCTTCACAAGTCCGGTTTGATACGGTTTCCTTGAGGATTTTATGGTCATCCTGATCGTGAGTGTTCCCCTCATGGTTTGCATCTCAGGGGGGTTTATAATCCAACTTTTGGTTTGATCATATATTATCATTTTTTCCTAGCAACTACGTGACTAGTTTTTATACTAGCCTGTCGTGACCTCTGATAACGTGCGTATGGGTGAGTTTTCACAGTATTTTTACACATTAGTGTGTTTTACCACCTTTTTGGGTTCTTTGATATTCATTTTGCACTTTCCTGCATCATTTTATCTCGACAGTTTCATTGTTAAGATCACTGAACTCGGCGCGCTCTGTGGCCTTATATTAACAGATGGTTTTACAATGCGGTATCCGCTTGTTGTCGGTTCCCGGTTTCAGTTTCGATCTCATTTTACCCTTTGTTTTTGTCCCTAATTTTCAGGATTATGCATTTCATATGTTGGCAGTTTCACCTAGCTAATGCTATATCTCCATTATCCCCTCACTTGTTTCCATTTTTCGGTTTTTCCTTTTCAATTGACATGCATTGTGTGCTGGGGCAGTAAGTTTCTCTTTAAGTGTCTGTCCGCTGACATGGGCTTCATTTTCTTCGAGCTTGATTTTCACGGCTTCCCGCGTCTATATTCATATTTGCCCAATTTGTGCTTACATAGTTCAAGGGTTTTTTGCGGTTCATATTTTAAAGAAATGGCCTCAGTGTCACTAACACATTTTTTATAGTGTGCCGTGCAGTCTCGGCGCTTTATATTTGCCTTGCTCGCTTGGCATTTATTCTTGGTTGGAGTGCATTTTTTCCCGCACTGTTAACGTTTCCTTCAGTGTACACTTTCCCTTGTTACTCTTGGCAATTTGTTACCTATGTTACTACTGATATTCTGCCTACTATCGCATTTCCTTCACACAGCGTTTTTACTCCTTTGGTTTAAGATGTCATCCCCTTTGTGGCACACTGGGATTAGTAACTAGTTTTTTATATATATTGCACTGCTCAGCTCCCTATTTTTATTTTTTATTTATTTATTTATTTTTTACCCATCAAGATGATTTTATACCTGGTCTGTTATGGTACACCATTGTTCCGCTTGGCTCATCAATCCGTACACAGTTAGAGTATTATTCTTGTCAATAGCAGTTCATATGTATACGCTTGTTAATTCCTAATATGTGATTGTGCCAAAAGGCTTTCTCTTTCTTTTACCTCCCCTTTTTACTATGTTATTTTTAAGATTTTATTATTTGTCTTAATATTCATGCATGTTTGGTATTATTATATTTATTGACACATTTATACTGAATTTTTATGAGTTCAACTATTTATGATCAATGTTATATTTATTGACACGTTTGTCTTAGTTTTATTATCTCATATCATATTTATATTTTAGTTTTTGATTGTATACTACAATTTTTTATTTTTATTTTTATATTATTTTTATATTGGTTTTCATTTATTGTGTTGCAGCTTTGTGTTTTTATATTTTAATTTTTTAACTTTTCTTATCCAATTATGTATTTATTTGTTCATGCTGGTCTCAGTTTTACCATTGTAGTGTTATATTTGTTGATTTATTGATTTATTTATAATTACAATGCAGTTGTGTTTGGCCTAGTTTGACCTATTGTTCCAGGTTTTACTAGTTTACAAGAGATAACCATTTGAGCTCTATGGTTTCATGTTATTTTTATAAGTTTATTATCTTTCCCTTCTATAACATGCAATCATGGGCTGCTACAGTGTATACATAGCACTCTTTCACACCATTTTTTATGATCCAATATCAATGAGTTTCTTTTTCTTCCTTTGTATTGTTCTATTAGGTTGGTTTGCTTCCTGTTCCCTCAGCCCTGCCTTGTGTTTTGTTTATATGACATCATTAGACTATTTTATGTTGCATGTCATGCCGGTGCTTTCGTATTTTAAGCATTTTAAACTGTGTCTTAAATTATTTTTCTTATTGTTTTTAATTATTAATGCATATACATTATTTATATTTATTAGTGTTACTCCCCCTGAGGAAGGCGTTGCTGAAACGCGTTGGGGTTCCCTTTGCACAATAAAGACCCTTTATTCTTCTGACATCTCCTGCTCCTTGTGTCTGCTTGGACTCCCTGCAGGAGGTTGCTCCTCCTTGTGTCTCTGCATCAGGTTTGGAGCCATGTATCAAAGCTGATTATGTGATGCAGTCTTTCTGCCCCCTTACCAAGAACAGGTAGAAATTCTGAGAATGCTTTAGTATTAAGAATGGGTTTGAGTTTCTCTCCCAGAATCAGGAAGTTCCTTTGAACTGTAGAGGCACGGTTTCTAGCCAGGTTATTTGTACCCAAGTAGATGATGATATCAATTTTGGAGTGTTCACGTTCTGCATTAACTATGCCAACAATTGGGTTCATATTCCTGCTAGCTGAAGAGCCTGGGAGGCATTTGACCATCTTCTCTCCTTTGAATTGTATTCCCAACTTAGTGCCTCTGAAGATGGAATCTCCAAGTAGTAGTAGTTTCCTGTTTTGTGATTTTTTTTCTTCATGTTTGGTGCATTATCAGTAGATTGGGCATTAACCTTCTCATTTAAGGGCACTTCATTTTCACTCATTAGGCACTCTCATTTTTCAAGGCAGAGAAAGCATTATGCAGGGATATCTCTTGATGGAAAGGGTGTCTCTGAGTTACAGGTTGTAACCTCCCAGAGCCCACTGTGATCCATTTGCTCCTGGGCTGTGGGAGCAGTGATGGATTTTTTTAAATCTGGTATACTGAAGGCGGTGAGTTTAATTGCAGCTAATTCTTCCCTTAATAGAATCAATTCTTTATGCATAGCAGATAACCTGAGACATATAGGGCAAGCTCTTAGCCTCCAAATTTTATTTATTTATTTATTTAATTTTCTTATATATGCTTTATCATCAGTGCGGTTTACATACAACATAACTATGCAGTGCAGGAAGTCTGCACTGGACTTACAATATAACAGTGTAGTAGCAATATAACAATATAACAGAGGGTTATGTACAGGTTTGAGAAGGGTAACTATATACAAATAGGTTAACAATCATATGCTAAAGAATAGCTCAATTATTTACATGTTGGCTTAACTAAGTACATGTAGTCGGGGTGAATAAGTATCTTCTTGTCAGGGGATCAGGGTCTGGTCGACTTGGATTCAGTCTTAAGTAGTTGTTGCTTGGGTGTTGTATGTGTGGGCTACTGGTCGTGGCTGGCTGTAGAAGGCATTCTTGGTAATTGTAGTGCTGTAGGAAAAGGTGATGTTTAAGTGCCTTCCTGAATTGGGAGATGTCCTTGATGGCCCTGATAGCAGGGGGGTAGGGCATTCCAGCAACTAGGTGCATAAAGCGCGAATGCTCTGCTCCTGGCTGCTTGTGAGCATTTCATGATCTGTCTCGGAAGGATCAAGGTGTTGATAGCAGCTGATCTTCTTGCCCTGTTAGTGGGTGTGGTCTGAATAAGATCTGTGAGTGATGTGGAAGAGCACTTATTAATGGCTTTGTACGTCAGCGTCAGCACCTTGAAGGCAATCCTACTATGGACTGGGAGCCAGTGTAGATTTTTTAAGATTGGTGTTATATGGTCCCTCCTTGATGCTCCATGTAGGATTCTGGCAGCTGCATTCATAGCTAGTTGTAGAGGGTTTATAGTGCTTTTTGGAAGGCCGTGTAGTATGGCATTTGTGTAATCAAAATGCGGGGTTACTAAAGCTTGAAAGACAGTTCTAAAGTCCTCTGGATCTAGCAGTTGTCTCAGGTGACGAAGTGTCCTTATTTTGTTGTATATGGACTTGACCATATTACTTATCTGGGCCTTCATATTGAGTCGTTGGTCGAGTATAACTCCCAGATACCGAATTGTAGGCTTGCTTAGGAGTTCCGCGTCTCTGACTTTCAGGGAGTTGGGTGGTATGTAAGTTGTATTTTTTGTGAGGAAAAGGACCTCTGTTTTCTTAAAATTTATCCTTAGTTTCTGTGAGTGTAGCCAATCTGTAACAGCGTCAAAACAGGCAGAGAGGGGTAATAAGTCTGGTTTGTCTAACAGGAATGGCGTATAGAGCAGGACGTCGTCGGCGTAAATTAGGCAATTAATGTTGAATGAGCAGATGAGGTTACAAATGGGCTGCATGTAAATGTTAAATAGTAAGGCTGAAAGTGAAGATCCCTGTGGAACGTCTTTTTCTTGGAGGAAAGGTGAGGAGGTGGAGGGACCGTCACGCACATGCTGCCAACGATCTGTTAAATACGATGCACACCATGCAAGGGCGTTTCCCTGGACTCCCTTCTCGCTGAGACGGGCAATGAGTATTTCATGACACACAGTGTCAAAGGCTGCTGCAATGTCCAGGAAAATCAGGGCAAATCCTTGTTTGGTATTGTCCATCCCAATGGTCAGGGTGTTGAGTAATGTGGTCAGCAACGTTTCAACCCCATGTGACTCTCAAAAGCCATGTTGGCAGGGGTCAAGGGGTGCACTGAATTCAATATGATGTTGAAGTTGCTGTTGAACAATCTTCTCGATGATTTTAGCCAGTAGCGGGATGCTTGATATCGGCCTGTATGAATCAGTCCTTGCTGGGTCCAATTTGCTATTTTTTAGAAGCGGTCTTATTGATGTCTGCTTAAGGCTTTTGGGGAATGTCCCCGTAGAGAAGGATAGCCCAATGAGATTGGAGAGGAAAGGACTGGGTTTGGTTCACAGGGATTTTATCCAAAATGCTGGACATGGGTCGTTTGGTGCTGTGGTGGTATTTATGGAGGAGATGATATCTTGTGCGTTTCTAACCAATGGCGCAGAGAACATGGTAAGGATGTACTTGAAAACATTTTTATTGTGCGTGTTTACTTCAATGGCAAGCTTTATTTCAAATTCTCTCTTTGCCTGCCTTATCAAAGCCTTGCATCTAACTTGCCAGTGCTTATGTTGTTTCTAGTTTTCATTATTTGGCTCCTTTTTCCATTCCAGAAAGATGCTTTTTTTGGCTGCAACAGCTTCTCTTACCTCACCTTTAAACCATGCTGGCAGCTTTATGGCCTTCCATCCACTTTTCTTAAAGCATGGAATACATCTAGTCTGGGCTTCCAAGATAGTATTTTTAAACAGTACCCATACTTGATGCAAATTTTTAACCTTTCCAGCAGCGCCTTTTAGTTTGTTCTTATTTATTTATTTATTTTATTTAACACTTCTTTTATACCGCGCTATTACAATCAGTGTGGTGTACATTGAACAAGAACATACTACAATGTATACAAGTAACATTGAGTTTTACATTGAACAGGGAACTTCAACAATAGGACAACCGGGGAAACTATGTACAGAATAACTTAATGATATATACAGTAATTATTTTCATCAGTTTATCATAGTCTCCCTTTTGAAAGTTAAAAGATTTCCTTGCCATCCTCCTTCTATTTATTAAATCAAATGCAATCATGCTATGAACACTATTGCCAAGTGGCCACAACACTGCTATCTCTTGCACCAGATCCTGTGTTCTATTAAGGACTAGGTCATGAACTAGCTGCTCCAAGAAGCAGTCATTTATTTTATCTAGTAACTTTATCTATCTAGCATATCCTGCTGTGACATTGACCCAATCGATACTGGGGTAATTGAAATCACCCATTATTACTGTGTTGTAACTTTTGTGTGCTTCCCTGATTTCTTTTAGCATTTCATCATCCATCTGTTCATTCTTGCCAAGCGGATGGTAGTACACCCCCACTGCTATCACCTTCCCCTCTTTACATGGAATTTATATCCATAGAGATTCCACAGTATATTTTGTTTCCTGCAAAACTTTAATCCTGTATGACTCAGTGCCTTCTCTAACAGAATGCATCCTCTCCACCAATTTGATGCACCCTATCCATGCAATATAGTTTGTATGCAGATATTACAATGTCCCATTAATTGTCCTTCTTCCACCAGGTCTCTGAGATGTCAATTATATCTAACCTTTCATTTACTTCAATATATTCTAACTCTCCCATCTTATTTTTTTAGATTTCTACCATTTGCATAGAGGCATTTTAGAGGTTGTATTTTATTCATATTAAACTGGTTATAAGTTCATGGGGTAATTTGGAATTGTTCTGCTCTGTCTGCTCTGTACTTAAGGGCATCTGGGTTACTTTTATCTTTCTCGGAACCTCTCTATTGGGATGCCCTATCTTTTGTTCACATCCTTCAAGAATACATCCTTCCGAACCATGCACTCTTGGGTAATTGTTGGCTATCCACTATTATCTAGTTGTATAGCTGTTCTGTCTCCTTTTCAAAGGTTAATGCCAGCAGCCTGGTTCCATCCTGGTTAAGGTTGAGCCCATCCTTTCAGAAAAGCTCCTCTCTTCCCCAGAATGTTGCCTAGTTCCTAACAAATCCAAAACCCTCTTCCTTGAACCATCGTCTCATCCATGTATTGAGACTCTGGAGCTCTGACTGCCTTTTGGGTCCTCCACATGGAACAGAAAGCATTTCAGGGACTGCTACCCTGGAAGTTCTGGATTTCAACTTCCTATCTAAAAGCTTAAATTTGGCCTCCATAACCTCCCTTCCACACTTGCTATGTCATTGGTACCAACATGTACCAAGACATCAGGCTCCTTTCCAGCACAATCTAAAACTTTGTCTAGTTGGCACGTGAGGTCCATTATATTAACACCAGGTAAGTATGTTCCCAGATGATCCTCACATCTACCAGCCACCCAGCTATCTACATGCCTAATGATTGAATCATCAACTATAATGACTGTCCTAACCCTTTTCTCATGGGTACATGTCCTTGGAGAAACCTCCCCGGTGTAAGATGGTTTTACATCACCTGGAGGACAGGTCCTAGCTACAGGATCACTTCCTGCCACACCGGTGTGATGTTCTCCTTTCACGTGGCCTCTCCCCTCTATGGCAACAGAGGTTGCCAGACTGGAGATGGGACTTCAGTACTATGTTCATATAGATCTCGTCCTTATACCTCTCTGTCTTCCTCATGTCCTCCAAGTCTGCTATTCTGTCTTCCAGGGATTGGACTCATTTCCTGAGAGCAAAGAGTTCCTTGCATCTAGTGCATATGTAAGACCCCTTGCCAACTGGGAGAAATGCATACATGTGACACTCAATACAAAAGATTAGATAGCCCCATCTCACTGCTGGACTGCTGTCTGCATCTTAGTTTTAAGTTTTTGTTAGAATATTTAAGCTATACTTGATGAGAATAACCCATTACACCTGAAAGTGAATTTGACTACCCCTGTCCTTGTAAGGCTGTAAGAGCCTATAAATCTAAGATTGTGCCTGGGGTGAGTGGGAGTCGGGTGGGTGGGAGGGAAAGAAACACTTAATAGAAGCTAACATGCTAATATAGAGCCGTGACTGGGTCTTAGAGTTTCTTTTAAGTTAAAACCTAACTTGCTGATACAGAGCCCTGACATGGTCTTAGGGGTATGTTTACTAAACCGTGGTAATGTAGCAGTGGCTATGTTAACGTGCGCTAACATTACCAGATGTAATGTTAATGCGTGCTAACATTACCAGATGCAATGTTAACACGCGCTAACATCTCCGGCCATGGTAAGTCCCGCAGAGGGTGGAGAGAGGGCAGAGAGAAGAGGACAATGGGCGGGGAGTGGGCGGGGAGAGGCTCCTGCTACATTAACGCGGTGAACTGAAGGTCCGAACATTACCGCGAGTAAAAACCTGTCATTAGATGCACATTTGCAGGAGAGAGAAACCATTTCAGTGTCAGCAATGTACAGCATAGGCAGGGAGCCCAAATAAAGTGATAGTAGTGCTACATGTGCAGCAACAGCATAGTGCCCACGTATGTAAGGGCACTATGGTGATGCTGCAAATGGGGCATAGGGGGCTTCAGGTAGGACATGTAGTGGGGCAGCTGGGGCACAGGGTGGACCAGGCAGATGCCTAGGTGGCACATAGGAACACAGAAACTGGAAATCAGCAAGACAGCAACTGACCAAGGGCAAACATGCCCAGGAGTCCATGTCCCACAGTGTCCCATCCAGTGGACATTACCCAGCAGGTACCCCAAAGGGCACATAACATTGACAGGTGGTGCTGGGGGGAAGCATGGTGGGCCAGACCCCATACCCTAGGCAGCCGCCTACCTGCACACTGGATGGCTTGGGACTGCACACCACCAGCACCACCGGCATATGAGCATGTCAGCATGGTGGGGGAAGGGTGCTGGTGGTGGAGGGGGCAGTGGCATCTGCCCACAGCAGACCAAGGCCCAGCCCTGTTCAGGTGGATGGCATGCAGTGCAACAGACAAGGTCTATCTGATGAACAGTCATGGTATCTCCAGGAACTGACCTACCTCTGTGGCAACAGTATGGTGCAGTACACACAGCCAGTGTGTCCTGGGGCAGAAGGTCACAGGTTCAAGTCCCAGCTGTGTCCCCTGCAGACCATGTCCCTACATTTTACCCTATATAGCACATACAACATAAACAGGTGCACTCCCTAGAGCATCGGCCAACAGGGTCACAAACACCCACACACACAGGCTCCACTATCCAAAGCCTCATGGAGAGTCAGGCTGTTGGGCCTGGCACAGAGCAGCACTTACCACCAAAGCACTACCACTAGCACCTGCATACCTTAGCAATGGCTGAACTGTGCTCAGGACTAGTGTGGTGGTCAGGGCTGCCAACCACCCCTATCTTTGCACAATGCTGAAATAGGAGTGGGAGTGTTTGTATGTCTATCCATTGTTTTGTGGCTGGCTACTCTTCACTGGGCCCACAATGCTTACACTGTTAAAAGCGTTAGCCTGCCAATGTGCATAATGAGGATCAAGGTATTGTGGGTATGGCCCGGACAGGGCCGACTGGGCAGGATGCATCTGCATAGGGTGTGGGGCAATGGCTGGGACATTGTAGTGCCCAACCACCACCTGCATGGACAGGGTGGCCACAGCATGTCATGCTGGGAGTTCACTCTCACTCTGACTGTACAGTGGCCATGGCATGTCTAGGTTCCCACATAGTGCTGTGCAGCATTTTTCTCAAGTGATATTCATGTCTTCTTTGTTCTGGGGCCCAATCACTGAGATACCTGCTTGGTGTCTGTGCTTACATTCTGCTTCTGGGTGCACATAGTTCTTCTGGGAGCATGCACTATGGACTGGCTAGCGGACTGTCTGCAGTTCGCATGTATATGGCTGAAACACCTTGCAGGGTGCAGCAGGTGCAGACTGGCTGTGCCCTCTGATGGTGAATGTCAGATCATGGTGGGGGGCAGGTGAGTATTTCCAGGTCTACTGCCAGTGCACTTGTGATAAGTACAGATCTGTATCAACTGCCCTGGACGGCACCTTTTCGCCAGCAGGACTGGGGTTGCTAATCCCACAGTACTTCATCATGTCCCTCTACTGCCTCCATTGCAAAGATGTAGAGTGTGGGTCTGTTGGGGGCAGATCCTGTCCACCACCTTGACCCAGAGAGGGTGGTTTGGTAGGTAGTGCTATGGGTGTGTCATGGTGCAAAAGGGCTAGACGTGACTGGGGAATACAACTGGACACAGGATTATCCTAGGTGTGTCTGCAAGGAATACCTGTCACACACTGGCACTGATGGGGACCTGCAGCAAAGTCTATCTTAACCAACCCGGGTACTGCAGACCTGGTGCTGGGCGCCCCACCTCACCCTAAGGGGGAGCACAGAACCCGCACAATGGCATGGTCTGTAGCTACTCTGTGCCAGTAACATACAAGGTCAGTTCCCCCTACCAAGCTGAGGTGCTGTAGAGGTGCATACTCCATCTGGTGATCAGATGTAGACTGCTGTTCTGCATGTGCATTGCATCATGGGTACTGGCGGGTTTACCCTATTCTGGTAACCACAGCAGACATTTTGTGTGGTGACCTGCAGTCTTTCTGTAGCCAGCCATTGCTGTGATATCAGCCATAGAGGTGTAGTTCACTGGTTAATACAGTGACTTCCTAGGCAGTGGTCATGGGTTCCATTCCTCTTTGCTCTCCTTTTTGATGACTGTCCTACACAACTATTTTTCATTCCTGTAACAGTCATATCTCTGCAGATCTGTGCTGCCAGCACATAATACCCTCAGCACAGTTGCCAACCATCCTTCTGTTCGTCTATCTGCATCTGTCAGCTGTGTAGCGTCCTGTCTTCATGTGCTGGCTGCTACCCCATGTCCTGTACTGGTACCCTTTTCTGCATTGCGGCTCTTCATGCTTGCCTCTCCTGTGTCTGCTCTGCATGGAACTACTACTCCTCTATCCTCCTATCATTCGAGATATCTTGCCACCTCTACCTCCACTGGAGGACACGTATTCCCATCCTCTTCCACCCACTGTCATTGTGCCACTTTACATTGCCAATACCCTGTGCATCGGTACAGCTGCCTCCAATATGTCTGTCCATTTTACTGGCTGCCACATCTGCTGCACGCAGATTTGACAGGTCCATCAGCTCCCACCTCTACTTCCTTCCATCACTTGTCCATTGCCTTTCCTTGGTGCTCTGTGCAAGGTTAGGGTTACATCTGTTTTTTGCCCTTACATTTCATGCTTGTCAACTTGGGGCACCTTACTGCCCTTGGGTACCATATCTTGGGTCACCTTAACATCCTTAGGGCACCTTATACGGCACCTTAAGTTATGGCACCTTATAAGGTGCCTTATAGGGTGCCTTAACCTAAGGCGCCTCATAAGGCGCCTTTTAGGGCACTTTATAAGGTGCCTTATAAGGCACCCTACACGGCATGCTCACGTTAATGCTGCACTTAACACTGGTAACGTTATGGCTTTTTAGTAAACATACCGCTTAAAGTTTGTTTTAATAAGAAGCTGACTTGCTAAAAGAGTGCCCTGCATGACTTTAAAAACCATAGAACTTTAAAATAGACAGAGATTTTTTTTGGTTTAAACACAAAGAGTTCCCTTTTAACCCAAGAGTCTGAGAAATTACCAGCAGATAAATGCTTACAATTTCAGAACCATTCCCATCAAGAACAGCTTTTCTTCATAGTGCTGCAGACCGAAAGTCAGTCTGATTTTACTTAAAGGCATCTGAGTTACTTTTACTTTTATTGGAAGCTCTTTATCAGGATGCCCTGACTTCCCTGCTTTGTTAGTATCCCTAAAGGATACATCATTCCAAACCATGCACTCTTGGGTGACTGTCGGCTTTTCCCCATTATCTAGTTTAAAAGCTGCTCTGTCTCCTCTTTAAAGGTTAATGCCAGCAGCCTGGTTCTACCCTGGTTAAGGTGGAGTCCATCCCTTCAGAAAAGCTCCATCATTCCCCAGAATATTACCCAGTTCCTAACAAATGCAAAACTCACTTCCTTGCTCCATTGTCTCATCCACGCATTGAGACTCTGGTGTTCTGCCTGTCTCTTGAGTCCTGCGCATGGAATGGGAAGCATTTCTGAGAATGCTACCCTGGAAGTTCTGGATTTCAACTTTCTACCTAAAAGCCTAAATTTGGCTTCCAGAATCTCCCTCCCACATTTTTCTAGGTCATTGTATCCAATATGTACCAAGACAACAAGTTCCTCCCCAGAACCATCTAAAACCTTGTCTAGTGCTGGAGAGGAGGGGTCAGTGCCTTCATAAATTTGTGGGGAGTTCTCTCCCTCCAGTGAAGACTCCCCAGACTTCAGAAGACCCACCCCCAGTTTTCCAATCAAGTCCCCCATCCCCCCAAAGACACTCCATGGACCTTTCTCCCCTGGAAAAAGTCCTCCACCTCCCCCCCCCCCTCAATCCTGCATCCCCCCCCCCCCCCAGGCCTATCTCTAGAAATTCCTAGTGGTTTAGGCTAAAGGGGCAAAAGTTATTCCTAGTTGTTCCCACCCCATCCAGTACTACTAAGGGTTAAGTTACCACATAAGGAGAAAACAAATCAAATGTCAAAAGCCTTTATATGGCAGCTTGATCCCTAGCAGTAGTACTGAGAGACTATAACTAGGGGTCAGCCTGAGCTGTTTTGAACACAATGCTTGATGGGACCGGAGCAGCTGGGGATTGCTCCTGCCCTGTTGCCCTAGACCCAAGAATATTTAGAGGCAGAGGCCCAGAGAACCTTGGGGTGGGGAGGGTTGTTTTCAACAGGAGTCAAGGGTGAGTGGCTTCTTCTGGGGGTAGGGCCTGTGGGGTGTCTGGGGGGTGGGGAATCTTGATTGTGGTCTGGGGGAGCAAGAGGTTTTGATTGGAGATGGGGGTCCATGGAAATTTACAAAGGCACCCGCACCTTTAAGAAGGCTCTCTTAGAAATGTGCTGCATCTTAGTGGCCCAGTACTCCCAGGAAATAGAATAATGCAGTTTGGACGGTTGCATTATTCATTTACAGCAAAGTTTTACTGCAGCTTAGTAACTAGCCTCCCGAATGTGCTAACAAATACATATCCCTAATGTCTGCTGTTTTTCTTCCTCACCCAAAACATGCCTTCAGGCGTCATCTGAAAGTATTCATACTGTGGAACCCTCCACATACTTTTAGCAATTTAGTGAATTTTCAGCCAGCCAATGTATCCAGCTAAATGGCTAATTATCTGGGGAAATGGCTTTGAAAAGGGTCCTCTTTGTGTCTGTAAGGAAATAGCTTACTATGTCTGGAACTTAAGCTAACTCTTAAGATATGTTCACATGTTCTACTTGTCTTACTATAGAGAACTAACAATAAGGCTAGCCTATCAGTACTGCCCGAAGTCAGCCTGCGGCACAAGCTGGGGAAGAATGCAATACTCTGTAGCAATATATATTCTGAATAAAGGAGCTGTCAGTTGAACAAAGTAATGATGACATCAAAAACTTGTGTGAACTACCATAAATAAGCATTTATTGTATATATGCTTATTTATTCGTTTGGAGGCAGGCACTGTGAGGAACTCCTGTACTGAAAGCACAGTTGAGCCAAGAATTCCTTCTTGACAAAGCAATGGGAGATGGGAAGAGGAGAGGGGAAGACTGAGAAAAAAATGTTCATTTGTCAATGAGAAACAGAACATGCTGAGCCCTGTTTTCAAAATGGGGTTTTAATTTTCCATTTTATATCTATGAAAAATATCATTTTAATGACCGCTCATAATTAATGTGTTCATATCTATACAATACTGCATTCTGGTAAGATAATGCTCTTTATTCCATTTTATTTTTTAATGAAGTAAAAAAGGAGCTCTTTTACTAAAGGGGTGCACTTCCGTGTGATTAGCAGCAAAGCTAATATGCCTAAGTACACCAGACTTGTGCTAGCTATCAGGAGCATGCTCCTAAAGTTCACTAACGTGTGCCAGAATTTCTGCGTGTTCCCCCAATGACAGTCATAGAGATATTGTTATGTGCACTCACGCTAATTGCCATGGTGCTAGTGGTAATGTGTTCTTCATGCCCACACTCTATTCTTAATCCACCCACATGCCACCCAAATGTGCGTAATGATTACCATGCATTTCAAAGGTTAGCATTCACCATGCCCAGATATCTCATGCTAAATTGCATATTAACTGATTAGCAACATTTAGTAAAAGGGCCCCTGAATTCATCAATGGCTATATACATGTGATAAAAATACTTCACAGACATCACGGGGCTGATATTCAGTGGAGATAACGAGGCCAATTCCATAACATACACATCCGGCCCGCAGACACGTCCAAATCAAAAATGGGCCATATTTCACCATTATTATGCAGCCGCGGGTAGATATGCGTCCGTGGTTCTGGAATCAGGGACAGAGGCATTTCTGGCATGGCACGAGCAAACCACTATGGAGAAACACGGGTCCCACTGTTATAATGAGACACGGGTATATGTAGCAAATGGTTTGGACGTCCACGCACTCACCATATTCTGAAAAGATGGACGTTTCCCATACTGTCCGTCTCCACCATAGACCCATGGATGTCTCTGAAGGTCACACTTCCTCTATTAAAACATGCTTCTCCTAAGCTGCTCCTCTCATTGACAGTGTTGTGCTGATGCCAACTACACATAAATACTGATGATACATAAATGTTGATGCAAACTAGACTAGATATACTAGTCTGTTGCGTGCCCAGAATGGTGCAAGATTATCTCAGTGCACTCAAAGATATAATAACAGCAAGTAGAAAGTGATATGTTTGTCATGACATACCTTGCATCAAAACATGCATGGCAGTAGAAGAGATCCTTAGTTATTCTTTCATTGGTCATCTCTAAAAACAGTCTTTACAATGCTAGGTATGGACTCTTCCCAACCTCACAAAAACCTCATTCAACTTTGCAATTCCCCAAAGGATGCATTGTATTGCTGAGTGACATAACAATGCTCTTCAGATGACTATTGCTGTCTGGCTATGACATCTGTATCCCACATATCTGGGTACTGGCATTTCACACTGCAGCTCCCTATATGTAACTACACCTGTCCCATAGAAGGTTGACTCTCTGTCCTTGCTTATGTTGGTCTGTATACATCTGCTATCTGTGGGGCAACTCTGCCTGCCTTCCCACAGTCTTCTTTGTGGCACTGCTCTCCTGATCAGGGCCTGTGTGGGCATGGAAGGCAAGATCCTTGTGCCATCATACCAAGTAGCTAGCCTCCAGATATATCACCACTCTTGCAGAATGCAGCTCTCATAGATCCTGGAATAGGTAAGGATTTAGGCCTCATGGAACAATCTGGAGAATGATGGCACAGCATCAATCATGTCTCTCAGTGTCTGGCACAGTGGATATATAGCTGCCCTATCAAACTACCAACAATATATGATCTTATTAGAGTACCTTATGAAAGATATTCCAGAAAAAAAATCACAAAATGTTTTTCATAGCTAAATGTGAGAACATATCCCTTTCAATAATAAGAAACCCTAAGAATAAGAGCATTCAACAGTGCAAACAGCACTAATACATGCCCAATAACACCATCATCAGTCCCTATAAATGTGCATACTTTTTAGAGGCCGATGATGGTGCATTTGGGCAGGTTATAGTGCTGTTTGCGCTGTTGAATGCTTTTATTCTGAGGGTCTCTTATTATTGAATGAGATATGTTTTGACATTTAGCTATGGAGAACCTTTTCTGATTTTTTTTCTGCCCTATCACACTGGCATCTGGTGGCATTGCAATCATCCATACGGTCCAGGTACTGGCCAGGCATTCATGTCCCCCCTGAATTGCAGATGAGTACACCAGATCCTCCCATACAATTTTCAAACCACACAAACACACACTCTCACTTTCAGTCACAAAATACTTACGTCTGCCAAAAAGATGCCCTGACCCTAAAAATAACAGCTGGTATGACATAATAGCATGGACTCCAAGGACCAAAAATATGTTCTCTGTTTCTCAACCAAACAAGAATCCTTTCCATACTCACACACATACTATTCCTACATCAACAGTCCCATTTTTCAGGGAACAGAAATTGTTAGGGTTTCCTAGATTAGCTCATTTAGCACAAACAGTTAACGTCAGCATGGCCAGAATAATCAATACTGCTCTTCTTAATATTTCCTTCAGAGTCGTTATTGATGCCTCTTTAGCTTACAAGATTCCTGCACCTCTGATTTCTGTTCTTTATAAATGCATTTTGTGGTGTTTTTCCATACTGCAGCCTACCAATATAGAACAGAGTAGTCACTACTTTTATGCAACCACAGCAGAATATTTTCAAAGTACTGGCCTTATTGCATGTCTCCGGCAGGTATAACAGGCACGTCTGCGGGGACCTCCCAAAACGTACACGGGCCTTTCCTGACTATGCTTTATATGTCTCCATGGCAAATCACACCCTCGTTCTGCCCCTCTTATACACGTTCTGAGATCCCTGTGTTAGCAAGATAAACGTTTGCAGGTGCTATGTACCAGAATACGCTCGTAGCTATCTTCATCAGATAAACATCCTTGGCATATGTAAAAATCCTTATTCGGTTTCTGGAATGACCTCCAATGCAATTAAAGATATTTAGGTAAAGTTGTCTGTATATTTTTAACCATTCTGTGAGACTGACAGAGAAAATATTTTTTCTCTCAACGTGTAATCAATCTCTGGAATTCATTACCAAAGGATGTAGTAAAAGCTGTTAGTGTAGCTGGGTTTAAAAAGGTTTGGGCAAGTTCCTGAAGAAAAAGTCAATAAACCATTATTAAAGAGGACCAGGGAAATGGACTGCTTGCCCCGGGATAAGAAATGTGGAATCTTGGTACCTTTATGGCAGCCTGACAAGTATTTGTTACCTGGATTGTCCACTGCTGGAAACAGGCTACTGGGCTTGATGGACCCTTGGTCTGACTCAGTATGGATTATCTTATGTGTTTATTGCTGTTTTTCCTGTCGGATACTTTTAAGCCCTGCCAAGGCACACTCCAAATCCTGCCCCAGTTTAAAAATGCAAGCTGTTCAAACTGTGCTTACCAATGGTGAAAGTGTTTCTGATGTTGTAGTGGGAGATCATTTTGCATCCAGTGATCACCAGATGGTGTGGTTCAGTATTAGGACTAGGGCTGTTAAAATCCATTCCAAGGTGAAGATCTTAGACTTTAGGAAGACTAACTTTGCAAAGATGGGCCAATACCTCAGGGAGTTGTTAGTGGGATGGGAACAACTGGGGGATGTAGAAAAACAGTGGGCAAAACTGAAAGGGGGTATTTTAAAGGCAACCAACCTTTTTGTTAAAAAGGTAAATAAAGGCAAAAGGAACAGGAGACCGCTATGGTTTTCGAAGGAAGTAGCTGAAAAAGTGAAGAAAAAGAGGGAGGCCTTCATGAAATACAAGAGATCACAGAGAGAGGAAGACAGGCATCTGTATTTGGAAAAACTTAGAGAAGCTAGCAAAGTAGTCAAGAAGGCAAAGATTCAAAAGGAGGAGGAAATAGCCAATGCAATAAAATGGGGGGATAAGACATTTTTCAGATATATTAGTGAGAAGAGGAAGGGCAAAAGTGGTATTGTCAGACTCAAGGGTGCAGGGGGGGAATATGTAGAAGCTGATAAGGATAAAGCGGAATTGCTTAACAAATATTTTTGTTCTGTGTTCACAGATGAAGAACCAGGAGCAGGACCTCAGAAAACACCCACAAATAAGAACAGAAGCGAGGGACATCTTGAACAATTTTCAGAAGACTGTGTTTGTGAGAAACTAGCTCAACTTAAAGTAGACAAAGCGATGGGACCGGATGGGATACACCCTAGAATACTGAGGGAACTTGGGGACGTTCTAGCAACTCCACTGACTGACCTTTTCAATGCCTCATTGGAGTCGGGAGTGGTGCCAAAGGACTGGAGAGAGGCTCATGTGGTGCCTTTACACAAAAGCGGTAGTAGGGATGTGGTTGAAAACTACAGGCCGGTTAGTTTAACTTCAGTGGTAAGTAAATTAATGGAAACGCTGTTGAAAGAGAAAATAGTGAGGTTTCTGGAGTCCAGCGGATTACAGGATCCGAGGCAGCATGGATTCACCAGAGGCAGGTCTTGTCAGACAAATCTGATTGATTTCTTTGACTGGGTGACTAGGGAGTTGGACCACGGGAGAGCTCTAGATGTGGTGTATTTAGATTTCAGTAAAGCCTTTGACACTGTTCCTCACAGGCGACTTATAAACAAACTGAGCACCCTAGGGATGGACCCTAAAGTTACTGCTTGGGTTAGAAATTGGTTGGGTGGGAGGCGACAAAGAGTACAAGTAAATGGAGCTCACTCTGAGGAGAAGGATGTTACCAGTGGTGTGCCCCAGGGATCTGTCCTTGGTCCGATTCTTTTTAACATCTTTGTTAGTGATATAGCGGAAGGGCTGTCGGGTAAGGTTTGCCTCTTTGCGGATGATACCAAAATCTGCAATAGAGTAGACACCCAGGAAGGTGTAGATAACATGAGGAGGGATCTAGCTAAGCTTGAAGAATGGTCTAGAATTTGGCAACTGGGATTTAATGTTAAAAAATGTAAGGTCATGCATTTGGGCTGCAACAATCCAAGGAAGCAATACAGTATAGGAGGTGAAGTACTTTTGTCCACTAAAGAAGAGCGGGACCTAGGCGTAGTTGTGTCCGATGATCTTAAAGTAGCTAAACAGGTAGAAAAGGCGACAGCAAAAGCTAGAAGGATGCTCGGGTGCATACGGAGAGGAATGGCTAGCAGAAAAAAGGAGGTGATAATGCCTCTGTATAAGTCTTTGGTGCGACCTCATTTGGAGTATGGTGTGCAATTCTGGAGACCGCACCTTCAAAAGGATGTGAACAGGATGGAGTCGGTGCAGAGGGTTGCTACTAAGATGATTAGTGGTCTTCATTATAAAGCATATGAGGACAGACTTAAGGATCTTAATATGTACACCTTAGAGGAAAGGCGGGATAGAGGTGATATGATTGAGATGTTTAAATACCTCCGTGGCATAAATGTTCAGGGAGAGAGCCTCTTTCAATTGAAAGCAAGTTCTGCGACGAGGGGACATGGGATGAGGGTGAAGGGAGATAGATTCAGGAGTGATATGCGGAAATATTTCTTTACAGAAAGAGTAGTGGATCCGTGGAATAGTCTCCCAGTGGAGGTGGTAGAGATGAGGACAGTAACTGAATTCAAAAAAGCATGGGACCAACACAGAGGATCTCTAAAGGTAAAAAGTGGACTGTTGTAGTTGTTGTTATGGAAGGACAGACTAGATGGGCCTTGTGGTCTTTTTCTGTCATCATGTTTCTATGTTTCTATGTTTCTAATGCTTGGCAATTAAGATTTAACGTGAAGAAGTACTGTATCATGCGCTTGGGATGTAGAAATCCAAGGGAATTGTATGGGGTAGGGGGCAATAGATTAGTGTGCATGGACCAGGAGAAGGACCACGGAGTCATTCTTTCTGAGGATCTCAAAGTGGCAAAACAGTGTGACAAGGCGGTGGCCAAAGCCAGAAGGATGCTGAGTTGCAGAGAGAAATTACCAGCAGAAAGGAGGAGGTACCCATGCCACTGTACAATTCGCTGGTGAAACCTCACTTGGAATATTGTGTTCAGTTTTGGAGACCATATCTCACAAAGGATATAAAAAGACTAGAAATAGTTCAAAGGAAGGCAACCAAAATGATTTGGAGCCTGTGCTAGAAGACGTATGAAAAGAGACTTCAAGACCTAAATATGTATACTCTAGTGGAGAGGAGGGACAGGGGAGATCTGATGCAGACCTTTAAATACTTAGATTATTAATAAACAAACAAACAAACCTTTTTCAAAGACGGGGAAGCTGTAATACTAGAGGGCATAATATGAAGCTGCAAGGGAGAAAACTGAAAGGCAACGTCAGGAAATACTTTTTCAGTGAACAGGTGGTGGATGCTTGGAATGCTCTCCCGATGGACATGGTGGGAGCAAACACAGTGTCAGAATTCAAAATGGCATGGGACAGACACAGTGGATACCTTTATAGAAACAAGATAAAATCAAAATAAACTTAACTGTCTCTGATATCTTAACAAGTCAAGGTTACCTGCATGGAGCGGTGAGTATACCTCTAAACAAAGGCATGGGGAGGGATGACTTGCACGGAGCGGTGGGTGCACCTACTCTTGCCACCATGCTGGGCAGACTAAATGGCCCATGCTGGTCTTTATCTGCCATCATATACTATGCTACTATCTTATTATGTTTAAGCACATAGCAGGAGTAGAGGAGTAGCCTTGTGGTTAGAACAGCAACCTAGTAACCAAGAAGTCAGGGTTCAGTTCCTGCTGGCAGCCTTTGCAACTATGAGAAAGTCATATTGCCCACCTGTTCCTGGTGATTTGTTATACTTTAATTTGTCAATTTGCTCTATTATATCTAATAGATTTACAGTGATTTTTCTCTGAATCATCACTGTCAAAGAATGTTTCTGATGTATGACCCCCAACATCATCCTCTGTAAAGACTGAGGTAAAGAAGTAATTTATCAGTTAATATCTGGCCATGGTAGTCACAATTTTTTTAAAATGTTGACTGACACAGCTAATTAAAAAACAGATATTTATCAATGGTATTCACAGAGTGGTCAGCACTGAATTTCTGTGCAATGCAGTCAATGCCAGTGCTATCCATATAGTGGAAAATTTCTCATTGCTATATGAATAGGCTATTCAGATATCTATTATACCATTTCTTGCTCTAAGCTTTGCAGATAGCTTATCCATATGGCAATGCTGAAATCTGCCAACAAATGGAATATTTGCTATTCTGCCCAGAGAGTACTCAGGCACTATTCAGATATGTTGAGGCAGTCAGACAAGATATTTAGTGGCATTATTAGGATAGGACCACTGAATGAGCACTTATTCATATAGCATGTACTGCTATAAGGATAAATGCCACTGCATATTGACTCATTCTTTTTTGAGTTATTACCTTGTCCTCCTTGAGCACTCCTTTTACCTCTTGGTCATCTATTTGTCCAGCTGACTTGCTCATGAGCATTTTACTTCAAATGTACATATTTTTATTATTAGTTTTTGCAACTAGAGCAAGCTGCTTTTCAAATGCTCTCTTGGACTGCCTTATTACTGTTTAATTTTACAGTGCTTCTGTTTATTTTTATTTTCCTAATATAGTTCTATTTCCCATTTTTAGATTAATATGCATAATTGCTTCTTTCACTCACTATTAAACCATTCTGGCAGTCATTTTGTCTTCCTTTGACTTTTTTAACGTTTGAAATATGTTTTATTTGGGCTTCCAAAATGGTATTTTTAAATAATGTTGATGCTACTTGCAAATTTTTGACCCTCACAACTTTTTCTTTTAGTAATGTTTAACTAATTTGCTCATTTTATCATAGTCTCTTTTTCAAATTTAAAAAGGCTACTACCGTAGTTTTACTTAGGGGTCTTTTTTCTAAAGTGTGCTGTGCGGTTAACGCATGTTTTATCATGTGGTAACTGTGAGCACAGGGGTTGCAGTAACAGTTATCATGTGGGCATGATAGCTACTGCATGCTAAAATGCATGCTAGTTGTCCATCGCATGATCGGGAAGGGAATTGGCCAGTTAGGGCGTAGGCATGGTGAGCACATTG
Organism: Ichthyophis bannanicus; assembly: GCA_033557465.1. Taxonomy (NCBI): domain Eukaryota; kingdom Metazoa; phylum Chordata; class Amphibia; order Gymnophiona; family Ichthyophiidae; genus Ichthyophis; species Ichthyophis bannanicus. The sequence continues at coordinate 14,867,773 of CM066036.1, read as the reverse complement.
CAGTTAGTAAAGGGGTATATATCATATGTTCACTGTTAATCTCGCAACTAGCGTGGGTGCACTTAATGATATCTCTATGGGTGGAGTTAGGTGTACCAACGTTAATTAAGAATGCCATTGCCATGTATCAGGGTAAAGTTCTGCGTGCTAAGTGTTGGGGACATGCCGGGCATGCCCTCAATACCACATGACTGTTGTACTTATTGCACATTATGTTTTGCTCTCAAAGCAAAATGTAAGTGAAGATCCCTGCCAGACTTTAGTAAAAGCATCTCTTTTCTTTCACCATCCAAACATTTCACCTACCATCCCACAGTGAACACATACTGTACAATACCATGTCCAACATTATGATAGTGACAAGTAGAAGGGAGACTCAACCATGTCAAAATAGAAAACCTAGAATATCAACAAACAGTCTATCTCCCCTAACCTCATCAATAAATCACCTTATACTCTTCCCTTGCAATTATTTCAATGCTAGAGCCCAGACAAATTAAAAGGACCTTGTTAGAGATTTAGGGGTATGTTTGCTAAACTGCGGTAATGTCACTCGCGTTAGGTTCCGTGGTAAAGGTACAGATGCCCATATAAAGGCGTGGGCAGTGCATCATTACAGCAAGCCGTATCAGCTAATGTACATTACAAGGCACCTTAGACTAACGCGCTGTAGAAGGCACCCTACAAGGCACATTGCAACGTGTCTTTTAAGGTGCCTTGTTAGGTGCCTTGTAAGGTGCCTTAAAAGGTGCCTTATAAGTAAGGTGCCTTATAAGGTGCCTTGTTATGTGCCTTATAAGGTGCCTTGAAAGGTGCCTCATAAGGCGCCCTATAGGGCTGCCTAGGCTAAGCGCCGTATTAGGCACCCTTGGACAAAGCACCGTAGAAGGCACCCTGGGCTATGGAATCATAGGTTAAGGTGGCCTAACAAGGTTATGGTGCCCTAGATTAGTGTGCCCTAAGGGCTGCAAGGTGCATCAGGATGACATGCATGACCTGTGCGGCACAGAGACAGATGTAGCCCTAACACTAGATAGAGCACTGAGGAAAGGCAATGAACAGGTGAGTGAAGGATGGAGAGCTGGGAGCTGCTGGACCTGCCATATCTACGGGCATCCCATGTGGCTGCCAGTACTGTTGACAAACATGGTGGGGGCAACTGTACCACAGCACAGGGTGTTGGCAGTGTAAAGTACTGGAAAGACAGTTGGTGGCAGACGATGGGAATACGTGTCCCCCAGTGGAGTCGGAGGTGGCAGGATAGTTACAATGATGGGTGGACAGAGGAGTGGTGGTAACACAACAGGAGCAACTGCTCGCAAAGTCTACTGGAAAAACACAAAAAGCGAGCAGGTATGGAAGTCACATGCACTTTATTAAAGTTGAAAAACCCCAATGCGTTTTGGCGATTGCCTTCATCAGGGGGCACTGGAGGACAACAAAACAATATAACAAAATAAATATCTTATAAGATATGAATTATAAAAACATAAAATTAAAAACATTAAAAGAGATATGTTATAAGAATAATAATTTATACAAGCATAAACATATATAAATGACCATACTTCATATGAAAAAGGACAAACCATCGTAATATAACAAAAACATAATGTACTTACAAGGAGTCTTAATCAATACACTAGATAGAGCGCATATAGTAGCACAGATGTGGCACAAGACCAATCGTGTGGTTGACAATGCTAAAAAATAATAAGGATGCCATTAATAACATAAATAAATTGATAGATAGTAAAAAAGGTAGTAAAATACTGAACATAAATAACAACAACAGGAGAACCCAGACCCAAAACGGAGTCATTCAAAAACTCTAAAAAGAACTTTTCCTTTGTAAGAAATCTTATGTGATGATATTTCCTCAAAATAAACATCCAATTAATGACTAATAAAATGCTAAGGTAGAGCATTCTTAAAAATATGGGTGTGTTACAATAGGGAGAAATCCCACCGCGGAGCTCAAACATTAAAGCGGCTCTATGTAACCATGCAAATGGGCACCAACCATACTGCAAAACAATTTAATACAGAATGTTAGAGGCTCCAAAATTGGATTGAGCATCAAACTATTAATATTTCAGCTAAAAACTTGAGTTCTTAGTAAAAGCAATTACCTTCAGCACTGACAGCAAGCTTGTAACAACAATTCCTGAGAACGCTGAAACTGGCGCGCTTTTAAGGTCAAAGGGTGCAGCGTGGTAAAATGCATATGTATGAACTGACATTAAAAAAAAAAAAAAGAAGAAACTTAATAATGCACCCCATTAAAATAAATTACAATCGTTGGAGAAAACAAGTTTACAGCAGGGACCCCGACTGTAAGTGTAGTGGACAAACCGAAAGTAAATGCAGTAAAACGGCACTTCTTAAAAGATGATTATTTTACAATAAGTACACCCAACACATAACCTGTAGGTCAACAATAAGTCTCTTAAGAAGTGTACATATAAACAACACTGTGAGGGAAAAATTCTTGTAAAAGACTTAGGGCCAAATAAGAACTTTGTAAAGTCCACCTTGTAAAGAGCTTGCATAGGCTGTAAAAAGGGCGCCAGATTTGAGTCCCGAACCCAAGGCTGAATTCCTAAACAGCTAATCCTCCATAAAAATTTAAAGGTCATAGGAGCTGTGCACAAAAATGCACCTTGTTTTGATGCACCCCCTGACCTTTAAAGTGTGTCAATTAGAGCTGTTGCTACAATTTGTGGGCTAGGCAGTCGCTTCCATCACGTTTTTAAGTTCATGGTTTGTGTGATCAAGTCAATGGTTAAATTATTTTGTTCTCTATGAGAGCAGATGATTTGTTACATCGCTTGTTTGCATTTTGTTTATATGTACACAATGTTGTTTATATGTACACTTCTTAAGAGACTTATTGTTGACCTACAGGTTATGTGTTGGGTGTACTTATTGTAAAATAATCATCTTTTAAGAAGTGCCGTTTTACTGCATTTACTTTCGGTTTGTCCACTACACTTACAGTCGGGGTCCCTGCTGTAAACTTGTTTTCTCCAACGATTGTAATTTATTTTAATGGGGTGCATTATTAAGTTTCTTCTTTTTTTTTTTTTTTATGTCACTTCATACATATGCATTTTACCACGCTGCACCCTTTGACCTTAAAAGCGCGCCAGTTTCAGTGTTCTCAGGAATTGTTGTTACAAGCTTGCTGTCAGTGCTGAAGGTAATTGCTTTTACTAAGAACTCAAGTTTTTAGCTGAAATATTAATAGTTTGATGCTCAATCCAATTTTGGAGCCACTAATATTCTGTATTAAATTGTTTTGCAGTATGGTTGGTGCCCATTTTCATGGTTACATAGAGCCGCTTTAATGTTTGAGCTCCGCGGTGGGATTTCTCCCTACTGTAACACACGCATATTTTTAAGAATGCTCTACCTTAGCATTTTATTAGCCATTAATTGGACATTTATTTTGAGGAAATATCATCACATAAGATTTCTTACAAAGGAAAAGTTCTTTTTAGAGTTTTTGAATGACTCCGTTCTTGGTCTGGGTTCTCCTGTTGTTGTTATTTATGTTCAGTATTTTACTACCTTTTTTACTATCTTTATCTATTTATTTATGTTATTAATGGCATCCTTATTATTTTTTAGCATTGTCAACCACACGATTGGTCTTGTGCCACATCTGTGCTACTGTATGCGCTCTATCTAGTGTATTGATTAAGACTCCTTGTAAGTACATTATGTTTTTGTTATATTACGATGGTTTGTCCTTTTTCATATGAAGTATGGTCATTTATATATGTTTATGCTTGTATCAATTATTATTCTTATAACATATCTCTTTTAATGTTTTTAATTTTATGTTTTTATAATTCATATCTTATAAGATATTTATTTTGTTATATTGTTTTGTTGTCCTCCAGTGCCCCCTGATGAAGGCAATCGCCGAAACGCTTTGGGGTTTTTCAACTTTAATAAAGCACATGTGACTTCCATACCTGCTCGCTTTTTGTGTTTTTCCAGAGGAGTGGTGGTGCCATGCAGATCAGGCACAGGCGAGGCAAGCATGAAGAGGCACAATGCAGGAAGGTACCAGCGCAGTACATGGGGTGGCAGCCTGCACGGGAAGACAGGATGCTACACAGCTGACAGACACAGAAAGATGGACCGAAGGCTTGTTGGCAACAGTGGTGAGGGTAGTATGGGCTGGCAGCACGGATCTGCAAAGATATGACTGTTACAGGCATGCAAAATATGTGAGTTGGACAGGTATGAAAAGAGGGAACAAAGAGGAATCAAACCCATGACCACTGCTTAGAATGTCATTGTACTAACCAGTAGGCTATACCTCTATGGCTTGTTGCAGAGCAATGGCTGGGTACAGAAGGACTGCAGGTCACTGCAGAAACCTTCTGCTCTGAGTGCCAGGATAGGGTAACCCCACCAGCACCCATGATGCAATGTACATGCAGAACAGCGGTCTACAGCTGATCACTAGATGGGGTCTGCACTTCTTTGGTACTGCAGCATGGTAAGACGGATTGACAGTGCGTGATACTGGCACAGAGTAACTACAGACCATGCCATTGTGCAGGTTCTGTGTTCACCCTGAAGGTTAGGATGGGCACCCAGCACTAGGTCCACAGTACATGTGGTGCTAGAGATAGGTCCTGCTGCACATCCCCATCACTGCCCGTGTGTGCCAGGTGTTCCTAGCAGTGGAACTGAAAGTACCTCTGTATCCTGCAGTCACATGTGGCCCTGTGGGGCTAGACACCACCCAGATTAGTGTGTGCCTGATGCTGGGGTCTGGTTGCCATGGGCACCTGTTATCAGGGCAGAGGGGTGTCTAGACTTGCATGAGGTGCATGTAGCATTGTCTCTATGGGTCAAAGTGGTATACACTATATACCCCAAAGGACCCACAATCACCCCTTCTGTAGATGAGGGAGTAGAGGGCCCGGTGCCTTAGTCCTGGCTGTTGGACAAGCAACCACAGTCCTGCTGGTAGAGGACAGCCCTCCAGTGCTGGTGGGCCAGAGCCATACCTATGACTGTGGCAATGGCCCACCAGCTATCCCGGGCTGGTGGGCCAGAGCCATACCTGTGGCAGTGGCAGACCAGCAGTAATGCTTGGGATAAGCCGGGGAAACCTCAACTACCCCACACCACAGTCTGCCACTCACCAGCAGACAGACTGCACCTGCAGCACCCTACAAGGTGTTCCAACCATGCACAGACTAACAGCAGACAGCCCACTAGGTAGTCCATAGTGCATGCTTACAAGGGAACCCTGTGCACCCAGAGGTGGGATGTACAGCACAGACACCAAGCAAGCATCTCAGTGATTGAGCCCCAGAACTGGGAACACGCAGGTATAACTGAAGACAAATAGAGTAGAGCACTATGTAGGAGGGTGAGAGTGACATCACAGCATGCCATGCTGTGGCCACCCTGTCCATACAGATGGTGGTCGGGCAATACAGTGTCCCAGCCATTGCCCTACAACCTGTGCAGATGCATCCTGCCAACCCGCCCTGTCCAGGCCATACCCACAATACCTTGCTCCTCATTATGCACATTTGCAGGCTAACGCTGGTAACAGTGGGACATTGTGGGCCCAGAGCGGTGTAGGCAGTCACAAAACAACTGATAGGCACACACCCCTATTGTAGCATTGTGCAATGATAGGGGTGGTTGGCAATCCTGCTTGCCACACTGGTCCTGATCACAGTGCCAATATTGGAGGGGGTGGTAGTAGTAGTGCTCTGCTGATAACTGCAGCTCTGTGCTGGGGCCAACAGCCTGACTCTCCATGAAGCTTTGGATAGTGGAGTCTGTGTGTGTGTGGGTGTTTTGACCCCTGTTTGACATGGCTTTGGGGTTTACACATGTTGATGGTGTATCTGCATTGTAAGGTAGAATGTGGGGAAATACTCTGTAGGATCCACAGCTGGGCCTTGAACCTGTGACTTTCTGCATATGGACACACTGGCTGTTTGTACTGCACCACACTATTGCCACAGAGGAGTAATGGTCCCTGGGGTTACCCTTACTTTCCTCAGGCAGACCATTTCTGTTGCACTGCACACCATGTACTGGTACAGGGCATGGCCTAGGTCCACTGCAGGTGGGTGGCACTGCTCCCTCCAGCACAAACACCCCCCTCCTTCCATGCCGACATGACCATATGCTGTCGGTGCTGGTTGTGCGTGGTCCCGGACCATCCACTGTGCATATAGACAGGTGCCTAGGGTGAGGGGTCTGGGGTGGTGAGGCATACATGGACATCCACACATCCCCCCATCACTGTCTACCAATGTTATGTCCCTTCCACATGGAGGAGTGATGGCTGGGGGGATGTCAAGCTGGTGCTCTAGCAACTATTGCCTAGGGTGGACTCGGTAGATGTAGGTGGAGTGTGTTGTTACTGCCGACTGTGGAAAGGCTAGTGTATGCACCTCAGGTACAGTGTACCCAGTTTTGCCTACTGGGTGTATATATGTTTCCGACAATGTATGGGCACACCCTGCAATGCCTTACAAAGGGATGCCGTAAAGTGTGTTCAGTTAGCTGGGTCTACGAACTGTTTGGGACCCATCCTGGGTGTGTTCTCCAGACCCTTGTTAGTGTGGTCCACAGATGTGCACTGCTTGCCCTATTATAGGCATAGTGGTACCTGTGTGACCTTTGGGGTACTTGCTGGGTAATGTCCCCTGGATGGGACACTGTGGAACACGGACTACTGGGCATGTTTGTCCCTGGTCAGCTGCTGTCCTGCTGATTTCCAGTTTATATGTTCCTATGTGCCACCTGAGCGATGGCCTAGTTCACCCTGTGCCCCAGCTGCCCCCACTGCATCTCCTGCCTGCAGTCCCCCTATACCCCATTTGCACCATCACCAAAGTGGCCTTTCAGATGGAGCAGTACTATCACCTTTCTCGGGCTCCCTGCCTAGGCTGTACATTTCTGACACTTAAATGGTTTCTCTCTCCTGCAAATGTGCATCTAACTGCAGGTTTTAATTTGCGGTATGATTCAGCCCTTCAGTTCAGCGTGTTAGTGTGCAGGGGGCTTCTCCCATCCCACTCCCTACCCATTGACCCCTGCTCTCTGCCCTCTCTCCTCCCTCTGCGGTGTGTACTGCGCCGTGGAACGCTTCCGCACGGGTTGGAACATTACTACGCGGTAAAGTTATGTTACTGCATGGGAACGTTACGCACCGTGCAGCAACGTTACCTAATGTGTGGTAACGTTACCTAACGCGCGGTCTGTAATGTTACCGCAGTTTAGTAAACATACCCCTTAGTAGAAGACAATCAAATTTGGTTTGCATTCATACTTGAAACATGGTTAACAGCCTCAGAGCACCCATTTCTACACCTGCGTTGTCCTCCAGGATACAATATCATTCAATGCCTTGAAAGAACAGAAAGGGAGGTGGTCTGCCATCATCTACTGCTAATTTCTCAACCTAAGACAACATTATCACAACTATTCACCTAGTCTAGAAGCAGTATTCTTTAAAATTTAAATATAACAGAACGAACCCATGGGACTCTAACTTCTGCACAGACCACCAAGTCCTTGGTCCCAATCAACACAAGAAATACTAGATATAATTGCCAATCATAAGAATATAACATAAGAAGTTAAGAAATGTCATACTGGGTCAGACCATGATCCATCAAGCCCAGTATCCTGTTTCCAACAATGGCCAATCCAGGACACAAGTACCTGGCAGGTTTCCAAAAAGGCACACAGGTTCCACAATGCTCATCCTGGGATAAGCAGTAAATTTCCCTGGTCCCCTTTAATAATGGTTTATTGACTTTTCTTTCAGGAACTTGTCCAAAACGTTTTTAAACCCAGCTACACTACAAGCTTTTACTATATTCTCCGGTAAAAAATTTCAGAGACTGATTACATGTTGAGTGAAACAATATTTTTTCTGATTAGTCTTAAATGGGCTACATTATAGTCCCCTAGTCTTTCAAATTTTAAGGAGTAAACAACTGATCAATGGGATATGTTTACTAAAGGGCGCTAACGTCGCAGCGGCGGAATTATCGTGTGATAAGGTACGTTATCGGGTGATGAAGGCGCGTTATCGCACGATAACGTACCTTATCGCACGATAACGCGCCTGTGGCATTAAGGCACCTTAACGCTGTGAGATCCGGCGCTAAAGGGCAGAGGAAGGCTTCCCAGAGGGCAGAGAGAAGGGGTCAATCGGTGGAGAGTGGGAGGGGAGAGGCTCCAGGCACACTAATGCTGTGGAATCTGAGTCTGATCACTAACGCCAGTGAAACCCTCGCGTTAAGGCACATTTGCAGGAAAGAGAAACCATTTACGTCAGCAATGTACAGCAAAGCCAGGGAAACTGCAAAAAAAGTGATAGTTGTGATACATGTGCATGGCACAAAAGGGCAAATAAACATAGAAAATGACCTGAACAAAATGAAAAATCACCATAACCAAGCTGGCCAATAGTGATATTAATGGTAAAAATAAAAAAAAAACACTACTGAGAAAGCTCCAAAAAAAAAGATATTAATTTTGGAAGGGTCTATGCTCTGTCCCCCTACAAGGTGAATGATCCCACACTGAAATAGTGCTGATCAAGGTGTTCCCTTTTTATTGGACAGGTTGCTTATGGCATACACATGTGCGGCAACAGCAAGGTGGGCATGTCGGAAAAGGGCAACTGTACAGATGCTTGAAAATGGCACACAGAGGGCTGCAGGCGGCACATGCTGTGGTGCAGCTGGGGCACAGTGCGGACTAGGGAGATGCCTAAGTGGCACATAGGAATGCTGAAACTGTACAGCAGCCAGACAGCAACTGATGAGGGCCCAACATGGGCATGAGTGTGTTTCTCACAGTGTCACAGGGAATAGTACCCTGAAGGTACCTCCAAGGGCACAGAACATTGGCAGGCAGTGGTGGGGGGGAAGCATGGATGTCTATGCAGACATCCCAGATCCCGCACCAGATCCCGCACCATAGGCAGCCGCCTACCAGCACACTGGATGGCCTGAGACTGTGCACCACCAGCAAAGGGGCAAGTCAGCATGGTGGCAGAGGGGTACTGGTGACGGAGGGGGCAGTGGCATCTGCCCACAGCAGACCATGGCCTAGCCCCGTTTAGGTGGGTGCCATGCACTGCAACAGAAAGGCTCTGTCTGACGAACAGTCATGGTATCCCCAGGGAATGAACCATCCGTGTGGTGCAGTACACACAAGCAGTGTTTTCAGGAGCAGAAAGTCACAGGTTCAAGTCCCAGCTGTGGCTCCTGCCAACCCAGTCCCCATATTTCACCGAGTACCAAACCATGGTAATAAAGACCGAACCTTTATTGCAGATAACATAAACATGCGTGAAACGCCTATATTTTACCCTACAGAGCACAGACACCATAAACATGTGCAATGCCTAGAGCAGAGTTTCCCAAATGCAGTCCTGGAGGGCCAAAAATCATTCAGGTTTCATGCTGTCTCCAATAAAGATGCCTGTGCTGCATATCTATGCGCCGCCCTATGGTATGCAAATTTATCTCATGCATATTCATTAGGGACAGCATGAAAACCCGAACAGTGTTTGGCCCACCAGGACCGGAGTTGGGAACCTCTGCCCTAGAGCAGCGGCCAACAGGGGCAGAAACACCCGCACCCACAGGCTCCATTATCCAAAGCCTCATGGAGAGGCAGGATGTTAGGTCCTGCGCACAGCAGCATCTCCCAATACTAGCACTTGCATACCTTAGCAATGCCGCCCTAAACCTGGGAATACGTTACACAAATATCAAAAGGTTGCTATGATTAATGACAGATAACAATTCCCAAGTAAAGCACAATTTGCTGATTGAGCTGCATCATAGCAACCATTCTCATGTCTGTGGAGTGTGTTTCAGGTCTGGTTTTTGGCAGTGTTTACCACCCTGGGGAGTGACTCCAACAGTATTGCATACCATAGCCATGCCTGCACTGTGCCCAGTACTGGTGCAGTAACGAGTCAGAAACCGTGGCAGGGGGTTCAAAAGTAACCTTTATTGATCCACGGATAAGGAGCGCCAAACCCAACACAGGCCGTGTTTCGTACACCACTTCCTCAGGGGTATAGGCTCACTATAAAATATACATACATGTGAAACCAACAGCAAACAGATATTATTGTGTAAACATGAAAACAGATAAATCATGTTATGCCACATTAAATGAATAAATAACTAAAATAAATCATTTAAAAATTAAATGTGAAAATTATAACTAGACCACTTAATAATAATAATAACAAATAATAATAATAAATAAATTAAAATGTAATTAAAAACATATAAACACTCATAGGGGCATGTTTACTAACAGGCCGGTAAAGTGCGGGTCGTGGTAGAGTGAGTGTGCCGTATAAGGAGTGGGCGTTCCGTCCTGAAGAAGAAAAGCCGTGATTGACAGATGCGCTAAGGTGCGCGGCGCCCGTGTGCGCTCCGCACCTTACCGCAAATGAGAGCCGAACGGGAGGCATATGTGTCGCGCTGATCAAACAGAAGGACAGAGCCACAGCACAATGGTTGAAGCACTGACCAATGGTGCAGGGAGCAGGGGTTCGAAACCACACAATGCGCAATGGCTTGCTGAGGTGTTAGTTTATGAGGCAGAGGAATACTGGGCCAAATAAAGCAGCCCGCTGAGTTTTGTTTTGGCTCACATCAAAACTGGATGGGATAAGGAGGCGCGCTGATGTCTTTATGCGACATTTGAATACTGGGCGGCATAAAGCGTCGCGCTGATGTTATCTGGCGGCATATTACTACTGGGCGGCATAAGGCGGTGCGCCGGTTATGGCGGCAATCGCATAATGGAAGGTATAAGTGGGGCGCTGATGTGCAAACAGAAACCCAGAGCCACAGCACAATGGTTAAGGCAGTTACCAATGGTGCAGGGATCAGGGTCCGATCCCCCACAGTGCACAATGTAGACAGCTGCCTGAGGTATGTTTATTATAGGAGGCATAGAAATAATGGACATCATAACGCGGCACGCAGTTGTTTGTGACGCAAGGTAATACTGGCTTGCATAAGTGGCGCATGGATGTTAAATTAGAAGAGCAGAGCCACAACACAATGGTTATAGCTCCCACCAATGCTGCAGGGATCAGGGGTTCAATCCCCATAGTGACTAATGCAGACTGCTGTTTGCTGTGTAATGTTAGGAGGCTGATATATAATGGGTGGCATAAGGCGGTGGTATGCTGGGCAGAGAGCGTTGCACCACTGTTTTCTGAGTCATGTCAATACTGAAAGGCATAAGTGACGTGCTGATGTGCAAATCAGAGAGCAAAGCTGCAGCACAATGGTTACCACACCAACCAATGCTGCAGGGATCAGGGGTACGATACCCAACAGTGCAAAATGAAGATAGCTGGCTGAGGCAGTAGCTGTTAGGGGTAATATTGTTTTAGGAGTACCTTATTGTATATTTGTAGAATCATAACTGATAGCAAATACACTCTCAAAGCAGTGTAACAGAACGTCGCCCATAGGTTAATGCAGAGGGCACATGTGAAAATGCAATGTCCGCCATGGCACCCTACAATGTTGGTGAAAGTGTAGCCAAGTGTGCTATATGAGGCAGGGTAAGGTGAGAGCACTGTCCCAGATGGCAGCAGTGTGCATTGTAACGTATGGGAAATGTAAGTCGGTGTGTTGACCAAGGTCTGCCATACCTGATTTGGCAGGGAGGGGCTGCAGACAGGGGCAGGCGACTGATATGAACAGGGGAGTAGAGTGTATCTTATCTTGTAAACTGCCCTATTCCCGTTGGAGTACTACAGCTCCATTAAACTCATGCTCTGGGGAAGAAGCCAATACTCCTCTGTTGTGAATGCTGACAACTTGTGCAGATAGTGAATGATGGAGGGGTGTTCATGGTTTGAATGTTCCAGTGAATAAGGTTGGCAGAGGTATGTCAACTGTCTGTGTGCAACTGTACAGCAATCTGTGATGCTGTCTCAAAAGAACTACCCCCTTGTGCCAGATATTAATGCACCTTTTATGGTGTTTCAGAAGGCACACACGTTGCTAGGAAATGAAAACCTCATTCTCCACAAAGGCCATGTGGAAAGGCTGTCAACTCCCAAGACACTATTGTATGTAACCCATAAGCTGTGTCAATCAAAGGCATGGCAAAAGATGCCCCAAGGATGTAGAGATGAACCCAGAAACGTAACCAACTAGCACTAACATCCCTCAGTTGGAATGGCAAAGGAGGTATGTGGCAAACCCACACGTAACACAAGCACTGCACAGAGCTAAAACACAAAAACAATACAAAATTAAAAGAGGGATGAAGATCAGTTGCTGAACTGCAGAAATCATCCCCATCCCATGTGGCACCCATTAAAATGGACAAACATATTCTGGCTAAGTACAGTCATGCACAGAGTGATGTTAATGTACCGTGCTATAATGACTGTGTGTGAAAGAGGATGGTAAGATGTGGCCAGCAGAGGAGGCTCAAATGGCAGAATAGGTGACATATCAGGATGACTGTGGAGTAAAAGTGCTATGCAGAGCACACACAGGAGAGGCAATCAGGGACAGCTGCAATGCTGGAATGTGTAGGAGGCCAGGATGTGGGTTATCAGCATGCACATCAGGGTAGGATGGCACACAGTTGCCATTACAGAACATTGTATGGAAGGATGGGTAACAACCCAGTTGAGGGTACAATATGCTCACAGCACACATCAGTACATATATGACCCTCAAACAAATGTTAAACACCTTTTATGGAAAAGCATACAAATATAAGACACCACAGAGGAAGCACACTAATGACCACTACCACAAATCACAATGGCTAAACCGGCATGCCACACCAACAATGTGAGCTCCTTAGCAAAGACTGCAGAAAGAAAGAGTGCAGTCCATGAAACAAACCACCTGCTGACTGTCAGGACAAGCAAACACCAAAAAGTAAGCATGATGAAATGCACATGCAGAGCTGCTAATTACTCATACAATTGCAGTCTGTATTTGTGATGTGGTGCACATGTGCACACACAATGAAATGTTCTGCAGTGGATACAGCATGCAAAAGAGGGGAAAAATATACCACAAGGGCAACAGAGGACGGTATGTGGATCATGTTAATAATTTGGATCAGGACATGAGAAAGTTCCACATGTAATCAGGTGTAACACACAACACCTGAATCACAGAAAACCAAAACCCCCTGCTGTGTTGCCATGTAAACACCCTAAAGTGGGACACCTCTGAAAAAAAAATAATATGTGATGGCTAAGCAGCACACAGGATGCACCTTGACGTACAGTGAGGAGAGAGAAGGGTGTATGTAGAGGTGAGGAACCTGCTGTTACCTCATGGTACAGTCAGCAGATTAGAAAACAAAGGATATAGCACATGTGCTAATCAAAACAAAAAACTACAGAGTATAAACACATGACTGTAGCCACTCCCAGAAACAGTACACTGAGTACACAGTAACACACTGAGCACACTGAGCCAAGCATACTAAGCACACTGTGTGGCAACCGTGAATACCCAGTGAGGTTACATGTGTCTGCCAGATACACAGCTGTCACTGTACAAGGATGCGAGCACAGGTGGCACATGTACATGTGTGGCAAATGGCCCCAGACAAGTGTTAATGTGATCAAAGAGAGAAGGACTAACCTACTGTTAACAAAATGGCCTTGGACCCAAGCAAACACTGATCAATTCCCACTAGCACCCCATGTGGCCTAGGTCAAGTCATGTAACCCCTCATTACCGTGGAACAAAGACCAGTTAATCCTCATCCAATGATATTGACAAAATAAACAATGCAGTCCCTGGGTCACAAAGACGCAGGACTGATAAACAGGCAATGCAATGTGTGCCTTTGTATCACCCTGCTCAATTACCAAAAGAGCCACATGTATGTGGAATAAATATCTTTATTTGGTTTACACATCACAAATAGTGTAGTCAGTGACATCATAATATGAAGGTGAGTGCATCTCTGATGGAATATTGAAACCCCTCTAATAGGGCATAAATCTAACTCACACAGAAAAGTTAATTCATCCACCACAAATGAAGAGCATGAGATATAATGTGCAGCCACTGCATACAATGCACTGGGCAGCAGACCCCCAGCCCCTACCTGATGCTGCATGCTGCAAAGGTGTAATGCACATATGAGTGCATGTAGAGAGTTGGCGCTGCATATTGAGGACACAACACACATCATGTGTCCCTCAAACCATATCCATCTTGCAACACAGGAGACAACCAAACCAAACAAGCCTATGTTGAGAAAAGTTTTTATTGTGAAAATCACGCTGGGAAAGTAATGTGTGAGGTCTCACATAATGTCTGAGCTAGGAATCAAAGCTGCAACAATGTAGACACAAACGCTCCTCAAAATCACAATGAGTATATGCAACAGGTAGGACAGGCACATGAACACAAACACAATACAAACTCAACTACCTTCCCATACCTATACATATACCACCATGAAGGAGGTGGCCCTGCAACCTTTTCAGAGTATACAGTGTTTGGCCACATATAACATAATACATGGAATGCACAATTGACGAAGTGCAACGGTGACCCACATTGCCACACTGCAAACATCATGTCGCAATGTGAGTGTCCCTACCACAGGGCATAGCCTGGACTGTGCACATGGGAAATGCAAGGTGTTGACATACATGCAGACTGTCACGTCTGCACATCCAACAAACACAATAAGCAGCATCTGAACAAGGAAATGAGGGCCAAACATCCTATACGGAGCCACAAAGAAGTCTGAGGTCCACATGTTTTGTCTCACAAACATAGTCCGTCATATGCAAAAGCACCATCCACAGTGCAACATGAGACAGTGATGCCACACATGCACGTAAACACCCTTGTCACATTGACCACATTAATTAAAGATGGTCGTGTGTCCAAAATCATTGTTGAGGTAACACTTGTAGCATGTGCATGTGGAAAGCAGGTGGACATACACAATAGGAGTGCTCCATCGTTGGCTGTATGGCGCAAACATGGGTGTATGCTTGATTAGGAAGAAAAAGATGAGGGTATCCTGGGTGGCATGTCACACCCAGGGCCAAAACTTAACAATACTAAAACTGTGTTCGAATGGATCAGCTGCACTATCCATGTCATTTGCTGCTGCACACGGGGGGAACACTGCCAAAAGTAACAATACTATGTGCAATCCAACAGGTGAGGTTAATAGTGTTCCACCAAATATGGCTAGGAATAGTCAAGCGTGACATGTCAACATTCCACTGTCTTTGAAAGTTCATGTGTGTTCTCAACAATGAGCAGGACTCCCTGCAGAAACATCACACAAACAGTGCAGAGAACACCTCTGTAATGGAGAATTAAGTAGCTTAATAGTAATACTGTCCATCGCAGTCATATGTCGCACTTGCAGAGGTAAAACATCCAATGGGCCACTTTCTGGTGTAAAATGTCTATGGTGTTGTTTCTTCAAAAGGTGGGTGATGGTGACACCAGATGCACTGTAATAGATGTGTCCGGTATGTACTCAGCCCTGTGTCATGAGAGGATACGTATGTTCTTGTTAGCCACCTATGAAAAACACCACACAATGCACACCGTTACACCTTTGCAAATGCACAAGAAAGGTATGTGAAACCACACAGTACATTACTCAACAAAACATTGGTGATGACATCATTAATCCTAAACACACACATGGGTAAAACATGGGTATGGTCATGTCCATGCTCCTGTCACACAGGTGTGTCACAGCTACACACGACATGCATCTGTTTATGTGCACATAGAGGAAACATTATATGCATATAAGACAATTATGAATCATCAACAGGTAAACATAGATACAAATCTGCAATTAACAAATGTGCAACTTACCTTGTGTGTGCATCAGGTGTATGTCAGCAATCCCATGAACCACTACACAGCAATAAGAGGTGACAGTGAAGGCAGAGAATCTCAGCAGTCCATGTACAAACAAAAGGTCAAGCCGCTGCTGATGCATGTCCACATTATGGTCATATCTGAAAATAAATAAAGGTGAACATCAGTGGTGACTCAGAACACAAGACACATTTTGTCGCACACCACACAACACATGTTGATAATACGCATAAGGTAAACAGCACTACGGAACACATACCACAGTCACAACTGCCCCCCAGGTGCACAGTCCCCTCACAGTACATGATAATGTACTATGCCTGAAGAGTGTCTCATCACACAGGCAACCTGTAATCACCCACACACAAAGTATGCATATTTCTGCATTCCAGCTGCA
Organism: Ichthyophis bannanicus; assembly: GCA_033557465.1. Lineage (NCBI taxonomy): Eukaryota > Metazoa > Chordata > Amphibia > Gymnophiona > Ichthyophiidae > Ichthyophis > Ichthyophis bannanicus. Next base: position 14,851,462 of record CM066036.1, on the reverse strand, counting down.
ACACATGGCCTGTATGTGTCCAAGTGGACCTTTAGACATATAAAGGCCCCGTGAACCGGCAATAATACCCTGTTGTTGGCTTATGGTACAATGTTGGGGTAGGGAGCAAGTGGAGGCAAACCAAATACAAACCTTAAATACACACACATGCAGATATGCTGTAACTGTCACATATACAGTGTGGCACAGGACATGCTGAACACAAACACATGGGGATATGTGTGACAACAGCAAGGGATGGGTGATGGAGCCTGAAGTGAAACACAAAACAACACACCATCTGCCCAATATGATGGAGCAATGAAGATATGTTTTCCACATGACCCCAGGCACACACAATCTCCCTGTACATCCACCTACCCCAACGCAAAGCATATTGGGTGATGTTCAGTCACATGCCAATCCAACACATCAACAGCATCTGAATAAACTATGTCCTGTGCATTGGGAAACACAACAGTAACAAACATATGTCATGTTCTACAAGAGTATCACACACTGCACCTTCCTGTCCACAACTCTCATACCCCACACCATCACCTAATGTCTGACTGCTCCCTATCACAATGTATAGATCATTCACATGTGAGAGGCAGCACAGAGTTGTAGGAGGCTATCCTCAGGTGTCCATAATCAATCCTGTCCCCATCGTACCTCTGTGTTGTTGTACAGAAAGATCAACAGACATGTCAGAAACCACCATGTTTGCATCTCACCACAAAGTACAGACGAGTCACACAGATCCACTATATTGGCAACAATGCCCCCTATCTTTGTGTAGGGGTGTGTCAATGTTGAATGCTAAGTCGCTTACAATTCTGGAAACACATATGGAATATGCACGAGTGTCTCATGTATGCAGGGACCAAATACATATCCTGGTGTGTAGATGTCATACCTTGAATCATAGTGACAGCTATTTGCTGATGATCTCCACAGATAGCTGTCAATGTGTGCGTCATGTCATTAAAAACACCAATGGCATGTATATTTTTTACGCAAACCATGATGGCTGCATGCCATCACACTGTGTGTCATTGAGAATGTCAACGCATGGATAGCCAATATGTGTACCTCAGAGAAACAACTCTCACATATGTCTGGTTTTCCTTGCCAACATAATCCTCCCCTTCCCTGTCCGACTATCTATGCAATCTATGTAATGTGGACTGTACTATCCTACACTACTCACATACCCAGCCTGTAGCTGAGGCATGATGGCATATGTTGAGAATTTATCAGCAAGATATGCCATGTACTCCCTGAGAATCCTGCACAACCATAAGCCACCAACACATTCTGTGCTCATCCTGCCCACTGTAACAAACCCATTGATGATATGGGGTAGGTTATCCTCTGTATCTGTGTACATATGTAGCACTGTACGTAAGGTCAATTCGCCTACATGTAAATGTGGCAATACTACCTCTCTGGCTGGACAATGCTCAGATCCCCATCCTATAACATGTCCATGTCATGGCTTTCTGGTGCAGTATACATTCCAACACACTGTAGGGTGACATTAACACCCTACACATAGATACCCTAATATCCGCAGAAACCACTACTAAGCATCTGTCCTGTGATATGTATGTCCTGATACGGCCATAATAACAAAGCATCACTTAGCCAGCTGACAGGAGTGTAAGAACCAAATGTACACCCCAAAGGTGAAACATATAAATTCAACCCACTGGACTAATGTCCCCAAACGTGGACTAGTCTCACACTGTGAACATCTCACCATATGGCTAACACTGTTCTCCACCCATATCATCACAAAACATCATTTGTGCTCAACAACAACAGGTGCTAACACAGGCAGCCACTAACTGTAAATTTAACCTTAAAAATCACACACAGCCGTATGAGCAACCACCCACATCATCTGGCACCAAATGCTGTTGTGTACTGGCCACATTGTTTGTGCCTCACACATGCCTATATGTGAGTTGTGAATTAGCACTAAAATACTAATGTGTTGTTGCATACAAATCATATCCTGACATAAACTATAACTGCTGTAAGCATAACACACATAGGATTAAAAAGCTGTGTGGGTAGGTAATACGCACATGAGAAGATCTCTCCAATCAACCTCCGTCTGACTGCTGTGCCATCCTGTGTGTCACCACTGGCACGTACAGGGGGGCACATTGGATCTTGCTCCAGATCCTCATTAATCTCTGCAGGGATATTGTGCCTGAGAGCAATGTTGTGCAGGATGCAACAGGCTATGATTATCTCTGCAACAGTCCTTGGCTTATATTGTAAGGCCCCGCCTGACCTATCCAGACACCTGAAGCGACTTTTCAACACGCCAAAGGTACGCTCGATGACTGAGCGGCTGGAGGCATGGGCCTCATTGTACCTCCGCTCTGCACGTGTCCGTGGCTGACGTACAGGGGTCAGCAGCCAGGGGCGACACCCATATCCTGCATCACCTTGGAAATAAAAAGAAATGTGCGTGTCAATATTCAACAGAACTGACATATGTTAAGATGTAGTAACCCTACACAAAACAAATCCTGACATCAACATATAACTGAACAATTAATGAGCTTTAAAAAACACATATGCTGTTAGAAAAGGAACACATAGCCTAGAAAGTAAGTACATTCATGGGAAATACCCCAACAGTTCCATCTATACTGTAACATATTGTGTGTGTGTGTGTGCGCGACATGGGTATTGTAATGCATGTACTGTCCACATTGGCACCCCTGCCAATGAGAGACGATAGTAACGATTCACGTGTCACATGTTCATATTGTATGTCTGAACAGTAACCTAGGTAAAATATGCTGGCATGAGAGGGTGGGAAAAAAACAGAACATGTATGCCATGGAGGCTGGTGATAATGTGAACCATATCACCTAGATGCATCCTGTCCTGTACGGGCAACATATCTAGATCTCATACTCTGTGTCCTTATGCTGTATATTGCTAAACAGAAATTGTTTAAATACCAATCCTGTGCACTGTGTCTATACTGGGAACATCCCACTGAAGGTGGGGTCTGCAAACCTGCACACTGTACTACTCATGTCCTAACCTCATAGAGATACACATCGGTACATTACCGTCATGTGTAGCTGAAAACAATACAACTCTGTATGCACACACATAGCCCACAGCTTTAGGCATCCCCTTTCAAATATGTTAAACTACATGAGGATCACTGGCCAATATGTGGCTAAATCATGATCATCTACAGTAGGCCAAGGTACTAGCACCAAATATACTTCGTTACACCCCTGCTGTGACATAGGCCAAATGCGTGACCATACATATCCACACGAGTGGTGCTAGCTGGAAAGGGCAAAAGCATACATCAGATATTCCCAAACACCCCCTCATATTATATACTGGCTCCTGGGTAGCAACAACAGTCCAGAGTGAGTGTGTGAACCCAACACACACATGAGAAGGGTTACCTGTATGGATGAGCAATTAGCACAAGGTTAAATGACATACAAGCATTATTTGGCAATGACCCATCATGATACGTGCATATGAGGGCCAAACCCCCCCCCCCCTCAGAATGTGTGCAGTTGATATTACCACACACTATGAGGTATTGTGCAACAGCCTAGCCACATGCACAGGGGTGTTGTCACCTGCACACCCTGTGAATGTCAGGATCATATAATGCTAGGAGTCTGATGGTCTATGTTTGTTTGTAGCTGCTGTATGTGTACGTCTATACCCCTGTAATAATCTAAACATACAACAGTCCCCAAACAAACATTGCTCATATGTTGATCTAAGTTTATGGTTTTAAACGAGTTTGCTAGCTATGTGAGTAGACATAAAGAAAGTTACAAACACATACATACATTACGACACATGACATACTCACCCAGCAAAATACAGTCCCCATAACGTCTGCCCTCAAATTGTGTGAAGATTGCCGAGTGATGCAGGATATAGGAGTCATGGGTGGACCCTGGAAACCTAGGGACCACATTCAGAATATGCAGATTAGCATCACATACAACCTGAACATTCAGGGAATGGTAGTGTTTGCGGTTGCGAAACGCCACCTCCCTGTCTCTAGGCGGGACCAGGGCAACATGTGTGCAATCAATAGCTCCCATCACATGTGGTATCCCTGCTAATGTCTCAAAGGCCTGGTTCAGGGTCCCCCATTGTTGCCTAGTGTGGGGAATGGCTATGTAATTCCCCACCCGGCTGACCATGGCACGCAGTACTTGGTGGAGACATCGTGAGAAGGATGGGCGGCTCATGCCACCCACTGCAGCCACAGATGACTGGAAACAGCCAGAGGCAAAAAAATGTAAAGCAGCAAGGAGCTTGACTAAACCTGGTATTGCATGGGACCGATCAGTCAGGGGCTCGAGGTCAGGTCTTAAATCCTCATAAAGCTCCCTAATAGCCCTTGTGCTCAGTCGGTACAGGGAGATGACCTGGTCCTCACGCATGCCCTGGAGCTGTGCCCTGGGCCTGTAGAGGCGTGGCTGCCGAGCCTGCACCTCGGCACGCCTTCTGTGCCGTGAACGCACAGCACATGGCTGGACCACCTCCACAGCTGCAGGTCTGAGTTGCTGCGGGACTACACCCATGCCCTGTGCTGCAGCCCCGTGGACACCATCTCCCCTGTCCGGCAACCGCAGCATCTGCCCACCACTCAGGACACATGCATAAGCATATATTGCTGCCATAAACTCCTCCCGTCCCACTACCGAAACACACTCTAACAACCACACAAACTCTAACAAACACACAAAACACACTATACAGTATCCAAAAGTAAAAACAACAACTGACAATACACACACAACACAATATAATAGGCAATACAAACACCAATACAATCCGCTAGTACAACTGCATAGACTTTCGTTCTTCTCCACACCAACCACACTCCTCCTGCTCTTCCTCTACAACCCTCAACGTGGGTAATGTTGTGCTGGTAATATATGTTATTATGGGGTGTGTGGTTTGCGCACACTGCGCATGCGCAGTTGATCGCATGCGATGCCCGTTGGTGGCACGCATGCGCCACTCTACGCATGGGCGTCGGTCAGTGAGTGCCCACACGTATGTGCGCCGGCGTGAACATGCGCACAAAACACAGACACCCATGCGGTAGTCGTTGTAGTGCGCATGCGTACTGCGACACATGCGCAGTACAGTGTCTCAGGGCGCATGTGCGTTTGTCCGCGTACGGCCACCCATGCGTTGGCGAGCACGCGCCCAACGCACGAGCGTCACGCCCGCCCAATTGCGCATGTGCAATGGAAGACACATGGCAATACACTATAAATAGGCCTGCACACGTGCATCACGTTGAGGGTTGAGAAAGGAGTCACAGTTAGAGAGAGAGGGTGTCATAGATAAAGTCTGAAACAGAGACAGTGGTGGGACTACTGCACAGGAAAGAAGCACAGTGAGGGATAACAAAATCTATAGGTAGAGAGGCTGTGGTGGGAGTAGTCCAGAGGAAGGAGGGAGAGAGTCAGTCCAGGGAGTACGGCAGCGGAGAGAGGCAGAGAAAGATAGTCAGGAGCAGAGTAGATTCCTCACCTTGTGCTAAGATAATATTTCTGTTCCCTTTGTTAATGTGTCCTTTACTGTGTCCTGTACTGTAACATTCTGTAAGTCTGTATTGCATGCTGTGTATTGGTCTGTTTTGTTTAAGTGAGTGCTGTTCTGTTGAAAGGAGCATTTAAAACATACAGAGATGGAGAGAGAGAGGGAGAGAGACGGTGAGGGTGAGGGTGAGGGTGTGGAGGATGTGTCCCAACCTGTGGTGGGTGATACACCGACGCTACAGACTGCACATCCTAGGGAGGGACATGCAGGACCATCTTTTGGGCCACAGCCTGCACAATATGTCCAAACTGGGAAGAGAAAAAGGGTACCTGTGCCTGGTCCACAGCGAAAAAGAGCTCTACGCTTCAGTGATAGAGAGAACTATATCCTACTCTCGCATGTAATTGAAAACTATGACCTCTTATTTGGCAGGCTCAGCAGTCGCACAACAGTGGCCACCCGAATGGCAGTATGGGAGGAGGTGCGTGCTGCAATTGCAGAGGCAGGGGGCCCCACAAGGGATGTTGAAAGCCTCAAAAAGAGGTACTCGGATATAAAAAGAGGGGTGCGCCAGCACATGGTGGCTGAAAGACAACATGCGCATGGCACAGGTGGTGGGGGCCCTTTTATCCCATCACTCACACCATTGGAACAAGAGCTGGCAACACGTTTGGGCCACATCTATCTCCGTGGACTGCCGGAGGCCCTTGACACGGCACATCCTGACGCAGGTATGTATAGTAATTGCCAGGTTCACAATGTCCCTTCAGTACACATCATTCAGCTGCACAGACACTCCCATACCTGTGACCCAATCCACACCATGTTTAAAAAGTGGTGTCACATGTGTGTGTTATGGCCATGCACAAACTGTGTTGTTGCCATGCCCTGTCACAATATTACATATGTGTCCCTCGAAAACAGCAACCTCCCCATCTGTTTCCAAAACTACACACAACAATTCCTATCCAACCTGCACATCTGTGATTGCAAAGCACCATATGATTTTGTGGCACACTAATCAGGTAACGTGTGTGTGACATACTATTTGCACAGTGCTACATGTGCTTCTCAGTGGGCCACAGGTGCTGGCTACATGGGATCCACGGCACAATGGGTCACAGCCAAACATATCCAACAATGAGCATATAGTATGTCTAGAGACAATATTTCAAATGCATAATTAAACATAAACAGGCAATGTATGGTCCAAACAAGTGTAAGGGTGATGTATTCTCACACATGTGTGGACATATGTTGTACAGATAGGGGAAGGGATGTGATGGGGGACACATGTGGCATGGCACTCCAAATATACACATGGAAAATATGCAACATGTGCATGGCCACACGACACACATGTGCCCCAGAAACAGCTGAATGACGTAGACAAACATGTATGGGAGGGTGTCATGGGTCGGGTACGCAGCACACACGCACATACCCACCCCATCATCTCTGTGGTGTCTGTGCCACACATATATAGATATGATTATGTTGAAACATATGTGTTTTCCTTGTTATTGTTCATTATGCTGGTGACTACTGTAAAATGGTTGAGGATGAGGAGGAGGCGGTGTAGGAGGTGGAGGAGGAGGTGGAGGAAGAGGGTGACCTTGACATCACAGTGCCAATGAGTGTGTTGGAGGATGAACCTGCTGTCTCAGGGGGCAGCACAAGTGCTGTTGATGAGCCCATAGAGCCACCTGTACCCAGTATATCACCACTAGGGGCAGCATCAAGGGAGAACATCCAAGGACCCAGGCCGCAAGTATACACCGAGAGCCCTGACCCTCAGGTGATGATGGCGGAGTTAAGGTCCCATGGCGTATCTGCACGTCGCGATGCTGAAGGTGGGTGACATACGACAGTCATAATTCCAAAATAAACACCAATAGTCACTAGTTGGTGTTTGTGTGGTGAATGTTGCAACATAACCACCACATATATCACATGTATGGCTCATGTTGGTGGGATATTGTTTCGTGAAAGAATGGTGTGGGGTATAATATATGGTGTTACTATGACGCAAAACAGAATCACCGAAGGTCAGTTGACACCCACAGATGCAGGCCTAAAAGGAATGTTGTATAAGGGCCACCATGTTGTTGTCATGAGAAAGATCAACACTTGCCCTTGCAACAGTCTACCTCATTGCAGACACCCAGATGTCTGGTAAACCACAGCATGACATCTAAATGATAGTTAAAGAAACAAACATACCATATATATAGCAATGCAACCCTCCTCTGTGATGTAACAGCACAAAGAACGCATTCCCCACAGTCTGCATCTGCAGGTGTCAAATTACATAGCATATGGAGAGAGGTGCGAAAATATGTCAGGTCAACCATAGATACGGATCTACAGAGGGGTCTCAAACGTACAGTATGAACCTGATGGCTTGTTTGGAGAGAACATTCCTCAATTTCCTCTGTACAGAAAGACATAACATAGACTGTAATCCAGACAGAAAAGGAAAACACCATGTCCCCTTACTGTAAGGCCAACAATCCCTCAACAGATTGCATAGGCTGTGAGCATGTGTGTCCCAGTTAAATTGTGGGCCTATGTCCCCATACCGTGTGATGGTCCCCAGTATCATACGTGTCATACCTGCAATATGTGTTGTATGCAACCATACAGTAATGAGTATGACGCATGTCTATTTCTCAACAAATGGTTAAACAAGGACCAAATCCGTGAACAATTACTGTGCTGCAAAATAAACCTAAACACATATGACTAACTACAACATAAGCTTGCCATGTTGAGACCATATCATACACCACGTATCCACACAACATTACCAGAATTGGCACATCACCCCACCCCTCCTTTCCGAATGCAAACATTAGAGCATTACACAAAGACCTCACATAACATACTGGTGTATGATAGCAATTGTCAAGCCCAATGAGAAATAACATAAACTGAAGACCTCATCTCCTTTACAAAATAACCAGATACATCATCATAGAGCAAGCAACCAAAGAAAAACATTACCTAGTCGAAATGTGTTATTGGAGACACAAAAGGCAACTAGGGAATGTGACACAACACTGTATAGGTACTGGCCAGTGGGTAGATAGAGATATCTGACCAATCTGTACTGTCATACATACATTATCCCTTACAGCAAGGTAAAAAATAAACATACTGAAGCTCAGCCTGTAAGGATCCATATGCTATGTCAAATGAGAAAGGGGAAAACATATGTTGTCTAGTTGTTATGACTGTTTTCCATGTCCTAATTGCTGCATCCACGTTCACAATGCCTGTGCAAGAGTTCTGCTCACTCACCATAGTCTGATGTTTATGTGTCCAGACAGCTCTATTGTACTGTTTTATCCACTCTACATTGTCACATTTGCTTTAACATAACCATTTATTCCGTGTAGTAGGTCTCTGACATCCCACACTATCAATGACGTATTCAGCATGCCAATGTCTATCCTCAACTACACTCACATAAGCAGCTATGTTCATAAGGTATCACCCACTCCCACAAAACACGTAAATGCTTCACGGGATTAACGTCTGTCAGCACCATCACATTCTAGTCATTCCCCAACATCAGCTCACGTACATTTTGTACACCACCAAGCATACATATCAGTGTAGTCCTTGCACCAGGCAATTCCAAGGACCAGCACATGCGGATAATGTGTACATCCCCACATCCAGCCCTTATACTGACAATGTAACCCATCAGACCATACATTGTCATGTCATAAAACAATCATTAGGGCAGGCCAAACCTGATTTGCCGTCACACAGTCTTACACAAATATATGGCATCCCATGAGGCTACATCCAGTACAAACATCTCATGGAGAATAGCAAATTCCATAAACACATAACACACAGTTCCTGTCATAACATGCCCCAACAGCTCATGTGCATCTCTATGCCACATATAGCAAAACCCTGGACCCATACATGACCTGTGCAGACATTCCCAAACACACCTCGGTACAACAATGCTTCTGGCCATCTGAGGTGTTTATGGCTGCTGCATGCTGCACCTGACCTAAATAATGGATATGAGATGACTGTCCTTGCCCAATTCTGTTGCCACGTCAGTAGTATGTGGGTGTGTATGCAGAAGCTATTGTATGACTGTTGTGTTGTCCTCCCACATCTTCTTCCTGTATAGTGTTCTCTGTGTTTCTATTAGTTGTAGTACACTGCGATATATGTGTTATACCCCTAACCATGTTCCCATATGACTCAGCACTATCACATTAGCATTAGTGTGGTATGTGTATGACATGTTGCTTTATGAAGGTGTTTTCGTGGAGAGGTAGTTCATTGACCACCCTGTGTCCCATTCACAGCCAATCGACGTGTTCTGGAGCGGATTCGCTGTGCTGTGGAGCGGAACACCAGGGATGTTTGTGCTGCGCTCCGGACATTACATGAGGGGGTCGTAGCCATGCCACTAACTCGCATGTGTGAGGCCCTTGAGGGCATACGTGATGTTCTGATCCGAGCTGCACCTGCACCACCAATGTATCCGGAGGAGGATATAGCCTTGCCAGGGAGAGGGGCCCGACGTGGCAGGCGTGGCCGACCACGCCGTCAGTAACCTATGATAATATAGAAATGTACAGCACGAAACCAAAGGTTTCTCTCTGTTGCACTGTTCATTTTTAGCAACTATGTACATAGTATTTTCTGTTATTGCGGCTTGGTTTGGGTTATATGTGAAAGTAGACATATGTGATTAGTATGTTGTGTGTGTGTTATGTAATTGGCTTGGGGGGATCTTTGATATGTCTTACACACATGTTTGTAACAATAGTTTTATATGAGAGAATTGCTGTGATAATAAACAGCTGTCCAAAAATAGATACATTGTCTCTTTCCAAAGAGTGTCCATTTGGTCCCATGTGTATCTCTGCGAGGGGGGTGGGAGGACCATAGGATCTGCAACCATGTCCACTGCATAAGCTACTTTGCCACACACATATACTATTTCCATGATCCACACATATGTGATGTTTCACTAGCACAATGTGTCACCACAGCCTCTGCGCTGCAGCGGCACAGTGTGCACAGACATCCATGTACGACATGGGTGTGGAACCGTGATACTGTGGAGCCGCAGACCAGTCAGGTTCTGAGCATATCCCTAATGTATATGCTGGCGATATATATCTCACCATTACAATTATCATGACCACCTTACTGGTTTGTGTCCCTCCAAGACTGGATTTTGAGAGCGCTGCCTTACACCTCTGTCATGTACGATTTATTTTGGGCTGGGTGCAGATGTCACAGACATCGGATGGTTATTTGGAATGCGTAACATTGCTCCCTGTTTCTCACCAGCAGTAACGGGTGGTGGCAATGGCAATATGTTGGTGGTGGGGAGAGGTGAGGAGGAATATGACACACTCTAGGTAACATGTTTGATGTCGGGGACATCTGCGCCTTGCCCACTCACATTCCAAAATGGCAGAGGTGTAATCCAGGTCTCTCAAAAGAGAGCCCTGGAGGGCCGACAATTCAGTCACGCTGACAGGATATCTCCAATTCATATATATCTCTGCCACACTCATTAGGAATATTTCCAACACCTGACTGCCCTGCGGCTCTACAGAACCACGGTCCACCACCCTTGATGTGGACACAGGGGTACTGTGTTATAAATGGCCTGTTTATGTTCCATACACATCACCATCTGCAACCCGTCATACACGACACATTGGTGCCATATGTGTGACCTGTGCCCTCACCTATATAAGTGGTCACATGCACCCCAACCCACCATAGGGATGCATGTTACAGAGGCAGACATTTGTGAGCCGCATATTTTGCCGGCTCATATATGTGAGAACATGTGGGTCATGTATATGCATCCCTGTGGCAAGTACGTCTGTGGGGCAGCCACTACATGGTAACATGTAATGCAGCACCCTGCTATCACACACCTACACACATGAGTTTCCCGACACACTGCATGTGGTGCCAATTGAGGTATCACACGCATGTTTACCCGTCAGGAATGTATGTGGCTGCACACATATGACATGCTGGCATCTATAGTCATATGCTACGTGAGACATGTGACCATTACAGGGTTCAGAAAAAATACTTTAATATGTACAAACAAAAATACAACTATATACATATCTAGGGTAGGGGGAAAATGCCATCACCCACCCAACAAAAACAAACCCTCCCCACCCCCGCACACACACACCCGCAATAAACACACTCCCACACACTAACCCCGAACCCCCACATGACCCCCCCCTCCCTCAGCCTGCCCCGTGATGGCGGACAGGGCAGCACAGGGCACATGTGTGGACGTCACAGGCACCATCAATGATGCCTGTGACGCCCTTCAGGGGGTGGCTGCCGACATGGCAGATGCTCACTGTCAGCAACCACCCTCTCCATGGCTCCCGCCATCCATTCCTGCAGGTGCACCAACCGGTGCACCCGCTGCTCCAGTGCATCCAGAGCCTCACACAGATGTACAACATCTGCCACCACACACACACATTGTTCCTGGTGTTTGTGTGGTGGCATCTGCATGCACTGTGTGTGGGGCCCTGGATGTTGGAGCCACCTGCCCTTGATGGCGGGAGCCAACAGTGCCCTGTGCTGCACTGTCCTCTATGTCACTCTCCCAGACACCCTGTGGCCACTCTTCCCCCCTGACTCCTCCCCAACACCCCCACCACCTCCCCCCCACCCACATCACCTGCGCCCTCACCCCCCCTTGTGACCCTGGCACCCACACCTTCCGTCCCAGCATCCCCCATGACCCCCTCCGCTGTGTCGTCTGCAGGACCCTCTGCCTCCTCCCCACTGGTGTCCAGGACTACCACCTCCACGGCAGCGCGGGAGGTGGGCCTTCGGAGGGCATAGGCAGAGGTACGGGGGTCTTCGTCACTGTCATCATGATCTGTGGAAGATGACAGTCATCAGCACACGTAGATGTGTGTGACACATCACATGTACCCATGCAGGTACCATGCACACTGATGGGCCACTGTGACCTCTGATGGTGGGCAGCCATGTCATCAATACGCACCATCACCATGTGATGATTCAGCATTCCTCACGCGCTCAAGGTATGCGCCATGGTGCAGGCGCAGCTCCCTCCCTTTCTTTCTCAGATCCTCGACCTGTGTGTGTGAGAAAATATGGGTGGGAGCATGAGTGAGCACTTACGTCTGGTGGGTGGGCAACAGAAACATAGAACAGTGTGTCCTGGGTCTGGACACTTCAGCTACACTGATGTGTGTTTCATGTATAGCATAGTTCAACACCTGTCACAGGGGATCATCATGGGCACATGGAATGTGTTATCACATGTGGACAACACCATTACCAACTGAGCCTACTCACCAATGTTGGTCATCGTCACATATGTCAGTCTCTGGAGCCATGCCATGGTGCTTGCGTGATGCTACTTGCTGTCCAATATTTGCATCTCTTGTTGTGTATGTTTTGCACACCAGGAGCGGGTGAAGGGATACATTGGAGCAGTTGTTGAATGCGACAGAACCCAAGGGGGACAGGGATGTTTGTTAATTTGTGCATCCTGCTGTGTCTGGCGACCACCTGTTACAGGCAATGAACTATGCTATCAGCAGCTAACAACATGACTAAGTCACACATGTGGGAAACAGTGGGATGAGGAGGGCAGGAAAGGGTTACAAAACGGATCATGTGCTGTGGAGGGTCTGTACCTCCACCCATGTTGGCTGGCCATCCTGTGTGAGAGTCAGGTTGGGGTGTAGTATGTATGGGGTATGTTTGGTAGAGCAGCCTAAACAAACATACAACAACTGCAGGTGCCCTTATCTGAGCTTACCGTGCCCATGTAGGCTGGCCTATATCTTGTAGAAATGGCACTATGACCTATGACCTGTATGATGACAGCAGGTGTATTTTGATAAACCATGGACAGACACCAAGCAAACACACTACGCAATTGCCACCTGTGCTCATGTGGCTGCTTGTGTCTGTGGTGTCCAACCACAAGAGGTGACTGTAGCTTTCCTACAACATCAGTTCTGTTCACCTGCTACAAGGTAATGGATTTGTAGGAGGTGTGAGGATGGGTAACCTAACTATGCATAAAGTGAGGGGACTATGGCTCTGTTACGGCCTTTGGGAATATCTTTGCCTAGGTCATGGGGATGTTGTACCTATACACACATCAACATGTGCACATAGCTTTTCATCGTGATACATCACAGACATGTGTGATGAGATAGTGACCTCACAGACTATGTGAGAGGTGCAACTTACCTGTCATAAACTACCACAACATGTGACTGCTATACCCACCAATGCAATGTGGCGTACGGCCCCATGGGGGTTGCGTGTTGTGCCACACATCATCAGCTGCATATCCCATTGCAGTGGGATCATAGACAAGTGACCTTACACAGGTCATAGGACTCCTGGAGATAGGGAGAATGTATTGAACTGGTTAGGCACACACAACCATATCACCAGGGTGCGTGATAGACCACTGTGATGGCCTCACTTAACTCCTGGGGAAAGGGATGCTCTATTAAACTCTTTATTCACACACAACCATATCAACAGGGTACGTGATTGCCAAGTGTGGTGGCTTCACTTAACTCCTGGGGAACGGGAGGATCTATTTAACTCTTTATTCACACACAACCATATCACCAGGGTACGTGATAGCCGACTGTGATGGCCTCACATAACTCCTGGGGAAAGGGAGGATCTCTTACACTCTTTATGCACACACAACCATATCTCCAGGATGAGTGAAAGGCCACTGGGATGGCCTTTGAGGGCTCCTGGAAATAGGGTAGATGTAATGAACTGTTTGAGCACACATAACCATAGCTCCAGGATACATGAAAGGCCACTGGGATGGCCTTTCAGGACTCCTGGAACTAGGGGAGATGTTTTAAACTGTTTGAGCACACATAACCATAGCTCCAGGATACATGAAAGGCCACTGGGATGGCCTTTCAGGACTCCTGGAACTAGGGGAGATGTTTTAAATTGTTTCAGCACACAGAACCATATCTCCAGGATACATGAAAGGCCACTGGGATGGCCTTTCAGGACTCCTGGAAATAGGGAAGATGTTTTAAACTGTTTCAGCACACAGAACCATAGCTCCAGGATACATGAAAGGCCACTGGGATGGCCTTTCAGGACTCCTGGAAATAGGGATGATGTAATGAACTGTTTGAGCACACATAACCATAGCTCCAGGATACATGAAAGGCCACTGGGATGGCCTTTCAGGACTCCTGGAACTAGGGGAGATGTTTTAAACTGTTTCAGCACACAGAACCATAGCTCCAGGATACATGAAAGGCCACTGGGATGGCCTTTCAGGACTCCTGGAACTAGGGGAGATGTTTTAAACTGTTTCAGCACACAGAACCATATCTCCAGGATACATGAAAGGCCACTGGGATGGCCTTTCAGGACTCCTGGAAATAGAGAAGATGTAATGAACTGTTTCAGCACACTAAACCATAGCTCCAGGATACATGAAAGGCCACTGGGATGGCCTTTCAGGACTCCTGGAACTAGGGGAGATGTTTTAAACTGTTTCAGCACACAGAACCATATCTCCAGGATACATGAAAGGCCACTGGGATGGCCTTTCAGGACTCCTGGAACTAGGGGAGATGTTTTAAACTGTTTCAGCACACAGAACCATATCTCCAGGATACATGAAAGGCCACTGGGATGGCCTTTCAGGACTCCTGGAACTAGGGGAGATGTTTTAAACTGTTTCAGCACACAGAACCATAGCTCCAGGATATATGAAAGGCCACTGGGATGGCCTTTCAGGACTCCTGGAACTAGGGGAGATGTTTTAAACTGTTTCAGCACACAGAACCATATCTCCAGGATACATGAAAGGCCACTGGGATGGCCTTTCAGGACTCCTGGAAATAGGGAAGATGTAATGAACTGTTTCAGCACACAGAACCATAGCTCCAGGATACATGAAAGGCCACTGGGATGGCCTTTCAGGACTCCTGGAAATAGGGAAGATGTTTTAAACTGTTTCAGCACACAGAACCATAGCTCCAGGATACATGAAAGGCCACTGGGATGGCCTTTCAGGACTCCTGGAAATAGGGAAGATGTAATGAACTGTTTCAGCACACTTAACCATATCGCCAGGATACATGACAGGCCACTGTGATGATCTTACAGCACCCCTGGGGATAGGGATATTGTTTTGTACTTTGACAGCACACAGACCAATATCACCATGATGACAGGTGAGCCAGTGTGATGGCCTCTCTAGTCCCCTGGTGATAGGGTGTATGTATTACAGTGCTTGAGCACACACAACCGTATCTCCAGGGTGACTGATAGACCACTGTGGTGAGCTCTCAGGACCACTGGGGATAGGGGGGCATATTGCACAACATTGGCAAAAACAACCAGATCACCTGGGTGATTGACATACCATTAATGCTTTGCTTCACATACCCTTTCTGTGGACGGAAAGGTTATTTTCTGCAGCTACACATTTCACCATATTCATATGATGTGATTTGGATATAATTAGGCTGATCTATTGGTTTGCTTTCTTACAGTATGTGTTGGCACGTCCACAGCAGCAAATGCCAGGTAATAGGGCTAGCATCATGACCTGTGTGACCATATCCATCACCACCTGGGTACAGGTCAAACCTGTCACATATTATACAAAGACAATATGGGATGTATGTTCAGCTGCAGCACATTACTGACACACAATACCTGACCCCAACAGCATGAGGATCTGCAATGCACACAGCCTCTAGATATATATGTCTATTTCTAATGACCTGTCCCCATCCACTTACCTCCCTTGGGAAGTCAGCTTCTCTATTGAAGCGTCTCTGTAGCCGTTCCCAGGCCCTGCGGACCTTTCTGCTGTCCCTGTACCTGTTTTGCCCGGGGAACAGCTTCTCCTGCCTTGTGGCAATCAGGCGAGACAGGGTGCGGAGCTCCCGAGGAGTGAATGCAGGCTTTCTTGTTCTGGACGCCATTTTGAGATATTATCACCTGATTGCACGCAGCGTCATTGACGCGCATGCGCCCCGCAAATGCCACACATTTCCAATGTTTTACGTGCAACTGTGCCCCGCAAGTGGCGCAGTTTAGCGACGTATGACGTCCAACTGCGCCCCAAAGATTGGCGCACTTTGGCGACGTAACACGTCTCATTGCGCTCCGCATCTGCTGCATGTTTTATAAATATTTTGTCCCACAGCGTCCCGCAACTGGCGCAATTTATACACATATGACGTTCAACTGCGCCCCGCACATTGTTTTGCGGAACGAGTTGCGCACATGCGCACAACAACTGCAATATACAGTGCTGTGTGTCTCTTATATAAAACACATAACTATTTCATGACCTCATGGTGTTGACACATTTGGGACTTGAACTTATCATCACTTGCACACTGGTTCTTAGGCATTTGTTTGATGTGATGTGCTACGCCTTTCACATTGCACTGACTGCCACTACAACTGCTACTTCAACAAGGTGTTTTGAGGGACCATCAGATTGGCCTATCAGGCACCCTGGTGATATGGGGATATGTGTCGCAATAGATGATATTCACTACTCCATCTCAATGTCAACACATAAATTATGTATGTGATGGCATGGGGGGGGGTTTGCATCTGCACATGCTACATCCACATTAGGTTGCATAGCACACATACTGAGCTTATTGAGATTGCCATGCGATGGACATGGATGTAGATGTTAGGTGGATGTGCTGACATACAGAGTGAGTGGCTGGGGTGTGCGACACATTCACTGTCATACCTACCTATGTTACAGACGTCGTGTTTGCCTTCACACCATCAGCCTAATCTATATAACTTGCTGGCACATTACTATCTACTATCAACAGTGGTTTGTGTGGCCTTTGCGTTTTGGATTTGTTTTTTGAACAAACACACTGTGACATTGCAATAACCTAGTGTGGCACATCAGGTACCCTATGAGTCACTTCAGAGAGGACAATATGAGGTGCAGTGTCCACAACAGCACCTTCTAATGTTCAAATAACAGAACCTTGTAAGGTACTTTTGAGGGACCTTCATGCTACAGCATTGAGGGTGTTGTTGGTGGCACCACCAAATGACATTACAAAGGGAAGAGGCCTCAGAGAGCCATATTAGATTAGACCACTGTAGAATCAGAGGCATTACCTATGTCTGTACACGTTGTAACGTCACAGGGGGCGAAATCTCCATAGCTCTGTGTATGAGTGACACTCCTCCTTGAACCCCTAGGCCAGTCTGCTGATCAGTATAGCCCTAATTAATATGCATGGGATCTATAGGCATCAGAGCTACCCTGGCAACCTCACAGATTTGTGGCCCTACAGGTCAGTATTTTTAGACCCCTGTCTTACACCTCTGTCATTTAGGTGTGTGACTGTACAAAGTGCAGATGTCAGTGACATGAAAAGCATATATACTCACTGTGACATACTTCCTCAATTCTCATGCCCACCATGCAGTTCTATAATCTATAAGATGTTGGTGGTGGTGAGAGGCTGAGAAGCATGTTACACAGTTTATGTGAACATTTTGATGTCTTGCACATCAGCACCTTGCCCACTTACAAACGTTAATGACAGAGATGTTTGTCAGGGTTGTTGATGGCCAGCCCTGGAGGGCCACACTCCACTCCGTTTGGCAAGACATCTGTAATGCATATATATCTCATGCATCTTCATTTGTACTAACATAAACACATGTCATGGCTAGACTTTCACGGAGGACTGCTTCAGAACCACTGCCATAGCTGCTAACACACCCCTGGCTGGCTACAGTTTGAGTATGGGCCAACACATGACCTGTTTGCTTTCTTTACCAAGATAGACTTCAATCACACATACCCATGATGCACTGCACATGTAAATGAGCAGTCTACAAATATAAGCACTATGGTTTATGCAGCCACTGCAACACCTACGTATGAACATGATTAATGAGCGTGTAGGTTAATGACACAGAGTTAGTCTTGGACATCACATTGTGCGGCTCCTGTGCTCACCCTGAATGTGAGAGGGGAGACCCAGAACCATGACCACAGCACCTGGCTCAGCTAAGATAGCCTATGGTGTGAGTCCACATCAGTCACAGTGTCTGATGAGTAGCACTTGTTGATGCACATGCACATACACTTCTGTGCATCTGTTATTTCCCTGTGATGTGTAGCCCTTTAAGCAATTTGCTGCAACCACATCAGTCATATCCTGTGTGGTGGCCATTGTCATCGCCACATTAGTTATGGGAGGGGGAGAAGTGTGTTAGACAGACGGATTATGTGACAACACCCAAACGTAACATTCAGACTCATCACTGCAATGGTGCTGCTGGTGGGAAGTGATAACCTCTGTCCGGCAGAGGTAAATACAACTTACAGCATGGGGCATGCATTTATGTGAACATCAATAAGGTGACAGCAGACAGATGGTCATGCCTGGACATGCTCAGCAGCCCACCACCACTATCTGACATTGTCCAGCAGCAAACACAGATAAGCTGCAGCTGCTACACCCTTCAAAGTGTGGCACCCTTACACATACTAGGTGCAAGCAGTCTGATAGCTAATCCATACTGCATACTACTGGTGACAATGTGTGCAACCCAAACTGGGACGTCTGCACACTCACCGAGCAGTTACGTTCGTGATTGGGCTCCAAAAGGCAACCCATAGATATCACTTGCAAAAGATGTTGTTGCCACTACAGCTGACCTAGCCATGCTATGGTAACTACTCAGTCAGGGTGAGACTGACCTTCCAGGAGGACATGCTTGGGCTACCTTGTCCATGCTACTGATGACCACACACTGCAATTTCACTTACATTGCCCTACGTTCTGTCCTCATGCATCCTGCCGAGACCAGTCTGTCGGGGGTATGACCACAATACCTAGCACCTCATTATGCACAATGGCAAGCTACCACTGCACACAGTACAAACATTGTGCGCTGAGTAAGGTGTTGCATACATCACACACTGGATGTACAGCCACACAATCCCACAGCTATGCCATCACTGTGCTACTATAGACAGTTTTTCCAGTCTATGCCAAATCAGCAGTCGTGGACACAGTGCATGCATGGCTAGGCTATGAAATAGTGCTACTGTCACACCCCATGGTGGGGAACATCGTCAAACAACAGACCTGAGACACACTCCACATACATCAGACATATTGGTGTGATACCACTCAATAACCATATTGTGGTGTACGTAGACATTGATATCTGCCACTGATCAGATCAACATGTTGCTATATGTGTGGTGTATTTCAAGGTTTATGGTGACAGTGCTACAGTGCACACATACTAGTTTTATGAGATGGCCGCAACGCACACTATCATGACTGTCCAATTGGCTTTGGGTCCTGAAGCCTGTGTGTCTGGTCATTTCGCCTCCTGTTGATCGGTAATCTCTGGCACAGGTCCCCAACTCCAGTCCTGTTGTAACAGACACTGCTACATTTTCACAAATGTGCCTCAGATATATGCATGAGATATATCTGCATACCATGGACCGGCACATGCAGATGAACAGAGACATCTTTATTTACAACATCATAACATGTGAATAAATTGTGTCCCTACAGGACTGCATTTGAGGATATCTGATCTATGTGATGCACATTTCTCTCTTATATGTCCACCTTGAGAGACAATATACATGTACTGTCCCTGTTTGCACTTTTCCCACTACAGGTGGTTTGTTTTTTGAGAAAAATTAGGGGATGTGACAATTGCGGGGATTGGTTCGGCAGACCTGACACACGTGATTTGAACTTGTGACCTTCACCTCCTGCAGGCAGTGCCTGTGTGCTTTGCACCACCTTCTTGACACAGAGACAGTGCATTTCCAGGTACATCCATGTCTGTTTGTCAGACTAACCCTGTCTGTTGCAATACACAGCACCCACCTAAAAACAGATAGGCCATGGTGTGATGTGGACAGGTGTCACCAGTTCCCCTGCCGTCAACATGTTCACATGGCCTTATATTGGAGTCTGCATTGCCCTTTAATGATGTGGGGCACTCCAGGACTGCTTTTGTTTGAGTCTGCTGTAGGTGATGCACATGTTTATGTGGTGGGTACTGTTGATGATAACATAAACATATGCCAAAATATCTTGGGTTCTCAGCAGAAAAGTATCAGTCTTTAATGCCTGGTTTTTTCAGGGTACACTTATGTGCACTAGTTGCAAGGAGCCACAGACAGGATTTGAACCTGTGACCTTCTGTTGTTGCACACACTGTCTGTGTACACTGCACCACTGTTTCTAAACATATATTCTGCATTCCGAGGGACGTCCATGACTTTACATCTGACAGTGCCTGTCTGTTGTTGTGTACGGTGCCAGGCTACACACGCCTACGGCACTGTCTGCTGTGGCTTGCAGTCCTTATCTGGCAAACCCATATAACCTGATTGCGTTGTGGCACTCCAGGACGGAATTTGAGGGACTCGCCTGTACATAATGGCCATTGCTCTGGTTTGTGTGCGGTGTGGGGTAAAATGTAGGTGTTGAGCCCATGCTTATGTTCTCTGCAGTATAGCAGTGTGTGAACTCTCACTGTTCAGTGGTGGTTAAAAATATGGGTACTGGGTTGCCAGGAACCTCAGCTGTGATTTGAACCTGTGAACCTCTCGTCATACAGTCACTGGCAGTGTCCGCTGCACCACACTGTGCCCACAGAGACTGTGCAGTATCTGGAGATAGGAAACCTGGCTGCACAAGCCTGACACCCTGCTCTGCATAGCTTTACTGTGGGCACGTTTTCTTTGTATGGGGACAGAGGTGCAGGACACACACAAATATGCCCTCCAAATAGGTGCAGTCACAGAAATAAACCGAACAGTGCATCAGTGATATCACTGGATGACCTGATATGCACTCCCAGGACAGTTCCATTACATTGCAGTGCTTTTGAATGTGTCCACGGACCATGGACCCTTCCAATATTCATTTAAATTCTTTGGAGCTTTCCTGGGTGTGTTTATTATTGTTGCCCATTAATAGCAGTGTTGCCCAGCAGACTTAAGATTTTCGCATACTTGGTTGTGGTTATTTTCATGTTATATTTGCGAGTTTGTTCTGTGCACATGTTTCACACTGCTCACGTGTTTTGGGTTTCCACGATGTTGCTGTACATTGCTGACGGAAATGGTTTCTCTTCCCTTTAAATCACCTCTAACGCGTGTGTTTCACTGGCGGTATTTTTTCTTCTAAATTCGGGCACGCTCCTGTGCGGGGAGTCTCTCCCCTCCCACATTCCACCCATTGACCCCATCTCTCCGCCCCTCGGGGGCCTTCCTCCGCCCTCATTTCGCCTTTCCACGCCTCTATCGCACATGTGCGCCCCGCAAACGTGCGCATTTTCGGCGCACGCGTGCGGGACCCGTTAATGTGCCGCGCACTCGTACGGGGTGCTTAAGAGCACTTAAATGCATCATTTTAGGGCGCTCAAGTGCGCCCCGCAAAAGTGCCCTGTTTAGTAAACATGCCCCTTAGACTATAGAGAAGTGACCAACTGACTTATGCCTACAGTGGCCCCGCGAGTGGTCTGGAAGCTGCCTGTGAACAAGAAGCAGAGGGTTGTAGTGACCTTCCGGTGCATTGGCATAGTGTATCCTCTCCAAGTGTCAGGTTAGACCTTAGCCTACAGCTTAGTGACATAGGTGGATAATGGTATCTTTGTCAACCTTAAATCTCCATAACATTGTTCCATAGACAAATCATGGAACTGGGACAGTAGAAACTTGGCAGTACTGACCCTTTTCAATGCCTCTTCCTCCAAACCAGAATATACAGGAGCCACTCATGCACACCGCTCATTGTAGAAAGCCAACGAACCACCAACAAAACTGGACCTGCCACTAGCAATACAGAGACAAAAAAGAGAGAGATACACCCATAGGCACACCAAGAAGCATAGTGATAGAGAGATAGTGAAACAAAACAGTAGGTAGGCAGAAACACAGAGTATGACAGATAGACAGGAAGCAATGGAAGGGAATGAAGCAGTAAGCAGACGCAAGGTAAAAGAAGTAGAATTAGAGTAAAAAAAGAGGGTATGAAGAGACAGAGGATGAAGAAGTATGAACAGCAGCACAAATGGACCACTAATTCTTAAGCAGATCTCCTGCAATAATCACTAAACCATGCACTAGATACCAAAAGACAGTGCTCCATTGTTATTTATAACAGGTATAAAAGTTGTGGCAGGGAGCACAACTCCTCCTCTTGTCCCAGATAAGGAAACTGTTAGGCAGATCCCTGCAAGCATGCAAGCCATTCTCTCCAGCTAAGGAGAGGAACACACTGCAGATCGTAGGCAGGGCCTTCCCAACCATTAAACAAGACTAAGCGGTTGCCTAGGGTGGAAGCTTCTGGGGGCTGGGGGGGGGGGGGGGTAGAAAAGAGCAGTAGCAATCAAAGTAAAACAATAGAGTCTAATCGCCACACAAACTCAAAGAGTTGAAGGGAGAGCAGGCGCCATATATATTTACAAAGCGAAGTTTAATATCTAAAGGTATGATATATGCATTTTTATAGGATTGTTGTTGCACAGGTGTTATTGGGATGATCATGATTCTTGAATTTAAATTATCAAAATCGGGGGGGAAAGGAGGGGGGGGGGCACTACCATGCACCAGTCTTGAGGCTGGTCCTGATTCTAAGTAGGAGCAGTCAGTTGCAGATGGTGACTCATCAGTTTTCTGGGAAACCAAAGGAAGAGGTGTGGCAGGATCTTTCCTTTAGGCAGACAAAATATAGCCTGCAGGCCAAGAAGGGAGCAGAAGCTCTGTGGCCAGAAAGCATTTCTTATCTAAGCTTGCCTGCAGTGTAGGAACTGGTGGAACACATGGAAATAGAGATCCCAGAGAAGGTCCCTGAAGTAGGAGTGAGCAAGATACGCAGCTTTCCTGCATGGCTATTTCTGAAGCCAGCTTGGAGCTTGCAGAGCAGTGCGAAGGGAGAGTGTTTCCCTTTCCTGCGGCTCTGTTTCCCATCAATGCTGGCAGGCTCAGCTTTAACAGAGCTGCAGGAAAGGGAAACACTCTCCCTTCGTGCAGCTCTGCAAAGCTGAGCTGGCGGGGGGGGGGGGGGGGGGTGTGTGAGGGCTCTTCCGGGGAGGTGGACATCGCGGGGCACTTCATGTTGCCGCTGTCACTGCAGCAGCGGCAGCAGCTTTTGCAGCTGGGTTTTTTTATTTTTATTTTGAAGGCCAAGTGAGGTGGACTTTTTGGGGGCAATTTTTGCCGCCCCCAAAAAATTGCCGCCTGAGGCTACCACCTCACTCAGCCTCATTATAGAGCTGCCCCTGAGTCTCGCAATGATCAGTTGTGTGATCAAATCTAAAAAGGAGACAGGATCCATCTCACCAAAATAAAAGGTAAATTGTGGTCGTAAGAAGAAAAACACATCCAGAAATGGTCCTGGGCACGGCACTGTTCAATGTATTTGTGAATGATATTGCTGAAGGACTGAATGGAAAAGTCTGTCTTTTTGCAGATGACACAAAAATTTGCAAGAGAGTGGACTCCCCCGAGGGAATGGTTAACATGAGGAAAGATCTACAAAAGCTGGAAGACTGGTCTAATGCTTGGCAACTACGATTTAATGTGAAAAAGTGCAGTGTCATGCACTTGGGTAGCAGAAATCCAAGGGTAATGTACACGATAAGGGGCGAGAGGTTGGTATGCACGGTTCAGGAGAAAGACCTTGGTGTGATTATCGCTGATGATCTCAAGGTGGCAAAACAGTGCGACAAGGCGGTGGCAAAAGCCAGGAGGATGTTGGGCTGCATACAAAGAGGGATTACCAGCAGAAAGGAAGAGGTACTTATGCCACTGTACAAGTCACTGGTGAGGCCTCACTTGGAATACTGTGTTCAGTTTTGGAGACCATATCTTGCAAAAGATGTAAAAAGACTGGAAACTGCTCAGAGGAAGGCAACCAAAATTATTTGGAGCCTGCGTCAGAAGCCTTATGAGAAGAGACTTGAAGACCTAAATATGTACACTTTGGAGGAGAGGAGGGACAGGGGAGATATGATTCAGACCTTTAAATACTTAAAGAGAAATGAAGAACAAACAAACCTCTTCCAAAGACGGGGAAGCTGTAAAACTAGAGGGCATAACATGAAGCTGCAAAGTGGTAAATTGAAAGGCAATGTCAGGAAATATTTCTTCACTGAAAGGGTGGTGGATGCTTGGAATGCCCTCCCAGTGGAAGTGGTGGGGGCAAACACAGTGACAGAATTCAAAACGGCATGGGACAAACACAGTGGATCCCTTTACAGCAACAGGATAAAAACAAAATAAACGGTACCATCTAACTTCTGAACCATCTAACGTCTCAAATAGGGGTGTCCTACATGGAGTGGTGGGTTCACCCTTAAACAAAGACATGGGGAGGGGTGGCCTGCACAGAGTGACAGGTGCCATCTTGCTGGGCAGACTAGATGGACCATGCTGGTCTTTATCTGCCGTCATTTACTATGTTACTATGTAACTATGTTCGCAGGGAAAGTAGAAAAGACCCTTGGAAGACAAGCAATGCATTAAAAAGAGATTTAGAAGAGAAAGGTATAACAGTCAGTTTTTCCACAATTCGCAGGCGACTTTTGGAAGTTGGTCGAAAAGCACAATGACCTCTGAAAAAACAACTTCTGACAAAGGTTATGAAAGAGAAGCGCTATAAATGGGGACTGAAACATAAAGAGTGGACTAAAGAAGATTGTAGAAAAGTCATATTCAGTGATGAAAGTCATTTCTTCGTCCAGGGCCAAGGAAGCCAACATGTTTGGCGTTCACCTGGAGAAAAGATTTGTGGTTCCCACGTCAACCAGAACATGAAACACCCCCAAAAGAAGATGTTCTGGGTGTGTTTCAGTTATTATGGAGTTGGCAGAGTACATCCAGACAAGGGAATGATGCATTCACAACAATAGGTTTATGTTCTCCAAAGAAGAGTTGTTCCAGAGCTAGAGAAGACATTTCCTGATGTATCTGGCTTCTTTAAGCAGGATCTTGCCCCATGCCACACATCGAAATTGGTGAAATGTTTTTTTCAAAAGAAGCAAATAAAGGTACTGGACTGGCCAGGAAACTCAATTAAACCCAATAGAGAATCTGTGGTCCATTTGCAAATTTCACCTTCATTGATTGGACTGTACGAAAAAGGAGAAGCTTATTCAAGCTCTGATTCAAGTCTGGTACAGGGACCCAAAAATCATTGCAGTCTGCTCGAAATTAGTGGACTCCATGCCAAATCGTGTCCAGATGCTGGTAAAAAACAGAGATCATATTATGTACTAATATGTGGCTATTAATAAGATTTTCAATGGAAATTCCAGTTTTCACTTATTTTTCAGTTTGTTTCAATTAATATGCACAAGGGTGTAGGTGGAGCATAAATCTAGATACATAAGTTCTAAACCATTATAACTTACAGTATATATGCTTCTGGCATTTACGTGACCAGATAGGGGTTTAAAGATTGGCCTCAATTTTATGAAGTAAAGTATGTACATACCTTACTATATAAAATAGACCCAAATACATGTATGGCAATGCACATTAACTGCACAGGAGTTTATAAAATTACCTTGAAAGATATACTTGCATTTTCAGTGGCTGAAATTATGCATAAAAATATATATAGTAACATAGTAAATGGTGGCAGATAAAGACCTGCATGGCCCATCCAGTCTGCCCAGCAAGGTGTTTAGAGTTGTAATTTCCACTCTGTGCAAGTTACCTCATTTCTATGCTTTTTAATTTGGGTGGTAGCTGCCCCTCTGTGCAAGTTACCTCTGCTCTATGCTTTTTATTTTGGGGTGTATCTGCTGCTCTGTAACAGCTATCCCTGCCTGCCTTCTTTGAGTTGTGCCTTCTTTGAGTTGTGAAAGTTGCTTAAGTTTTTGCTTTGAGCAGGAATGTTCCTCTTCCTATATAGGGATCCTATGCCTTGATGAATTCCGTTACCATTTTTGTTCCCACCGCCTCTGGCAGGAGGGCATTCCAGACATCCACCACTCTTTGTGAAAAAGTAGTCCTGATGTTGTTTTTAAATTTTCCTCCAGACCACTGAATATTTATGCCATTCTAACCATATATTTACTGATGGTGGTGCTAGTAAAGTCATTTCCTAGCAATTTGTACTAAAGTCATTAATGCGTGCTATTTTCTGCAAGGTCCATTTTATGTAATGGGCCCTGTGGCAAGTGGTGCTCGTTAAGTGCATTCTAAGTAAATGACCTATACATATATTTTTATCACATAGTTGGTTAAAAAATTAATTTGCATGGAAATCTCTTGCCTATTGGATGATGTGCTCATTTTTATTTCACCTGACTTAAAAATATCGGGGTCAATATTCAGCCGCAGTCGTCAGCATTTTTAAAGAACCTGGCTGCTGTTGCTATCCGATGTGCAGTGCTGAATATCCGGTTCGCATCCCACACTTTCGCTATCCAGTTAGTGGCAATTATCTATTGTCATAGACTATTGAATATGCAGGTCTGCCGCAACACGCCGCAGGACGTGGAAGCTAACCGGGCAGTGGCGATATTCAGCCACTGCCCATTTAGCTCCCATCGGTAAAGATAGGCATGGGAAATCTTGACTATCTTTGCCCACGGGTCGCTAACCGGGTAGCAGTTCAATATCACCACTGTCTGGTTAGCAAAAGGTGTCACCTCCTTTCCACCCCAGAATGCTCACGACACGCCCAGATTCGGCACGGATAGCATCAGGGTGTGTAGCGGCAGAACCGGGGGAAATATAACGGCAGTAACTGGGTTAGTGTCACAGAATAACACACTATAGTGGCATTTACACGGTTTATAAGTTTTTAAACCATGTAAATGTCGTTCATTATTGGGTCCTATGTTACTATGACAGCCATTGACCTGTCCTAACTTTATGCAGTTTGGCTATCCAGTTAGCAGCCATATGTCACTGGGACTACTCCAGCTTCACCCATAAACTGCCCCAAAAGAAACCGTATGTTACTAAGGAAGTCTGTGGTGATATTCAGTGGCACTAGCTGTTGCTGAATATTGGGCAGAGCAGAGTTTAGCCAGTTAGTCCATCCTGCTAATTGGCTAAACCAGCTAAACCTCATCCTCAATTGTTCATGCCTGGTATTAATGTAGACACTGACATCTAACAATATAGGGCCCAATTTTCAACTGTGCGGTGCTATGTGCTGTGTCAGCGCATAGCCCCCCCCCCCCCCTTTCAGCCTAACCTGGCTTTTCAGTACCGGGGTCATATGCGGCCCCAGCATTGAAAATCAGGGTCTCGCTGCACAACCCGGAAGCTGCTGGAGCTAGCCGGGTAGCATCAATTTTCGATGCTACTTGCTTAGCCCCTGCACCTGAACCTTGACTGTCTTTAAGGTGCAGAGGGCTAAGCAGGTAGCATCGAAAATCGCTGCTACCCAGTTAGACCTTTCCTCTGCCCCCACTCCACCCCGGAATGCCCCTAACACGCCCCGATGCACTGCAGTAAAAACAGCCATGGGAGCAATTAATGCCACCACCTGAGGTGGTTAGTTGCACCCGTGGAACTTGTACTGAGCATAGGTAACATGGGCTACCAACTCCCGCACTACCTGCACTGTGGTGAGAACACCCCATGCCACGCAGTCTCCACCCATGTGCACTACCCAAGTAGCATAGGATTTTTAATACTGGGGCCTGCACTATTTTACAGCGCAGTACATGAACAATGCGCTAAACCCTGCACTACTTGGTAGTAAGCATGACCCTTAATCCATCTATTCAACGCTGCTATCTATATACAGTATATATTGACTGGTGACCAATATTAATATGGGCAAGTTTTAGATATAGGGCATGAGCTACAGGAGCTCCTAACAGTAGGTTGGCCCTACAGCCACCCACTGGATAATGCCCTTCCCTAATACCTGCAGACTTGGCCACCATGTCTGTATGGAATTGATTTGTAGGGGGACAGAGACTAGTGGGCTAGATGACTATGAGGCTTTCCCTAGCTGCCTAACCCCAGAATAAATTCTGCCTGAGCTACATTACCCTAAACAAATACATTTCAGGAACATCTCAGTGGTACACCTAAGGAAAGCCCTAACATGGAGGCAGGTCCCTCTTTTACAAGGGACTGTGTGATCAAATGCTTAGGAGATTCCACCTCTCATGGAGATCTCACCCTCAGCCCTTCTATATGTGTGACCTATTAACTGCTGTGACAGTCTTGGATCAAGGCTAAGGGGATACCATCAATGAAAAAAAGAGAAAAGAAATCAACATTTCCAAAATGTACAAAAAATATTTATTAATATTTAAATAACTGGGAAGGTTGTGGGGAGCAGCACCATATCTAGCCCTGTGCGAGCAGTGCAGCCGCTCAGAGTGCAAAATATTAGGGATGAAAAGATTTCGGGCTGACGACCTCGGCTCCCCCCACGCTGCCTGCTGTTGCCCAGCTGCCACCACTTTTTTTTTCTCAGCGGCAGCGGCACCGGCAGCAGCGGAGCAGACCTGATTTAAAATTTTTTAAAACCATGCAGGTCTTTCCTTCGCGCTTGTATGAAGATCTGAGCCCTCCCTCCCTTCTCTGATGTAGGATACATCAGCGAAGGGAAGGACCAGGCCAGCCATTCAAGTGTGGAGTTGCATAGATCCCCATTTGAATGGCTGCTCTGGTCCCTCCCTCCTCTGACTTGAACCTACATCAGAGCAAGAAGGGATCAGATCTGCGTACCAGCACAGAGGAAAGACCCGGGTGCTTGTTTTTTTTAAATTTGAAGTCAGGTCTGCTCCACTGTTGCAGGCACTGCTGAGAAAACCAAAAGTGGTGGCAGCAGGGCAGGGGTAGGCCGGCTGGATGGAAGTATAAGTGGAGGGAGGGGCGCCAGATGTGCAAGATGCATAGGGTGCAATTATGGTTTGGTATGGCCCTGGTGGGGAGGGAAAGGAAGAATGAGAAAAATATAAAATGACTCCAGGCAGATAAGTAATAGTGATCCAAGGAAGTGAAGGTAGAATTAAGGGGACTGGGGTGGAAGTATGGAGAGGAGGCTCTTATGCTCAGTCATAGTAATGATCAAAGAAATTAGACCCAATGGGGGGGCGGAGCCTGATGTCCAGCGGGTAAGACGCTTCGCGCTGAAGCTCCCGAGAGGCCTACTTAGAATCCTGACATAATACCTATACAAACTTACTATTTCGCTCCGGGCTAACCGGGGTACCTCGGGGGGGATGGCGGCCCATAAACCAGCGCGCTTGGACTTCGGGTCTCCTTCTTCTTCTCACGGAAAACGCTCCAAAACAGAGGTGTCCTCCCCACAGAAGATGGTTCCATTTCGGGAGAACCCCGAAATGCACCTGGAGATTTTAGAGGAAATACGCGGCGTGAAGGAATTGGTGCAGTCCAATGGAGAAGCGCTTAGAGCCATGCGAGAAGACTTTGGAGTGCTCCAGGACCGACTTGAAGGTCTCTCATTACGGCAGGACAATATGGCGGGGGTCCTCGACTCGCACGCGGTGCGCTTGGGCACACTGGACAAGGCTGAGCGCCAGATACAGAATCTTCAAAAGGAGTTAGAAGATAGCAATAATCGAGCCCGTCGCAACAATGTGAGGCTCATTGGAATACCGGAGGGGGTGGAAGCGGGAGATATGAGAGAATTCCTGCTCAAAACTCTTCCCTCCTTGCTGAAGATCACCTTTCATAAAGAACTGGAAATCGATCGAGCACACCGTGTTCCTACCCACATGGCGCTTAACCGCACGACCCCCCGGCCTATTATCTTTCGCTTGCTACGATATCAACAAGTGGAACAAATTTTAAATGCTGCCCGGGCGAACCATCATTTGGAATTTGAAGGTCACAAAGTCTCCTTCTTCCCTGATCTGGCAAAGCCTACAGTCGACCGACGGAAGAAACTCCTTGCTTTTCGCCCTCGACTTCAACAGCTACAGGCTCGCTTTGGCCTGTTGTATCCCGCGAAGCTCCGAGTGACTCTCCACAACCAAACCAGGACATTCGAAGATCCTGATCTACTATCAACATTTTTAGACTCCAAAGAAGCAGAGCAGATGCGCTAATCCAACGACTTGGACTTTTATTTGCCGGCTCTGTCCGCCATTTTGAAGGGCCCGATGCGGCGGTCATAGTTCAGTACAGAGACTGCCTGGACTTTCTTTCTTTCTTTCTATGACTTTTGTTATGTGGTCTCCTATCCCTCCATGATGTGTGCCTCGGTCGGATTCGGAGCACGCACAGTCCTACAGGTTATGTGTTTTTTTTCAATTTCGGCCTTCTCTGGGGCTTCTCCCCGCAGACACATGGTCGCCAGTAATTTTTGGGGTTCTGCTTCTTCTCTACCGCGCTGCGGTTTTTCTTTTTTCATGTGGGGCGCTTCATTGTATTATCTAAGCTTATTTTATTTTATGCCATATGTACAGTCAGATACAGTCAATATGAGGGACATTGTGAAATTATGTGCGCTATCATGCTCAGAATTTTTAACTTGTCTGAATGGCTTTATGTAAAATCTTATCACTCAACGTAAAGGGCATTAATAGCCCAATCAAGAGAAAGAAAATCCTTAGCTATCTTAGCCATGAGCATGCTGATTTAGCGTTTCTTCAGGAAACGCACTTAAACTCTGCTGAAACGCTGAAACTCAATGTTAAGCCTTACATGGTGGCTGCCTATTCTCCCGCCGTTTCCAAACGGTGCGGGGTAGCCATTCTGGTTAAGAAATCTCTGCAAGCTACTGTAATTGATACTAGCGCTGACAAGGAGGGTAGATGGGCCCGTGTACATCTTAAGGTTGGAGATAGTGAATTTACATGTATTTGCATTTATGCCCCGAATGTGGACAACCCTGCTTACTATGCAAGTATTGCGCAGTTGGCACAGGCCTCTGCCAATACTCCATTAATACTTGGTGGTGATTTTAATCAAGTGTTAGACCCTCTGATAGATAGACAGCCGCCTAGAACGAGTAGTCCACCCAAGAGTCTTGCTACCCTTACAGCTCTGATGCAAGATCTTGCGCTGGTAGATATATGGAGGCTACTTCACCCCTCCGACTTAGAGTTCACTTTCTTTTCTGCCCCCCATCACTCCCAATCTAGAATAGATTTCTTTCTCATTTCCAAAGCACTGATTTCTCAAGTAGACACGACTAGGACTCATCCTCTCCATATTTCAGATCATGCTGCCATATCTTTATCATTACGTGTCACTGCGCGGGACGATTCTCCCCGAGCTTGGTTTTTGATAGATCCCTACTGGGTCAAAAAGATTTTCAGGTTGATATAAAGGCCGCTATCCAAGATTATTTTCATTTTAACTCACCCCATGACACAGCGAGCTGGGCTTGGTGGGAGGGTTTTAAAGCATCTATCCGCGCCACTATAACTAGCTATCAAATTCGGCAGGGGAAACAAAGAAAGCAGCATTTACTGATTCTAGAGCAGCAGATACAAGCTGGGGAGCGTCTCCTCACGTCCCGTACTGACCCATGTATTTTACTCCGTTTACAACGCTTGCGTTTTCAATACAATCAGATTTTGTACACTGCTGCTGTTAAAAATATCGAATCACAACAAGGGCTATATTATCGGGAAAATAATCGTGCTGGCAAATTATTAGCAAATGCCCTAAAAGGTCAAAAAGAAGCCAAGCGTGTTACCGCCCTCCGTAATCCGTCGGGGGGGGGGCTTGGTCACTAAAGATACCGAAATCTTAGCACTCTTTCGTGATTTTTATACTCGGCTTTATCAATCTGAATGTGATTTTGAGCCAGATGTATTTGAACGCTTACTTTCAGGGGTACAAAGACCGACCCTATCTGACGAAGATAGAGTGGCCTTGGACACACCATTTACTGTCTCAGAAATTCATTCTGCTATCAAGAAATGTGCCTCAGGTCGAGCCGCAGGCCCAGACGGTCTCCCTGCTGAATTCTACAAAACTTTTCACGCTGACTTAGCTCCAGTTTTGAAAATTTATTTTTCTGCTCTGGCCGAGGAGGGTTCTCCTTCTGGGTCCTTTTCAATGGCAAATGTAGTAGTTTTTGAGAAAGAGGGGAGAGACCCGCAACTAACAGCTAATTATCGTCCAATTTCCCTCCTAAACGCGGACTATAAAATATTTGCCACCATTCTCTCTACCCGGCTCTCGGATAGGATGCCTACCTTAATACACCCAGATCAATGCGGTTTCATTCCTGGTAGATCAACTGCTGACAATGCTCGGACTCTATGCCATGTACTGACTACCGCAGTTAATCTTGATCGCCCATTTGTTGGCCTCTCACTTGATGCTGAGAAGGCCTTTGATCGCTTAGAGTGGCCCTTCCTGTTTGCAGTCCTCCGCTGGTACGGATTCGGGGAAGGTTTTCTCCGTTGTCTTCGCACCATGTACGCACAGCCTACAGCCAGTATATGTGCCAATGCTTTAAAGTCTCAGCCTTTTCCCCTTCAACGCGGCACTCGCCAGGGATGCCCATTGTCTCCACTTCTCTTCGATCTCGCACTTGAACCCTTGGCTTTACTAATCCGGCAATCGGAGGAGATTCATGGAGTCCCCTTCACCCATAGGGAAATCAAAATTTCAGCGTATGCTGATGACCTTATGCTTTTTGTCTCTATAGACTCAGTACCGGCTGTCCTAGAGCAAATTGGTAAATACTCACAACTGTCCGGTTATAAGATAAATTGGACCAAGTCGGTAGCCTTTCCATTAAATCCTTTGCTTCATCAGGCAGATATGCAACCCTTCCCCTTTTTATGGCAACCTAGTATGGTCAAATACCTTGGGGTTCACTATTGTTCTCCTTTGGAAGACACTATCTCCTTCAATGCCAAAGACTTAACCTCTAAAGTCCGGGCGCTTACTCACCGCTGGACTCCTTTAACACTTACCTGGTGGGGTCGATTAGAAACCATAAAAATGATGATTGTTCCGAAAGTGAATTATATCTTAGAAATGTTGCCCTGTCTCTTCCCTCGACGTATCTATAAAGATATAGAGGGCCTTCTGACTATACTTGTGGCAAAACAAGACACCTAGGATAGCGAAACATAAGCTGCAAGCAGATAAAGAAAATGGGGGTGTCCGATTCCCTGATTTCCTGAAGTATCATCAATCTTTTCTTCTCAAACAAGGCGCTCGCTGGCTGGAAGATCCAGTACCGAGTAGACCTGTGTGGCTAGACATAGAAGAGGACCTTTGCAAACCGATTCCTCTTACTTTTCTCCCTGGTATGACTCTCCCATCAGACTCCCATTTTCCACCAATGCTTTTAGACACCTTAGGTGCCTTTAATAATCTTATGCACTCTTTAGACTCCCGACTCTGTCCGTTAGACACGCTCCCACTTTGGTATAACACTCGATTTCGAATACAAAATAAGCCGATGGCGTGGAGCCCCTGGTACACTAGGGGCATTTGGATTCCTAGTCAGTTGTTCCATGAAGGTCGCTGGAAAACTTTTAGTGAATTGCAAATTGAGTTTGGTCTCCCAGCGAAACACTATTTTCAGTTGGTGCAACTTCAGCATTGCCTTCGGAGTGCTAAGGTGCTCCCGCCATCGGCCCCCCCTACACAAGGTTGGTTGGAGACTATCCGATCTATCGGTAGTTCACCGGGTGTAGCATCTAATTTTTACAAAACCTTGTGTAATGCTATAATTAGAGATGCCCCTATAGCGCAGAAAGCATGGGAGAGAGAATTGCATGTGACTTTGACCCCGGAGCAATGGAGCCTTGTCTGGAGTAGAGTGACACGGGTCTCCCGATCCGCCTCACTCACTCAGACACTCTTCTTTCTAGCCCACCGGTGTTTTTACACTCCTGACAGATTAGCCAAATGGAACACTACTCAGGGCAATAGTTGTTGGACATGCCATGCGGCCATTGGTTCACTACCTCATGTTATGTATGAATGCCCCGCACTACAGTATTACTGGCGTCGGGTCTGGGGTCGTATCCAGTCTATTTTGCACTTTCAAGAGCCCCTTTCTTGGAGGATAGTGGGACTTCGCTCAGCTGCGGGGATCCCCTCTCTTCCAAAAACGGCTTACTTCCTCTTGGACTTTATGCTTGGCATTGCTATTTCCCTAATTACGAAATACTGGAAAAATAGCTCTCAGCTGAGCCCCAATGAATGGTGGAATCATGTCTGTCTCTACAGTAAATATGAACAAATACCTCGTATGTTTGCTTCCCCCATTCAGACTCCTCATCATCGGTCTAAATGGAAGATGCTCAATGACTATGTACATTCTGCTCAATGCTCTCATCTGACTGTCTAAATTTGTATATATCTTTGTCCCATGATTATTCTGTATCGCAGATACTCTTTTGATTGTTTTGATGTATAATCACTGTTGTTTGGAAGCGCTCACATGCTGACATAATCAGCTAGAGAAGAAGCGTGGGGGTGGGGGGTAATTGGGTTTATTTTTCGTTATTGTATACTTGTTTTGTCTCCTTTGGTGTGTTGTTTCTTTTGTTTGTTGCAAAATGAAAATAAAAGTTTAAAAAAAAAAGAAATTAGACCCAATGTCCACTTTTGAGCATGGGGCATCCTCCAATGCTACCCCCAGCTGCCTTAGTTCCCCCTCCATGGTGGTGACCCCCTTCCCTTGCTGCTCTAGTACAGAAACCACTGCACCATCCCTGCTGGGCCCAGAAGAAGACAATGCTGTCTCTGAGCACAAATGGGATGAACCAGTGACTTCCTCTAGGCAGTCAAGTGCAGCTGACTGGCAGCAGGAAAGGAAGGGCTTCCAAATGGAGAGTCACCATGAACCTCATATCTCAGAAACAAAACTGAAGATGGCCCAACAAGGTAAGTTATAGAGAAAGGACACAATTGTATCCTTTCATCTGCTGCCTCATTGGCAGGTTGTGAAAGACTTCTAAATCTAGCCCTAAGGCTGCTTGCCTTTCTTCGATTGGAGGAAGTTCTGGAGGGGTCTACAGGTCACGTGAGAAAGGGGGGGGGGGTGAATACACATGACAAACTTTTAACTATGTAAATCTCATTCTCTAGAGATGAATGAGTTGTTAGGGCCAAACGTAGGATAGTCCTAGAGCAGGATAATATGAAAAGGATGGGATGACAGGAGAAGGCATGGGTTACTGTGTTGTAAGCTAGGAATGCAACAGTATAGAAGTATGGGTGAAGTAGGATTAATTTCAGAGGGAGCTTTGTGGGAGGCAATGTGAAAGATTTGGTTTAGGAATCTAACTGTGGCAGAGAGAGATATGAAATGGTGGCTTTTGAGGAGTAGTAAGTGTGTGATAGAAGCTGTATTCGAAGAGATAAGGAAGAATAGAAGTATTCTAAGTAGCCTTGGAAGTTGGTAGAGTTGCAGCATGCTTATGAAGAAAGTTCTCATGGCTGTGCAGTCCATGTGCTTTGTATGTTGAGAGAGGCTGTAAAGGAAGCATGATCCCATTAGGCAAGCATTGACCTAGACCTAGAGATAGGACTATGTGCTGAGGTGGTTCAACAAGATGTGCTGTTGTAGCTATGTCATAAAATATGAAGAGAGGTTAATGGATGTGGATGCACTATGGTAGTTGTACTGATTTCCCACTTTCTCCTGCAGCTCTTCTAACTAAGCAGCATAATACCACAGATAGGGGGCCTGTGTCTTCAGATCTTCCATTTAAAAAGAGACAACGTTTTATGTCACATAAGAGTCTGTAGGTCATTAGTTGGCTCTACTCCTAACTTGCTTGCACCCCCTAGACCAGCGATGGCGAACCTATGGCACGCGTGCCAGCTGTGGCACGCGAAGGCCTTGCAGCTGGCACGCGTGAAGGTCCGCAGAAAAAGAAAAAGCGGGCTCTGGCTGCTGCCGCGGATGCGGACGCGGCAGCATGCAGTGTCCCGCGGGGCCCCCTCCGCCCGCTAAGCCCCTCTGCAAGGGCTTTCAGATTCGCGAGGTGTCTCTGTTAAGCCCGCAGGGGCTAATGGGAAATTTCCCATCAGCCCCTTTAGAGGGACTGATGGGAAATTTCCCATTAGCCCCTGCGGGCTTAACAGAGACGCGAGGGAGACGCTCTCCCTCGCGAATCTGAAAGCCCTTGCAGAGGGGCTTAGCGGGCGGAGGGGGCCCCGCGGGACATTGCATTCTGCCGCTGCTGCGGCAGAAGCCAGAGCCAGCTGCTTTTTTTTTTTTTTAAATTTGCCATGGGGGTGGGTTAGGACTGCTAATGGGCTAGGGGGGGGGGTTAGGACTGCTAATGGGCTGGGGGGTTATGACTCCTAATGGGCTAGGGGGGGTTAGGACTGCTAATGGGCAGGGGGTGTAGGACTGCTAATGGGCTGTGGGCTGATGGGGGCTGTCTGGAAATGGGGTGATGGGGGGTTAGGACTGGTAATGGGCTATGGGGGGGGGTTAGGACTGCTAATGGGCTAGAGAGGGGGGGTTAGGACTGCTAATGGGCTAGGGGGGGTTAGGACGGCTGATGGGGAGGGGTTAGGACTTGAGGTGGGCTGTTGGGTGGGGTTAGGACTGGAAATGGGCTGATGGGGGGTTAACACTGGAGGTGGTCTGATGGGGTTAGGACTGGTAATGGGCTATGGGGGGGTTTAGGACTGATAATGGGCTATGGGGGGCTGGGACAAGAAATGGGCTGATGGGGAGGGGTTAGGACTTGAGGTGGGCTGATGGGGTTAGGACTGGTAATGGACTGTGGGCTGATGGGGGGGTTAGGACTGGCAATGGGCTATGGGGGGCTGACTGGAAGTGGGCTGATGGGGGGTTAGGACTGGAAGTGGGCTGATGGGGGGTTAGGACTGGTAATGGGTTATAGGGGGGGCTTAAACTGAAAATGGGGTGATGGGGGGTTAGGACTGGAAGTGGGTTGATGAGGGGGGGATAGGACTGGTATTGGGTTGGGGGTTGCTAGGACTGGAAATGGGTTGGGGGGCTGCTAGGACTGGAAATGGGCTGATGCAGGGACTAGAAGGGAATGGATGCTGGGTGAGGCTGGAACTAGAAGGGAGCTGGTGTTGGGGGAGGATTAGAATGGGATGGGGCTGGGAGAGTAAAATGGAGAGGGGAAAAATATTTTGTGTGGGAGGGATAAAAAATCTACAATTGGCCGGGTATTGGGAGAGTAAGTGGGGATTGAGGATGGAGGGGTAAATTTTGAGTAGATGAAATAGGAATGAGGAAAGAGCAAAAGGAGAAAGATTAGTATGTTAAAGCAGATGTAGAGAGAGAGAATGGAAAAAAAAACCAAGAAGACAGAAGAAAGGACAAATGGACAGCAGATGGAGAGTTAGCAGAAGACACGAAGAAACCAGAAGAAAGTGGCTGGAACAATTGCAACTGAAAAAAAATGCACAAAAGGTAGAAAAATATCTCTTTATTTTGAATTTATTAATTGGAATATGTCAGCTCTGGGAAATGTGCATCATTAATTTTTGCGCTTTGTTTAGTACAAGAGGAAATTAATATATAGTTTTATTTCTACAGTGTTGTTGTATATTCCAAGTTTGGCTTTTGGGGTTCCCAGTTTAATTATTGTCTTCCTGTTTCTAAATTGTGATTCCTTGTTTGGTAATGGTCTGTTCTGCATGTGTAACTGAGCTGAGGTATTCTGTTTATATAATTCCTATTTGACATTGCCACTTGTTCTTTCCCCAGTAGGTCATGTATTGTTGTTCTCTGAGATGTATTGGTTTAATATTTGCAGTGTTGCCTTTTGATAGGTAGAGTATGGTGCTTTGTGAGTCCTGGTAGTGCTGTTAGGATACGGCGGGTTTGCTATGGGTTCTAAATGGGCAGCATTTGTAGTAGTTCCTAATGTGCCTGGCGGTTGGTACTGGATTATAGTAATGTAGAAACCTTTTAGTCTTTCTTTATCCATATACTCATTAAGAGGCATGTTTACTAAAAGTTAGTGTATGGTAACATTATGCAAATATTTATGCAAATGAAGCACCTTATGCAAATGGAGCTTTAATTGACGTGCTGGCACTTTGAGGAAATTCTTTGGTTTTGTGCGGCAGTTTGGGCACTCGGGCTCAAAAAGGTTAGCCATCACTGCCCTAGACCCTTGTTGGAGCATAGTGTGGCTTCCCTTCATAGCATGTGCTGCTACTGTGCATACTGTTCATGCTTTCTATATTTTCTTGACCATGTCTGGCAGTAGGAATCTCCACATAGCACCCTTTTCCTGCACTTAGTAAGATCTTCACAAAAGTGCTGAGCACTGTGATGAACCTCCAGACTACTGTTATCTTGTGTTGGTCATGGCAAATGCACTAGGAAGATTCCAAAGGCAAACTGTGCCCACCTGCTAACTCTGTGCCTATGTAGTACAGTGGGTTTGGCTTGGTCCTTAGTAGAGCAACATCCTAGCCCCTGCTACATTGTTCTTTTCTTCCAGTTACCCTTGGTACCCCCTCCCCCCCCCCCCCCCACACTTCTCTAACATCGAATGTACTCCCTCTGGTAGGCTCTTATCTTTCTGAGTATGAGGCGTGTCTACTATGGTGCTGGGGCAGGTGTATCTAGGCCTAGTTCTGATCCTCCTTCTTTCTGTGGAGTTGGGTAATGAATAGCTTATGCTGCAATGCCACCATGAGCTAAGCCAAAAGGAAGGTGTCAGCCTTCCTGAAATTAGGCTTTCAGGACCTGGCAATCATGCCTATATTTCTAGTACATGCATTTGATCAGTACGCAGGTACTCCACACACTTTATAAAGCAGAGGCACACTTTTAGGTGGCCCCATTTCCCAGCACACATCTCTACCTACCTGACCTATATAGAATTAGCCTCAATGTGCTCCAATATCTATAATAATTTTTTAGAAACTATCTGCATCAAAACAATTTTAAAAAATGCTGCTAATATACATATAGCTTAGGCTGATGAACCTACTTTAAATTGTACTGTTCTTTCCCCTTTGTCACCTGATATCTGGGATTTGCAGCTTGCTTTTATAAGATTATGAACCATACTAATATTAGAACATTTAGTGACGAGAATTAAATGCCAGCATTAGAGATAAATGCACTGTGGTTTATCATCTATTTTTATACTCTCAGCTAAGAGTAAATAAATTATTCTTTTCATCGAGTTTTTTTGATATCTCCTCCTTCCTTCCAGAATACATGTGAGAATTATACCTCCCATGACTTGTCCCTGTGATCTGCATATTTTTTCAATTACCTGCTCTTCAGCATAGAAACTATCCTTGCTAGTGGTTTCAAGTCTCAGAGGTTATGCCAGCTGGCAAGATAAACTAGCACTAAAACATCAAAATTTCATAAAGTCAACGGAACTTAACGGATTACAAAATCTGTCACTTCCATGCATATTTGTTTTAGTATACAAAGGAGATTTGTGAGTGCAAATGTTAAAATAAATTTACAGTTCTGCTTCTTTCCTATAATACCTTTTCCTCCTCTTCTTCCTGCTAATTTCTAGGTGAAATATTTGGTTTGGATTTTTCACTCATATTTTCCATTCAAAGCAATGGTTATACAGTATGCGCAATGCATGCAGATTATAGATGCAGCTGTTTATGCATGCAAAGAGTGATTTATGCACACAAAGGGCATGTTTACTAAAGGGTAGCACTGGGTTAGTGCAGGGTTAATGTATAATTTTGGTGCAGTGTTGAAAGATAGCGCAGGGCCTTGGGCCAAAACCTCAAGCATGTGTAGGGTTGGTGATTGAGCGGGATGGCAGCGTTCCCGCCATGGCGCAACTAGTGTGGGTTTTTGTAGTCTATGCTACCTCTACTTGGTACAAGTCACATGGGTGCAACTAAGGTCACTTCAATGGATGGTGTTAGTTGCTCCTGTAGCTGGTTTTCCATGTTGAAGCACAATAACTGCGGGGGGACGGATGTGCCCCACCCCTTCCTGCAGTTAGTCCAAAGCCCTGTTCTGGTAATGTGGCCCACATGCTTGTTATCAGCACGGGAATTAGTAACCATACCCCAAATTGACTGCCTGAAAATTTCCCTGCTTCAATATGGCTAAAACTGTGCATGTTCCGGGCAATTTTAGTCAGATTTAGAGAAGGCATTCCTAAGAGTGAGATGCGGGTAGAATCAATGAATGCACCTACATTGTACTTACTATTTTTTCTTTTTTAACTCATTTATTAGGGTCAAAGGAGAAATTCCAAATGCGTTTTTATAATATGTATTTTTATGACTAGCCTAAATCCAATATGAAAATGCAGCATTGAGAGTTAAAACGGGAATAGGACTAAGAAGCATATGGGAAGAGTGAAAGTTGCTTTTGCATTTTGACACACGTTATTTTCTAAAGAAAATCTATCCACTCAAAAGCAGGTGCAACTGTCCACTGTAACTTTTTATCTAAGATGAGATTAAAGGTGAAAGTATAAACATTCATTCTTTTTATGTCAGCTTTACACCAGTTTTCAAAGTATCACAGTACCATAGGTGTTGTCCCAAAGAGGACAGTTTGATAATTGCCCCCCCCCCCCCCCACACTGTAGTCTAGCATGCCTTTAAGAAGCTGGTATGTCTGACTAAGTAAAGAATTTAGCAATAAAAACGTAACCGATTTTATTTACCATTAGAAGAAAAGAGCCCAAGGCCAGAATTAAAGCAAACAGAACAAGACAACAAGCAAGACCTCAAGAATACTGACAACCGCTTGTATATCAAATTGCAAAATAGAAGGAAGAAAAAGAGGCAGATGAAAGAGGGCTTCTGGGATGGAGCTCTGGAAGAAGGGGGTGCCAGGGAATGGAAGCCCGGTTAAGAAAGATGGCCCTACCCAAAGGCTTTGAGACAAGACTGTAGAGAAATATGAGCAGAGGTAGTAGAGAAAGCCCAAATTTGTGAGTAATCTGGGAAATGTATTAAGGGAAAGGGTACTAGGCCAGCTGTGTGAGGATGTAACATAGTATATGGTGGCAGATAAAGACCAGTATGGTCCATCTAGTCTGCCCTGTAAGGTGGCTAGAGAAGAGGTAACTACCACTCTATGCCTTTGTTTAGGGTCGTACCCACCACTCCGTGCAGGTCAGCCCCCCTGTAATCCTTTGTATAAGATTGTGCTCACCGCTCCATGCAGGTCACCCCCTCTGTTGAAGTTTATTTTTTATTCCATTCTCTTGCTATATAGGGATCCTCTGTGTCCGTCCAATGCCTTTTAGAATTCCGTCATTGTTTTTGCTCTTACTACCTCCATCGGGAGGGCATTCCAGGCAACCACCACCCTTTCAGTGAAAAAGTATTTCCTGATGTTGCTTTTAAGTTTACCTCCTTACAACTTCATGTCATGTCCTCTGCTTTTACTGCTTCCCCTTCCTTGAACAAGTTTTTTATTTTTTTTTCATTAATACTTAACCACATATACATAGCCAATGCCAGACAGTGTGAATACCTTGTCTGGAAGGGCAGCAAGAAAAGGTCAGAAGACCTTTACACCATATCAGATATGGCAGAAGTAAGAGATTTGAGGCCTGAGGAAGAAGAACAGCAGACTAATATTGCATTAATGGCCACTTGACGTATACACGAACCAGACAGCAGTTAAGAGTAGCCAGGAGACTAATGTAGTCTGTCCTTCTCTTACCTTTTTCACCTGAAAAGGTGCTTAGGAAAGGAAATGCAGCAAGGGGAAAAACTCTGAGGGTATTACCCTCTCTTTCGCTAACTAAGCCACCAAAAAATATATGCAAGTTGGTTCTTTTTTTTTCACTCTCTGCCTCCTTTCCCTCCATTTTTAGGTGCATTTTGCTTCAATAGTAGCATATATTGTGGAAGGTTTGTCTGTCCGTCTATCTGTACACATGAAGTATTTGTTTCGGGAGTGCATACGCAAAGTGCTTGGGCTTCTGCAGCTCAAACCAGATAGTAAAAGGGGAAAAAGGCTCACTCGGTGGTGCAGAAAGGACAAAGCAGTGGTGTCAAAGTCAGCATAACCCAGTGAGGTTCCCATCATCCACCTGCTGGAGAGTTACTTGGACTTGCAGCAGAACAATGAAGGGCACAACAAAAAAGCACAATCCAAAGAGAGCCGAGATAGAAAGTGAAAGGCAGCACAAGAGAAGACCCTTCAACTGCCTGCTCCCAGAAGGGTGTCACATGAGGAGGTGCAGGGATCGAAATGTTCAGTTAGCGGGATTGTCAGTCATCATCTATTTGGCCAACCTAAGCCGCTTGAAAAGCTGTCCTAAGTTGGAAGCCAGATAAATGACAGCTGAAAAATGCCGCTAAGAGGATAAGATTGCCATTTATCTGACTAGCACATCTCAGCCCAGATATTAACTTGCAGCTTTTATCTAGATAACTAGTAAGTTGCTTTGGAACAGTGCAGTAAAAATAATCTACCAAGCAAAACAGCAAGATCATGTCACTTCATTTCTCATAGACCAGCACTGACTCCCAGTTACATTTCCGATCAATTTTGAAATAGATTCTTGCCCACCAGGCATTTTACACAGATTTTTCACACTACTTAAATACATTTGTGATCCTATATCATCCAACATGACAACTCAGATCCACTGAAGCACATCTGCTGGTTGTGCCTTCTACATCTAAGCTGCTGTTCTGACGCAGGAAACAAGATGGAGGACAAGGCGTGTGAGACCACCAGGAAGACAGGAGTACTGTGCATGAGCCTGATCTCACGGAGGACCTTATGGATTCTGACCCAATCTGGAGATGTGCCAATAGGAGAGCATAAGGGCTCTAGCAACACACACATGGATGTTGCAGCTCTCCGACACCAACAAAAGCCATGCCAGAGGACACACAGCTGCACTTGTTGTCAAGACCATGTCTGTTTGTCTTTCTGCCTTTCTATGCACATTTTCTTTGCACATGTGCAGACCTTGCAGCATACTAAATCATAGCAGGGGGACCAGGAACTTGGAAAATGGTAGGAGAAGACGTAGAATCCAGGAGAGTGGGACAAGGAGCCAGTGTATATGCCATCAGCACTGAAGCTGGATGATTGTGAGCCAATGAATGTAAGTATCCAGAGGCCCTCCATAATTGAGTTGTAGGATTAGCATGGATCCCTATCATTTCCCAATAACTCAAGAATACCTGGTGCCTAAAAACTGAGTCGCAGAAGTTGCAGAAAGCCAAAGTCTCATCTACTGAAGATAACAGTATTGAGCTGCAGAGATAAGGAGAAGCAGCAAATAATAGTGGTTGAGGTTGGAGGATGGGGAGGGAAAGAGAACAAGGTCATAGAGCAAGGAGAGAAAGAGAATAGGGAAGGAGAAAGGAGGTAGAGCTGGAGTTGGGAGCAGGAGAAGATAAGTGGAGAAGACAATTATGAAGTGTAGAAAACAAGGGGAAAGCAAGTATTCTGTACATCTCCCACCACAACCAACACAAATACATACTTCCAGATACCCCCACTAAACCCAGACCCACCTGCATTCATAACCCTCCATGCCTGCACTGTACAGATGCAACGTCACATAATGGTGCATTTCTTTCTTCTACTAATAGAATCAAGTGTAATTGTGCGCGTTCTAACTTTTTTTAAAATCAGAACACTATTCTTTATAAATCTGTAACCTTGAGAAATATAATTTTCCTTTGTATATATTGGTGTAGATAAGTGTATTTTCTTATTATTCTAAAAGGCAAACTAAGTTCCCTTTATACAGAATTGATTATATTAGCTAAGAGGCAATCTGCCTGCTAACAGATGCAGTCCATTAGAGCTTAAAAGGAAGCTTTTCTTTGAGAACTAGAGGATGGAAGTGGCAGGAATTATTTTAGTTCCATTGCATCACAGTACTAACCTGTCTTTTGAATGCTGAAATCTGAATTTAGAAGCTAAATCATTAAAAGATACTAATATAAATCTCAATATGGATACTAAAACTGCTGTAAGCAATCTAGTTACTCTGAACATAAGGATTCCATACTGGGTCAAAGCAAGGGTCCATCAAGCCCAGTTTCCTGTTTTCAACAGTGGCCAATCCAGATCACAAGTACCTGTCAGGCAGGTCCAACACAAGGAGATAAGGCACCCTAGATGAACCTCCTACCCCACACAGCCACCCCTCTCCAGGACTAACAGCGTTGGCAATAGCCCCAAACAACTCCATGAAGCTTACCTTCGAGCTTCAGTGCCATGGGTCTGCTTCCTTCCGCCCCTCTCCGATGCCTGATGATGACTTCCCTTGCAAACAAGAAGTAGGCATTGAGAGTCGGAGAGGGGAAAAGCAAACAGTCCCATG
Source organism: Ichthyophis bannanicus (assembly GCA_033557465.1). Taxonomy (NCBI): domain Eukaryota; kingdom Metazoa; phylum Chordata; class Amphibia; order Gymnophiona; family Ichthyophiidae; genus Ichthyophis; species Ichthyophis bannanicus. Next base: position 14,806,621 of record CM066036.1, on the reverse strand, counting down.
GTGCCAAATCTTGAAGGTAAGCTCCGTGGGCTGTTGCAGCTATTGCCATCGCTATCTGTCCCAGAGAGAGGCGACAGCAGCAGCAATGGATACCCCCAGAGGGCTGGCACTCTAGACAGCCACCTAGTTCACCAAATGGTAGCACTGGCCCTGCTGTCAGGTACTCAAAAAGGTACACAGATTCCACACTGTTAATACCAGAGGTAAGCAGTGGATTTCCCTGGTCCCCTGGATATGAAAAGCCTGACTACCTGACTCTGTACGTCATGCTTCATCTCTGGACCTTTTCAAATCCAGGCTGAAAACTTACCGTTTCAAGGCTGCTTTTGGATCCTGATTCACGTAGTCTCCTTTATGTTCCGTTACCATTCCTCTAGATGTATTCTTGTCCTCATCTGTTGTTTTGTCTGTCTTAACTAGACTGTGAGCTGTGATGAGCAGGGACCATCTTTTACAAGTGTCTATACAGTGCTGTGTACACCTTGCAGTGCTATACAAATGATCAGTAGTAGTATTAGTAGTAGCAATAATGGTTTATGGACTTTTCCTTCAGGAACTTATCCAAACCTCTTTTAAACCCAGCTACACTAAAAGCTTTTACTACATCCTCAGTTGAGTGAAAAAATATCTTCTCCAATTAGTCTTAAAAGTGCTACATTGTAGCTTCATTGCATGTCCCCTAGTCTTTCTACTTTTTTGAAGGAGTAAACAACTGATCGACGTTTACCCATTCTATTCAACTCATTATTTTTTAGACTGCTATCATATCTCTCCTCAGCAGTCTTTTTTCCAAGTTGAAGAGCCAACCTTTTAAGCCTTTCCTCATAGAGATATCCCTCCATGCCCTTTACTATTTTGGTAGAACTTCTCTGTACTTTTTCTAATTCTGCTATACCTTTAAGATATGGCAACCAGAACTGCACACAATATACAAGATGCAGTTGGACCATGGAGCGATACAGAGGCATTATAATATCATTGGTTTTATTCTCCATTTCTTTCCTTATGAATCCTAGCATTCTATTTTCTTTCTTGGCAGCTGCTGCACACTGGGCAGAGGGTTAGAGTGTTTCAATGCATTATCCACGACAATGCCTAGATCCTTTTCCTGGGTAATGGTTCCTAAAGTGGAACCCTGCGTCATGTAAATGTAGTTGTTTTTCCCTAACACTGAATTTCATCTGCGATTTCGATGCTCAGTCCCCAAATTTATCCACCACTCTTTCTGTAAAGAAATATTTATGCATATCACTCCTGAATCTATCTCCTTTCAATCGTAAGAGGCTCTCCTCCTGTACATTTATGCCACCAAGGTATTTAAACATCTTAGTCATATCACCTCTATCCCACCTTTCTTCTAAGGTGTACATATTAAGATCCTTAAGTCTGTCCTCATATGCTTTATAATGAAGATCACTAACCATTTAGGTAGCCACCCTCTTTACTGACTCCAGCCTGTTTATATCCTTTTGAAGGTGTGGTCTCCAGAATTGCACACAATACTCCAAAAGAGGTCGCACCAAGACTTATACAGAGGCACCATCACCTCTTTTCTTCTGCTGGCCAATCCTCTCTCCCTATGCACCCAAGCATACTTCTAGTTTTTGTGTCACCTTTTCTACCTGTTTAGCTACTTTAAGATCATCAGACACAATCATGTCTAGATCCCATTCTTCTTTAGTGGACAAAGGTATTTCACCCCCTATACTATATTGCTCCCTTGGATTGCTGCAGCCCAAATGCATGACCTTGCATTTTTTAACATTAAATCTCAGCTACCAAATTCTAGACCATTCTTCAAGATTAGCTAGATTCCTACTCATATTATCTACCACCTTCCTGGATGTCTACTCTATTGCAGATTTTGGTATCATCCGCAAAGAGGGAAACCTTGCCCGACAGCCCTTCCGCTATATCACTAACAAAGATGTTAAAAAGAATAGGACCAAGAACAGATCCCTGGGGTACACTACTGGTAACTTTCATGTGCAGGGTGCCTGCATGCTGAAGATCTGAGGAAAGAAGTAGAGGAACTTAGAGAGGAGGTGGCGAGGCTGAGGAGCATTCAAGACAGTGAGAAGTACATTGATGAGATGCTTCTTGCAGCAACAAAGTTCTCCAGCAGAGGAGAAGATGGGTGCCAACAGAATGACAAAGGTTGGACACAAGTCACCAAGGCCTGCAGAATCACCAATCCAACTTCTCCAGCTATTGAATTGGAGAACCATTATGCAGCCCTGGAAGTGGAGGAGGTGAAAGCATCCCTGGAAAGGGAAGAAAAAGAGCTCAAGTACCCCAAAGTTGCAGAATCAGTGACCACAAGGAAGCGAAGGGTAGTGATGGTTGGTGACTCTCTTCTGAGGGGTACTGAGGCGTCCATCTGCTGACCAGATTTGATGTCCAGAGAGGTATGCTATTTGCCTGGTGCCAAAATCCAAGATGTTACAGAAAGTTAGCCGAGACTCATCAAGCCCACCGACTATTACCCAATGCTGCTAATCCATGTCGGAACAAATGATACTGCCAGGTATCCCTCTGAACATATCAAAAGTGACTTCATGACTCTGGGACAGAGGGTGAAGCAGTTATGTGCACAGATGGTGTTCTCTTCAATCCTCCCTGTTGAGGGTAAAGGCCAAGGCAGAGAGGCTCGCATCCTGGAGATGAATTCATGGCTGCGTGGATGGTGTCATCGAGAGCGTTTTGGTTTCCTAGACCATGGGATGCTGTTCCAAGGGTTGCAGAGCAGAGAAGGCATCCACCTGTCCAAGAAAGGTTAACACGTCTTCAGTAGTAGACTGGCTAATCTACTGAAGAGGGCTAAAAAATAGATTCGTTGGGGATGGGTGAAGAAAGCCCCCAGGTAAGTGAAAGCCCCCAGGTAAGTGATACATAAAATATCTTTATGGAAATGGGTAACGGGGGTAACATATGGAAAGCAGTGTGTATAAATGCCCGTAGCATGGGAAATAAAACCCTTGATGTTGAAGCTTTGCTGGGAGTGGCCGACTTGGATTTAGTGGCAGTTACAGAAACATGGTTCACAGAAAACCATGCCTGGGATGTAACTATACCTGGCTATACTTTATTCAGAAAGGACAGGGCAGGAAGAAGGGGAGGAGGAGTGGCACTATATTTTAAAAAATACTATTAAAGCTTTGGAATTACAGAGCTTAAAAGGGAGAGAGGAGGCATTGTGGGTTAAACTAGAAAGAGGGAAAGAGAAATCTATTTGCATTGGCATGATATACAGACCTCCCTCATAAGAGGAAGAGGTGGACAGAGAGTTAATTGAAGACATATGCAGCATTGCTAGGAAAGGGGAAGTGCTACTGATAGGGGATTTCAATATGCCAGATGTTGATTGGCACATTCCTGCTGCAGTATCATCTAGAAGTAGAGATCCTGGATTCTCTACAGGGAGAACTATTCAAGGAATTGGTAACAGACCCCACACATGAAGGGGACATACTGGACTTGGTGCTTACCAATGGTGAAAGTGTTTCTGATGTTATAGTGGGAGATCATTTTGTATCCAGTGATCACCAGATGGTGTGGTTCAGTATTAGGACTAGGCTGTTAGAATCCATTCAAAGGTGAGGGTCTTAGACTTTAGGAAGACTAACTTTGCCAGGATGGGCCAATACCTCAGGGAGTCGTTCACTAACATATCTGAAAAATGTCTTATCCCACCATTTTATTGCAGTGGCTATTTCCTCCTCTTTTTGAATCTTTGCTTTCCTGACTACTTTGCTAGCTTCTCTAACTTTTTCCAAATATAGATGTCTGTCTTCCTCTCTCTGTGATCTCTTGTATTTCATGACAGCCTCCCTCTTTTTCTTCACCTTTTCAGCTACTTCTTTTGAAAACCATAGCTGTCTCCTTTTCCTTTATTTACCGTTTTAACAAAAAGGTTGGCTGCTCTTAAAATATCCCCTTTCAGTTTTGTCCACTGTTTCTCTACATCCCCCAGCTGTTCCCATCCCACTAACGACTCCCTGAGGTATTGGTCTATCTTGACAAAGTTAGTTTTCCTAAAGTCTAAGATCCTCACTTTTGAATGGATTCTAATAGCCCTAGTCCTAATACTGTACCACACCATCTGGTTATCACTGGATACAAAATGATCTCCCACTATAACATCAGAAACACTTTCACCATTGGTAAGCACCAAGTCCAGTATGTCCCCTTCATGTGTGGGGTCTGTTACCAATTTCTTGAATAGTTCTCCCTGTAGAGAATCCAGGATCTCTGTACTTCTAGATGATACTGCAGCAGGAATGTGCCAATCAACATCTGGCATATTGAAATCCCCTATCAGTAGCACTTCCCCTTTCCTAGCAATGCTGCATATGTCTTCAATTAACTCTCTGTCCATCTCTTCCTCTTATGAGGGAGGTCTGTATATCACGCCAATGCAAATAGATTTCTCTTTCCCTCTTTCTAGTTTAACCCACAGTGCCTCCTCTCTCCCTTTTAAGCTCTATAATTCCAAAGCTTTAATAGTATTTTTTTAAATATAGTGCCACTCCTCCTCCCCTTCTTCCTGCCCTGTCCTTTCTGAATAAAGTATAGCCAGGTATTGTTACATCCCAGTCATGGTTTTCTGTGAACCATGTTTCTGTAACTGCCACTAAATCCAAGTCAGCCTCTCTCATTAAAACTTCCACATCTGGGATCTTATTTCCCATGCTACGGGCATTTATACACACCGTCGTGTGTATAAATGCCCATAGCATGGCGTGATTTATGAATAAGTTAAAAAGCCCATCACAGATCCCTGTGGTATTCATCTATTTAACTTTCTCCATTGAGAAAATTGGCAATTTATCCCTACTCTCTGTTTTCTATCTTTTAACCAGTTCTTGATCCACAATGCTACACTGCCTCCAGTCCCATGACTTTCAAATTTGGCCAAGAGTCTCTCATGAGGGACCTTGTCAAAGGCTTTCTGAACATCCAGATACACTATATTAACTGGCTCACTTTTGTCTACCTGTTTATTCACATCTTCAAAAAAATATAACATATTAGTAATACAAGACTTTCCTTGGTTAAATCCATGTTGGCCTTCACCCACTAAACCATGACTATCTACATGTTCAGTAATTTTATTTTTTATAATGGTTTCTACCCTTTTGCTCGGTACTGATGTCAGGCTCACCCATCTGTAGTTTCCCCAGTCACCCCTGGAACCTTTTTTAAAATTGGTGTTACATTGGCCACTCTCCAATCTTCAGATACTACAGATGATTTTAATGATTGTAGAGCTACTATTAGTAATCTGTGCACTTTCTCATATTTCAGTTCTTTTAGCACCTTGGGATGTATAACATCCAGTCCAGGTGATTTGCTACTCTTTAGTTTATCAAATAGTTGTATTATATCTTCACGGTTTATTGATATTTGTTTCAATTCCTCCGATACATCAACTTTAAGGCAATTCAGCATGGGCAACTTCGCTAAATCTTCTTTAGTAAAGAGCGAAGCAAAGAATTCATTCAGTCTCTCTGTTATGGCCTTATCCTCCCTTAGTACCCTTTTACCTCCTGTCATCTAATGATCCAACTGACTCTCTCACAGGTATTTTTTGCTACGAATGTTCTTGAAAAGCTTTTTATTAGGCATTTTTCATCCACGGCAAGCTTCTTTTCAAATTCTGTCTTTACTTGCCTTATCAATACCTTGCATCTAACTTGCAAGTGCTTATGTTGTTTCTTGCTTTTGTCATTTGGCTCCTTTTTCTATTTCCTGGAGGATGCTCACCTTTAAGCCATGCTGGCAGTCATTTGGCCTTCCTTCCACCTTTCTTAAAGCATAGAATACATCTTTTTAAAAAACATCCATGCTTGATGTAAACCTTTAACCTTTCATCTGCTCCTTTTAGTTTTGTCTTGTTTTCCTCATTTTATCATAGTTTCCCTCTTAAAAATTAAATACTAGTGCCATGGATTTCCCTGCTGTCCTCCCTCCATTTATTAAATCAAATGTGATCATGGAAAAGAGACGGGTGAGGGGAGATATGATAGAGGTCTATAAATTAATTAATGGAGTGGAACGGGTAAACTTAGATCGATTGTTTACATCATCAGAATATAAAATGACTAGGGGATATGCAATGAAGCTACAGGGTAACCTATTTAATACGAATAAGAGAAAATATTTTTTCACTCAACGTGTAATCAAACACTGGAATTTGTTACTGGAGGATATAGTAAAAGCTGTTAGTGTAGCTGGGTTTAAAAAAGGTTTTGACAAGTTCCTGGAGGCAAGATTCATAAACCATTATTAAAAGGGACCCAGGATATCATTGCTTGACCCAATACAAGCACTGAGGAACCTGTGTCTTTTGGGGAGACTGCTAGGTACTTATGACCTAGATTGACCACTGTTGGAAACAGGATACTGGGCTTGATGGACCTTGGTCTGACCCAGTATGGCATATTTTATGTTCTTATGTTATGATCACTATTGCCAAGTTGTCCTAACATTGTTATCTCTCACACCAGATCCTGTGCTCTACTAAGTACTAGGTCTAAAATAGCTTCCCCTCGTCTCGGTTCATGAACCAGCTGCTCCATGAAGTAGTCATTTATTTGATCTAGAAACTTTATCTCCTGAGCATGTCCTGCTGTGACATTGACACAGTCGACACCATGGTAATTGAAATCAGCTATTATTACTGTGTTGTATCTTATATTAGCTTCCATGATTTCTTTTGGCATTTCATCATCCATCGGTTCATTCTGGCTAGGCACATAATAGTCCACCCCCATTGCCACTGCCTTCCTCTTTTTACATGGAATTTCTTTCCATAGAGATTCTATGATATATTTTGTTTCCTGTTTGATTTATACCACAACCCCTCCACTAATTTGATCTACCCTGTCATTGAGATATAATTTGTACCCAAGTATCACAGTGTCCCATTGGTTGTTATCTTCTACCAGGTCTCTGAGATGCCAATTATATCTAACTTTTCATTTAGTGCTATATATTCTAACTTTCTCATATTGTTTAGACTTCTAGCAGTTCCTTACAGGCATTTCAGAGGTGGTACTTTGTTCATATTAATAATCTAGTTATCAGTTGACAGATATAATTTCGAATCTTTCAACTCTATATGCTCTTTATTTGAGAAGTATCTGGGTTACATTTACCTTTATTGGAACCTCTCTATTAGGATACCCTAATTTCCCTTTTTTGCTAGTATTCTTCAGGAAAGGGAAAATCCAGAGCTCAAGCACCCCAAAGATACAGAATCAGTGACCACAAGGAAGCAAAGGGTAGTAGTGCTTGGTGACTCTCTTCCTAAGGGTACTGAGGCATCCATCTGCCAACCAGACTTGATGTCCAGAGAGGTATGCTGTCTGCAGGTGCCAAAATCCAAGATGTTATGGAGAGTTTGCAGAGACTCATCAAGCCTACTAACTGACTATTACCCGATGTTGCTCATCCATTTAGGCACAAAAGATATTGTCAGGTATCCCTCTGAGTGTATCAAAAGTGACTTCATGGCTCTGGGACAGAGGGTGAAGCAGACAGATGCAGAGGTGGTGTTCTCTTCAATCCTCCATGTTGAGGGTAAAGGCCAAGGCAGAGAGGCTCACATCCTGGAGATAAATGCAAGACTGCATAGATGGTGTCATCAAGAGTGTTTTGGTTTCCTGGACCATGGGATGATGTTCCAAGGATTGCAGAGCAGAGATGGTGTCCATCTGTCCAAGAAAGATCGACATGTCTTCAGTAGCAGACTGGCTGACCTATTGAAGAGGGTTTTAAACTAGATTGGTTGGGAATGGGTGAAAAAAGCCCCCCAGTTAAGTGAAACATTAAATAGCTCTATAGAAATTACTAAAAGGGGCAACATCTGGAAAGCGATGTGTATAAATGCCCATAGCATGGTCATCTTTCACGTGATTTCTTTTCACCATAGGTACATCATGACCAACTAAACAGTTTAAGACTCTTTAATGGAAGAGGCTGACTTGGATTTAGTGGTGGTTACAAAGACATTGTTCACGGACAACCATGACTGGGATGTAATTATATCAGGCTATACTTTATTCAGGAAGGACAGGGTAGAAAGATGGAGAGGAGGAGTGGCACTATATGTAAAAAATAATATTAAAGATATAGAATTACGGGCCTTAAAAGGGAGAGAGGAGACACTGTCGGTTAAACTAGAAAGAGGGAAAAAGATATCCATTTGCATTGGAGTGATATACAGAACAGTCTCACAGGGAGAAGAAGTAGACAGAGATTTTATAGAAGATATATGCAGCATTGCCAGGAAAGGGAAAGTGCTACTGATAGGGGATTTCAATATGCTGGATGTTGATTGGCACATCCCTGCTGTGGTGTCATCTAGAGTAAGGAGATCCTGGATTCTTTACAGGAAGAACTATTCAGGCAACTGGCAACAGAACCCACATCTGAAGAGGCCATACTGGACTTGGTGCTTACCAATAAAGAAAGTGTTTCTGGTGTTATAGTGGAATATCATCTTGCATCCAGTGATCACCAGATGGTGTGGTTCAGTATTAGGACTAGGGCTGATAAAATCTATTCAAAAGTGAGGGTATGAGACTTTAGAAAAACTAACTTTCCATGATGGGCCAATACCTCAAGGAGTTGTTAGCGGAATGGGAATAGCTGTGGGATGTAGAAAAACAACAGTGGGCAAAACTGAAAGGGGATATTTTAAGCGCAACCAACCTTTTGTTTAGAATGGTAAATAAAGGTAAAAGGAAAAGGAAGCCATTATGGTTCTCAAAAGAAGTAGCTGAAAAGGTGGGGAAAAGAGGAAGGTCTTCATGAAATATAAGAGATCACAGAGAGAGAAAGACAGGCATCTATATTTGGAAAAGAGAGGCTAGCAAAGTAGTCAAGAAAGCAAATATATAAAAAGAAGAAATAGCCAATGCAATAAAATGGGGGAATAAGACATTTTTCAGATATGTTAGTGAGAGGAGGAAGGGCAAAAGTGCTATTGTCAGACTCAAGGGCAAAGGGTAGGAAGATGTAGAAGCTGATGAGGCTAAAGTGGAATTGCTTAACAAATATTTCTGTTCTGTGTTCATTGTGAAGGGCCAGGAGCAGGACCTCAGAAAACACCCACAAACAAGAACAGAAACAATGGGGATCTCAAAGGATTTTCAGAAGACTGTGTTCATGGGGGGCGGAGCCCGATGTCCAGCGGGATGGTCGCATAACGCTGAGGCTCCCGAGAGGCCTACTCAGAATCCTGAATTAACACCGGACAAACTTGAATTTCTGCCCTGATCTTGCCGGGGCATATTGGTGAGATGGCGGGGACCAAACCCACGCGCCTGGAATTTGGATCTCTAGCGGCTTCTCACGGTAAACGCTCCAAAACTGAACCCCCGTCCCCGCAGAAGGGGCTGGCTTTCCGCGAGGGCCCCGAAATGCAGCAGGAAATCCTCGCAGAAATTAGAGGGGTTAAGGACCTCGTGCAGTCAAACGGTGAAGCACTTCGAGCGCTGAGGGAAGATCTTGGTGTACTGCAAGGCAGGCTAGAGGGGCTCTCTTCGCGTCAGGACAAAATGGAGAGTATATTAGACTCCCATGCGGTCCGGCTGTCCCAACTCGACAAAGTTGAACGTCAGGTGCGGGCCTTGCAGAAAGAAGTGGAAGATGGCAATAATAGAGCGCGCCGCAACAACCTACGACTCGTGGGCATACCGGAGGGAGCGGAATTGGGAGACATGAAGGAGTTTTTAGGTAAAATCCTCCCTTCCCTGCTCCAAATCACCTTTACCAAAGAATTGGAGATCGATCGCGCTCATCGTGTACCCACAAACATAACGCTCAACAGGAAGACCCCGCGGCCTATCATCTTTCGACTTTTGAGATATCAACATGTGGAACAAATTCTCAGTGCCTCCCGGGCAAAGGGCCATATGGAGTTTGAGAGCCACAAGGTCTCCTTCTATCCTGACTTGGCTAAACCCACGGTCGACCGCCGAAAGCGCTTTCTGGAATTTCGGCCGAGGCTTCAACAACTACAAGCACGCTATGGCCTGATGTACCCGGCCAAGCTCCGAGTCACGCTTCACAATCAGACAAGAACATTTGAGGACCCTGATCTACTAGCGGAGTTTTTGGACTCTAAAGAAGCCGACTTGATGCGCTGACTTCCAGAATCTTCCTGCCAGTACTCTCACGTCCGCTGTACCTGCCATGTTGGATTTACCGCAGCGCAGTGAAGAGTCTGTCGAGGGCGGTTTGTTGCCTTATTTTGAAGATATTTGGGACCCGACTCCATCTACCCATAGCAGCCTCGACGAGTATCAGAGACAGTGTTTCTTATGGACTCTGGTGTTTCTTTTCTTTTATTATGTCAATCTCTTCCTCTCTAGGGCCTCCTCCCGCAGACATCTGGTCGCCATATTCATTGGGGGTTTTGCTTCTTCTCTAAGTTACTTTGGTACATACTTTCAATATGGGTGTATTGGCCAGCATACTTGGTGTTTATGTCATTAGTGTACAGATTCTGATTATGTTGTAAGTTTTCAAGCGCTCTTACCTAAAATGTCTATTATCGATTGATGGCACCATGTCAGATTTTCTCATTGAACGTACAAGGATTCAATAATCCGATAAAACGGAGGAAACTCCTAAGCTATCTAAGTCATGAAGCTGCGGACCTGATTTTCCTCCAAGAAACACATTTCAATTCGAAGGAAACTCTCAATCTCAATATTAAACCTTACATGGTGGCCACCTATTCCCCAGCCGTTTCTAGGAAATGTGGGGTTCCCATATTGGATAGGAAATCTCGGAATGCTACTATTGTTGCGACTTGCTTAGATACAGCGGGTAGATGGCCCAGAGTTCACTTCAAGATAGGTAACTTTAAAGCTACATGTATATGCCTTCATGCTCCTAATGTGGATGACCCTGCCCTTTTGCTATCATTGCTCAGGTTACGCAGGCCTCTGCTAATACTTCCTTGATATCGGGGGGATTTCAATTTAGTTCTTGATCCCCTGATAGACCAATAGCCGCCTAGGACAAGTGGTCCCCCCAAGAGTCACATCGCGCTTTGTAGTTTCCATGCTGCCTCAAAAGTGCTCCATTCATGCCGCCTTCTGTCTTTATTCAGGATGGGCTATTAGAACTATTTCACTCTATTAGTAGTACACATGGGATAGCCTCTAACTTTTCCAAACTATTATGTCAGGGTACAGATGCAGTCACCTGCAGAGTCCAACCAGCCTGGAATCGCTAACCGCAAACCACTTTAATCCCTGTGCATCGGAGCGTTTTTCTGGAGTAAAAGAGTGCGGGTCTCCCGCTCTGCCTCAGTTACCCAAACTCAACTCTTGTCTTTTGCACATAGCTGTTCTTATATTCCAGGAAAATAGCCAAATGGAACACAACTGCCAGGGACCAGTGTAGGTCTTGCCATACTGATGTGGGAACCCTTGCTCATGTTCTTTATGAATGTTCTTAATTACAGGTTTCTGGGGGCGGGTCTGGGGTCGTATTTCACTTATCTTACACCTTCACGAGCCTCTTTCTTGGAAGACTGTGAGACTCCGCTTAGTGGCGGAGGTCCCCTCTCTTCCTACGAAGGGTCGCTCTCTCCTGATTTCATGCTGGGTGTAGCCATATGTCTAATCCCGAGGACTTGGAAGGATAGCTCTCGACTTACTGTCAATGAATAGTGAACCTTGTCTGCTTATGTAGCAAATATGAGCAGATATTTCGGAGAGCTATTTTCCATGCCCAAATTCATTCTTGCTTGTCTAAATGGCAGATGTTCAATGATCATGTATAATCTGTTTATTGCTTCGACATGTCTGTTTAATGTACATTCATCATGTTTCAGATCGCTGTTAGGTTTTGTAACTCAATAATCTCAGTATGCGCCCGCTCCGAGAATGATTTAGTTTTCTAGAGAAGAAGCAGGGGGGAGGGGGGTGGCAGGGGTTTACTTTGGTGTATGTATCACATTCCATGTATGTATTGTCTTTTAGTTGTATGTCTTCTTTCCTTTGTTGTTGTAAAACGAAAATAAAGAATTTAAAAAAAAAGAAGACTGTGTTCATGAGGAACTAGCTAAACTAAAAGTAGACAAAGCGATGGGACCAGATGGGATATGTCTGAGAATACTGAAGGAACTTGGAGAGGTTCTAGCAGTTCCACTGTCTGACCTTTTCAATGACTCTTTGGAGTTGGAAGTGAAGTCAAAGGACTGAAGAGAGGCACATGTGGTCCCTTTACACAAAACTGGAAGTAAGGATGTGATTGAAAACTACATGCCAGTTAGTTTAATATCTGTGGTGAGTAAATTATTGGAAACACGGCTGAAAGAGAAAATAGAGAGGTTTCTGGAGTCCAATTGCTTACCGGATCCAAGACAGCATGGATTCACCAGAGGCAGGTCTTGTCAGACAAATCTGATTGATTTCTTTGACTGGGTGACCAGGGAGATGGACCGAGGGAGAGCCCTAGATGTGATGTACTTAGATTTCAGTAAAGCCTTTGACACCGTTCCACACAAGTGACTTATAAACAATCTGAGCACCCTAGGGATAGACCCTAAAGTTATTGAGTAGGTTAGAAATTGGTTGAATGGGAGGCGACAAAGGGTACAGGTAAATGGAGCTCACTCTGAGGAGGAGGAGGAGGTTACCAATGGTGTGCCGCAATGATCTGTCCTTGGTCTGATTCTTTTTAACATCTTTGTTAGTGATATGGCGAAAGGGCTGTCGGGTAAGGTTTGCCTCTTTGTGGATGATGCCAAAACTGCAACACAGTAGACATCCAGGAAGAAGTAGATAACATGAGGAGAAATCTAGCTAAGCTCGAAGAATGTTCTAGAATTTGGTAGCTGAGATTTAATGCTAAAAAATGCAAGGTCATGCATTTGGGCTGCAACAATCCAAGGGAGCAGTACAGTATAGGGGGTGAAGTACTTCTGTCCACAAAAGACTAGCGGGACCTGGGCGAGATTGTGTCTGATGATCTTAAATTTATCTAAACAGGTAGAAAAGGCGGTGGCAAAAGCTAGAAGGATGCTTGGGTGCATAGGAAGACGAATGGCCAGCAGAAAAAAAGGAGGTGATAGTGCCTCTGTATAAGTCTCTGTTGTGACCTCATTTAGAGTATTGTGTGCAATTCTGGAGACTACACCTGCAAAAGGCTATAAACAGGTTGGAGTCAATGCAGAAGGTGGCTACTAAAATGGTTAGTGGTCTTCATTATAAAACATATGAGGACAAACTTAAAGATCTTAATATGTATATGTTAGAGGAAAGGCAGGATAGAGGAGATATGATAGAGATGTTTAAATACCTCTATGGCATAAATGGCCAAGAGGAGAGCCTCTTTTGATTGAAAGGAAGCTCTGCTACAAGAAGGCATAGGATAGTGTGAAAGGGGATTGATTCAGGAGTAATATGTGGAAATATTTCTTTACAGAAAGAGTGGTAGATGCATGGAATAATCTCGCAGTGGAGGTGGTAGAGATGAGGGTGGTATCTGAATTTCAAAAACAGCATGGGACAAAACACAGAGGATCTCTAAAAGAAAAAAGGGGACTATTGTAGTAGTTGATATGGAAGGGCAGACTAGATAGGCCATGTGGTCTTTTTCTGCCGTCACATTTCTATATTTCTATTCTGAACCATGCGCTCTTGGGTGACTGTCGGGTTTCCCCTATTTTCTAGTTTAACACTAGAAACCCCAACTACATCAATTGACACAAATGCATCTTCGAAGTTGTATACCAACGCCACTGCTAGAACCATGTCAGTTATGTTCCATGACTTTGTTAGTGAGGTCAAGATGTTCAAATATGTGCATCAAAAATTAATGACAGATGTGCCACCTAGCAGTAAAATGAATTTATACCTAGAAGCCCCAAATTACGTCAATTGGCGCAACCAAGAAAATTGAGTGGTTTTCACCAGTTTTCTTACAACGACTAACATAAGAACAGTGTTAACTAAATTTAAAAGTAACTGCAAATTCAAAAGTAACTGCAAAGTCTATGCCAGTTATCTAATGAACAGGATAAGCATGTATGGTTTGCTATTGCACATTTAGAGTCTTTGCGCAACTGGCGCAGATTGTCGACAGACACGGTCAGCAAACTGGACGCTTGCATTTAGCGCACAGTTTGACAGTGCGATTTTGTTTGCAGTTGGCCTTGACTGAACACATTACTCGCTTTGCCAGTTTGTTTGTCGCAACAGTGGCTGGCATTGACTCGGAGTACGAACGTCAAGCAGCACAAGTTTGTCGCAGCTGCTCCGACAGTGTGTGTTCAAAATTTCTCCTTGGCATGGTGACACCAGTTTGCTTGCAGAAAATTATCCAGGCATTGATGGCCGCCAAGTCGAGAATATTGAAGAAAAAGGCTAGTGCCCATCTACAACATGAAGATTTGGTGGACATTTGACGGCACATTGAGTCCAACACCGCATAAGAACATAAGAACATAAGATATGCCATACTGGGTCAGACCAAGGTCCATCAAGCCCAGTATTCTGTTTCCAACAGTGGCCAATCTAGGTCATATGTACCTAGCAGTTTCCCCAAGAGACACAAGTTCCACAATGTTTGTACTGGGTCAAGCATTGATATCTTCAGTCACTTCTTAATAATGGTTTATGGACCTTTCCTCCAGGAACTTGTCCAAACCTTTTTTAAACCCAGCTACACTAACAGCCTTTACTACATCCTCCGGTAACAAATTCCAGAGTTTGATTACACGTTGAGTGAAAAAATATTTTCTTTTATTAGTCTTAAATAGTTTACCCTGTAGCTTCATTGCATGTCCCCTAGTCTTTCTATATTCTGATAACGTAAACAATCGATCTACGTTTACCCGTTCCACTCCGTTCATTAATTTATAGACTTCTATCATATCTCCCCTCAGCCGTCTCTTTTCCAGGTTAAAGAGCCCTAACCTTTTTAGCCTTTCTTCATAGGAGTATCCTTCCATCCCCTTTACCATTTTGGTGGCTCTTCTCTGAACCTTTTCTAAAATCGCTATATCCTTTTTAAGATACGGCGACCAGAATTGCACACAATATTCAAGGTGCGGTCTCACCATGGAACGATACAGAGGCATTATAATATCTTTTGTTTTATTTTCCATTCCTTTCCTTATCATACCTAGCATTCTATTTGCTCTCTTGGCCGCCGCTGCACACTGGGCCGAGGGTTTTAACATGGTATCCACAATGACGCCTAAATCATTTTCCTGGGTGGTGGTTCCTAATGTGGAACCTTGCATCGTGTAACCATAGTTTGGGTTGTTCTTCCCTAGGTGCATAACCTTGCACTTGTCCACATTAAATTTCATCTGCCATTTTGATGCCCAGTCTTCCAATTTATCAAGATCCTCTTGCAATTTTTCACAATCCTCTTGGGTTTTAACAACTTTAAATAGTTTTGTGTCATCTGCAAATTTGATAACCTCACTCGTTATTCCACTTTCCAGGTCATTTATGAATATGTCAAAAAGCAGCGGAACCAGCACAGATCCCTGGGGTATACCACTATTCACCTTTCTCCATTGGGAAAATTGGCCATTTAGCCCTACCCTCTGCTTTCTATCTTTTAACCAGTTCCTGATCCACAATAGTACACTGCCTCCTATCCCATGACTCTTTAGTTTTGCCAAAAGTCTCTGATGAGGGACCTTGTCAAAGGCTTTCTGAAAGTCCAGATACACAATATCAACCGACTCACCTTTGTCCAACGGTTTATTCATTCCTTCAAAAAAACATAACAGATTAGTAAGACAAGATCTTCCTTGTCTAAAGCCATGTTGGCTGTCTCCCATTAGGTTGTGACTATCTACATGCTGAGTAATTTTATTGTTTATGATGGTTTCTACCATTTTTCCTGGTATTGACGTCAGGCTCACCGGTCTGTAGTTTCCCGGATCACCCCTGGTACCCTTTTTAAAAATTGGTGTTACATTGGCGATCCTCCAATCTTCAGGTATTAGAGATGAATTTAATGATAGTTCACAGATTACTGATAGCAGGTCTGCAATCTCATATTTCAGTTCTTTCAACACCCTTGGATGTATACCATCCGGCCCAGGTGATTTGCTACTCTTCCGCATTTATTCTTCATGTAGTACAACACACTTTCAGGCTTCAGCTTGCCGCTGGTTTCACATATCGCACCTTAGTGCAAAGTCAACAAAGCAACAACAGTCTTCTTCTGTTTCGTCTGGTGCTATACTACAGTCATTGATCCATTGGTGTAGAACTTGGATTGGTAAAGTTCGAGTTTTCTAAGTGATGGTAGTTCTCTGCGATTCAGATGAATGGTACTGACCAATGAAGTGCGCTTCTCCAATAGCTTCTCAGCGAGGTCACGGCTCGTAAAAACATTATCGACCATAACGTTGTATCCTCACTGATAATATGGCTGCATTAGAGTCATGACCACATGCAATCCTAAACTGCCAACTCTTTCATCATCTTTCCCAGTATACGGTTTCACATTCAAACAGTATTTAGACTACAATTCTGCCAAGATCCAGAACTTTATTCCAAATTTTTATGGCTTATTTGGCATGTACTGCGTGAATTTCCATCTGCTTTTCATTGGGAATAGTTGTTCATCTACAGTAAGTGATTCTTCTGGTACGTAACACTTTTGACTGTTATCAACAAATCTGGATAACACCCATGTCATTAGGCCGAATTTTTCACCACTCTTTCCTGCCATGAAGCTCTGACATCAAATCACATGAATTTCTTTACTTATTCGTATCTGTTTCATGACATTGCTTGCCTAAATACTGCACAGCCATAAGTTTCAGAACACATCAAATCAATTGGAAAGTTTTTGGCATTCATGAAACCTCTTAGATATGCCAGTCCCAGAAACGCTTCTATTTCATCTTCGGCTACATCCCATGATGGGTCTGATAAACAGGCATACTCCACAGTGCAGCTCCTGATGTGACTCATAAAACCGGGGTCAATGATCAATCTAAATGCATCCACTGGTGTTTCAACATTACGACAATATGCAGTAACCCCACTATTAGCAGTCATTACATTTTGGGCCTGCAATCTGCCACTGCTTTCACCTTGTTACATGATCTTCCATTCAGTCCCATCTTTTGCTACCACTGTTGACCCTGTCATCCTACTCTAGTTTTCAGCGATTATTGGATAATGAGCATCATCATTACTTTATCAGTGTTTCTGCTGTAGTCTGAACCAGTTAAATCCTCTACGCCTGTACAACCTGTAACATGTAGATCAATGTTTGAATCTGATTCAGTCGAATCAGAGCCACTGTCAATTTCCAAAATATCTTGCAGCTTGGCAAGTGCTTGTGCTGCTGTCATGCACTGCGGACACGGTTCTCTCGTTTTCTGCATCGAAGCAGTAGCCGCAGCTGGCAACACCAAGTTTACAAATTTTTAAAGATTTGGTTTTTCACGCACGATGTAAGTCAGTTGACAGCTAAAGGAGTGCAGCGCAACACAAGACTTTCTCGTTCGCAGCAGGATACATTAAGAAAGTTGCAACTGCAGACACAATGGGTGATCCGTCGAGCGGATAAGGGAGGGGCTATAGTGCTACAAACAAGAGAATATTACTTAAATGAGGCACTAACACAGTTGGTAGATGCCAATACATATACAGTCCTACAAATGGACCCTAGTGTAGAGTTACAAGTTACTATTAAGAATCTTACACAGGAAGCTCTCAAGAATAAGCTAATTTCCAAGAAAGAGTATAGGTATTTAAATGTAACGGATCCACGGATAGCCCAGTTTTACACAGTCCCGAAGATACACAAACATCCAACTCGACCACTTGGTCTCCCGATTGTATCAACAAAAGGGACTCTTTTAGAACCCTTGTCCACCTATGTAGACTCTTTTTTGCGCCCACTATTGAGTGAGATCCCTTCTTATCTCAGAGACACAACTCAATTTTTGACGGTATTGCAGACACTCTCTAATTGGGCAGAAGACGATCAGATTTATCTAGTAACCTTGGATGTTCAGTCACTGTACACCAGCATCCCACAAGAAGCAGCCAGTCAAGTAGTGAAACAAATGTTGCTAGCTCGAGGGGATCTATCTGAATCACAATTGCAGTTTTGTCAGATCTTACTTCACTAACATTGTTTAAAAACTTTTTTGAATTTCAAGGAATTTTGTATCATCAAATTTCTGGAGTGGCTATGGGGGCCACATGTGCTCCGTCGATCGCGAACTTGTACATGGGACACTTTGAAAAACATCTTTTCCCTGTTTCACCTTACCAGATTTACATCAAAGCCTGGTATCGATTTATTGACGACGTGTTCATGTTATGGCAAGGCACTATACCACTATTGGAATCTTTTTTAAGTTGGTTAAATTCTCAAGATATAAATATCAAATTTACCAGTGAATATCATAAGGATCAGATCACATACTTAGATGTGCAGATCACAAGAGAAAGGACTCGATGGGGAACATCGGTTCATCGAAAAATTATTGACAGGAACACTTTCCTGTACTATGATAGCGCTCATCCTCCTCACCTAAAGGATAGTTTGCCATTATCTCAATTTTTGCGATATCGACGAAATTGCTCAGATGTGCAAAAATATAAACAACAGTCGATACAACTAAAAGCAAACTTTAAGGAAAGAGGTTATTCTAGGCACAGCATACAAAGAGCTTACAAGCGGGCATTATATAACAATCGTGAGATGCTCTTCTCACCGAAACCAACAGTGGAAATCTCCAATATTGAGAGCCCGATTAATTTTATAACACAATATTCCCCCGCCAGCTTTCAAGTGCAAAAAATTATAAAAAAATACAGTTCTATTTTACACACTATTCCTGGTCTGCACAGAAATACGATACGTTGTGTATGGAAACGAGGACGTAATTTAAAAGAATATTTGAGTCCGACCAGATTGCGTCTGATAGAAACAACGGATCCCAATTTACCTTCAACGGGTCACACAAAATGTGGAAATTGTGCTATTTGTTCCATAACCATAGAGTGTTCCATTTTCCGACATAGAGACATCACATATACTTTGAGACAAGCAACTACCTGTGAATCCTCTTATGTCGTATATGCGATAGAATGCCCATGTGGTCTCAAATATATTGGTAAAACAATCCGCTCCTTCAAAATTAGAATGAAAGAGCACGAAAGCCGACTCCGGTGTAAACGAAAAGAAGCTCCGTTAGTAGAACATTGCATAATGGAAAATCATATTTTTGCCCAGCTACGTTGTTGGGTCATAGAGCAAGTGTTATATGGCAATATGGGGAAATCTCGAGATAAGTTTTTGCTCTATCGGGAGCAGTGGTGGATTTACACTCTGGACACAGTACATCTGGGAGGGCTTAATTTGAATATAGATTGGTCTGCTTGTTCCTGATACGTTAACCAGTTATCACCTGGTGGGTCAGGGAAAATTTAAAAGTTGGTTCCAGTCCTTAGAACGCATGCGCGGCGTTCTAAGATTTCCCATAGAAGACATGGAAGAAAGGGGAAACAGACCTTCTGAAAACACTCGCTGTGTCATCTTCAGGTTTTTATTTCCATACTTTTCTATTAACAAACGAAAGGAGACAGTCATAAATTAAAGGAGACAGCTTGCAATAAGATGTATTTTGTTAAATGCTTAAGTTCAATAATACTACGTAGTCAATAACAACGTCCTTTTTATCTTTTTTAGAAAATAAATTGGAATTGGGTCCCCTTGAGAAACCCTATGTGGCGAAACGCAAGGACGCCTGTAAAGATAGGCGTTGGGGCACTGCCTTTTTCTTACCATACAAGAAAAGGCAAAGAAACAACAAGGATTAAAAGAAAATTTTCAGAAAAAAACAAAAAAAGAAGACAAAGACCAGTCATCTCACTAGAAGCTAAGTAGTTCTTTAATGAAATTTAAATTGGTAGCATCTGTTTGACATTTATAGAACTGGTCAGAGAATTATTTTATTTATTTATTATTTTATTTAACAGTTCTTCTATACCGCTCTATTTTAGATCAGAGCGGTTTACATTTAACATCAACTATACAACACAGGGAACTTTGAGTTGTATTTACAATAAACAGGGAGATCAACTTGGAAGTAACTGGGGAAACTATGTACATTCTATAACTCTATACATTGTATTACACTGGTACCTGATTTCAGGCAGAACATATCTACATCTTATTTACACTGGGGTCTTAATTCTATTTCAGTGGGTACATTCTGAGCGATCAGTTGATTATCCTTTTTCATGCTGAGTCTGATTGTTTAATTGTAATGAGTGATTGTCTGAGGGGCCATATGTATGGTTACTAAGGCTAGATTCAGGGTAGTATGTAGTGAACAGGTGCTGCTTTATTGCCTTCCTGAAGTGGGTTAGGTAAGTGATGTTTCGAATAGAGGTGGGGAGAGCATTCCATGCTCTGGGAGCATAAATCATAAAGGCCCTATTTGTTGTTGCTCTTGTGCATTTTGTTATTACTTTTGGGACCTCTAGGGTGTTTTTCATCAAGGGTCTTCTATTTCTGTTCTGTGGTACTTTATGTATCATCTTGCTGAGGGCTGTGGGGGTCAGAGTGTTTGCGGCTTTGAAAGTTAAGGTTAGAACTTTGTGGAGGGTTCTTGCTTGAACCGGTAACCAATGGAGGTTCATCAGTACTGGCGTTATGTGCTCTCTCCGTGAAGCCCCTGTTAGTACTCTTGCAGCAGTGTTCATTGCAAGCTGGAGAGGAGCTAGCGTTGCTTGAGGAAGACCGTGTAGAATTACGTTGGCATAGTCGAAATGAGGTAATATTAATGCCTGATAGATCGATCGGTAGTCGCTGAAGTCGAGTAGCGGTCGGAGATGTTTTAAGGTCTTTATTTTCATGTATACTGTTTTTACTGTGTTTTTTATGTGGGTTTTCAGATCCAGATGTTGATCCAGTGTAACGCCAAGGTAGCGGATTGTGGGTTTGGTTTTCAGTTCTGTGTTGCCGATTTTTTAAAGAGAGTGGAGGGGTGAAATCCTGGTTCCTTGAGATGAAAAGAACATCTGTTTTACTGTAGTTGATTCTCATGTTTTGTGTGCTGAACCATTCTGCTACTGCCTCAAAACATCTTGTTAGAGGGGAGAGGTCTGGTTGGTTGGTCCTGAATGGGATGTATAGGAGGATGTCATCTGCGTAGGCTAAACAGTTAACCTTGAATGAACGTGCTACGGCACATATGGGCTGCATGTAGATGTTAAACATCAATGCAGATAGTGACGAGCCCTGTGGTACACCCTGGTTTTGTAAAAATGGTTCGGAGGTTGTGGAGCCTGACCTTACATGTTGCCATCTATTTGTCAGGTATGACTTGCACCACTTTAGGGCTGTTCCCTGAATTCCTTTCTCGCTGAGGCGTTGTATGAGTATCTCGTGACTCACCGAGTCGAAGGCCGCCGCAATGTCGAGAAATATGAGGGCGAATCCTTGATGAATTTTGTCGGTTCCAGAGACTAGATGGTCAAATAGGTTGGTGAGGAGGGTTTCAACCCCATGTGCTTCTCTGAACCCATGCTGGGAAGGATCCAGTGGGGCTTCAGTATCAATGTGCTGTTGGATTTGGCGCTGTACTAACTTTTCGATTACTTTGGCAAGCATGGGGATACTTGAAATTGGTCTGTATGATTCCACTTTTGATGGGTCCAGCTTGTTATTTTTTAGCAGTGGTCTGATAGATGTTTGTTTCAGACTTTGTGGAAACGATCCGGTTGTAAGAGATTGGTTTATTAATTCGCTCAGATATTGGCTTAAGTCGCCTCGCAACTCCTTTATCCATAATGCAGGGCATGGGTCATTGGGTGCGGTAGTAGGGTTGATTGCAGCGATAGTGTCTTCAATCTCTCTGCGTGATATTTTTTCAAATTTGTATAGTGGTGATGGTTGGGGCAAGATATGCTGAGAGCTGTTTTCCGCGGAGTTCGAGGTTGCACCAGCCTGGGTCACTTCAGGTTGTAGGTAGTTGGTTGCAGATGTAGTAGTCTGGACCATTTTTGACTGTAAGTAGTTGGAGTATGCCTGGGGGTGTGGCATCTGTGACTGGTCTGCAGGAGGTTCTCTTATGAGAGATTTCACTATATTGAAGAGGTCGTGGGGCTTGTTTAGTGACCGCTTCAAGATGTCGGAATGATATTGTTTCCGCTTTTTTGTTAATTCATCGTGGTGTACTCTTAGGTGAGCGATGTAAGTACCTTGTGCTTCCGTAGAGTGAGATCGACGCCATCTTCTCTCGAGCCTGCGCAGGCACTTGAGTGAGTCTCGGAGGTCTTTGGTATACCATGGTGCGTGCTCTCGTTTCTTTGTTGTTTTATTTGTGGCTGGTATGCATGCAATGGTCTTGAGGCTCTCGTCCCAGGTGGACACCAATGCATCTAGGTCATGTGGTATGTTGCTGAGGAGTGGGAGGATCTTCTCTCGAAGCTCTTCTTTATTAAAGGGGCGGAAGCGCTTCAAAAAGGGTTCGTGGGCAGTGTTGGTTTTGTTGGAGTTTTTATTGTGTGTGTGTTAATAGGTATCTGGAATTGGATCAGGCTGTGGTCGGACCATGGCACAGGAGTTATGGTTGGTGGTATTAGTGGGGTGGTATCCTTATCCGTCTGAGGGGCGAAGATCAGGTCAAGTTTGTTTCCCTTGATGTGGGTGGGATTAATGACTAGCTGATCGTATCCTAGATCTTGTAACGCTTCTAGGAAAGCAGAGGCTTGAGATTCATGTAGCGTAGGCAGGTTGAAATCACCTAGGATCCAGTTCTGGGATCGTGGTCTGTTTGAGTTGCAGGCGAGGCCCATTATCGTTGCAAGATCCTCTGAGGATGGTGTTGGTGCTCGGTACAGTAGGATGATCGTGCAGGTGTCATTTGTTATGGTGAGGGAGTCCAGGTGGGCTGTGCTGGTTGAGTTGCACATCTGGAAGCCTAGGCAAGTTTTGACAAGGATGAGTGTTCCTCCTCCTCTCTGATTGGTTCTATGGCATGTGTGGACTGAAAAACCTGTGGGTAACATCTGGTTGATGATTGCGTTGTCACATTCTGATAGCCATGTTTCTGTGATCATGATGATATCAAGATTATGGGTTGTGACCAGGTCGGTAATTATTGGCCATTTTGTACGTATTGACCTTGCGTTGATGAGTGCACACTTCAGGGCTTGATGGTGTTGCTGACGGTCCAAATGTGACTTCTTGAGATGTTGAAGAGGGATGTGTAATAAATGTGAGTAAGGTGTGTCATTGGGTTCTCTTGGGAGGTGTTGGTGATTCTCTGTCCATCTTTTCCCGTCACTGTGGAGTATTGGGATGTGGTTAGTGTTTGTGTGAAAAGCTTGGGCTGTAAGGGGGAGCCAGGAGGCTAGGTGTAGACATGCCAAGGCTAGAAATGGGTGCATTTTGTGATGTTTTTGTGAACTAGTATGTGAGCTGTTAGTTGCTGGATAATTAGTGGGACCGGTATTGACTATTGTGCTATCTATCCGCAGTGTATAAACTTACTGTCTGGCTATGAGTAGGTATTTGGAACAATGTGGCAGCATATAAGACAGGAATAGTACAGCATCAAGCAAGCAATGAAGCACTGTGTCCGTCAGCGGATAATGAGACAATGTGACACTCAGCAAAGAGCAAAACAGAGTAATATACTGCCAACAGTAATAATAAGTTCACACTTTTTGGGTAAGGGTGGATTACTGGCAACAGTAATGAGATATGGCACAGTTGTCGGTAGTAGGATTAGCACTGATGCATGACAGTGGGTTTTTGGCAACAAAATAGCAGTTGAGCGATACTAGCAATAGTATGAAATTAGCACTGATACATATAATGTAAAATCTGGCAGTCAAGTGCTACTGGCTACAGTAATAAGATTAGCACTGATACATGCGAATGCACTGGGTAAATATTACACATCTTATAGCATTTCGTTATACTTGCAGTTCGGGAAAGGGATCAGAGCCAGCGTGGAAATGTGTCCCAACTAGAAGTAGATCTTGTTGCTTCTTGAGGGTTTTCGAGGTGCCACCGCCTAAGGGCCACGCCAAAGGGCCCTCTGGCGAGGCCCTCAGGCGCGGGCCCGCCAGTCGCGGGCGCGCCTGAAGGCGCGAACTTTAAACGTTCCTTGCTGGGCCTGGATTGGGCGTCGGGTGTCAGCAGGTCCCTCCTGCTGCCGGTGGCTCGATCCCCGGGAAGGGGAGAGCTGCTGGTGGTGGTGGGGGCTCCTGGAGGTCGGCGCCTGAAGGCGCGAACTTTAAACGTTCCTTGCTGGGCCCGGATTGGGCGTCGGGTGTCAGCAGGTCCCTCCTGCTGCCGGTGGCTCGATCCCCGGGAAGGGGAGAGCTGCTGGTGGTGGTGGGGGCTCCTGGAGGTCGGCGCCTGAAGGCGCGAACTTTAAACGTTCCTTGCTGGGCCCGGATTGGGCGTCGGGTGTCAGCAGGTCCCTCCTGCTGCCGGTGGCTCGATCCCCGGTAAGGGGAGAGCTGCTGGTGGTGGTGGGGACTCCTGGAGGTCGGCGCCTGAAGGCGCGAACTTTAAACGTTCCTTGCTGGGCCCGGATTGGGCGTCGGGTGTCAGCAGGTCCCTCCTGCTGCCGGTGGCTCGATCCCCGGGAAGGGGAGAGCTGCTGGTGGTGGTGGGGGCTCCTGGAGGTCGGCGCCTGAAGGCGCGAACTTTAAACGTTCCTTGCTGGGCCCGGATTGGGCGTCGGGTGTCAGCAGGTCCCTCCTGCTGCCGGTGGCTCGATCCCCGGGAAGGGGAGAGCTGCTGGTGGTGGTGGGGGCTCCTGGAGGTCAGCGCCTGAAGGCGCGAACTTTAAACGTTCCTTGCTGGGCCCGGATTGGGCGTCAGGTGTCAGCAGGTCCCTCCTGCTGCCGGTGGCTCGATCCCCGGGAAGGGGAGAGCTGCTGGTGGTGGTGGGGGCTCCTGGAGTTCGGCGCCTGAAGGCGCGAACTTTAAACGTTCCTTGCTGGGCCCGGATTGGGCGTCGGGTGTCAGCAGGTCCCTCCTGCTGCCGGTGGCTCGATCCCCGGGAAGGGGAGAGCTGCTGGTGGTGGTGGGGGCTCCTGGAGGTCGGCGCCTGAAGGCGCGAACTTTAAACGTTCCTTGCTGGGCCCGGATTGGGCGTCGGGTGTCAGCAGGTCCCTCCTGCTGCCGGTGGCTCGATCCCCGGGAAGGGGAGAGCTGCTGGTGGTGGTGGGGGCTCCTGGAGGTCGGCGCCTGAATGCGCGAACTTTAAACGTTCCTTGCTGGGCCCGGATTGGGCGTCGGGTGTCAGCAGGTCCCTCCTGCTGCCAGTGGCTCGATCCCCGGGAAGGGGAGAGCTGCTGGTGGTGGTGGGGGCTCCTTCACCTATCTGTTAAGCCGTTGATGTACTAAACCCTATACACGTTTAGGAGATGATTCAAAAGTCTCCTAGTGTAACAAAGCAAATAAGGGTGTTGTCTGAGGCTTAATATTAAGACGAGTTGAATTAATACTGAGTAGTAGTATAATGGTGAAAAGTTGAATGAGTTGGATCTAAGTTGACTTATGTTCATAGTAACAATCATTCACTAAGAACGGCCAATAGGGGAGTTTAAGAGCCATATTAGGCACCCTTGGACAAGGCACCGCAGAAGGCACCCTGGGCTATGGAACCATAGGTTAAGGTGGCCTAACAAGGTTATGGTGTCCTAGGTTAGTGTGCCCTAGGGACTGCAAGGTGCCTCAGGATGACATGCATGACCTATGCGGAACAGAGACAGATGTAGCCCTAACACTAGATAGAGCAGTCAGGAAAGGCAATGAACAGGTGAGTGAAGGAGGGAGAAGTGGGAGCCGCTGGACCTGCCATATCTGCGGGCATCCCATGTGCCTGCCAGTACTGATGACAAACATGGTGGGGCAGCTGTACCACAGCACAGGGTGTTGGCAATGTAAAGTACCGGAAAAACGGTTGGTGGCAGACAATGGGAATACGTGTCCCCCGGTGGAGGCAGAGGTGGCAAGATAGTTACAATGATGGGTGGACAGAGGAGTGGTGGTGCCATGCAGATCAGGCACAGGCGAGGCAAGCATGAAGAGGCGCAATACAGGAAAGGGTATGACATGGGATGGCAGCCTGCACTGGCAGACAGGACTCTACACAGCTGACAGATGCAGATAGACGGACCGAGGGAATGTTGGCAATTGTGGCAAGGGTATTATGGGCTGGAAGCACAGATCTGAAAAAAATATGACCTCTACAGGCATGCACACTATACGAGTAGGACAGGCATGAGAGGGGGGAACAATGAGGAACTGAACCCATGAACACTGCCAAGAATGGCATTGTATTAACCAGTAGGCTATACCTCCATGGTGTATGTCACAGCAATGTCTGGGTATAGAAGGACTGCAGGTGACCACACAAATTGTCTGCTCTGAGTGCCAGGATAGGGTAACCCCACCATACCTATGATGCAATGCACATGCTGAATAGCAGTCTACAGCTGATCACCAAATGGGCTCTGCACCTCTCCGGTGAACTGACAGTGTGTGATACTGGCACAGAGTAGCTACAGACCATGCCATTGTGCAGGTTCTGTGGTCACCCTGAGGGTTAGGATTGGTGCCCAGCACTAGGTCTGCAGTACATGTGGTGCTAGAGATAAGTCCTACTGTACATCCCCATCACTACCAGTGTGTGACAGGTGTTCCTTGCAGTGCAGCCAAAGGTAATTTGGTGTCCATCTGTATCCTGCAGTCACATGTGGCCCTGTGGGACCAGACAGCAGCCAGATTGGTGTGTACCCTGTGTTAGGTTCCGGCTGACATAGGCAGCTGTTATCAGGGCAGAAGAGTTCCAAGAATTGCATGAGGTGTGCAGCAGTACCTTTATAGGTCACAGTGGTATATACTACATACCCCAAAGGGCCCACATCACCCTTTTTGTAGATAAAGACCAGGTGCCCCTGCCCCGGGGAAGCAACCTCCATCCTGTTTGCATGAGACAGCCCTCCAGGGTTGGTGGGCCAGAGCCACATCTATGACTGGAGCAGTGGCAGACCAACAGCAATGCTGGGGTTAGGTCTGGAAAACCCCAACTGCCTCCCACCACTGTCTACCAGTCACCAGCAGACAGCACAGTTAGACTGTACCTTAAAGGTGTTCTGCCCATGCACAGTCTAACTGCAGACAGTCCACAAGCCTGCTCACAGGAACTATGCGCAACAAGCAGACAACTCAGTGATTGGGACCCCAGAACTAAGAAACACACATATATCACTGAAGGCAGAGAGGGTAGAGCGCTATGTGGGAACCTAGACCTGCCATGGTCACTGTTTGGTCAGAGTGAGTGCCCTCCCAGCATGTCATGCTGTGGCCACCCTGTCCATGCAGGTGGTGGTCAGGCACTACAGTGTCCCAGCCATTGCCCCACACGCTGTGAAGATGCATCCTGGCCAATCTGCCCTGTCCAGGCCATACCCAAAATACCTTGCTCCTCATTATGCACCTATTCAGGCTAACGCTGGTAACAGTGGGACATTTTTGGCCCAGTGAAGGGTGGGCAGCCACAGAACAATGGATAGACATACACCCACGCTCATTCCTATTGCAGCATTGTACAAAGGTAGGGGTGGTTGGCAACCCTGCCGCCACACTGGTCCTGATCACAGTGCCGACATTGCTAAACTGTGCAGGAGATAGAAGTAGTGCTCTGATGATAACTTCAGCTCAATGCTGGGGCCAACAGCCTGACTCTCCATGCATCTTTGGATTGTGGAGCCTGTGTAGGTGGGTGTTTGTACCCCTGTTCGCCGCTGCTTTGGGCTTTGCACATGTTGCTGTTGTATCTGCATTGTAGTGTAAAACATAGGGACATGCTCTGCAGGAACCACAGATGGGGCTTGAACCTGTGACTCTCTGCTTCTGGACACACTGGCTGGGTGTACTGCACCACACTGTTGCCACAGATGCACAATAGTCCCTGGGGCTACCTGTACTTTTCCTCAGCCAGACTTTGTATGTTGCACTGCACATCACGTACTGATGCAGGGCATGGCCTAGGTCCACTGTAGGGAGGTGGCACCCCCCTGTCAAGCTGACATGGCCATTTGCTGTCAGTGCTGGTAGTACGCAGTCCCAGGCCATCCACTGTGTAGGTAGGCGCCCGCCTAGGGAGCGGATACCGGGGTGGGGGGCCAAACATGGACATCCTCACATCCCCCCATCACTGCCTACCAATATTATGTCCCTTCCACATGGGGGCGGGATGGCTGGGGGGATGTCAGGTCAGTGCCCTAGCAACTATTGGCTAGGGTGAACCAGATAGATATAGGTGGATTGTGTTTGGCCTTGGTCAGCTGCTATCTTGCTGATTTCCGGTTTCTATGTTCCTATGTGCCACGTAGGCGCCCACCTGGTCCACCCTGTGCCCCAGCTTCCCATGCTACATGTCCTGCCTGCGGCCCCCTATGTCCCATTTGCACCATCACCATAGTGGCCATTCATACTTTGGCACTATGGTGTTGCTGAAAATGGAGCACTACTATCACATTTCTTGGGCTCCCTGCCTAGGCTGCACATTGCTGACACAGAAATGGTTTCTCTCTCCTTCAAATGTGCATCTAACGGCAGGTTTTCATTCGTGGTAGGATTCAGCCCTTCAGTTCAGCGCATTAGTGTGAAAGGGGCCTCTCTCCGCCCATTGACCCCTTCTCTCTGCCCTCTCTCCACCTTCTGCGGTGTTTACCGCGGCCAGGGACGTTAACGATTGTTAAGTAACGTTAACGCGCGTTAACGTTGCATAACGCGTGTTATGTAACGTTAACGATCGTTAACGTTACATAATGCGCAGTATGTAACATTACCGCAGTTTAGTAAACATACCCCTAATTTCCTATGTCATTGGTACCAACATATCATAGCAGGCTCCTCCCCAGCACTATCTAAAACATTTTGATAGCACGTGAGGCCCATCACTTTTCAACAGGCAGAGAAGTTATCAGGGAATCCTCACATGCACCAGCTAGTTAAAATAAACTTTTTATACGTTTGTTCTTACCTGTGAATGGTTTTGCGGCATTCCAGCATTGTGACTGTACAGCAAAACACACCATTCAATTTGCCTTTCTTACTACCTACTTAATAGACTAAATTTAGCTTCATCTACATGTCTAAGGATCAAATCACCAACTATAATGGCCATCCTAACCCTTCTCTCATGGGCACATAGTCCTGGAGGCACACCCTTGGTATGAGAGGATGTTACATCACCTGGGTGCAGGTCCTAGCTACATGATCACTTCCTGCGCACTAAGGTGATGCTCATTTTTCATGTGATCTCTTTTCACCATAGATACATCATGACCAAGTAAACAGTTCATGAATCTTCCCATTGTTTCCACAGAGGCTTCTAGTAGTAAGAGAGACAAATTTAATGATGTGTTTTGCTGCACAGTCACAATCCTGGAATGACACAAAACCACTCACAGCTGAGAACAAAAGCATAAAAAGTTTAACTGGAACTTCAGTATACACTCAGAGGCTCACCAATGTTTCCATGCATGCTGGGATGGGAACCTAGCTTGCACACATCTTCATGAGAAGCACACATGCCTTCCTGCAGGGAAGGAAGAAGACACAGTGTCCCCATTCTCCAAAATCTCCATCACTGCAGGGGTCAATAACCTTGTCCTTCACTGGAAAATCACCTGTATGCTCTCCAATGTACGAGTGCACATGATAACATTCTTTGTGAAATTATACATCTTATCTCTTTTTTTTCTTTTCCACTCTGCTGAACTTCAAGGAAGAGATTATATAACTTATTACCACCTCATATTAATTTATAATGGGACACCCAATAGATGGCAATCCATAAATGTGGCTTCTACATCTCCAGTGTAGATCTTCTGTGGAGATACAAACCCACCCATACACATTTTTACTTTCTCCTGTGGGCACCTGTTGAGGTAGCAACCCACTGCTTAATTTCAGGTCCTTTCTGATTTACTCTAGAGAGGATGAGGTAGTTAGTATTGTGAAGTGAACAGTACATAAATGAAATAAGATATTCAAATACAAGCATGGCAATAGCAGACATCACTGTAAAGGGAACAAATCATCATGTGGTTTGGAACATTGTTAGTTTTAAATTACTTTTAGAGAAAATTGTATTTTTTATACTTATGCTAATTTTAATGTTTAGTAAATTTTTATGAAACTTTTTTTTTAATATTTTCTCTCCTATCATTGTTCTGTTGCAGTAAACATCAATTTCATTTATGTACTGTTAATTTCACAATACTTCAGCTTCTATTTTCCTACAGCCAGATACCTCTCTGCTGCCACTCACTGCATCTGAATGGTACTGCACCTAACAATAAAGGCAAAAAGAATTAAAAAAACTTCTTGCAAATCAGGTCCCAGCTTTCTTCTTCTACTTCTATGGTGGAACCAGGGCACAAAGTTCCAAGGAAAGTCCCTTCAGCTCAAATTCCATATCATTTTGAGCTAGGTTTCTTAAACAAGTTCTTTCCAGGGAGAATCCTGGTCATGGAACAGTGCTTCTCACCGAGTCCTCGATCCATCAATGCATGCTTCCTGATTGGCTACTCTTTAAATTGTGCTTCTGTAGTGCCTTGATCACTGGATCCTCAGGCTCAAAAGCAACGTAAGTAGGATCAGCCGTATCCTGTTATAGATCTCTCCTCTGATACACTCATCACATTTTGCTTCTACCACCACATTCATGACTGCCAGATTTGTCACACCAAATGCTATCTGCTCTACTCCACTTTCCTTTACATCTCATTCCATCCAAGGATCTCTTGTGGGAATTGAATGAATAACAAGTCCAGTCCATCTACCGTGGCTTCTACTTCCACTGCTCTGAGCTGACATTTGCTCAGTATCCGCGCTGGAGATTGATTATCCGAAGATGACCTAGAATGAGGATGTGTCCTCCTTGAGGATGCCCAATGGCAAGCACATAAAGTGCCACATACTATTAAGGACAGGTAGACCCATACTGAGATCTTTCTGTACATGATAAACAGTGCTGCTTGCCATGAATACTGTTCTGGAACCGGTGGGACTGTCTGCCTCCCAGGTCTCTACCTTCTCTGAACAGGGCACTAGGGCATCAGGAAGCTCAGGCACTGATATGACCAGCACTTGCATCATCTCAAGTATCTCTTCATATAAGTGCCAACGGATGGCCCTCCCTTGACCACAGGTCTTTTCGGTTTTGCGTACTGCCCCAGCTGGACAAAAAGTAGGCCTCAGGATCTGTGGGGCTAAAGATTGCTCCTGCCTGACTGCACAGCACCGGGTTCCCTGGGTCAACTGCGCTTGCAGTTCTCATGGGCCCCTCTCTGGCATATGTCTCGACTAGACTGGCTTTATCCTTAGGTTCAATATTAATGCTACAGAGTCTCCCAAAGGCTCAGAGTCCTTCATCACAGCTGCATCCGCTTCCAGTCACTAATGGTATTCTAGCTCTAATGAGCCTTTCCCTTGAGGAGAGATGCCACGGGTAGGAGATTGGTGAAATTACATGGAATAGATGTATAACATGTCCAGGTTGTCTGCAGTATGGCTACAGGGTGTCACAAAATGTGATTGCATTTGGAAAAAAAACAAAAACAAACCACAAAACAAACATAAGGATCATGTAAGAGGACTGATCTTCAAATGTATAAGAGGTGGTCTTAGTTCCTAAGTTATTATTTGTGAATATTTTGTCCCCTCTTTGAAAAGACTTATTCAACTTCTCCCAAATTGTGGCTTCACTCTGGCTATGACTAACTTGTGGAGGGAATTTTGAGTATGGGATATTTTGTCAATATTCTGTCAAAGATTCTTCTGGGCAGGGGAGGGGGTGTTAAGGAGAGGGGGGAGGGACCACTATGAGAATCTGTATCTATAGTCATCAAAACATGCTAGTATTGTTTATGGGTTAGATTCAGGATGGCTTTTAGCGGGGATGGACATCCGGTTCGGACGTCTATCCCTGCTAAACACTTGGATGGCAATTCCACCCCACACAGCTCCTCGCACGTACAGCAGAGATGTGCGGAGAGCTCTGTATGGGGTGGGAGGGGGTGGGTCGGAGGAGTGATGCCTATCCTGGACATACAGGGCTGATTCCAGGGTCAGCCCTGTACATCCAGGGTTGGCCATTTAAAACGGGGAACTTATTCCACCTCGGAGGACAATCGGGGAATGCCGGAGCCAAGGTGCAAAAGACAGGTGAGGGGGTGCAGTGGGTGCCCCACATCCCGACCCTGGCCATGGAAGGCCTGATCAGGGGTTGGGCCACTGGGAATGTGGCTCCTGCATGGAGCCGCAGTGCCATTGCAACATGATGCCATGGCACTGTGGCTCCATGCAGGAGCAAGGCTGAGCTTGCCGGGGATGTGGCTGGACATCCAGGGTGCCTGAATCGGGGTATGTTCTGGACATCCAGCCACTATGCCACGATTCTGTTCCCATGGGGCCATCTAGCCCCTGTGGGAACAGCACTGGTTTGGATTGGCCTCCACATATTTAGATACCATTTGTTGTGTTTCACTAAACATTCATTGCAAAACTAGCAATGCAGAATAACCGATAGCAGTTCTTGCTCCTGTTGACATCTCTGGGATTGCGTCCTCATGACTTGACAGATATTAACACTTGTGGGTCATAGATGAGACATGGCTAGTCGAATCAGTTCACTGAGCATCGGTGACACAGTCCAGCTGAGAGGTCATTGCTCAGAAATGGGATCTCCTCGCTCTTCAGGCCTCAGGTGAGAGTAATCTCCTCTCTGCTCTGATGCATGGGGTTTCCGGTAGTAGGCTGCTGCTCAGCTGAGGCCTACTCCTGCTGCTTGTTGTTAAAATGGTCCTGGTGGTATATCTGGGACCCTCTTCACAACAGCATCAATCTTCTAAGGTGCAGTTTATGTGTGCAGGATCTCTGCACATGCACAGCTGCTCCCTAGTTGGTTGAGGGTAGCACACACTGCTCCATTAATATGACTCCTCCTCTTGGCACACCCGTTCCGGTGTGGGCACATTATCCCAAATGTTCACTGATGGGAACTGCTGCAGATTTGAGTTTTTGATTTTTGAAACCGTCCTTTCGGAGAAATAGTGGTTCCTTTCACCAAGCTCCTAAAAATGTTGCAAATCCACTCCCTGCCACTGTCCACACTCCTCTTACTTAGGTCTGGAAGCAGTTGGGTAGCCATAGCAAGAATAGGCCAGAAGAATTCCCAAAACCTTTTTCTCCTCTGCTTTCAGTTTAATCCCAAAAAGCAAAATTTTAGTCCTTCTGAGTGCAACTCCCAAACTCCACATTTGTTGGGCACCGATTTTATATTCTGTTACAGGTTGTATGTCTCTTTCAGTAGGGTGCAGCAATGTAAGACAGTCTGGGGTCATCTGCTCCAAGAGATAGACCAACCCTGCAAAGTCTGACTCCTGAGTTTTGTAAAAGGTTCTTGGGGAGGAACCAGGAAAATCGTGGGAGGCCTATTGCACTCGGATAGCACTTACTCCCTTCCCTTTCAGAACCAACAAAAAAAAATCTGTCCAGGCTGAAAAGACTTGTTCTGAACCCAAATAAAAATGTTACTGAATTCACTCAAATATATTACATAGGTTCAAGATACATGAGATCACCACTTCCAAAGTATCAACAAATCCAAAAATCTATGTTCTGTTCATTTACAATCTCAATATTCCTGCCACATTCCAGGGTTCTTGGCTTTCTCTTTGAGTTCCTTCTCTCCTTATAGAAAGCAACCATTAAGTTCTCTGCATCAGAGCATAGTGAACTACTAGGTAAGAGCTATATGTTTTTATTTTAAAGCAAGTCATTATGAGACCTTTACTTGGAACACACAGATGGTGAACAAAAAGCTTGTCTGTGATATAACGTCCAATGAATATTTGTAGTCTCCAAGTTACTGCAACTCATACGGCAGCTTCCCCCTTTAAGAAAAGGGAGAGTTATTTTTATTTATTTATTTATTTAATTCACATTTATATACCGCATCTTCCAAAGTTCAGTTGCGGTTTACAGGTAACAATAATTAACAAATCAAGTTTGTTTTACATGGAACAATGGAATATAACAGAACTTATTTACAAGGAACATCATATGAAATATAGAACAAATAATGTGGTATAATACCGAACAGTGTGAAAAATTATATACAAGTTATATATGAATATATATATATGGAATACTTGGGGGGAGGTCAAAGGATCATCATTGGAGAGTGCTAACTGTGTAGGTTAAAGGTTTATTGCATGGTTTATTGCATTACCTCTGAGCATATCCCTTGCTTCCCTTGCATATCCCTTGCTTCCCTTGCATATCCCTTGCTCATAGTTTCTGATTGGACACAATCAGTAAAGAGACTACAAGGGAGCTGTAATTTCAAAAGTAAACATATTACTTTGAATCTTGTGTTTAAAAATAATGTATAAACACATCAACAGCTACATGAAAGAACACAGAAATAAATATACTTTTCCTCTACTCTCAAGGTGATTAGCTATAAACTTGTAGCTCATTTATTTCACTGTCAATGTGTGTAATGCAGTATTTCCCGAACTTATATTCAATATGCTGCATGTTAACATTTGAAAATTCGCACGATCACAGGCAATGATGAAAACAAAATAGCAAGACCTCCACATTCCCTTTTTTGCTCCCCCCCCCCCCCACTCTCCCAAAACAGGAAAACAGTCACATCAGTGGTGACAACAGTAGCAATTTTAAAGTCTGTGTGTGCTCCCAGGTCTTGACCCTCTGCATGGATTTACAATCTAACAGGATGACCACACAAGAGGAAGAGGCCAGGTCTATTATTTATTTATTTAACAGGCTTTCTATACTGCATTTTCTTTCAGTCAAAGTGGTGTACACTGTACTACAAGGACATATAAAGGCAGGGAGAGAGACATGCAGGGACCAAAGTGGTAGACAACGGATTTACATAGAATAGGGAATGACAAGACATACATTAAGTTATACTTGATATATGGTTTACAGTCATACATCAATACAAAATATATAACAGAACATTATCTATAAAACAGAAAAGAGATAGGGAATATAGTGAGAGGAAATTAAGAAGATACAGCAGTAGTAGGGTGACTGAGCGACTACCATATTGACCAGGTCTTATAATACTTGTTATCAATTATGCTAGCTTTCTTTATTCTTGCCAAGGTCCTACTCCTAAGGGCTATGCCAAAGGGCCCTCTGGCGAGGCCCTAAGGTGCAGGCCCACAAGGCACGGGCGCACCCCTGCAGTGGCGGTTTGAAGCCAGTATTGTGATCTGATTGGTAGACTCTGGAGGAGAGGGGGGGCTCCCGATCACAGCTGCTGATGTCTGCTTCAGTTCTCCTTGTTACCGTGCACGCCCCTGCAGTGGCAGTTTGAAGCTAGTATTGTGATCTGATTGGTAGGTGTACCTGCTACGTTTGTCCGTTTTTGTTTAAAGGTTTGCATACTGTGTGGGTTTAGGTTGCTCCTTCATGTCGGCACAAATGATACTGTTAAGTATCCCTCTGAATGTATCAAAAATGACTTTATGGCTCTGGGGTGAAGCAGATAGGTGTGCAGGTGATATTCTCTTCAATACTCCCTGTTGAGGGTAAAGGCCGAGGCAGAGAAGCTCGCATCCTGGAGATGAATGCATGGCTGCATGGATGGTGTCATCAAGAGCATTTTGGTTTCCTGAACCATGGGTTGATTTTGCAAGGACTGAGGAGCAGAGATGGCATCCATCTGTCCAAGAAGGGTCGAAGTGTCTTCCACAGCAGACTGGCTAACTTAATCTTTATCTTTATTAGAACATTTGATAGACTGCCCATCGGAAGCCATCTGGGCGGTTTACAATAACAATAATAGATAAAAAAAGCCAGAACCAGAAAAAGAACTACAATGCCAGACAGGAAAGTGGACTAAAGAGGAAAAGAGTCTAAGTGGAAGGGGAGGAGGAAACAGGGGAATCAAGAAAAGGGAGGTCATTGGCAGAAGTGGTGGCTCTTTACTGAAGAGAGCTTTAAACTAGATTAATTGGGGATGGGTGAAGAAAGCCCCCAGTTAAGTGAAATATTAACTACCTCTGTAGAAATTGGTAAAAGGAGCACATCTGGAAAGCGGTGTGTCTAAATGCCCGTAGCATGGGAAATAAGATCCCAGATATTGAGGCTTTAATGGAAGAGGCTGAGGCTTTAATGGAAGAGGCTGACTTGGATTTAGTGGTGGTTATGGAGACATAGGGGTATGTTTACTAAACCATCTTAATGTTACTGACACTAGTTGCAGCAATAATGTGAAGGATGCCATATAAGGAGTGGGCGTTCTGGCGTCAAGGTAGCAAGAATCTGTATCGCGCGATAGTGAGCACCATGGCACGTTAACACTTATTAACCCTAAGTTCATGCCAGTGCAGTGTTAGAAGCTATAAAGATGTAGCCCACTGGTTACTGCAATGACTGTAGAGGCAGAGGTCATGGGTTTGATCCTGCAGTGGTGTTATGTAAGAAGGCTGTCTGAGGTAGTTCCTGTTTTTCATATAAATCAGTGCTGTCTGAGGCATTTCTTTTTTTAAGTTAAATCAGTGCTGCCAGCAAAAACACCCTCACAGTGCCGTAACATAAGGTGCTGCATAAGGCGCCCTATAAGGCACTCCATAGGGCACATTATAAAGTGTCTTCCCTAACCCCAGGAGGCATCAGACCAGCTGACACAGGTCTATTCTACATCCTGGTGTTATGGTGGTTGCTGTTGTTGCAGGTTCCCAGCTCTGCCCTAACCCCAGGGGGCCCCAGACCATCTGACACAGGTCTATTCTATATCCTGGTGTTATGGTGGTTGCTGTTGTTGCAAGTTACCAGCTCTTCCCTAACCCCAGGAGGCATCAGACCAGCTGACACAGGTCTATTCTACATCCTGGTGTTATGGTGGTTGCTGTTGTTGCAGGTTCCCAGCTCTTCCCTAACCCCAGGAGGTATCAGACCAGACTACACAGGTCTATTCTACATCCTGGTATTATGGTGGTTGCTGTTGTTGCAGGTTCCCAGCTCTTCCCTAACCCCAGGAGGCATCAGACCAGACTACACAGGTCTATTCTACATCCTGGTATTATGGTGGTTGCTGTTGTTGCAGGTTCCCATCTCCCCCACACCCCCAGCTCTTCCCTAACCCCAGGAGGCATCAGACCAGCTGACACAGGTCTATTCTACATCCTGGTGTTATGGTGGTTGTTGTTGTTGCAGGTTTCCAGCTCTTCCCTAACCCCAGGAGGCATCAGACCAGACTACACAGGTCTAGTCTACATCCTGGTGGTATGGTGGTTGCTATTATTGCAGGTACCCAGCTCCCCCACACCCCCAGGTGTCCGAGTCCACACCACAGAGGCTGTGTCAGCATCCAGGCATCATGATGATGGCTCCTGTTGATGTGAGATGGGCTGCCCAACACCGAGGTGCGTGCTGGACTGCACTGAGGGTATGGAGACACACCCCCTGTAGACCTGAAATTCACTACCTGGGAGTCACCATCGATCAAGAACTGACCTTCAAAGATCACATAAAGCAGACCGTCAAATCCATTTACTACAAATTAAGAATGCTGAAACCCTTAAGACCTCTACTCGCCCCTAATGACTTCCGAACAATCTTCCAAGCCCTTGTAACACCACATTTTGACTACGCTAACGTCATCCTGCATGGTCTACCCAAGAGCACCCTCAACCCACTCCAATTGGCGATGAACTCAGCAGCCCGCATCCTCTGCGGTACCTCCAGTAGAGACCACATCACCCCCATACTAACAGAGCTTCACTGGCTACCCCTACAAGCCAGGATAACTTACAAAGCACTACTGCTGTCCTTTAAAGCAATCAATCAAATAGCCCCACCTTCCCTCTCCTCACTTATTATTAACACCCCCACGAACAGATTGAGAAGATCCGCAGCCGCTAATACCCTTGTCGTACCAAAGGAGTACACTAAATGTAACCAAGCAACCAGAGACAGGGCCTTTACCTTATTCGCTCCAACTTGCTGGAACAATCTCCCCCCTCATATCCGATCAATAAAAGACCTCGCTCAATTTAGAAAGGTCCTTAAACACTACCTATTCTGTCATCACCTTTTAGGCCCTAACTCTACACCTCCTCCCCCATCTCGCAAATCACCCACACAGCCTCTGACACTCCAACAACATAGTCATAACAGAACACGAACCAGATTCTCTGCACACCCAAAGTTATGATCCCAACTTGAACTGTAAATTATCCAGAGGTGATATATCTTTCTGTATATAGTTTGTATATAGTTTCCCCTGTTATCTCCAAGTTACTGACCCTGTTATAATGTAAGCAAAGGATTGTTCTAATGCGAAAATTTGTTATCTGTAAACCGCGCTGATACCAAAGAGCGCGGTATATAAAAACTGTAAAATAAATAAATAAAATAAATAAATAAATAACACCCCACATGCCATGTTGCTCTCATGTCATGTCATGAGATGGCAGGTACATGGCATGGGTTTGCTGTGAGGTGGCACACAGGGCACATAGGTGTCACACCACACATGCCCAGCCATATGCCCACACATGCAGGTGGTACTGCCAACAGCTAGTATGGGACCCTCTGACCATAGCAGGAGTGGCCCCCATTGCACGCAGACATGTGTGCCATGTGGCTCACAATGGGCAGGAATATACAGCCCTAATGGTTACAAACATTGCTTATCCCCCCAGGTAGAGGACCTACAGAAGAAGGGCAGAGAGATGCGGCTACACTGCCCTGGATACCTCCACTGCATGCAGTGGTAGGCAATGGTTGGGGGTGACGGTGAGTGTCCCAGCCTATGCAGTGCGCCACACCATGTCCCAGTGGCACGCCAGCCTTTGATGACACATACAATGTGTCTGTGTCGTAACAAACGCATGACGCCCTGTTCATTTCTGCCTTCTCCACAAAGGCTGCAGATGCTGGGGAGCGTTCTTCTGTGCCCTCACCACCTGGTGGCAGCCCCCCACAATCACTAGAGGCAATGAAGTGGAGGACGCAGCTGCAGCGGTGGAGGACGCCATGGCTGTGGGGGAGGAATACAATGAGGGTGGGGAGGGGTGGGAGGAGGGGATGGTGGAGGGTGCTGGGGAGGTAGAGTGGGAGGGCGAGGAGGGTGAGGGTGAGGGTAGCGGGGAGAGTGAGGAGACCAGCCAGGGCAGGGAGGGCGGGGGGACATGGAGGGTGGGGAGGGGGAGCCTGTGCATGAGGGCAGATGCAGGTCATCACAGGGCACTGGGGATCCCTGCCACCTGCCCCATGTGTATGGCCAAGGTGTCAGGCTGGGTGTGGGACCCCACATATTGCCACACACAGGGCCCATGCAGATGCCACCACCCAGACCACAGCCACATGGTATGGCTGTGGTGGCAAATGTGTGGGTCTCCTGTCTGTAGCGATGGGCACCATTAGGCGGACCCTGACCAACCATGGCCATGCCATCAGGCAGCTGACAGCTGCTGTTGAGGGTATGGCTGAAGTGATGCGCTGCCAGCATTATCATGGCATGTTCACGGCGCATCCCCAGCCATACCCCCACGGTGGGCCCCCGGGTGTGTGATCCACATATATAGCTGTGGCCATTTCCCAGTGTCTGCAAGGTAGTGCAGTGGACACACAGATGGCAAAGGTGGCAACCCTAACAGCCAAATGTATCCCCACTAATGTGTGAGACGGATGTCCATGCTGTGCTAATGCAAAATTGTGAACCAGTTTTACTTTTGACCTGCCTGTGGGAGGGTGTTGTTCTGTTGAATGTTTTAATGTTAGTATGGCACCTACCAACACATATTTGGATTATAAAATTGTGTAGGCAGCTAAATCTTGCAATGGTCATGTGTCCTTTGTACATACATGCTGTAGCGGTGAGTGAGACACCTGTGTGCATGTCCCAGTGTGTATTTGTGCAACATATATTACCCCTGCCCCACAACAGGCTGTGTGGAGCGCAATGTACGCTGCCGGGTGTATCCCCCGATGACATTGTGATGTAACCATTTGCTGCACCGTCCAACAGACATGGTCACATGCACATTGTTATGGATAGTCAGTCTGTAGCAGGGATGCAGCACATGATAGGACGGCGAGGAGGTGCAGATGTGGTATACATGATGCAGCATAGTTGTGATGTATGTGGGGATCTGACAGTGCGTCAGTCGGTGGGTTTCACCATGATGGGGTCTGGTGGGTGAAGGAGCAGCGGCGCACTACAAGCGCTGGAGGGGGGTAAACTTCTGACAGCAGCTAGGTATATCTGTACGTCATGTCTGTCCGCCAAGCATGCACAGTTAGTATGTCACGGTGACTCTGGTGTGTGTCTGACAGACGGGTCACCCATGTAGATGGCCTGATGTGGATGATATGCGGGGACAGAGGGGAGATATGCCCCACAATGTTGGTGAGGGGACAAACGGAGCAAGAGAATAGAGCAGGTTTGGAACAGACTGCTTTATTGATGATGGTCCCTACGCGTTTCGGCTTGCGCCTTCTTCGGGGGACATACAGCAGTGTTGTACAAGATGGAATGTCTCATAAAGACAGTTTGGTGAAAGGCACTATATATTGATAGCGCCGTATCTGATGAGCTTGTCTCTTAAAGACAGTTGGGTCGTAGCACTATATAGTATATGCTATAGTTTGATTGCAAGACCCGGGATACTGTTATTATTCGTATTTGCACATCATTGGTATTGCACCTGTCTGCTCAATCACTACTATATAGTGCTACGACCCAACTGTCTTTAAGGGACCATCATCAATAAAGCAGTCTGTTCCAAACCTGCTCTATTCTCTTGCTCCGTTTGTCCCCTTGTGTACCTGCAAGAGTTACGCTCCTCCTTCTGTTCTCTTTCCCACAATGTTGGTGAACCAGCAGACATATATAGCAGGTGGCAGGGGGAGGGAGGGTGTAACCCCAGGCATATGTATGGCCGTTAAGACATGGCACGGTGCTGTAGGGCACATGTGACCATGGTAACCCCAATTGGGACAGCCCACTCAGGGAACCCCCGACAAAGAAAAAAGGACATGTGTACATCAGTGAACAAAGGTAATGCGTCATTTAATGTGGAGGTCAGTCCAACTTACAGTCACACACCTACGGCCTGCATGACCGCCCATGCCCATGCCCACGCCCCGCCCCCTCCCACGACCCTCCATTCCTTTTTCTGCTGATGCTGATGCTTCTGCCACCTTTGGCGCCACTGCAGGCTGCAGGATATTTCCCGCCATGGCCTTGAGTGCATCCACCACCCGGCCTATGCCAGCTGCGATATCCACGGCAGTCCCTCGCAGCTGCCGTGTCTCCAGGCTATGCTCCCTGACATCCCTGAAGAGCCCACACACTGCCCGCGTGTGGGCACGCAATGCCTGGCATTAGGCACGCTGGACCTGCTGCTGGCCAAGCATCTCGGCCCGTATAGCAATCAGCGTCTGGCGAGTGCCTGTGGGAGGGGAACAAGGTGACCTGTGAGACATCTTTTGCCTAGACCCCAACATGTATGACCTGCCCTTTCCCCACTGAGCCACACCAACCATTCCAGACAAGGCCAGGGGGGCATATATATGTGTGGAGGCCCACTGCCATCGTGCGTGTGTGTGGCCCCACTGCTGTGTCTGGGGGTTGGTGTGCCACACCAGCACATGCAACCATTCTGCCAGTTGCCTACTTGTGGCATCCCTGAGTGCCGAAGCTGTATGTGCCTGCAGCTCCTGGAGGACGACATGCATTGCGCCCATTGCTGCAGTGGACGGCATTGGCGGTGGCAATGTGGGGCTCACCCCCACATCCTCGGGCCCCTCGCCAGCCACTGTGGTGCCTGTGTACCCACTCTGCTAGGGTGACCCGTCATCCTCCTTGGTGGCTACCTCCTCAGGCAGCACATCGGCCCATGGGGTGTCTGGGGTGTCGCTGATGGCAGCCTCTGCATGCGACGCCTCATTGACCTCCGCTGGTTCAGGCTCACTGCCATTGTCCTCCTTGGCCGCCTCGATGGCCTGGATGTTACCTGGGGGGGTGGGTGGAACAAGGTACACAGTAGATATGGGGTTGTCACAGACACAGACGTAGAGCACATATTTACGTAGACATATTTACATAGAAATATGGACATATTTAGGTAGACACGTATTTGTTTATGCACTCCTTGCTTTCCTCTGTCCCTCTTATTTGGTCAGCCCTAGGAACAGGAACACGTCTGATTGCTCCCTCGTTACCCCCAGTTCTTCCTCCACCACACATTGTATGCACAAAACTAACCCACTGGAAGAGATTGCCCCATTGTATAACCCAAATCTGGGGTGCGGACATCCCAGGTCTGACTGGAAGCGTGGAGTAAGCATGTGTGGGACACTCCCAGATCCTAGATGTCCTCACCAGATATCAGATATGTCCAGGACATCCTGAGCTATATCCACGCCTACATCTGTCCAAGGCATGAATTGGGTATGAGGAAGGAGCTCATTTTGTCAGACAGATATCTGGAAGGTGTTGGGAAGGGGATTTGATTCTATCCCCTATATTTTCCATGAACAAACACTAACGGGGAATGTGGACTCCAGTGTCTGTTTTCCTAGGTTCGGCCACACCTGCTTACAGGACATGGGCCCGCACCACCCCGTGACATGCCCTGCATGTGCGTGGTAGATAGCTGTATGTGTGCTGCATGTCTCGGACATGCCTGCCTGTGGGTCAGCTGTGTCCAGCGCCGGGGAGAGGCCGTGGATGTAGATGTGGCCTAGGTGCTCAGGAAGCTGCTGCTCCAGGGACATGAGGCTTGGGATAAAGGGGCCGCCCCCACCAGTGCCACTAGCATGTCAGAGTTCTGCAGTCAGGTGTGCATGGACCCCTCGCCTGATATCATTGAACCTCTTATGGAGGCTGCCAAGATCCCTTGGTGGCCCCCCTACCTGTGCCATGGCCCCATGCACCTCCTCCCACACCTGGGTCCTTATGCTGACAGTTGTGTGTGAGCTCATGCGCCCATACAGCTCCTCATAGTGTTCGAGGACACTTGCCAGCAGGTTGTGGTTTTCCTGCTGGCTGAATCTTATGGCCCTCTTCCTCTCCCCATCTGGCACAGGCATCTGCCTACGCTTGCCTATGCTGTGCCCCTCAGGCTGCTCCTGGGTGGGGTCCGACATACCTGATAGGCCGGCAACCTCAGACTCCAGATGACCCATCCCTCCCATCTCTGGGGACTGCGGCCCTGGCGTTTCC
Organism: Ichthyophis bannanicus; assembly: GCA_033557465.1. Classification (NCBI taxonomy): domain Eukaryota; kingdom Metazoa; phylum Chordata; class Amphibia; order Gymnophiona; family Ichthyophiidae; genus Ichthyophis; species Ichthyophis bannanicus. The sequence goes on along the minus strand of CM066036.1, from coordinate 14,763,324 downwards.
CCGGACACCCCACCTATCATGTCCAGCCGCAGCATGTTCCTGCTCTCCCTGTCCTCCCTCTACATCCCGGACCTGTCTGACCTCCTGTGGCCCTTTCCCCCTCCCCCATCGCCTTCACCAGCCCTCACCACCGCAGCCACTCACCATCCCTGCCTCCTGTCACCCCCACCACGCACCAGCCCAGCCACTCACCACCACCACCGCCGGCCAGCCTTGCCACTCACCTCTCCCACCACTCACCAACCCAGCCACCTACCTCCCCCACCGCTCACCAGCCCTGCCAGTTTCCACACCTAACTTGCCTATGACCCTCCGTTCGCTTCACCACCAATAACACCCGCCATCAACCTCATTTGCCTACACTAACCCCTCAGCATGTACCAGGTGTGCACATTAATATATGGATCTTTGGACATCTGTGCGTGTCTGTGCATGTTGAGAATGTGCATAGGTGATGCATAGGGTGCGTACTCGGAACCGTGTGCCACACATGTTCAAAACGTGTATGTGTCTGTGCATGTGTGGTGGCTAGTTCCATGCCCTTCCTATAGGTGCCAGGGGTCAGCAGAACCGTGCGCCGCACATGCGCAAGACATGTACATGTCTGCACATGTGCGGCGTCTGTTTCCGCTGACCTCTGATGCCTGTGGGATGGACGTGGTACCATGCACTGCACATGCTCATGTAGACTACGCATTTGTGTGGGGGCATATGCATATGCGGCATCAGCTCACACCATACCATCCGTTACGGCTTTTTTACGGCTTGCGCGTATCCTGGCACAGCACATGCGCAGACAAGTACACATCTTGCGCATGTGTGGTGCACGGTTCCGCTGACCCCTGCTGCCTATGGGATGGGTGCGGAACCAGCAACCGCACACACATAGACACGTACACGTCTTGTGCATGTGCGGCGCACGGTTCTGCATACGCACCCTATGCATCGCCTATGCGCATGCGCAATGCATGCAGATTGGTGTGTGGTGTGTGGCAGGGTTGGTGGGTGGTGGCTGTGGTGTTTTGCTGGGTTGGTGAGTGGTGGGGGAGATGAGTGGCAGGGTTAGCGTGCGGTGGGGAGGTGAGGAGGGTTGGGTTAATAGTGTCCGCTATGGCGGCCTTTGTGGTTGCCTCATGTGCACTGGGGAATGTGCAGGGCTTGCAGTTGCCTGATGAGGGAGATGGTGTCCATGGGGCTGGGGCACAGGGCGGGAGTGCAGGCCCGCTACAACACTGACCTGCAGCTGTGGGGGCAGGCCAGGCAGGGGCTGTGCTGGCACTGCGCAGAAGGCGCGCCAAGTTGCAGGCTCGCCAGCCTAGCCTCTACAGGCCCAGGGCCTGACTCCAGGACATGCATGAGGACCAGGACATCTCCCTCTACTGCCTGAGCACAGGGGCTATTAGGGAGCTCTATGAGGATCTAAGACCTGACCTCGAGCCCCTGACTGGTCTGTCACATACCATACCGGATTTGGTCAAGCTCCTTGGTGCCCTACATTTCTTTGCCTCTGGCTGTTTCCAGTCATCTGTGGCCGCAGTGGGTGGCATGAGCCGCCCCACCTTCTCATGCTGTCTCCACCAAGTACTGCGTGCCATGTTCAGCCGGGTTGGGAATTACATTGCATTTCCCAACACTAGGCACCAGTGGTGGACCCTGAACCAGGCCTTTGCAGCAATTGCCGGGTTACCACACGTGATGGGAGCTATTGTTAGCACACATGTTGCCCTGGTCCTGCCCAGAGACAGGGAGGCAGTGTTCCGCAACCGCAAATGCTACCACTCCCTTAATGTTCAGGTTGTATGTGAGGCAGGTATGCGTATTCTGAATGTGGTCCCGTGGTTTGCAGGGTCCACCCATGACTCCTATATCCTGCCTCACTCGGCACTGTACAGACAATTTGAGGCCGGTCAATTTGAGGACTGTATACTGCTGGGTAGGTTTGTCATCTCTGACATGCACATCATATACCCCTGCTATCCATCTGAACATGTCTTTCTTTGACTTGTGTCCCAAATTGTGTGTGTGTGTCATTTGTGTGTGTGGGAGCTGACACGGTTGGGGGGGGATGACTCCAGGTCATCTGTGCTGCAGTGCTGTGTGTTGGTGGCACACTGACATTTGACGTTTCACGACATTTGACATTATGTTTTTAGGTTGGCACAGTATGACATACATGTATGCTTCATGTTTATCAACAGTGTGGTGTTGTCTGTGCCATCCAGCCTGCCATGGTGGGGTAATTGTTCCCATCGCATCATCTGTGTGTGGTGAATAGCATGACCATCACATGCTTGCACATGTGTGCATCTCTGCCCTTGTCCAAGTTGCATTGCATGTGTGTCTCTGAGGTGTCCATGGCTGGCACTACTACCTTTCAGCCTCTGATGTCTGCCCATGTGTCTTCTGTGGTTCAGGATAATGTTGTGTGCACTCCTTCTACCTCCCCCGTGCTCTGTATCTCACACCTCCAGACACTGGTGCATAATTGTTGTGTCCCATCATGTGTTCCCCTATGTTTCTGTCTTACCTGTAGGTGCTATGGGTTTGCACGTACATTCATGTGTGCATGTGTGTGGACATCAGTTACTGGTTGAACGTTCAACATTTCTTTCTGCAGGTGATGCAGGATATGGGTGTCGGCCCTGGTTGCTAACCCCTGTGCGTCTACCATGGACACATTCAGAGATGAGGTACAATGAGGTCCATGCTTCCAGTTGCTCCGTCATCGAGCGCACCTTTGGCATTTTGAAAAGTCGCTTCAGGTGTCTGGATAGGACCGGTGGGGCCTTACAATACCAACCCGTGACAGTGGCAGAGAACATTATTGCCTGTTTCATCCTGCACAACATTGCTCTCAGGCACGATCTCGATGTCAAAATTAATGAGGATCTGGAAGACGATCCAACGTGCCCTCCTGTACATGCCCGTGGTGACACACGTGAGGGTGCAGCACTCAGGTGCCAGCTGATTGAGGTGCTATTTTTATGTGAGTACTGGATGTTTTGGAAAAAACATTTGGATAGATATATGTACTACTACTACTACTGAGCGTTGGTATCGCACTACCAGTCATATGCAGCACTGCACTGACATTGCTGACACAATGCCTGGCCATCTGAGCTTACAGTGTGGTACAACCGCTAACACAGAAGGTGTGGGCAGGGGACAACAGCGGGTGGAGGTGATTAATGTAGTCAGGATTATTAGGCTTAGGTGATGTGGTAGGCTGTCACAAAGGGTTTTGAGATAGTTGGTGAGGGTGGCTGCCCTGCAGCCACCCGTAGTTAGTTCCAGGCGTTGGGTGCTGTTAAGTGACAGGTGTTTGGTCCCGCATTAACAGTGGGGGTGCAGCCCATTGATAGGCCCAGTTGGCTTGACGTGTGGGGATGACATTTGGGGGATATGAGGGGATTGATTGGATTGTATGCTCTAATGAGCAGGGACTGTGTGTAACATGTTTCAGAATGGCGATGCATACAGGTGTTAGCACTGTTTACATGCTCAGTAGTAGTAGTAGTATTTGTAGTACTTGGGTTATGTGCATCAAGGTACAGGGCAACAACAGTGTAACTGCATGTATAGATCAGCAGGTACGTCTTGACCTTGCCTGGGGCCTGTGAGATGTTCTGACAGGTGGGGTGTTATTGTCATACTGAGGCTGTCGGTAGATTAGCCATGCAGCGCAGTGCTGCATACATTGCCGCGGACAGAGATGATTTAGAGGCAGACCAGCAAGGTGTAGGTTACAGTGAGCAGGATGGCAGGTGATGAAAGGGGGCATTAGGGATTTATTTGTGTGTTCTGGGGTGACGGCAGGGATCTTGCTGATGTTATCTAGGGGGACACTGCAGGCCTTAGCTGCATGATGGGTATGTGTTGGGAAGGGGTGCGAGGGGTGATAGAGACCTGCTACCTTGATGGCCACGTCGACAGAAGGTGTATCCAACCTATACACAGGCACTATAAGGGTTGGAGAGGGTTTAGGGGCGATGCCCAGATGTCCGGTCTTGGCCATGCTCATTTCATGCAGCTTTGGTACCTGCAGCCAGCAATGTCAGGGAGCAAGCTGAGGTTGGGGTGTGGTTTGGCAAACGTAGTTCATGCGTGGTGAGATATGTTTCGGACACATCAGCGTACAACTGCTACTGATAGCCAGGGGATGTGCCTGCTGCACCAGGGAACTGGGTATGGTGCCAGGGGAATGTAGCAGCCCCTGCATATATTCCTTTCGTATAGCATCTGGGAGCGGGTTAGCAGGGGAGGTGGACCCACAGGAAACACACACTGAGGGTGCTGTGGGAGACATATGGGGGAGGCAGGGTTGTACCTGGACCTTTGGGCTGAGCACGTACAGGGTAGAGTGGTGACATTTGTGGTCAACGGCCTCAAGGGCAGCAGAGAGGTCACAATGGGAACGGACAGACTACAGGCCCGTGGACATGGCCAGGAACATATCAGTGGCAGGTTGGGTTGGGGACAATTAGGTACAGTGTCATGATGAACTGCCAGACTGTGACGGATCTAGGGGGTTATGAGAGATGAGAACGTGAAGCTGGTGTGTTTGTGGCACAGCTCCAACTTGACATATGTATGTTTCCCTTGTGTTTCTCATTCCACAGGACATGCTTGGTGATGTCCCTGGTGGTGTAGTGCGGTAGCAGCTGTGTGTACCTCATTCAACGTGCAGGACACTGGGGTAGGTGGACATACAGGTACTTTGTCTGTGTGGACAGTCTGGAGCAGCACATGTCACAGGTTGACTTTCTAATGCACATATGTTGTGAGTGACCTATTGAGCGTGCTCCCACGTACCCCATATGTTGATGTTGGCCACACATATCCACATGTGTTCATGTCCAGTTTGTCTTCTCCAGCACTGTCTCTGGGGCACATCCAACAGGGCCGCGTGTGTCTACAGGTCCTAGGTGTTCTAGTGGTGGGCCGCACTTACACACTTCCCTGACATTGTAGCATCGGCCAACAGCAGTGTATCATTGCATTTAGAAGGCCTTTATTGCCACTATTCGCCAATTGTACACATACAGGCCGTATGTTACTGGTGGCATGCTCACTTTCTCATACTGTGTGTGTGTGTGTGTTTGTGGGTGGCTCTGTTATGATACAGTGTGCATGCAGTTTGCATTATCATGTGGTGGGCATGGTCTGCACACCTGTGGAGCGGTGGTGAGTGTTCTAGCACTACCTTTCTGGTGTTAACCCTGTGCTCAGTGTGCGCAAGTGTTGTGGGTTGACCTATCTCATATGTATTGACAGATCACTGCACAACAGCATTTATGTATCCAAGATATCACCATAATTTGGACATGCGGCAACGGCAGCTGGACATGGGGACATGGTTATTCAACACATGTTGATGACATCTTCTGCCTTTATTGAGATGTGTTGTGGACTTTGCCTGCCTGTGAGGATCCCAAGCAGACATCTGCTGCAGACACACAGTAGGTAGCACCTTGGCTCGTTTGGGTGTAACATCAGCCTTTATATGTTTGTTTTTTTCTGTTTGTTTCATGGACCTTTCCTGTTGGGTCTCTGTGCACCAGTGCTAATGGACATTGGGTGCAGCTGTGATACGCCTGTGTTACTTGGGCATAGACATGACCATATCCATGGACACGCTCGTCTGCGGTTGCTTTTTCAAATGTCCACAACATGCACAGTGTTCTGTGTTGTGATCATGTTATGTTTGCCTGTGTGCCTTTTAATTATGTCAGTACTGATGTTTGACTGGCTGCAATGTGCCCTGCTGTTGCATCCAGAATACCATGACAGTGTTTGTCCTTATTCTGACACAGGGCAGCGGACACACACAGCACATCTACTTACGTGCATCTGCGGGCGACATCACCCACCTGTTGCAGGACACAACAACACCATTCAAATATCCCCTGGGAGATGGTGCCATAGGATGTTTAACCTCTGTGAGTGGGACACATGCCTATGATGAACATTACTGTTGGACTGCTACTTTCCGTATAACAGGCCTGTCCAACACACCATTGCTACTGTGATCTGGCTGGGTGTCCTGTTGATTGCGCAGGACACACATGGCCATTCGAGTACTGTGGCATATTGAGATATCACACTTGACTATGCATGCCCAGTGATTCACGGACAGTCTTAACGGGACATGTGGGGTTGCAGACGCCCTTTGCACTGCAGACACTGTGTACTGGTCCGTATGTGTGCATCACGGACTGGAATAGTCGTTGTATGTTCTACATCCATCTAACATTTTGTTAGTGTGTATTGTCCATGTGTGTAACATGCACCTTAAGATATCCTCATCTGTTGAGGTCACGGGGGCATACAGCCATGCATGTGGCACAGGGGCAACATTGTATAAGTACTCTTGTATATGTCGGCCTACCCTGCACTTGGACATGACACAGTTGTTACCACCACAGCAGTTTAATGGCTGCCAACATTTTGGATTGATGTTTGCCCTCACCAAGGAAGTTACAGTGCATGTGGGGCATCACTGTGTCATGGTTCACCCTACACGGTGCATGTGCATGTGTCTGCATATGTTGGTACACAAGGGCATGTGACAGTGTGGCTTCTGTGTGGTGTAATGGCCCATGTTTGACCTTTCTTTAACACTCCATATACAGGTCATTGTGTTTGGCTACTGTACAGCTGTGCTGATGTACATTGATTTACAAACATAGCATTGCATGTCTGCACAGTCCTCTTTGTCCCATGACGTTCCGCCACTCACCTTCGCCCATGACATTTGCAGTGTGGCAGTGTGATTGTCCGTTTTTGTCCTTCATTTGTGCATCCCATGTACCATGATCTATGTGTACGGTTCATGTATCCACACCACCCATTGCAGGGGACCTGCTGCATGGTGATATCTCTGCATGTCTGTGAGGTTCCTTTTTCGGTCTTCTCTGGGATCATGAGCCTCTTGTACCTGTTACCTTATCCTCATTTTGCATTTGGCCTTTGTTTTGCGTTCCATTGTTGACGCTTTCATTGCTATATCATGCATTCTGGGGCAGCTGTGAAATATGTATCTATATCTGTGTGTACACTTGCTTACATGTTGCTACTTATGCTTTTCCAGGCTTTTGCCACCTGTATTGGCAGACGGATATGTTTTTGGGGACAATTCATGACTGATGTGTGTTGATCCCTCATCATGCACTGCCTAGTGTCTACATATGACTAGGGCATATGGGACGTGCAACAACAAGTGGGGGTGGGGGGGTGGGGGGATACTGCATAGTGAACACCATGGAGCTACGGCACATAATGTCTCCTGCCCATATTCTGTAGACGTGCCAGTGACTTTGGGGTGACATGTGGGTATCTGGCATGCTCAATGTGTTTTTCAGTTTTTCATTGTAAACCAACCACCTTGATATGGTATATATGATATGTCTACTGGTGACCACAATAAAATGATGTGTTTGACCCACATTTCTCTCTGCTGCTGCTTGACCACATTGACACATGTCTTTTGTTATGTTCTGGTAATGTATATGGCCCACCTGTGCTCACATCCTTGTACGGTGGCAGCTGGCTATGTGGCAGCCATCTGACACATCACAGGGTGCTACGTGTTTCCATAGTGACATTCCCTTTGAGGGGACATATTTGGGTTGTACTTGCTGTGGTTGTTTGGGGTAGTGGTTGCGGACATGTGTTGGTGCACCATATGTTGCAGGTTTGAGTCCCACATGTTCCTTCTCTTTGCCCTTTTTTGGTGCTAACCTGACCAGGAGCTGCCTGACGACTGGTCACCTCTCCGCACACCCTTCCATCTCTTCACCTTACACCACAGTATGCCCTCAATGTAGCCTATCCATCGCATATTAGCTGTGACATATGGCTCTTTCTTTGTACTGTCCATGTCGGCTGGGGGGATTGGCATTGCTGATGTTGATCTGATGTGGTCCATGTCTGTTTGTAGGTTCATGTTTCACATGCTCGTTTTCCGTTCTGTTCCCCATTTTGCCCTGCTCCACAGAGCATCCTCTGCCGCCCATTGGGTTTAGCTTCTTTGCTCTTTTGCATGCTATGTCCACTGCATAACATTTCATTGTGTGTGTGTGTATGTGTTTATATGTGGATGTCGTCCCAATTACTGACTGTGATATGAGCTGTACATACCAGTTCTGCATGTGCATTGCATCTTCGTGACTGTTGGGGTTTCCCTGTCCTGGCAGCCAGCTGCATTTTGGTGTGGTGCCCTCCAGTATTCTTGTATGCAGCCTTTGCTGTGACACTCATGTTGGTGTTGTAGCCTACTGGTTTGTGCATTGCTGTTTGTGTTACTGGTCATGGGTTTGATTCCTCTCTGTTCTAATTATTTTATGCCTCTCCTCCACACTTACTTTACATTCCTGTTACAGTCCTATCTGTGATGATCTGTGCTGCTGGCACATTATACCCTCATCACTGTTGCCAAACATCCTTCTGTCAGTCCATCTGTGTCTGCAAGCTCTGTGGCGTCCTGCCCTATTGTGCAGGCTGCTACCCCATGTCCTGCACTGGCACACTTTTCTGCATTGCGGCTCTTCATGCTTGCCTCTCTTGCTATGTTCCCTCTAATTTTCTGTAGGCTGTGTGCGCATAAAATATCAGCTGTGTGCAGCTTTTGAAGGAAGGTTAAATTTTTGTGCACCACATAACGACACTCGAAGTTATATACTTTAAAATTTGACTACACGTCAGAATACAGTATGTACACCACACTGATTTTAATCAAATTAAATGAAAATAGATGATTGCTAAATGAAACGGGAAATTTCTAGTAATTACAATCATAACTTTTAAATTTTAAGACATCCGTGTTGTTTTCTATCAGAATCAGAGCTGTAATTTTTGTGCGCTCTTGTAAAGTATGTGCGCTCTCTCGGCGAGGTGTGTGTGCGCGCACACGCGCACAGCTTAGAGGGAACAGTGCTCTCCTGTGTCTGCTCTGCATGGCACTGCTCTCCTCTGTCCTCCTGTCACTGCACTTATCCCGCCACCTCTACCTCCTCTGGTGGACATGTATCCCCATCCTCTGCCACACACTGTCATTGTTGCACTGTACATTACCATCACCCTGTACATTCGTACAGCTACCCCCGATCTGTTTGTCCACTTTACCTGCTGCCACATGGGCTGCACGCAGATTTGGCTGGTCCATGAGCTCTGTCATCTACTTCCTTCCATCACTTGTTCATTGCCTTTCCTTGGTGCTCTGTTCAGTGTTATGGTTACATCTGTGTTTGAGCCATACATTTCATGCTTGTGACCTTGGGGCACCTTTGTGCCCCTGGGCACCATCTCCTGTGTCACCTTAGCATCCCTGGGGCATTTTTCATGGCACCTTAGGTTTGGTAAGCTTATGGGGCACCTCATATGCTGCCTTGGTGGGTGCCAACCTTTCCTGTCGCCCTCTGGGGCACATTATGACCTACCTTGGATGACGTGGTGCTTTATGATGTGCCTTATGGTGCACCCTAAAAGGTGCATTAGGTTGCGGCACTGGGGTGAGGCTTTTTTGGCTGGCAGTGCAGATTGTTGGGATGTGTCTGACTGTTACAAGCAAGAAAAGGGATTGCCTCAGACAACCTTTTAACTGAACCCACCAAGGGATTGAACTAATGATCACTGTATCAGCAGTCAATGTATTAACCAGTGTGCTACATCTCTGCTGCTGTGATTGCAGGTAAGTGCGCCTAATTAAGGCTAACGTGCGTTAAAGTGCCACTGCTCCCTCTATCGTATGATAATGGACTTTATCGCGCGATAACCCGAAATGCTATCTTAAGACCGGAACGCCCACTACCTTATATGGCATTCATTACAGAAAGACTGCAACTAATGCCGGTAACATTAAGACGATTTAGTAAACATACCCCTAAGTCTTCATCAAAGACTGGCCAGCCCTCCAAGAGTAGATCTCCTTCTAAGCATTGAGATGCCTTGGGCATTGCCCTAGAGGGGGCCAAACAACCCCGGTGGGAGAATCTTTCCTCCAAAACCTTAGTGGGGTCCCAGGATGCTCCCGAGGCCTCCATCTCTGGAGAGCTCCTGGTGCCATGCTCAGGGATTGTGTCCCGCAGTTCCAGTACTGATACCCAAGCATCGGCATGCTCTGTGGATCAACGTATCCTGGCCATCGAGCGGAGCTTAGTGGATTACTGGTGGCTTCGGCACCAGTAAAACCTTTATAGTCCATTCTGCAGACATCCGTACTGGCTCGGGTATGACACAACCTGAATCTACTTTTTTGCCGCTTACTACGCTATCGCCCATGCCGGCCCTTGAATCCATTTCCAGTATCGAGGTGCTGGCATTGCAAGCCTCAGCTACCAGTTTTGATTAGTATCGAGTACGTGCAGAGAGGGAACACCCTGCCCATTGTTACTTTAAGGGGGATGTTTACTAAACTGTGGTAATGGTACATAACGCACGTTATGTAACGTTAACGATCGTTAACGCGCGTTAACCTAAATTAACGATCGTAAAGTTCCGCGGCATGGTAAAACACCGCAGAAGGTGGAGAGAGTGCGGAGAGAAGGGGTCAGTGGGCGGAGAGTGGGCGGGGAGATGCTCCCCTCACACTAACGCGCTGATCTGAAGAGCTGAATCCTAACGCGATTGAAAACCTGCCGTTAGATGCGCATTTGCAGGGGAGAGAAACCATTTCAGTGTCAGCAATGTACAGCATAGGCAGGGAAACCTACAAAAGTGATAAGTGTGATACATGTGCCCAGAACAAAAGGGCACAGAAACATTGAAAATGGCCCCAACAAACTGGAAAAAAACCATAACCAAGCAGGCCAATAGTGATATTAATGGGAAAAATCAACCCCCCCCCCCCCGAGAAAGCTCCACAAAAAAGATATTACTTGTGGAAGGGTCTATGCTCCGTCCCCATACAAGGTGAAGGAGCCCACAGTGAAATAGCGCTGTTCAGGGTTTTCCCCTCCATCGGACAGGGTTGCTATGGCATGCACATGTCCCGCAACATCAGGGTGGGCATGTCGGAATGGCAACTGGACAGATGCCGGAAAAGGGGATACAGAGGGCCGCAGGCGGCACATGCTGTGGTGCAGCTGGGCCAAAATGCAGACTAGGGTGATGCCTAGGTGGCCCATACGAATGCCAAAACATCAGAGCAGCCAGACAGCAACTGCTGAAGGCCCAACACGGGCATGAGTGTGTTTCCCACAGTGTCACAGGGGATAGTACCCAACAGCTACCCCTAAGGGCACGGAACATTGGCAGGCGGGGCTGGGGGGGAGCGTGGACGTCTATGCAGGCACCCCTACCCCAGAACCCGCACCATAGGTAGCCGCCTACATGCACACTGGATGGCCTGAGACTGCGCACCACCAGCACCACCAGCACCACCAGCAGAAGGACATGTCAGCATGGTGGCAGAGGGATACTGGTGGTGGAGGGGGCAGTGGCAGCTGCCCTGAGCAGACCGTGGCCTAGCCCTGTGTAGGTGGGTGCCGTTTACTGCAACAGACAGGCCCTGTCTGACGAACAGTCATGGTATCACCAGGGAATGCACTGACTCTGAGACAACAAGGTGGTGCAGTGCACAAAACCAGTGTATTCAGAAGCAGAAAGTCACAGGTTCAAGTCCCAGCTGTGCTTCCTGCCAACCCAGTTCTCATACTTTACCCACTACTACAACATGCTAATACAGATAGCACCTTTATTGCAGATGACATAAACATGCCCAACACACCTACATATTACCCTACAGAGCACAGACACCATAAACATGTGCATTACCTAGAGCAGAGTCTCCCAAATGCAGTCCTGGAGGGCCAAACACCATTCCGGTTCCATGCTGCCTCTAATAAAGATGCCTGTGCTGCATTTCTATGCGCCACCCCCATGGTATGCAGATGTATCTCATGCATATTCATGAGGGACAGCATGAAAACCCGAACAGCGTTTGGCACTGCAGGACTGGAGTTGGGGACCTCTGCCGTAAAGCAGCAGCCAACAGGGGCAGACACACCCGCACCCACAGGCTCCATTATCCAATGCCTCCTGGAGAGGCAGGATGTTGGGCCCTGCGTGCATCTCCCAATACTAGCACTTGCATACCTTAGCAATGCCACCGTAAACCTGGGAATACGATACACAGCTATCAAAAGGTTGCTATGATCATTGGCAGATAGCAATTCCTAAGTAAAGCTCAATTCGCTGATTGAGCTGCATCATAGCAACCTTTCTGATGTCTGTGGAGTGTGCCTCAGGTCTTGAGTCTGACAGAGTGACCCCAACAGTATTGCTTACCATAGCCATGCCTGCACTGTGCCCAGGACTGGTGTGGTGGCCTGGGCTGCCAAACACCTCTATAGTTGCACACTGCTGGCATAGGTGTGGGAAGTGTGTGTCTGTCTATCCAGTGTGAGATGGCTGCCAACGCCCTCCACAGCCCACACTGCTAGCACTGTTGCCAGTATTGGCTTGCCAATGTGCATAATGAGGAGTATGGTAATGTGAGAATAGCCTGGATAGGGTGGCCTGGCCTGGATGCATCTGCACAGGGCATAGGGCAATGGCTCGGACATTGTAGTGCCCAGCCACCACCTGCACGGACAGGGTGGCCACAGCATGTCCTGCTGGGAGGTCACTCTCACCCTGACTGAGCAGTGACCATGGCATGGCTAGGTTCCCCCATAGTGCTATATAGTATCTCTCTCATGTGATCTTTATGGGTTTTCTTTTGGGGTCCAATCACTGATTTATCTGCTTGGTGTGTATGCTGACATCCCTGTTCTGGGTACATGCATCTTCTCCAGGACCATGCACTATGGACTAGCTGGCAGACTGTCTGCAGCTAGTATGTGTCTTGCTGGAACACCTTGCAAGGTGCAGCGGCTGGAGGCTTGCTGCTGGAGAATGTTAGATAATGGTGGGGGGCAGCTGAGCATTTCCAGGCTTACTGTCTGTCTGTTATTGCGTTATGGATGTGTACCGCTCTATCTGTTCCCCAGCAGGACTGGGGTTGATGGTCCCCTCTACTGCTACCATTGCAGGGAGGTAGAATGTGGATCTATTGGTGGGTGATCCTGTTTCCCACCTTGATCCCCAGAGGGTGGGTTGTGTGGTGGTACATAATCTGCCTATGGGTCCAAACACTCCCTCCTTCCTTCACCTACAGCAGGTAACCATGGCACCAACACAGGATATGCACTATTCTGGGTGCATCATTGCCCATAAGAGCTAGACATGACTGAGAAATACAGAAGGACACAGATGTATCCTAGGTGTGTCTAACGGAACTACCTATCACACACTGATGGGGACCTGCAGCATGGCGTATTTCAGCCATGAAAGGTGCTGTGGACCTGGTGCTGGGCGCCCCACTTCAACCTCAGGGTGAGCACAGTACCCGCACAATGTGACTGTCTGTGGCTACTCTGTGCCAGTACCACACACGGTCTGTTCCTCCTACCAGGCCGAGGTGCTGTGGGGGTGCATACCCCATCTTGTGCCCATCTGTCGACTGCTGATTTGCATGTGCAGTGCATCATGGGTACGGGTGGGTTAACCCTATCCTGGTAACCACAGCAGACAGTTTGTGTGGTGACGTGCAGTCCTTCTGCAGCCAGCCAGGGCTTTGTTCACAGCCTTATAAGGTGTCCTATAGGGGACATTATAGGGTGCCTTGGCGGACAGTACACTTTATAATGTGCCCTATAGAGTGCGTTATGCAGCACCTTAGGTTATGCCACCGTGAGGGTGTGTTTGCTGGCAGCACTAATTAAAATACAGGTCAAATGCCTCAACAATCACTACTTACATGTAATGGGTGATGCTTCAGCCAGCCTTATACATTGGGCCCACTGGGGAATCGAGCCCATGACCCCTGTACCATCAGTCAGTGTAGTAACCATTGTGCTACAGCTCTGTTGCTGTGCTTGTATGCCTGCGTGCCTTCTTAAGTTTAATGCGCGGTAATGTGCCATGTAGCGCTCGTTAATTTATGGCACCTTGTAACGCGCGTTATCGGTAACGATGTACTGCCCATGTCCTTATATGGGATTTCTGCTTCTACCGCGGATCCTAACGCGAATCACATTACCGCAGTTTAGTAAACATCCCCCTAAGTCTTCGTATTCTGATTCATCAGATGATGAATCAGCCAATACCCGGGACATGAGAATTATCCCGGAAGACCCATTTCCGTCTCCACAACGTCGCATACCCCCTCCAGAGGACATGTCTTTTCAAGACTTTATTCGCAATGTTGCTCGGGGTCTGTCCATAACAGTGACATTGGAGAAAGAGCCTAGGGGTGAAGGAGGCTGATATGCTCCCGATCCATTGCATACTTCATGACCTTATGCTTCATATGTGGGAGACACCCCTTACTATCTCTCCACATAGCCGACGACTCGATACCATGTACCAGGTATCGGAGTGTCCTGGTTTTCAATACTCAATTTCCACACCATTCCATGGTGGTGGAATCGGCAATGCATCAAATAAAGAGTGCTAAGACAAATTCCTCAAACCCTCCAGGTAGGGAATCGAGAACCCTAGATGCCTTTGGTCATCGTTGTTTTCAGGCCTCCAGGTTATTGACCAGGATCAGATCCTACCTATTCTATATGGGTATGTTCCTTAGAGGGTTGGCTAAGGATTTGGAGTTAATGGCTCCTCTTCTCCCTGATGACAAGAGAGCAGATTATCTCACCCTTGTAAAACATGCTCAGAATGTTTCAAAGTTTGTTAACAGGGAAACATTTGACTATTTTGAGTGCATCAGCAGAACTTCATCCATCTGCATCGGTGTATGCAGGATTTCTTGGCTCCAAGCATCAGATCTTGAAAATGGATTCAAGATAAGCTGGGTAATATCCCTTGCACCGGTGAAAATCTTTTTGGCAAGGATTGGCAGGACAAGGCCTCTCAGTTAGAATCTGAGAACACCACTCTTAATAGACTTTTGAGATCTACTGCCAATCCAGCTAGGAAAGAAGCAGCAAAGAAAGCCTTTTTCAATAAGAAGAAGTACTATCCTTCTTACACCATGTTCCTCAGAAGGGGCAGCAGCCATCAAAGCAGCAAAAGAAGGCTCAGCCTCCTAAGTCACAGCCACCTCAGCAGAACTAACCTCCTCAGGATCTTTGACTCCTTTCTGGAGCACATAGCCGTTCTGCCTCTGGAGATTCCAGATCCCATCTACATCCCGGCAGACTCTGTCACTTTGCCCATAGGTGGCATCTTATCACATCAGAGCAGTGGATGCTGTCCATAGTATGGGAGGGGTACAAGCTTCATCTACAAAGTCTACCCCCCCCAAACTCCTCCAAGAAAGTTCCGCTCTCAGCCCCCTCTCACTGCTCTGTTGCTGCAAGAGGTCACCTCCCTTCTCTCACAGGGTACAATAGAAGAGGTTCCACCATCCCAGCAGGGAATGGGCTTTTATTCTCCATACTTCCTCATTCCAAAGAAAACAGGAGGGAACAGGCCCATTCTGGACCTCAGAGAACTGAACAGGTACCTACTACGGGAGAAGTTCAAAATGATCTCCCTAGGAGCTCTTCTCCCCTATCTCCAGAGTTAGGATTGGCTCTGTTCGCTAGATCTAAAGGAGGCATATACTCACATACTTATTCACTCACAGCACAAAAAGTTCCTGTGCTTCATGTTCCAAGGGAGAAATTATCAATACAGTCCTGCCTTTCGGCCTCGCCTCTGCCCCAAGAGTCTTCACAAAATGCATGGTGGTAATAGCCACATTCCTAGGGACTCTCGGGATATTTGTCTTCCCTTACTTAGATGACTGGCTCATTCAAGCAAATACCTCTCTAGAGGCCAGCCTTTCCCTCTCGTGTACCATGCAGGTGCTGCAACACTTGGGATTTGTAATAAATCTTCCAAAGTCCCAACTCATCCCCTCTCAAACTCTAGAGTTTGTAGGAACTGTCCTAGACACTCAGCAATCAAAGGCATTTCTGCCCAAACTCCTCTACGCTCGACTCAATCAGTTAGCATCTCAGGCATGCTTCAAGAACCGTCTCACTGCTCGAGAAATGCTTCAATTTCTGGGCCATATAGCATCAACAGTGCATGTTGTTCCATATGCTCGTCTACATATGCACGCAGTTCAATGGACTCTGGCTTCCCAGTGGTATCAGGCACCTGGGAGACAAATTAATGGTCTCTACCACTGTTCCCTCTAAGCTGTGCGCGTGTACGCGCGCGCACACACCTCGCCGAGTGAGCGCACATACTTTACAACAGAGCGCACAAAAATTACGGTTCTGATTCTGATAGAAAACAACACAGATGTTCTTAAAATTGAAAAGTTGTTGTGTATTTATGGTTTTCACAAGTTATACAATATTTTCTAGTGCAATCGATGTGGTGTACATACTGTATTCTGACGTTAGTCAAATTTTAAAGTATATAACTCCGAGTGTCGTTATGTGGCGCACACAAATTTAACCTTCCTTCAAAAGCTGCACAGCTGATATTTTATGCGCACACAGCCTACAGAAAATTAGAGGGAACATTGGTCTCTACCCATCTAATCTCATCTCTCCAGTGGTGGCAATCCCCAGAAAACCTCCTGGTAGGGTCACCTTTTCAGATGCCAGCACATCAATGTACCCTGACGATGGATGCATCCAAATTGGGCTGGGGAGCTCATCCGGACAATCTCTCCACTCAGGGGCTCTGGTCTCATCAGGAGTCACAACTCCAAATAAATCTGCTGGAGCTCAGAGCCATTCATAATGTTTTCAAAGTGTTCCAGGACCATCTTCGATTCTGCACAGTTCTAGTGCATATGGACAATCAAGTAGCCATGTTCTACTTGAACAAGCAGGGCGTAACAGGCTCTTGGACCCTCTGCAGCGAGGCCCTGCATTTGTGGTCTTTTGCCTTACAGCATCACATTCATCTGTATGTGGTATATCTTCTGGGCAAACACAATGTCTTGGCGGACAATCTGAGTCTAGTCCTTCTACCCCACAAGTGGTCTCTCCATGCAGACAAAGTCGCTCACTTTTTTCATATCTGGGGAACCCGAGAGATAGACCTATTCGCAAGTTGTCAGAATGCCAAGCTTCCTCGCTTCTGCTCCAAGACTCCTGCACTGGACAGCTAGCAGGTGGATGCTTTAGGAGTAAACACTGACTCAAAGGCACACATTGCATTTTTGTTTTGCTCTTGTACCTTTTACATCATAGCTTAAGAATCCTCAGTACACTTCCTCTGCATTTTTCTGTATAGACTGCTTATCAGCCAAGACTCTCTATGAGGGTAACTTTTTTTTAGCAGGGAACCAGGGTTAAGGCAACCAAAACATGCCTATTTCAAGCCTATTCGATAAGGACACATAGGGGTATGTTTACTAAACTGCGGTAATGTTACCCACGCTAGGTTCCGCGGTAATGGTACAGAAGCTCATATAAAGGCATGGGTGGTGCATCGTTACGGCAAGCCGTATCAGCTAACACGCATTACAAGGTGCCTTATAAGGTGCCTTCCTAGGCGCCTTATAAGTAAGGTGCTTTATAAGGTGCCTTGTTAGGTGCCTCATAAGGCGCTTTGTAAGGTGCCCTAAAGGGCTCCTTAGGCTAAGCGCTGTATTAGGCACCCCTGGACAAGGCACCCTGGGTTACGGAATCAAAGGTTAAGGTGGCCTAACAAGGTTATGGTGCCCTAGGTCAGTGTGCCCTAAGGGCTGCAAGGTGCTTCAGGATGACATGCATAACCTGTGAGGCATAGAGACAAATGTAGCCCTAACACTAGATAGAGCACCGAGGAAAGGCAATGAACAGGTGAGTGAAGGAGGGAGAGCTGGGAGCCACTGGGCATGTCATATCTGCGGGTATCCCATATGGCTGCCAGTACTGTTGACAAACATGTTGGGGGCAACTGTACCACAGCACAGGGTGTTGGCAATGTAAAGTACTGGAAAGACAGTGGGTGGCAGATGATGGGAATACGTGTCCCCCAATGGAGGCAGAGGTGGCAGGATAGTTACAATGATGGGTGGACAGAGGACTGGTGGTGCCATGCAGATCAGGCACAGGTGAGGCAAGCATGAAGAGGAGCAATGCAGGAAAGGGTAGCAGTGCAGGACATGGGGTGGCAGCCTGCACAGGTGTACAGGACTCTACACAGCTGACAGACGCAGATAGACGGACCAAAGGAATGTTGGCAACTCTGGCGAGGGTATTATGGGCGAAAGACGAACTGACAGTGCGTGATACTGGCACAGAGTAGCTACAGACCATGCCATTGTGCAGGTTCTGTGTTCACCCTGAGGGATTGGATGGGTGCCCAGCACTAGGTCCGCAGTACATGTGGTGCTAGAGATAGGTCCTGCTGTACATCCCCATCGCTACCAGTGTGTGACAGGTGTTCCTTGAAGTACAGCTGAAGGTAATTGGTATCCATCTGTATCCTGCAGTCACATGTGGCCCTCTGGGACCAGACACCACCCAGATTAGTGTGTACCCAGTGTTAGGGTTGTGCTGATATGGACACTTGTTATCAGGGCAGAGGGGTTTCTAGACGTGCATGAGGTTTGTGTAGCAGTGCCTCTACAGATGAAAGTGGCATACACTATATTCCCCAAAGGGCCCATAATCACCCTTTTTGTAGGTAAGAGACAGGTGCCCAAGCTCTGGTGAAGCAAACTCCATCCTGCTCGTATAAGACAGCCCTCCAGGGTTGGTGGGCCATAGCCATACCTGTGACTGGGGCAGTGGCAGACCAGCAGTAATGCTGGGGTTAGGTCTGGAAAACCTCAACTGCCACACACCATGGTCTGCCAATCACCAGCAGACAGCACAGTCCTGATCACAGTGCCGACAATGATAAACTGTGCAGGAGGCAGTAGTAGTGCTCTGGTGATAACTGCAGCTCCGTGCGGGGGCCAACAGCCTGACTCTCCATGCAGCTTTGGATTGTGGAGCCTGTGTGAGTGGGTGTTTGTATCCCTGTTTGCCGCTGCTTTGGGCTTTGCACATGTTGCTGTTGTATCTGCATTGTAGGGTAAACTATAAGGACATGCTCTGCAGGATCCACAGCTGGGACTTGAAGCTGTGATCTTCTTCTTCTGGATACACTGGCTTTGTGTACTGCACCACACTGTTGCCACAGATGCACAGTAGTCCCTGGAGCTACCTGTATGTTTCCTCAGACTAAATTTTATGTTGCACTGCATACCACTTACTGGTACAGGGCATGGCCTAGGTCAACTGCAGGTAGGTGCCACTGCCCCCTCCAGCATGGGCACCCCCCCCCCTGCGATGCTGACATGGCCATATGCTGTTGGTGCTGGTAGTGCGCAGTGCCAGGCCATCCACTGTGTGGGTGGGCGGTCACCTAGGGAGATGGTTCTGGGGTAGGGAGGCATACATGGGCATCCTCACATCCCCCCCATCACCACCTACCAATATTATGTCCCTTCTGCTTGGGAGCGGGTTGGCTGTGGGGATGTCAAGTCAGTGCCCTGGCAACTGTTAGCTAGGGTGGACCAGGTAGATGTAGGTAGATTGTGTTTGGCCTTTGTCAGCTGCTGTCTTGCTGATTTCCGGTTTCTACGTTCCTATGTGCCACCTAGGCAACTGCCTAGTCCACCCTGTGCCCCAGCTGCCCCCACTGCATGTCCTGCCTGCAGCCCCCTATGCCCCATTTGCACCATCGCCATAGTGGCCTTTCATACTTGGGCACTATGCTGTTGCTGCAAATGGAGCCCTACTATCATGTTTCTTGGGCTCCCTGCCTATGCTGTACATTGCTGACACTAAAATGGTTTCTGTCTCCTGCAAATGTGCATCTGATACCAGGTTTTTATTTGTGGTACCTTTCAGCCCTTCATTTCCCCGAGTTAGTGTAAAAGGAGCCTCTCCGCCCACTCCCCGCCCATTGACCCCTTCTCTCCGCCCTCTCTCCACCCTCTGCGGGACTTACCGCGTCCGGTGACTATAACGCATGTTAAGTAACGTTAACATGTGTTAACGTATCGTTAACGTGCGTTAATGTTACTTAATGTGCGTTAATGTAGCCACTGCTACGTTACCGCAGTTTAGTAAACATACCCGATAGACAGTAGTGCTTACTTGTCTTTATAAAATGCTAATACAAGTGGCAGAGATTGCGTCTTATGTTCAGGCATGAATGTTTAGCCTGCTCCATACAGAATTTAAATTAAAGGTATTTTATAATCAATATGGGGTATGTTTACTAAACCCTCTTAATGTGCGCCCAGCGTTAGTGTGCAGGATGCCATATAAGGAGTGGGCGTTTCAGTTTAAAGTAGCAAAACGGGATTAGCGCACGATAACGCGCGCTGCTGCGCACATTATCGGGCAAAGCGCCGCTAAGCGCGTTACCGCGCGGTAATCTTAAGTAGTCGCACAGACATCCAAACATAGAAACAGAAGTGTAGCACAATGGTTAATACACTGACTGATGATACCGGGGTCATGAGTTTGATCCCCAGTGTGCCTAATGCATAAGGCTGGCTGAGGCATCAGCTGTGACATGTAAGTATTGTTTCCTGAGGTATTTTATTTATTGCTGCCAGCAAACACACCCTCACGTGCCGTAACCTAAGGTGCCGCATAACGCACCCTATAAGGCACCCCCCATAGGGCACATTATTTATTTATTTTATTTATTTATGCTTTTCTTCTATACCGCTTTTTCCCAAGATCAAAGGCGGTTTACAATTAACAAATAATGAACGTGGTTTTACATGGAACATCGTATTTTTCAAACTATGTACAATTAACTTTTCATGAACAATAACATGGAACATATAGTTATAGAAATGCTGTAACTATTTACATTAGTCAATTATTTACATTATAAAGTGCACTGTCCGCCATGGCACCCTATAATGTCCCCTATAGGGCACCCTATAAGGCGCTCCATAGGACACCTTATAAGGCACCTTATATGGACTGTAACCATAAGGTGCTTCAGAAGGCGCTTTATAGGGTGCCCTATAAGGCGCCTTATAGGGCGCCTTCTGAGGCACCTTATGGTTACAGTATCCTGAGGGTGTTTTGCTGGCAGCACTAATGTACATTAAAAAAAGACAATGCTTTGGACAGCCCTATCAAAGAACCCCTACTGTGGGTTTGAACCCATGACCTCTGGCTCCACAAGTAGTGAAATAACCAGTGGGCTACAGCTCCATAGTTGCTAGCAACTCCCTGGCTGGCTGCAGAAAGACTGCAGGTCACCACACAAACGCTGTGGTCACCAGGATAGGGTTAACCCACCCATACCCATGATGCACTGCACATGCAAATCAGCAGTCTACAGATGATCACAAGATGGGGTATGCACCCCCACAGCACCTCGGCCTGGTAGGGGGAACTGACCGTGTGTGGTACTGGCACAGAGTAGCTACACACCGTCACATTGTGCAGGTACTGCACTCACCCTGAGGGTGAGGTGGGGCGCCCAGCACCAGGTCCCCAGCAGTGCTAATGTGTGAGATAGGTAGTTTCTGCAGACACACTTTGGATATATCTGTATGTCTCAGTCAGGTTTAGCCCCTATGGACACCTAGGAGGATTATGTACCACCACTCTCCTCCTCCTCCAGGGCTGAGGGGGGGGTAAACAGGTCTCCCACCAACAGATCCACATTCTACCTCCCTGCAATGGTGGCAGAAGAGGGGACCATCAACCCCAGTCCTGCTAGGGAGCAGACACTCTACAGGGCAGTCAATGCAGCTCTGTACACATCCATAACACAACAAGCAGACAGACATTAGGCCTGGATGTGCTAAGCTGCACCCCACCACTATCTGATATTCTCCTGCAGCAAGCCTTCAGCCGCTGCACCCTGCAAGGCGCTCCATCAAGACACATACCAGCTGCAGACAGTCTGCTAGCTAGTCCATAGTGCATGTTCCTGGTGGAAATGCGTGCACCCAGAACTGGGGTGTCAGCATACACACCAAGCAGATAAGTCAGTGACTGGGCCCCAAAAGAGAACCCATAAATATAACATGAGAGAAATACTATATAGTACTATGGGGGAGCCTAGCAATGCTGTGGTCACTGCTCAGTCAGGGTGAGAGTGATCTCCCAGTGGAACATGCTGTGGCCACCTTGTCTATGCAGGTGGTGGCTGGGCACTACAATGTCCCAGCCAGTGCCCTATGCCCTGTGCAGATGCATCCTGGCCAGGCCACCCTGTCCGGGCTATACCTATGGTACCTTGCTCCTCATTATGCACATTGGCAGGCCAATACTGGCAACAGTGCTGGCAGTGTGGGCTGTGGAGGGTGTTTGCAGCCACCACACACTGGATAGACAGACACACACTCCCACACCTATGCCAGCATTGTGCTACTATAGAGGTGTTAGCAGCCCTGGCCACCACACCAGTCCTGGGCACAGTGCAGGCATGGATATGGTACGCAAAACTGTTGGGGGTCACTCCCCAGGGTGGTAAACACTGTCAGAGACCAGACCTGAAGCACACTTCACAGACATCAGAAAGGTTTCTATGATGGAGCTCAATCAGCAAACTGTGCTTAACGTAGGAATTGCTATCTGTCAGTAATCATAGCAAACATTTGATAGCTGTGTACCGTATTCCCAGGTGTAGGGTGGCATTGCTAAGGTATGCAAGTGCTAGTATTGGGAGATGCATGCAGGGCCCAATGTCCTGCCTCTCCAGGAGGCATTGGCTAATGGAGCCTGTGGGTGTGGGTGTGTCTGCCCCTGTTGGCTGCTGCTTTACGGCAGAGGTTCCCAACTCCAGTCCTGGTGTGCCAAACACTTTTCGGGTTTTCATGCTGTCCCTCATGAATATGCATGGCATACATCTGCATACCATGGGGGCGGCACATAGAAATGCAGCACAGGCATCTTTATTAGAGGCAGCATAAAACCTGAATGGTGTTTGGCCCTCCAGGACTGCATTTGGGATACTCTGCTCTAGGTAATGTGCCTGTTTCTGGTGTCTGTGCTCTGTTGGGTAAAACGTAGGTGTTTTGGGCCTGTTTACGTCATCTGCAATAAAGGTTCTGTCTGTAGTAGCATGTTTCAGTTGTGGGTAAAATATGGGGACTGGGTTGGCAGGAACCATAGATGGGACTTGAACCTGTGACTTTTTGCTCCTTAACACACTGGCTATGTTCACCGCACCACACTGTGGTCACAGAAATGGTGCAGTCCCTGGAGATACCATGGTTGTTTGTCAGACAGAGTCTGTCTGTTGCAGTGCATGGCACCCACCTACACAGGGCTAGGCCATGGTCTGCTCTGGGCAGCTGCCACTGCCCCCTCTACCACCAGTATCCCTCCGCCACCATGCTGACATGGCCTTATATTGGAGACAGCATAAAACCTGAATGATTTGTGGCCCTCCAGGACTGCATTTGGGGGACTCTGCTCTAGGTAATGCGCATGTTTCTGGTGTCTGTGCTCGGTGGGGTAAAATATAGGCGTTTGAACCATGCATATGTTCTCTGCAATAAAGGTTTGTCCTTACTATCACGGTTTAGTAGCGGGTAAAATGTGGGGACTGGATTGGCAGTAGCCCCAGCTGGGACTTGAACTTGTGATCTTCTGCTCCTGAACACACTTGCTGTGTTCACCGCACAACACTGTGCTCACAGAGACCGTGCAGTCCCTGAAGATACCATGGTTGTTTGTCAGACAGAGCCTGTCTGTTGCAGTGCATGGCACCCACCTACACAGGGCTAGGCCATGGGTGGCTCTGGGCAGCTGCCACTGCCCCCCTCCACCTCCAGTACCCCTGTGCCACCATGCTGACATGCCCTTCTGCTGGTGGTGCTGGTGGTGTGCAGTCTCAAGCCATCCAGTGTGCAGGTAGGCGGCTGCCTATGGTGCGTGTTCTGGGGTAGGAGTGCCTGCATGGGCGTCCACGCTTCCCCCCAACACCGCCTGCCAATGTTCTGTGCCCTTGGGGGTACCTGCTGGGTACTATCCCCTGTGACACTGTGATAAACACTCTCGTGCCCATGTTGGGCCCTCATCAGTTGCTGTCTGGCTGCTGTTCAGTTTCAGCATTCCTAAGTGCCACCTAGGCATCTGCCTAGTCCGCACTGTGCACCAGCTGCACCACAGCATGTGCCGCCTGAAGCCCTCTGTATCCCCTTTCCCAGCATCTGTCCAGTTGCCCATTCCGACATGCCCGCCCTGCTGTTGTGGAACATGTGTATGCCATAGGTAACCTGTCCAATGGAGAGGGAAACTCTGATCAGTGCTATTTCACTGTGGGATCATTCACCTTCTATGGGGACGGAACGTAGACCCTTCCAAAATTCATATTTATTTTTTGGGGCTTTCTTGGGAGTGTTTTTTTTATGTTTCCCATTACTATCACTATTGCCCAGCTTGATTATGATTTTTTTTTTATTTTCTTGGGGTCATTTTCAATGTTTATTTGCACTTTTGTTCCGTGCACATGTATCACACTTATCACTTTTTGTAGGTTTCCCTGGTTTTGCTGTACATTGCTGACAGAAATGGTTTCTTTTCCCTTTAAATCTTCTCTAACGCGAGGTTTTCACTTGCGTTAGTTTTGGCCTCGAATTTCACATCGTTAGTGTGCGGGGAGCCTCTCCCCTCCCACTCTCCACCCATTGACCTCTTCTCTCCGCTCCTGGGGAGCCTTCCTCCGCCCTCCGGGAGCCTTTCCCCGCCTTCAGCGCTCGTTTGCGCCGCTGCGCGCATGAGCGCGCAC
Source organism: Ichthyophis bannanicus (assembly GCA_033557465.1). Lineage (NCBI taxonomy): Eukaryota > Metazoa > Chordata > Amphibia > Gymnophiona > Ichthyophiidae > Ichthyophis > Ichthyophis bannanicus. Next base: position 14,738,622 of record CM066036.1, on the reverse strand, counting down.
TACAGCACATTTTTTGCCCCGTAAAGCGTCATTAGCATGCGCTAAGGTACCTTAGTGCGTGCTAAGGTACCTTAGCGTGCGCTAATTGCGTGGCACGCACGTTATGAAAGTTTAGTAAACATACCCCTATGTGTACTTGTAAATTCTGCCCAGGAAGTTTGCACATTCATGTCAATGCATGTATTTTCACGCCAGTCGTTGTTTTATAAGAGCCATTTATGCATGCATGTGGCCATGTATGTGTGAAAATTACTTTATAAAACTATTATCTACCTGTAGCGGAATATAAATGTTACAAATAAATAATACTTTGGACAGCAAATACCTTATGGGCCTGTTTCACTGAGGCTTTTCTCATATTCTGCGTCAAGCAAAAAAAAAAAAAGCCCTAAGTGAAACAAGCCATTTATGGGTTCAATCAGGATAAGCATTTAAAGATGTCATCTGAGTCTATCTTCATCCTATTTGCCCCTCTTCAGCTTCCTATGCAGCCCCCACTCCAGCTGTGAACAGCCAGCTTTCTTAAACAGCTATTTGCCTTTGTTTCTTTTCCAGGGTCAAATGGGTGTAACACATATTATTTTTTTAAACATTTCTTTCATTCACCAGATTTCCCAGGCATAACTTGCAATTTAAGAAAGCAGGACAGAATCCTGCATGGTGATTTCATTTTAATAGCATATTTCATTAACATTTTATTATAATCATTTTTTATACTCACTCCAAGGGATGAAGCCAGCATCCTGCAAAAGAAAATAAATAGATCTAATCAAACTTTAGCCATGAAAATATGCTGTACTATGCATATATGTGAATAACTTTCATCTAAAACACACAGTATCTGGGAAATGGGTTACAACTATACTATTGGTGACCCCATTACTCAAAATAGACTATGGTTACAAGACCATGAAATGAAAATAAAACTGGAAGAGAAGGCACATTGAAACTTAGACCAAAGTACCTTCTTTATGTTAAGAGTTGCTCCTTTATAGACCTTGCTATAAGGCATGAAGACTTTAAATAACTTTCTTGTAATTAGCAGTTATAAAACTTGGTAGTAGTCAACAAACAGACATCTCTCAGGGTTATCCCATCTGCGTTTTGGTAAATTTCAGTTCTATTGTAGAGGCAGTGATGTAATTTGTGTTGATTAATTACACTTGATGTAGGAATATTACATGCTCTGGTTGTGGGACAAAATGTCAGTCAAATAAGGTTGAAAGGGAAACAAGAACCCAAGTTTTGCTCAAGTTAAGAATATACCCAACTACAAATATCATGAAGAACAATTATTTGAGCCTTACAGATAACAAAAGACAGCTCGGCCGATATTCAAAGTCCTTATCCAGATAGTCCTTGGGTACTGAGCGAGGCATTAGCGTCACTATCCGGATAGTGCCATTGAATATTCCTACAGACCACCCCAATGCTATCTGGTTAATGCAGGAGTGGACTGTGGGTGGAGTAGCATGAAAAGCAGGTCTAAATTGCTATCCAGAGAAGCGCTGGCTAAAAACTGCCACTACCTGGATAAGGTCAGCGCTTATCCTCACAGCAGTCGCTCATCCAGATATTTATCAACAGTCACTATCTGGATACTGTCACTGAATATCCGGATACTGTGGCCAGCACCATGGTCGCTGGACAGCCCTTTGAATGTTGGGCTTTTTGAAAATCAGCTCCAGTCATTTCAAAAGAATGTGGTCAAGCTCTGCAGAAGCAAAAGGTCTGTGGCATTTACCATGATAGATTGGTCTCTCTGCGGTGATTTGTGTAACTTCAGACAATAGCCTACAAGTTCTGAGCAGTTTTACTAACTTAGGGCCAAATACTGCTGAACTCTGATGTAATCATCTGGGTGGGGGGTGGGGGGGTATTTGGACCCATAGATGGATTATGTGCCACCACCCAACCCACTCTCTGTGGCTCAGGTTGGGAAACAGGATCTCCCACCAACAGAGCCACACTCTACCTCCCCGCAATGGTGGCAGTAGAGAGGACCATCAACCCCAGTCCTGCTCAGGAACAGACACCATACATGGCAGGCAATGCACATCTATACACATCCATAAGGCAAGGCAGACAGAAGGTCTGGAAATGCTCAGCTGCCCCCAACCACTGTCTGATATTCTCCGGCTGCTGCACTCTGCAAGATGTTTCATCCAGATACATACTAGCTGCAGACAGTCTGCTAGCTAGTCCATAGTGCATGTTTCTGGAGGAGATACATGTACCCAGAACTGGGATGTCAGCATACACACCAAGCAGATAAGTCAGTGATTGGGCCCCAAAAGGGAACCACAAACAACACAAGAAAAAAATACTATACAGCACTATGGGGGAACCTAGCCATGCCGTGGTCACTGCTCAGTCAGGGTGAGAGTGACCTCCCAGCAGGACATGCTGTGGCCACCCTGTCTGTGCAGGTAGTTATCAGGCACTACAATGTCCGAGCCATTGCCCTATGCCCTGTGCAGATGCATCCTGGCCAGGCCACCCTGTCTGGGCTATACCCATGGTACCTTGCTCGTCATTATGCACTTTGGCAGGCTTACACTGACAACAGTGTGGGCTGAGGAAGGTGTTGGCAGACACCACACACTGGATAGACAAACATACGCTCCCACACCTATGCCAGCATTGTGCAAATATAGAGGCTCTTGGCAGCCCTGGCCACTGCACCAGTCCTGGGCACAGTGCAGGCATGGCTATGGTATGCAATACTGTTGGGGTCACTCAGACCTGAAGCACCCTCCACAGACAGCAGAAAGGTTGCTATGATGCAGCTCAATCAGCAAATTGTGCTTAACTTAGGAATTGCTATCTTCCAGTAATCATAGCAACCGTTTGATAGGTGTGTACAATATTCCAAGGTTTAGGGTGGCATTGCTAAGGTATGCAAGTGCTAGTATTGGGAGATGCACGCAGGGCCCAACATCCTGCCTCTCCAGGAGGCTTTGGATAATGGAGCCTGTGGGTGAGGGTGTGTCTGCCCCTGTTGGCCGCTGCTCTAGGGCAGAGGTTCCCAACTCCAGTCCTGGTGGGCCAAACACTGTTTTGGTTTTCATGCTGTCCCTAATGAATATGCATGAGATACATCTGCATACCATGGGGCGGTGCATAGACATGCAGCACAGCCGTGTTTATTAGAGGCAGCATGGAACATGAATGTTGTTTGGCCCTCCAGGACTGCATTTGGGAGACTCTGCTCTAGGTAATGTGCATGTTTATGGTGTCTGTGCTCTGTAGGGTAAAATGTAGATTTATTGGGCATGTTTCTGTTATCTGCAATAAAGGTCCTGTCTATATTAGCACATTTTAGTAGTGGGTAAAATATGGGGACTGGGTTGGCAGGAATCACAGCTGGGACTTGAACCTGTGACCTTCTGTTGTATATAGTTGACCCTGTTTTCCATGTTTATACTCCTGTTCGATGTAAACCTGACAGCTTGTTGTTATGGTCGTTAAGTTATAATGTAAACCGCACTGATGCTAAATAGCGCGGTATATAAGAAACTGTAATAAAATAAATAATAAATAAAATTCTGTTCCTGAACACACTGGTTGTGTTCACTGCACCACTGTGTTGCCACAGAGAAAGTGCATTCCCTGGAGATACCATGACTGTTTGTCAGACAGAGCCTGTCTGTTGCAGTGCACGGCACCCACCTAAACAGGGCTAGGCCATGGTCTGCTCTGGGCAGCTGCCACTACCCCCTCCACCACCAGTACCCCTCTGCCACCATGCTGACATGCCCTTCTGCTGGTGGTGCTGGTGCTGCGCAGTCTCAAACCATCCAGTGTGCGGGTAGGCGGCTGCCTATGGTGCGGGTTCTGGGCACTGTTCCCTCTAAGCTGTGCGCGTGTGCGCATGCACACACCTCGCCGAGCGAGCGCACATACTTTACAACAGAGCGCACAAAAATTACGGCTCTGATTCTGATAGAAAACAACACAGACGTCTTAAAATTTAAAAGTTATGATTGTAATTACTAGAAATTTCCCGCTTCATTTAGTAATCGTCTATTTTCATTTAATTTGATTAAAATCAATGTGGTGTACATAATGTATTCTGACGTGTAGTCAAATTTTAAAATATATAACTCCGAGTGTCGTTATGTGGCGCACAAAAATTTAACCTTCCTTCAAAAGCTGCACACAGCTGATATTTTATGCGCACACAGCCTACAGAAAATTAGAGGGAACACTGGTTCTGGGGTAGGGATGCCTGCATAGCTGTCCACGCTTTCCCCCAGCACCGCCTGCCAATGTTCTGTGCCATTGGGGTTCCTGCTGGGTACTATTCCCTGTGATACCGTGGGAAGCACACTCTTGCCCATGTTGGGCCCTCAGCAGTTGCTGTCTGGCTGCTCTACTGTTTCAGCCTTCCTGTGGGCCAGCTAGGCATTACCCTAGTCCGCACTGTGGCCCAGCTGCACCACAGCATGTGTCGCCTGCAGCCCTCTGTGTCCCCTTTTCCAGCATCTGTCCAGTTGCCCATTCCGACATGCCCGCCCTGCTGTTGTGGAACATGTGCACACCATAGGAAACCTGTCCAATAGAGAGGAAAACCCTGATCAGTGCAATTTCACTGTGAGCTCATTCACCTTGTATGGGGACAGAGCATAGACCCTTCCAAAATTCATATCTTTTTTTGGAGCTTTCTTGGTGGTGTTTTTTGATGTTTCCCATTGATATCACTATTGCCCAGCTTGGTTATGTTTTTTTTACATTTTCTTCTGGTCATTTTCACTGTTTCTTTGCCTTTTGTTCCGTGCACATGTATCACACTTATCACTTTTTTGTAGGTTTCCCTGGTTTTGAGTACATTGCCGACGGAAATGGTTTCTTTTCCCTTTAAATCAGCTCTAACGCCAGGGTTTCACTGGCGTTAGTTTGCAGCCTTGGATTTCACAGCGTTAGTGTGCAGGGAGCCTCTCCCCTCCCACTCTCCGCCCATTGACCCTCTCTCTCTGCCCCTGGGGAGCTTTCCTCCGCCCTCCGGGAGCCTTTCTCCGCCTTCAGCGCTCGTTTGTGCCTTATCGCGCGATAAGGCGCCATTATCGCACGATAACGTGGGAGAGTGCACATTAAGACGGTTTAGTAAACATACCCCAAAGACTGCCAATATATCAAGGAATATAAGAATGAATCCTTGTCTTGAATTTTCTATTCTTTTGAGCAGTATGTCTATTAGCGAAGTGAAGAGTGTTTCAACAGTGTGATTTTGTCTGAACCCATGTTGTTGAGCATCAAGGAGTGCAAATGTGTCAACAAAGTCTTGGAGTTGTAGCTGGACTACTTTTTCTATTAATTTAGCTAGGAAGGGGATACTTGAGATTGGTCTGTAGGATGAAGGTAAGTTGATATCTACTTAGGGGCTTTTTAAGATAGGTCGGATTAAGGTGGTTTTCAGGTTAGCTGGTATGTACCCTTGGGTGAGTGATAAGTTTATTATTTTGAGAAGTAATGGGGTTAGCTCATTTCTGGACATCTTGATCCATGAGGTGGGGCAAGGGGCAAGTGGAGAAGTGGTGGTATTTAACATTGATAAGATTTGTTCGAGCCATTCACTTGAGAATGGATTGAAGGAGGTTCCCTTCTGTGTGTTGCCTGCTGTACTGAGGATCATCAGATCAATTGTCACGACATCAGAGTGAGGAAATTTGTTCTGCAGATGTGAGATGAAGTCCTATGGTTGTTATGTTGAATCTTTCAGTAATGGTGAGGCCTGTGTGTAAGATCTGGTTATATCAAACAGTTCTCTGGGACGGTTTAGTGATTTAAAGATGAGGTCAGTATGGAACTTTCTTTTCCTCATGTTGATTAGTTTGTTGTATTCATCTTGTTTGTTTGCATATTCCCTGTGGTATAGTGGGTCTCTAGTTCTTCTCAATCATCTTTCCATTTGTCTCAACTTATATTTTGCTTGTCTTATGTCCTGACAATACCAAGGTGCTTTAATGTTTCTTTTGGAGAACCTTTTCTGTGTTATTAGTGCAAATGATGCTATTGTGGTGTTCCAGTTTTCCATGAGGTCTCTGATATCATTTGAGGGTGAGTTAAATATTGGAGTGATAGGGTTGAGCAGTGCTTGCTTGTTGAATTCCCTAAATCTGTGAGTTCCTTGGTGCTGTGCTTGCTTTATGCTGTTGCCGCTGATCAGTGGTAGTTCAAAAGTGATCATATGGTAGTCAGACCATGGTATTGCCGTGACCTGGGGTTTGTCTGTAAGTATTTTCTTGAGTATAAATGCTTGATTCAATATATTACTTCCATTGTGTGTTGGGGTGGTTATGATTTGCAATAGATCCATCTCATCCATAGCTTCAAGGAAGAAGGTGACTTGGCTTGGAGGTGCTGAGTTTAGGCTAAGGTCTCCTTGTAAGATTGATATTTTATCTCTTGTGATTGAGAATATGATAGTTCTATGAGCAATGTAAAATCATCTGATGTTGAGCTTGGAGATATATATGCAAAGCAAATGGAGAAGTGTTTATTTTCTATTACTAGTACATTCAAGGTATTAGTTGCTAGGCTGTAGTTATCTTAAAGTTGAAATGTTTGCCAGAAAGGATGAATATCCCTTTCCCCCTTCTAATTAGTCATGGACAAGTATGTAGGTCCATAGTTGAGGTGATTAGTTAGTTTGTTAGCATGTTATCAGTTTCCGTGAACCATGATTCAGTAACGAATATGATATCCAATTTATCATTAATAAAGTCTGAGATTATGTGAATTTTGTTGCATGCAGAAGATTATTGATCTAGTGGTTATCCACGACATGTTCATTTGTTAGGCAAATGTTTATCAGTTCGAATTAAATAACGGATTTTGTAGAAATACAATTTGTTGTATGTGAGTGGAATGTACATTGGGTGTTAGAAGGTGGGTAGTCTGTTTAGCTCCTTATATTTTAATTTAATATAACACTATGATACAAGCTACCCTGTGTTCACATTTAAAGATTTTCTCAGTACCATCATGTAATACAAGTGGCTAAAGATTGTGGTTGTGGCTGAGTTGAAGTGACCAGGTGGCTTACCTTAGCTTTGACTGTCTTAGGGGTATGTTTACTAAACTGCGGTAACGTTACATACCGTGCGTTATGTAACGTTAAGGTTACATAACGCGTGTTATGTAACGTTAACACGTGTTAACGTTACTTAACGATCGTTAACGTCCCCAGCCGCGGTAAACACCGCAGAAGGTGGAGAGAGGGCAGAGAGAAGGGGTCAATGGGCGGAGAGTAGGCGGGGAGAGGCCCCTTTCACACTAATGCGCTGAACTGAAGGGCTGAGTCCTACCGCGAATGAAAACCTGCCGTTAGATGCACATTTGCAGGAGAGAGAAACCATTTCAGTGTCAGCAATGTACAGCCTAGGGAGGGAGCCCAAGAAATGTGATAGTAGTGCTCCATTGTCAGCAACACCATAGTGCCAAAGTATGAATGGCCACTATGGTGATGGTTTAAATGGGGCATAAGGGGCCGCAGATGGGACATGTAGCATGGGCCGCTGGGGCACAGGGTGGACCAGGCGGGCGCCTAGGTGGCACATAGGAACATAGAAGCTGGAAATCAGCAAGACAGAAGCTGACCAAGGCCAAACACAATCCAGCTATATCTACCTGGTTCACCCTAGCCAATAGTTGCTAGGGCACTGACCTGACATCCCCCCAGCCATCCCTCCCCATGTGGAAGGGACATAATATTGGTGGCAGTGATGGGGGGATGTGAGGATGTCCATGTATGCCCCCCACCCCGGGATCCGCTCCCTAGGCAGGTGCCTACCTACACAGTGGATGGCCTGGACTGCGCACTACCAGCACCGACAGCAAATGGCCATGTCAGCTTGGTAGGGGGGGTGTGCCTGTGCTGAAGGGGGCAGTGCCACCTCCCTGCAGTGCACCTAGGCCATGCCCTACATTAGTACATGGTGTGCAGTGCAACATACAAAGTCTGGCTGGGGAAAAGTACAGGTAGCCCCAGGGATTATTGTGCATCTGTGGCAGCAGTGTGGTGCAGCACACCCAGCCAGTGTGTCATGAAGCAGAGGGTCACAGGTGCAAGCCCCAGCTTTGGTTTCTGCAAAGTATGTCCCTATGTTTTACCCTACAATGCAGATACAACAGCAACATGTGCAAAGCCCAAAGCAGCGGCGAACAGGGGTACAAACACTCACCTACACAGGCTCCACAATCCAAAGATGCATGGAGAGTCAAGCTGTGGGCCACAGCATTGAGCTGAAGTTATCACCAGAGCACTACTACTACCCACGGCACAGTTTAGCAATGTCGGCACTGTGATCAGAACCAGTGTAGCGGGCAGGGTTGCCAACCACCCCTATCTTCGTACAATGCTGCAATAGGAGTGAGTGTGTGTGTATGTCTATCCATTGTTCTGTGGCTGTCCACCCTTCACTGGGCCCAAAAGGTCCCACTGTTACCAGCGTTAGCCTAAATAGGTGCATAATGAGGAGCAAGGTATTTTGGGTATGGCCCAGACAAAGCAGATTGGCCAGGATGTATCCTCACAGGGTGTGGGGCAATGGCTGGGATACTGTAGTGCCTGACCACCACTTGCATGGACAGGGTGGCCACAGCATGGCATGCTGGGAGAGCACTCACTCTGACCGAGCAGTGACCATGGCAGGTCTAGGTTCCCACATAGTGCTCAAGCAACACCTATCACACACTGGTAATGATGGGGATGTACAGCAGGATCTATCTCTAGCAACACATGTACTGCAGACCTAGTGCTGGGCACCCATCCTATTTCTCAGGATCAGGGCCGGCCCGTCCATTGAGCAAGAATGTTTTTTGCACAGGGTCCCGCGTTTCAGGGGGCCCAGCGCAAAGAACATTCTGCTTTTTTAAAAAATGAACTTAAAAAAAAAAAAAAAACGGGCCGCTGCCACCGCGGCAGCTTGGAGTGTCCCGCGGGGCCCCCTCTGCCCGGCTGAACTCTCCCGGCGCGGCTGAAGCCCTCTGCTGCGGCTTGCAGATACGCGAAGGGAGAGTGTCTCCCTCGCGTCTTTGTTAAGCCCGCAGGGGCAGATGGGAAATTTCCCATCAGCCCCTGCGGGCCTAACAGAGACGCGAGGGAGACACTCTCCCTTCGCGTATCTGCAAACCAGAGCAGAGGGCTTCAGCCGCGCCGGGAGAATTCAGCCGGGCAGAGGGGGCCCCGCGGGACACTCCATGCTGCCGCAGTGGCAGCGGGCAGCTTTTTTTAAATTTTAATTTCCATGAGCTGATGGGGGGTGGGGGTTAGGACTGGCAATGGGCTGTGGGCTGATGGGGGGGGGTTAATACTGGGAATGGGCTGTGGGCTGTTGGGGGGTTAGGACTGGTAATGGGCTATGGGGGGGGTTAAGACTGGTAATGGGATGTGGGCTGATGGGGGGGGGTTAGGACTGGTAATGGGCTATGGGGGGGTTAAGACTGGTAATGGACTGTGGGCTGATGGGGGGGGGGGTTAGGACTGGTAATGGGCTATGGGGGGGTTAAGACTGGCAATGGGCTGTGGGCTAATGGGGGCTGTCTGGAAATGGGGTGATGGGGGGTTAGGACTGTTAATGGGCTATGGGGTGGGTAAGGCTGGTAATGGGCTGTGGGCTGATGGGGGGGTTAGGACTGGTAATGGGCTATGGGGGTGTTAAGACTGGTAATGGGCTGTGGACTGATGGGGGGTTAGGAGTGGTACTGGGCTAGGGGGGGGTTAAGACTGGCAATGGGCTGTGGGCTGATGGGGGCTGTCTGGAAATGGGGTGATGGGGGGTTAGGACTGGTAATGGGTTATGGGGGGTTAGGACAGGAAATGGGCTGATGGGGAGGGGTTAGGACTTGAGGTGTGCTGATGTGGTTAGGACTGGTAATGGGCTGTGGGCTGATGGGGGGTTTAGGACTGGCAATGGGCTATGGGGGGCTGACTGGAAATGGGCTGATGGGGTTAGGACTGGAAGTGGGCTGATGGGGGGTTAGGACTGGTAATGGGTTATGGGGGGGCTTAAACTGAAAATGGGGTGATGGGGGTTAGGACTGGAAGTTGGTTGACGGGGGGCTAGGACTGGTAATGGGTTGGGGGTTGCTAGGACTGGAAATGGGCTGAGCGGAAGGGGAGGCTTGGACTTCAAATAGCTGATGGGGAGGGGGCTTGGAATGGAAATGGGCTGTGAGGGAACGGAGCTAGGACTGAAAATGGGCTGATGGAGCAGCTAGGATAGGACTGGAAATGGGCTGTTGGGGGGAGCTAAGATTGGAAATGGGTTGTGGTGGGGGCTTGAATTGAAATGGACTCATGGAGGGGCTAGAACTGGAAGTAGGCTCATGGGGGGGCTTGGAATGGAATTGGGCTGAGTGGAGGGGAGCTATGATTTGACATGGGCTGATGATGGGGCTAGGAAATGACTAGAAATGGGCTGATGGGGGGGCTAGGACTGGAAATGAGCTGATGAAGGGACTCAGACTGGAAATGGATGGGGGAGCTAGGACTGGAAATGGGCTGATGGGGGGCTAGGACTGGAAATGGGCTGATGCAGGGACTAGAAGGGAATGGATGCTGGGTGAGACTGGAACTAGAAGGGAGCTGATGTTGGGGGAGGATTAGAATGGGATGGGGCTGGGAGAGTAAAATGGAGAGGGGAAAAATATTTTGTGTGGGAGGGATGAAAAATCTATAATTGGCCGGGTATTGGGAGAGTAAGTGGGGATTGAGGATGGAGGGGTAAAATTTGTGAGGATGAAATAGGAATGAGGAAAGAGCAAAAGGAGAAAGATTAGTATGTTAAAGCAGATGTAGAGAGAGAGAATGGAAAAAAAACTAGAAGAGAGAAGAAAGGACAAATGGACAGCAGATGATGGAGAGTTAGCAGAAAACATGAAGAAAACAGAAGAAAGTGGCTGGACCAATTGCAACTGGAAAAAATGCACAAAAGGTAGAAAGATATCTCTTTATTTTGAATTTATTAACTGGAATATGAAAGCTCTGGGAAATGTGCATCATTAACGTCTGTGCTTTGGTGCAAGAGGAAATTAATTTATAGTTTTATTTCTACAGTGTTGTTGTACATTCCAAGTTTGGCTTTTGGGGTTCCCAGTTTAATTATTGCCTTCCTGTTTCTAAATTGTGATTCCTTGTTTGGTGATGGTCTATGTTCTGCATGTGTAACTGAGCTGAGGTATTCTGTTTATGTAATTCCTATTTGACATTGCCACTTGTTCTCTTTCCCCAGTATTCTCTGAAATGTATTGGGTTTAATATTTGCAGTGTTGCCTTTTGATAGGTAGGGTATGGTGCTTTGTGAGTCCTGGTAATGCTGTCAGGATACGGCGGGTTTGCTATGGGTTCTAAATGGGCAGCGTTTGTAGTAGTTCCTAATGTGCCTGGCGGTTGGCACTGGATTATAGTAATGTAGAAATTATTTAGTCTTTCTTTATCCATACACTCATTAAGAGACATGTTTACTAAAAGTTAGTGTATGGTAACATTATGCAAATATTTATTCAAATAAGGCGACTTATGCAAATGAGGCCCCGCACCGAGTCTCCGCACATGGCCCCGCACCCCCCTTGGGCCGCCCCTGCTCAGGGTGAACACAGAATCTGCACAATGGCATGGTCTGTAGCTACTCTGTGCTAGTATCGCACACTGTCAGTTCATCTTTCCAAGCTCAGGTACCAGAGAGGTGTAGACCCCATTTGGTGATCAGCTGTAGACTGCTATTCAGCATGTGCATTGCATCATGGCTACTGGTGGGGTTACCCTATCCTGGCACTCAGAGCAGACAGTTTGTGCATTGACCTGCAGTCCTTCTGTACCCAGACATTGCTGTTACATACACCATGGAGGTATAGTCTACTGGATAATACAATGCCATTCTTGGCAGTGTTCATGGGTTCAGTTTGTCATTGTTCTCTCCTCTCATGTCTGTTCTACTCAAATAGTGTGCATGCCTGTAGAGGTCAAATTTTTGCAGATCTGAGTTTCCAGCCCATAATACCCTCACCACAATTGCCAACATTCTCTTGGTCCATCTATCTGCGTCTGTCAGCTCTGTAGAGTCCTGTCTGCCAGTGCAGGCTGCCACCCCATGTCCTGCACTGCTACCCTTTCCTGCATTGCACCTCTTCATGCTTGCCTCACCTGTGCCTGATCTGCATGGCACCACCACTCCTCTGTCCACCCATCATTGTAACTATCCTGCCGCCTCCACTGGGGGACACATATTCCCATTGTCTGCCACCAACCGTTTTTCCGGTACTTTACATTGCCAACACCCTGTGCTGTGGTACAGCTGCCCCACCATGTTTGTCATCAGTACTGGCAGGCACATGGGATGCCCGCAGGCACATGGGATGCATGACTGGTTTGTGGCCCTCCAGGGCTGGATTTGGAGACCCCTGCCTTACACCTCTGTCATTTAAGATTGTGAGTGGGCAAGGTGCAGATGTCCTAGACATCGAAAGGGTATATAGAATGTGTCACATTCCTCCTCGATTCTCACCACCACCAAAAAGTTGTCTAATAGACAATATTTTGGTGGTGGTGAGAAGTGAGGAGGAATGTGACACATTCTATCTAACCTTTTTGATGTCTTGGACATCTGCACCTTGCCCACTCACAATCTTAAATGACAGAGGTGTAAGGCAGGGGTCTCCAAATCCAGCCCTGGAGGGCCACAAACCAGTCAGGTTGGCAGGATATCTCTAATGCATATATATCTCATGCATATTCATTAGGGATATCCCGAAAACCTGACTGGTCTGCGGCTCTCCAGGACCAGGGTTCCCCACCCCTGCAATAGAGGGTTAAGTGACTTGCCCAAGGCCACAAAAAGTGCTAGTGGGAATTGAACCCTGGTTGCTTGGTTACCAAGCCAGTGTTCTAACCACTAGGCTACTCCTCCACTATGTGGGAACATATACATAAACCAAAAAACCATATGCCAGTAAAATCATTGATGCTATTAGACACTATGATTAGATATTCTTGATATCGCTTCATAGAGTGCCAACGAGTCTGAGACATTCTGAGCATTTAGATAAATTTTTGGTCATAAAAATTCTCCACAGAAGAAATAGCTATCACGTTTGATGGATGTTATTATAGAGTAAATGGTATTAGTGGTATATTTTACACAACTGGAGGTGGCAGAAATATGGAGCAAAGAATCAACTTAAAATTTCTGGTTAAGTTGGAGAAGGGCCCAACTGAGTGTCTCCAGCTTCTCCAAAAGGCTTATGGAGAAGATGCAATGTCAAGGCTGCAAGTCTCTGAGTGGCACAAACACTTCAAGACTGGCCACGAGGAGGTGGAGGATGACCCAAAGTCAGGACAGCCTTCCACGACAAAGACGGCTGAGAACATTGACAGAGTGAACCAGTTGGTGCGGAGTGATCACAGATTGACGGTGCGGATGATAGCTCAGGAGCTCAGCCTGAACAGGGAGTCAGTGCGGGCCATCTTGGTGCAGGAGCTGGGGATGAAGAAGGTGTGCACCAAGATGGTGCCAAAGCTTTTATTGGATGACCAAAAGGAGCACCGGGTCAATGTTTCTCGAGACTTGCCAGAGAAGATCGGAGAAGATCCAGAGTTCATTGGCCGAGTCATCACAGGAGATGAGACTTGGGTCTTCCAGTACAACCCTGAAAGCAAGAGACAGAGCCTGCAGTGGAAGACTCAACTGTCACCCAGACCCAAGAAGGCGTGCATGTCCAAATCAAGGATCAAGGTCACACTGATCGCATTCTTTGACCAAAAGGGAGTGGTCCATCATGAGTTTGTGCCTGAGGGTCAGAAGTCAACCAGCACTTCTACCAGCAGGTCCTGAATCACCTCAATGACCGGGTTTGGCACAGAAGGTGGGCTCTGTGGAGAGACAAGTTGTGGCTGCTCCACCATGACAACGCGCCCGCACACAAGCACTCAGTGTGAGGCAGTTCTTGTCCAAAAAAACAGATCACAGCTCTCGACCACCCTCTTTATTCCCCAGATCTCGCACCATGTGACTTCTGACTCTTCCCCAGGCTGAAGACTGTGCTCAAAGGAACTCATTTTGCCTTTGTAGAAGAGATCAAGGCCACTGTGATGAGGAAGCTGAGGGACCTCAAGGAGGAGGACTTAACCAAGTGCTTCCGTACATAACAGAAGTGAATGCAGAAGTGCATTAACTCTTGGGGGGGATTACTTTGAAGGGGACAATGCATAATTTCTCTGTAGATTTTGTAATAACACATTTATGTGTCAGTCTCATTTCTTTTTTGTCACACCTCGTATATCAAACAGGTCTGGGAGACAGTGAAGGTAGAGGTATTTAAGGCAACTTTCCTCTTCACATTAAATTTCTAAATGTAGCTTTTTGGGTTTCATATTTGCATATCAAAGGTTTTAAAACATTCAAGAAAATCAGCATATGAAACAACTCTAACAAATAATTACCAAAATGAAAAGCCACACTGTTTAAATCTTTTACAACAGGAAAATGTTAACCTTTGTATACATTTCTTGTACTTTATTGTAAAAGTGATAAATATAAAAAGGAAAATGTTAACCTTTAAAAGCACAGATAGCATAAGGAAAGCAAACAATAGCTCTCCCTTTTGTTTTGTTTTTTCTTCAGAGACAGACAATTAAAGGAAATATCAAACTTGTTTCCCCCGCCCCTCACACTGCTTAAATGCACTATTTAAAAAAAGTAATTCAGAGAACTACAAAATAGCATAAGAACATAAGATATGCCATACTGGGTCAGACCAAGGTCCATCAAGCCCAGTATTCTGTTTCCAACAGTGGCCAATCTAGGTTATATGTACCTAGCAGTTTCCCCAAGGGACACAGGTTCCACAATGCTTGTATTGGTTCAAGCATTGATATCCTAGGTCCCTTCATAATAATGGTTTATGGACCTTTCCTCCAGGAACTTGTCCAAACCTTTTTTAAACCCAGCTACACTAACAGCCTTTACTACATCCTCCGGTAACAAATTCCAGAGTTTGATTACACATTGAGTGAAAAAATATTTTCTTTTATTTGTCTTAAATAGTTTACCCTGTAGCTTCATTGCATGTCCCCTAGTCTTTCTATATTCTGATAAGGTAAACAATCGATCTACGTTTACCCGTTCCACTCTGTTCATTAATTTATACACTTCTATCATATCTCCCCTCAGCCGTCTCTTTTCCAGGTTAAAGAGCCCTAACCTTTTTAGCCTTTCTTCATAGGAGTATCCTTCCATCCCCTTTACCATTTTGGTGGCTCTTCTCTGAACCTTTTCTAAAATCGCTATATCCTTTTTAAGATACGGCGACCAGAATAGCACACAATATTCAAGGTGCGGTCTCACCATGGAATGATATAGAGGCATTATAATATCTTTTGTTTTATTTTCCATTCCTTTCCTTATCATACCTAGCATTCTATTTGCTCTCTTGGCCGCCGCTGCACACTGGGCCGAGGGTTTTAACATGGTATCCACAATGACGCCTAAATCTTTTTCCTGGGTTGTGGTTCCTAATGTGGAACCTTGCATCGTGTAACCATAGTTTTGGGTTGTTCTTCCCTAGGTGCATAACCTTGCACTTGTCCACATTAAATTTCATCTGCCATTTTGATGCCCAGTCTTCCAATTTATCAAGATCCTCTTGCAATTTTCCATAATCCTCTTGGGTTTTAACAACTTTAAATAGTTTTGTGTCATCTGCAAATTTGATAACCTCCCTCGTTATTCCACTTTCC
Source organism: Ichthyophis bannanicus (assembly GCA_033557465.1). NCBI lineage: Eukaryota > Metazoa > Chordata > Amphibia > Gymnophiona > Ichthyophiidae > Ichthyophis > Ichthyophis bannanicus. The sequence goes on along the minus strand of CM066036.1, from coordinate 14,722,883 downwards.
AGGTCATTTATGAATACGTCAAAAAGCAGCGGACCCAGCACAGATCCCTGGGGTACACCACTATTCACCTTTCTCCATTGGGAAAATTGGCCATTTAGCCCTACCCTCTGCTTTCTATCTTTTAACCAGTTCCTGATCCACAATAGTACACTGCCTCCTATCCCATGACTCTTTAGTTTTGCCAAAAGTCTCTGATGAGGGACCTTGTCAAAGGCTTTCTGAAAGTCCAGATACACAATATCAACTGACTCACCTTTGTCCACCTGATTATTCACTCCTTCAAAAAAACATAACAGATTAGTAAGACAAGATCTTCCTTGTCTAAAGCCATGTTGGCTGTCTCCCATTAGGCCATGACTATCTACATGCTGAGTAATTTTATTCTTTATGATGGTTTCTACCATTTTTCCCGGTACTGACGTCAGGCTCACCGGTCTGTAGTTTCCCGGATCACCCCTGGAACCCTTTTTAAAAATTGGTGTTACATTGGCGATCCTCCAATCTTCAGGTATTAGAGATGATTTTAATGATAGTTCACAGATTACTAATAGCAGGTCTGCAATCTCATATTTCAGTTCTTTCAACACCCTTGGATGTATACCATCCGGCCCAGGTGATTTGCTACTCTTCAGTTTATCTAATAGTTGTAATACATCTTCCCGATGTATCGATATTTCCTTCAATTCTTCCGCACCTTTAAATACCACTTCAGTCATGGGTAACATCCCTACATCTTCCTCAGTAAAGACCGAAGCAAAGAATCGATTCAGTCTCTCCGCTATCGCCTTGTCGCCTCTTATTGCTCCTTTAACCCCTTTATCATCTAATGGACCAACTGACTCTCTCACAGGTTTTTTGCTACGAATGTACTTGAAAAGGTCTTTACTTTGCATTTTTGCTTCCGCAGCAAGCTTCTTCTCAAATTCTCCCTTTGCCTGCCTTATCAATGCCTTGCATTTGACTTGCCAGTGCTTGTGCTGTTTTCCAGGTTTCGTCGTTTGGCTCTTTTTTTTTCCATTTCCTGAAAGATGCTTTTTTGGCAACAACAGCCTCTCTGACCTCACCTTTAAACCATGCTGGCAGTTTTTTGGACTTCCTTCCACTTTTCTTAAAGCGTGGAATACAGCTGGTCTGGGCTTCCAAGATAGTATTTTTCAACAACAGCCAAGCCTGATCTACGTCTTTAACCTTTGCAACTGCTCCTTTTAGTTTTTTCTTAACTGTTTTCCTCATTTTATCATAGTCTCCCTTTCGAAAGTTAAAAGGTAGTACTGTGGATTTCCTTACTATCCCTCCTCCACTAATTAAATCAAAGGCAATCATGCTATGATCACTATTGCCAAGTGGTCTCAACAACCTTATCTCTTGCACTAGATCTGGTGTTCCACCAAGGACTAGGTCTATTATGGCTTCCCCTCTGGTCGGTTCATGAACCAGCTGCTCCAAGAAGCAGTCATTTATTTCATCTAGGAACTTTATCTCCCTAGCATGTCCTGACGTGACACTGACCCAGTCGATACCGGGGTAGTTGAAATCACCCATTATTATTACTGCGCTGTAACGTTTGTTAGCTTCCTTGATTTCTTTGAACATTTCATCATCCATTTGTTCATTCTGGCCAGGCGGTCGATAGTACACCCCCACTGCCATCACCTTCCCCCTTTTACATGGAATTTCAGTCCATATAGATTCTACAGCAGATTTTGTTTCCTGCAAAACTTTAATCCTTTCTGACTCAATGCCCTCTCTAACATAGAGAGCAACCCCTCCACCAATTTGATCAGCTCTATCATTACGATATAGTTTGTACCCAGGTATCACAGTGTCCCACTGGTTGTCCTCCTTCCACCATGTCTCTGATATTCCAATCATATCTAACCTTTCATTTAGTGCTATATATTCTAACTCTCCCATCTTATTTTTTTAGACTTCTAGCATTTGCATATAAGCATTTTAGAGAATGTATTTTATTCATATTAATTTGGCTATTGTTAGACATGGGTAATTTGGGATCTTTAAGCTCTGTCTGCTCCATACTTGAGGGCATTTGGGCTAGTTTACTCTTTTGTGGAACCTCTCTGCTTTTGGTAGTATCCTTCAAAGATACATTCTTCCGAACCATCCGCTCTTGGGCGACTGTCAGCTTTCCCCTAATGTCTAGTTTAAAAGCTGCTCTATCTCCTTTTTAAAGGTTAATGCCAGCAGCCTGGTTCAATCCCGGTTAAGGTGAAGCCCATCCCTTCGGAAGAACCCCTGCTTTCCCTATTTCCTTTATCTAAATATTTGCAGATATTGTAATGATTATTCTTATAAGCAGCTGAACCAGAGAGTGAAGTCTTAATTACTTTTACTGTCCTGAGTGTTCATTTCTTCATTCTCCTTAATATTACTTAGGAGGCAAAACTTCATTGGAAACTCATTAAAGTTTTTTATTTTCAACAAAATTCTCACCTCCTTAGAGGGAGTGTGACCTTTCTCTCCGTCAAGAGAAACTACAACTTAGGGCTATGTTTACTAAACTGCGGTAACGTAGCAATGGCTACATTAACGCTCATTAGGTAATGTTAATGCGCGCTTTGTAACTTTAACATGCATTAACGTTACCTAACGAGCGTTAGCTTTCCCGGCCGTGCTAAACACCGCAGAGGGTGGAGAGAGGGCGGAGAGAAGGGGGTCAGTGGGCGGGGAGTGGGCATGGAGAGGCTCCTTTTACACTAACGCAGGGAAATGAAGGGTTGAAAAGTACCGCGAATGAAAACCTGTCATTAGATGCACATTAGCAGAAGAGAGAAACCATCTCAGTGTCAGCAATGTACAGCATAGGCAGGGAGCCCAAGAAAAGTGATAGTAGTGATCCATTTGCAGCAACAGCATAGTGCCCAAGTATGAAAGACCACTATGGCGATGGTGCAAATGGGGCATAGGTGGCTGAAGGCGGGACATGTAGCGGGGGCAGCTGGGGCACAGGGTGGACTAGGCGGGCGCCAAGGTGGCACATAGGAACATAGAAACCAGAAATCAGCAAGACAGCAGCTGACAAAGGCCAAACACAATCCACCTACAGCTACTTGGTCCACCCTAGCTAACAGTTGCCAGGGCACTGACCTGAAATCCCCCCGGCCAACCCTCCCCCCAAGCGGAAGGCACATATTATTGGCAGGCAATGATGGGGGGGATGTGAGGAAGCTCATGTATGCCCCTCGCCCCAGACCCCGCTCCCTAGGCAACTGCCTACCCACACAGTGGATGGCCTGGGACTGCACACTACCAGCACCGACAGCATATGGTCATGACAGCATGGCAGGGGTGTGCGTGCCTGTGCTGGAGGGGGCAGTGGCACCTGCCTGCAGTGGACCTAGACCATGCCCTGTACCAGTACGTGGTGTGCAGTGCAACATAAAAGGTCTGGCTGAGGAAAAGTACAGGTAGCTCCAGGGACTGCCATGCATCTGTGGCAACAGTGTGGTGCAGTACACCCAGCCAGTGTGTCCAGAAGAAGAGGGTCACAGGTTCAATTCCCAGCTGTGGAGCCTGCAGAGCATGTCCCTATGTTTTACCCTACAATGCAGATACAACAGCAACATGTGCAAGCCCAAAGCAACGGCGAACAGGGGTACAAACACCCACTCTCACAGGCTCCACAATCCAAAGCTGCATGGAGAGTCAGGCTGTTGGCCCCAGCATTGAGATGCAGTTATCACCAGAGCACTACTACTACCTCCTGCACAGTTTATCAATGTTGGCACTGTGATCAGGACCAGTGTGTTGCCAACCTCCCCTATCTTTGTATAGTGCTGCAATAGGAGTGTGTGTATGTCTCTCCATTGTTCTGTGGCTGCCCACACCTCACTGGGCCCACAATGTCCCTCTGTTACCAGCATTAGCCTGAATATGTGTGTAATGAGGAGCAAGGTATTGTGGGTATGGCCCAGACAGGGTGGATTGGCCAGGATGCATCTTCACAGGGTGTGGGTCAATGGCTGGGACACTGTAGTGCCCAACCACCGCCTGCATGGACAGTGTGGCCACAGCATGGCATGCTGGGAGGGCACTCACTCTGACCGAGCAATGACCATGGCATGTCTAGGTTCCCACATAGCGCTCTATATGATTTGTTTCCAGTGATACTTTTGTGTTCCTAGTGCTGGGGCCCCAGTCACTGAGCTACTTGCTTGGTGTACATAGTATCTATGTAAGCATGCACTATAGACTGGCTAGTGAACCATCTGCGTTTAGACTGTGCATGGTTGGAGCACCTATAAGGTGCAGTCTGACTGTGCTGTCTGCTGGTGCCTGGCAGAGAGTGGTGTGAGGCAGTTGGGGTTTTCCAGACCTAACCCCAGCATTGCTGCTGTTCTTCCACTGCCCCAGTCACAGGTATGGCTCTGGCCCACCAACCCTTGTGGGTTGTTTTATACCAGCAGGATGGAGGCTGCTTCACTAGGACAGGCACCTGTTCCTTACCTACAAAAAGGGTGGTTGTGGGCTTTTTGGGGGATGTAGTGTATACGACTTTGACCTATAAAGGCACTGCTGCACAAATCTCATGCTGTTGTGGGGATGTAGATTTTGGGAGTAGGGCAGTTTGCAGGGATTATTTTTTTCATGGTAGCAGTATGAAGCGGGTTGGGAGGGCAGTTTTGGGGAGGTGAGGCAATGTATGTGGGGGCAGGCACTTTTTGTGGTAGGGAGAATTTTGAGGGTTAGCATAGCAGGGAACAGGGAGAAAGAGTTTGAAAAGAGCTATTTCCTAACTGCTGTGTTTCACTGTATGCAAGTTTCTATGCTACAGGAGCTGCAACTCCTCCCATAGAAATGCATTGGGCTATTTTTGAGGGGGCTTATTTCTCTAGAAGCCCTGGTATAATTTAGCCCAATTTCATATATGATGTGCCTTTTTGCCAGTTTTTGCCACATGTTAAGTTTCATCCTGTACTGTTAAATTTTCAGAGTTATTTTGCCTCCTGACAGACAATCAGATGGACAATCAGCAATTGACAAGCCCTATTATGTAATCAGTTTAGTTTAGTTTATTAGAATTTGAAATATCACCTATAGCAGGTAGCAGCTAGGCAGTCTACAATACAAATAAAACATAATATAACCAAGGGGGAGGTAGAGGAAACAAAACACAACACAAGACAAGGGGAATTAGCACTAGGGGACAAGGGAATAAAAAGTACCTGTTAGTATATACATGTAAACCGCTCTGATGCGTAAGTAAAGAGCGGTATATCAAATGCCTAAACTATAAACCATAAACTAAACAGAGGAAAGAAAGAAACAAAAAGAAGGCCTAGATTACAATTATGGCAAAAGTAAAATAAATGAGCAATAGGAAGGGAAGGCACTAAAGCCAGAGTCACATGAAAAATAAGAAAAGAAAGAAACTAACTCCCAGGAAAAGAACCCGAAGGAAATTCCAATGAGAAGAGATAGATCTTCAGTTGGGCCTTAAAACAAGAAGGAGAAAGCCGGCTCTCTTAATTCTTTCCAATTTCCATTGGGTTGGAAACAATGTCACTACAGTTCTTCAAGAAGTTAAAAAAAGAGTGGAAAAGAACAAAGCTTGGAATTTTCTATGCTCTCTCTTTACCTTATAAAAGGACAAGACTATGGGGTATGTTTTCCTAAACTGCGGTAACGGTACATAACGCGTGTTATGTAACGTTAACAATCGTAAGCGCATCATAATGCGCGTTATGATGTGCTTACAATTGTTAACGTTACATAACGCGCGTTAACCAACATTAACGATCGTAAAACTCCACGGCGCGGTAAAACACCGCAGAAGGTGGAGAGAGGGCGGAGAGAAGGGGTCAGTGGGCGTAGAGTGGGCGGGGAGAGGCTCCCTTCACACTAACATGCTGATCTGAAGAGCTGAATCCAAACGCGATTGAAAACCTGCCGTTAAATGCAGATTACAGGGGAGAGAAACCATTTCAGTGTCAGCAATGTACAGCCCAGGCAGGGAAACCAAACAAAAGTGATAAGTTTGATACATATGCACAGAACAAAAGGGCACATAAACACTGAAAATGACCCCAACAAACTGGAAAACAACCATAACCAAGCTGGCCAATAGTGGTATCAATGAGAAACATCAACACCTCCACCTCCCCCCCCCCCCCCCGAGTAAGCTCCATAGAACAGATATAAATCGTGGAAGGGTCTATACTCCGTCCCCATACAAGGTGAATGAGCCCACAGTGAAATAGCGCTGCTCAGGGTTTTCCCCACCGTCATACAGGGTTATGATGGTATGCACATGTCCCGCAACATCAGGGCGGGCATGTCGGAACGGCAACTGGACAGATGCCGGAGAAGGGGATACAGAGGGCCGCAGGCGGCACATGCTGTGGTGGAGCTGGGCAACAGTGCGGACTAGGGTGATGCCTAGGTGGCCCATACGAATGCTGAAACAGCAGAGCAGCCAGACAGCAACTGCTGAAGGCCCAACATGGGCACGAGTGTGTCTCCAACAGTGTCACAGGGGATAGTACCCAACAGCTACCCCCAAAGGGCACGGAACATTGGCAGGCGGGGCTGGGGGGAGCGTGGACGTCTATGCAGGCACCCCTACCCCAGAACCCACACCATAGGCAGCCGCCTACCTGCACACTGGATGGCCTGAGACTGCGCACCACCAGCACCACCAGCAGAAGGGCATGTCAGCATGGTGGCTGAAAGATACTGGTGGTGGATGGGGCAGTGGCAGCTGCCCAGAGCAGACCGTGGCCTAGCCCTGTGTAGTTGGGTGCCGTGTACTGCAACAGACGGGCCCTGTCTGACGAACAGTCATGGTATCACCAAGGAATGTACTGATTCTGTGACAGCAAGCTGGTGCAGTGCACAAAACCAGTGTATTCAGAAGCAGAGGGTCACAGGTTCAAGTCCCAGCTGTGGTTCCTGCCAACCCAGTCCCAATATTTTACCCGCTAATACAGACAGCACCTTTATAGCAGATGACGTAAACATGCCCAAGACACCTACATTTTACCCTACAGAGCACGGACACCATACACATGCACATTACCTAGAGCAGAGTCTCCCAAATGCAGTCCTGGAGGGCCAAACACCATTCCGGTTCCATGCTGCCTCTGATAAAGATGCCTGTGCTGCAATTCTATGCGCCAACCCCATGGTATGCAGATGTATCTCATGCATATTCATGAGGGACAGCATGAAAACCCGAACAGTGTTAGGCACCGCAGGACTGGAGTTAGGAACCTCTGCCGTAAAGCAGCAGCCAACAGGGGCAGACACACCCGCACCCACAGGCCCCATTATCCAAAGCCTCCTGGAGAGGCAGGACTTTGGGCTCTGCATGCATCTTCCAATACTAGCACTTGCATACCTTAGTAATGCCACCCTAAACCTGGGAATATGGTACACATCTATCAAAAGGTTGCTATGATTACTGGCAGATAGCAACTCCTAGGTTAAGTACAATTTTCTGATTGAGTGCATCATAGCAACCTTTCTGATGTCTGTGGAGTGTGCTACAGGTCTTGTGTCTGACAGTGTTTACCATCCTGTGGAGTGACTCCTACAGTATTGCGTACCATAGTCATGCCTGCACTGTGCCCAGGACTGGTGTGGTGGCCTGGGCTTCCCAACACCTCTATAGTTGCACAATGCTGGCATAGGTGTGGGGAATGTGTGTCTGTCTATCCAGTGTGTGGTGGCTGCCAACACCCTCCACAGCCCACACTGCTAGCACTGTTGCCAGTATTGGCCTGCCAATGTGCATAATGAGGAGCAAGGTACCGTGGGAATAGCCTGGATAGGGTGGCCTGGCCTGGCCGCATCTGCACAGGGCATAGGGCAATGGCTCGGACATTGTAGTGCCCGGTACCACCTGCATGGACAGGGTAGCCATAGCAAGTCCTGCTGGGAGGTCACTCTCACCCTGACTGAGCAGTGACCATGGCATGGCTAGGTTCCCCCATAGTGCTATATAGCATTTTTTTCATGTGATATTTATGGGTTTTCTTTTGGGGCCCAATCACTGATATATCTGCTTGGTATGTATGCTGACATCCCTGTTCTGGGTACATGCATCTTCTCCAGGACCATGGACTAGCTGGCGGACTGTCTGCAGCTAGTATGTGTCTTGCTGGAACACCTTGCAGGGTGTAGTGGCTGGAGGCTTGCTGCTGGAGAATGTCAGATAATGGTGGGTGGTGGGGGGGGGGCAGCTGAGCATTTCCAGGCCTACCGTCTGTCTGCTATTGCATTTTGGATGTGTACCACTCTGTCTGTTCCCCAGCAGGACTGGAGTTGATGGTCCCCTCTACTGCTACCATTGCAGGGAGGTAGACTGTGGATCTATTGGTGGGTAATCTTGTTTCCCACCCTGAGCACCAGAGGGTGGGTTGTGTGGTGGTACATAATCTCCCTATGGGTCCATACACCCCTCCCCCCCTTCCCCCCTCCTCCTCCCCTCTCTCCCCCTCCCCCCCTCCTCCTCCTCCCCCTCCACCCCTTCTCCTCCTCCCCCCTCCCCCTCCCCCCTCCTCCCCCTCCTCCTCCCTCCCCCCTCCCCCTCCTCCCTCCCCCTCCCCACCCTCCATCCTCCCCTCCTCCTCCCTCCCCCTCCCCCCTTCCTCCTCCTCCTTCCCCCCCTCCTCCTCCCCCTCCTTCTCCCCCTCCTCCCCCCTCCTCCTCCTCCTCCTCCTCCACCCCTCCCCCCTCCCCCCCTCCCCCCTCCTCCTCCCCCCCCCCTCCTCCTCCTCCTCCCCCCTCGTCCTCCTCCCCCCCTCCTCCTCCCCCCTCCTCCTCCCCCCCATCCCCCCTCCTCCTCCCCTCCTCCTCCTCCTCCTTCCCCCTCCTCCTCCCCCCCTCCCCCCTCCTCTCCCCCTCCCCCTCCTCTCCCCCCTCCTCTCCCCCTGTCCCCCTCCCCCCTTCCCCTCCCCCCCTCCCCCCCTCCCCCCCCTCCTGGGGCAGGGGGGGGGATACCTCCCTGCAAATGTCACCAGCCACCTCTGCAGCAGAAGGACGTACACCCCCTCTTGACCAAAAGCCCCGGCACAGTTTAAAGTACTCAGAGTAGGCCACAGTCCACCGATAACACTACAAGCAGGGATTCATTTGCCAGTTCAGGGTCACTCACAGCCAGCGCCCGAGAACATGAAGTGGAACCCAGACAGTCCCGATTGCCATATGCCTTCAGAAGTAGATCGTTATATAGTAGACGTAGTTTACCTTTTTTATTTTATTCCCAAGTTTTAAACTCCTGTTACTTGTAAAATGCACTACAGTTATCTGTATGTATATGTTTGTTTCATGTAAACCGCGCTGATGACAATAGTGCGGTATATAAGAGATGTTAAATAAATAAATAAATAAATACCAGTAAAAGGGAGGGTCACGTTATCCCATTGCACTAGGTCCAGGGCCAGTTTTGCACGAGCCAGCTGACCAGCTTTGTTTCTGCCACTGATTTACTGAACTGAAAGCTGCATTATGCCTCCTACACTGAGAAACCATAGGATTTGATTGAACTAATGAATAGTATTATGCAGACCCATCAGCCTTGATGGCCCCAAGTGGGATCCAAATAGCGCAGGCAGCCCTCACTATATACCCCATGCGATCCAGCAGCCCAGGAGAACTTGTGTTTCTGTCAGTCAGTCCCAGAGAGATATAAAACAGAAATTGCAGAAACTGGATGGATTTGCGGGCATGAATACAGCACAGTTAATGGAAGTTGTTCAGAAAGTTTGTGAATTGTGGAAATAAATGTGACAGAGAACGTGAATGTAAGATAAGGAAGAAAACAGATCTTCTTGCTGATACTTTAGTTGAATGATGTGGAGGAGGTTTTCCTAATCGAAGGAGCAGAGGAAGTGAAAGGGGTCGTGAAAATGATCGGCCCCCACTGGGTGCGAATCAGTGCACCCATTGCAGAGAAGAAGGACATTAGAGAAGTGAATGTCCATATCTTGACTCCACTCCCAGGAGGGGAGGAGGGAGTACTTGATTTTAGAAAGAATAAACTGAGCACAGTGTTCCAGCAAGAGAGGGAAGCAGCTATAGAGTGAGTAGCAGCCGAAGCGGGCTACAGCATGGATGAAGACTAGGCCAGACTGGACTCCAAGTTTCCCTGGGTCCCCAAGAGCCTATGGTCAGTCTGAAAATAGGGGACCAATATATGGACTTTATGGGGGATACAGGAGCAGAATACTAAAGCCAGTAGCCCCTTTGTTTTCTCGATGCATCACCATTGTCAGAGCTACTGGGGCTAAGGCCACAAAGCCTCTCCTGCAGAACTGCATGTGTGAACTAGGGGGACAGAAAATAACGCACCAGTTCTTGTATATGCCTGAATGCCCTATTCCACTTCTGGGCCGAGACATGCTTGCTAAGCTCCAGGCACAAATATCCTTTGCTGAAGGGGAAGAAATGCAAATGACTGTGAACCCAAAGCCTGCTGGATTGATGGTGCTGACTGTTCCCCGAGAAGAAGAGTAGCGGTTCTATAGTGCATCTCCAATCAAGCCAGCTAGTTCCTGTATACCCACCAACCTTATAGCCCCACCTGGAATATGGGCAGAAGATAATCCACCTGGCCTAGCAAAAAACATAGCCCCTGTCATTGTCACCCTCAAGCCAGGAGCGGAACCAGTGCATGTGAAGCAGTATCCTTTTCCCCGACCAGCTAATGAAGCTATTGAAGTATGGACTTCTCAAGGAGTGCCAGTCACCTTGGAATACCCCCTTCTCCCAGTTAAGAAACCTGGGACAGGGGATTACCGCCCAGTACAAGATCTGAGGCGAGTGAATGATGCAGCTGAAACTATACACCCAGTGGTACCAAATGCTTATATTCTCTTGGGACTGATCCCCGCTGAGGCTACTCATTTTACCGTCTTGGACCTGAAAGATGCCTTTTTCTGTGTACGCCTAGCCCCCACCAGTCAACTTTTGTTTGCTTTTGAATGGCAAGACCCCACAACAGGAAGGCGGGGCCAACTCACCTGGACTAGATTACTTCAAGGATTCAAGAATTCACCTACTCTCTTCAGTGCTATTTTAAATCAAGATCTTTCAAGCTACTATGTGAACCCAGGAGAAAGGGTTCTTCTCCAGTATGTGGACAACTTGCTCATAGCCACCAACTCAGAAAGTGAATGTCTATAAGCCACCAGTGAACTATTGCACCTTTTTAATGAGGCTGGATACAAAGTCTCAAGAGCCAAGGCATAATTATGTCAAACAAGTTAAATACCTAGGATTCCAGTTGTCCAGCAGAATTAGACGCCTGGGACCAGAATGCAAAGAAGCTGTATGCAGTATTCCTACTCCAACCACCAGGAGGCAAGTGAGAGCCTTTTTGGGTGCCACAGAGTACTGTTGTATATGGATCGCCAATTTTGCGCTGCTAGCAAAACCATTGTACCAAGCTACCAAAGAAATGGAAAAGTCTCCATTGGAATGGGGACTTGAACAGGATTCAGCCTTTTGATCTTTGAAAACCGCTCTGATGTTATCACCAGCTCTGGGTCTACCAGATGTCCAGAAAACCTTTCAGTCTCTATGTTCATGAGTCACAAGGAAATGTTCTAGGAGTGTTGACTCAATCTCATTGGATCTTGGCAACGACCAGTAGCCTATTTGTCAAAACAATCGGATGTAATTGCAAAAGGCTGGCCCCCTTGTTTGAGAGCTGTTGCAGCTACAGTCCTCCTAGTGAGCAATCTTCAAGTTACTGTACCACACTCTGTTCTAACCATTATGAAACACAAAGGAAACGTCTAGCTAATTCACGAATGTTGAGGTATCAGAGTATGCTGTGTGAAAACCCCCAGATACAATTGAAGGTCAGTCAAGCTCTGAATCCTGCTACGTTGTTACCAGTTGGTCTTGACCCCCCTGATCATGACTGTTTAGAAACTATGGACACTATATTCTCAAGTCACCCTGATTCGACTGATGTTCCTTTGGAGAACCCTGGACGGACTTTCTTTGTAGATGGAAGCAGTCTTGTCATCATTAATGGACATTGTTGTGCCAGATATGCAGTAGTGATCCTTGATCTGGTAGTTGAGTCCTCAGCCCTGGCCCCAGGAACTTCAGCACAGAAAGCTGAGCTGATAGCTCTTACTAGAGCACTGACAATAGGAAAAGGGGCTCTGTCTAAATGTGTACCCAGATTCCAAGTATGCCCTTACAACCTTGCATGCAGATGGGGCCCTGTACAAAGAATGAGGGTGGATAACCTCAGGAAGCAAGTCCATTAAGTATGGCCCCGAGATATTGATATTATCAGATGCATACTGCCTACAGATTTCAGAATTTAGGAAAAGTAGAATGTATGAATAGAACCCTGAAATCTCAGTTGTCCAAACTTTGCCAAGAAGTTCACCTGAAGTGGCCCCAGGTTCTTCCTATAGCCCTTCTTAGGATATACTTAGCCCCTGCTAAGTCTTTAGGAGTTTCCCCTTTTGATATTCTGTATGGGCGACCCCTGCCTATTGTATAGGAAATAAAGGGAGATATGGAACAGATTAGATCTGAAATTACTAGACAAGAACTATTGGTTTTAAGTTCTGTTTTGCAGAGTCTTCATACATGGGTACAAGACAAGCTGCTCATCCATCTAACAGAACCCCTGCATCCTCTCAAGCCTGGAGTCTCGGTGTGGATCAAAGAGTGGAGAAAGACACCGTTGACACCGCATTGGAAGGGACCTTATGTTGTCATCTTGTTAACCCCAACAGCAGTTAAAGTTGCAGAACTCGAACCCTGGATTCATCACAGTTGAATAAAGTCAGCAGCCATTGATAGCAATGTAGAAAGGAAGGCAGCTACAAAGATATTAGCTATGTGGCAATATTACCCTATACCCCACGATAATGCTATTACACCTGTATAATGTGTTAATTGACTAATGAGTGATTTAATTCTCACCCTTTCTCACTTGCGGGTGAGAATAATCAAAGGGGGGAATGTGGCAGGCTATGGCCTAGCATGGTCTGCTACTATGAAACGCCTGTAAGTTAGGCCTGGATCCTAACTCCCATTATAGCTAGAAAAAGAACCAAAAATCTGTGAAAAATGAGAAAGCTGTTTTAAACTGCTTAATAAGAAGTTTTACATGAATTCATAAGTCTTTCATTATTCTCTTGTGTGCAAAATGAAAGAAATATTTCAATACATGCATTCCTGGAGCTAGGGATAACCTTGCAGTAGAGAAGTATCAAACCTAGAAACTGCACCATTGTTAGAACAGTCCTAAAGGAGGGGGCTGGTTGCTAGGCCCCGGAGGAATCTCTAATTGGACAGGGGCGTTGGAGCAAATAGGAAGTTTGCATGTATCAAGCTGGAACTAATAGAAAGTTCTTATGTATCAAACAGAAGAAAAGGGTATAAATGAGTATGTCTCTGTAAAAACTTTGCTCAGTTCCTTTTGAAGCTTTGACTGACTGGGCCTGTGCACAATAAACTGGCTTGGATCTTTGAACAGACTCCTGGTTTTATTTATTGCATGCTTATCAGCTGCTACAGTGTTGCTCCTAATGCACCATGATTTTGGAGGTATTGCTAGATAAGGTGCAGCACCATATTGCCCCTTAGTAAAAGACCCCCTTTGTATCCTTGTATGAATTTGCCATCTTATAATAACAAATTATTCTTGCAGAGTCACAAAACCAGTGGAGTGACTGAGCTATGATTAGAACTTAAGGGCTGATTCACAGAAACCACAGACTGCAACTCACCAGCAATGCTTAACCAAGAACTGCATTCAGAGAAGTCCTTCACCCTCACCTGAGATCTGAGCAGGAGCAGTAGTTGCCCTGCTCTAGATACTTGTAAGAAGAACCGTACCGAGCCCTGTGCGAGTGGTGCGGCCGCAAAGGGCACAAAGACTTATGGGGAGCATTTCGACTCTCTGCCATTGCCTGCCGCCGCCACTTAGGCAGTGGCAGAGAGCCAAAATGTGCCCCTTAAGTCTTCTTGCCAGTTTACTAAGCAGGTCTGGTCTCTCCGGGAGGGTCCAGACCTGCTTAGTGTGCTGGCGAGTTGCACATCGGGTGCGCGCCTCTTCTCTCCGCCCCCCATAAAGTGGCTAGATGGAGGTGCGGGAGGGGGGGCACACGCCCGATGTGCAACTCGCACAGGGCGCTTTTCACCGTCAGTACGTCCCTGCTTGTAAGCCATGTCACTGGGCAGTGTCCTTTGTTCCACACCCAAGTGCACAGTTCCCAGTAAACAGACTACGAGTCACATCTTGTTAAGTTCCATCTGTCGCTGCCACAAATGGTAAAAGACAAGCATTAGTTCTAATCTCTTTTCGGCATCATGTTTGCTCAGTATGTTTATATTTAGCAAGTCAGTAGCTGTAACCTTGGTGCCCGAGTCTCCGGGACCATAGTAATTTATGCTGCCTGCATTCTGGGTCCTAGTGCTTTCCATGCATCAGCAGTTAATGACAGTAACACAGGAATTTATTTGTTATTTAAAAGAATAGCTGGAATACAAGTTGTATTGTGTAGGTTTGGTTTGGGTTTTGCTTGGGGGAATGGGTTGCCGAGGGTGACACTTTCCAATTACCCCATTTTAACATTTGAAAGGTCACATGTTCCTGGACAATGATGATTCACAATAGCAGACTTCCAATTCTCCTCCATTTCTCCACTTAGTGCTTTTTTTCTCTCACTCAAAGGAAAATAGCAGCAATGGTCACCCTGGGGCTGCAGAGTCAATGCTTCCTCCCAGGCTGGGTCAAATACTTTGCTGGAATGCAGGCGAAGGGATGTGTTCCACTTTATAGTTCAGTTTGTTTTGAAGTGTCAATGAGGTGAAAGGACTTAAGAATTTATTTATAATTATATTTACAGTAGCTTGTACCTTTCCAGCGGTAGTTTAAGGCAACTAACATTCAGGTGCAGCCTGCATTTCCCAGACCTCAGAGGAGCTACAATCTAAGCAGCTGAGGCAGAAAGACTAGCATACCCTTTGCATGTAGATAACACAACATATATGCACATGTTCCGCCACACCAAATGCAGAAAAGAGACTGACACGCATGTAAATCAGAAGAAAAGTATGCACACCCAGCAGCACCAAGCAATTTTAAATAATATGCATATGAGCTGTACATATTAAAATGGTATGCTAATAAGGTCTGTGCCCAATGCAGAGAAATGTGTAAAGGATTACATAACCAGCAGGAGTGCCGATATCTCTACACCTGTTCTGAGGTGACTTTAACATTTTTTGCTTGTAAGGAAATATTTCAGCCTGCTTATCTGACATTAGTGCCTGGATGTCTCACTGTTACCTGAAATTGAGCATGGCCAAAACTGAGCTCCTTATCTTTCCCCCTAAGCCTACCTTCCCCTTTCTTCTTTTCTCTGTTTCTGTGCATAACACTCTGCTTCTCCCTGTTTCTTCAGCTCACAACCTTGGGGTTCATCTTTGACTCCTTTCTCTCCTTCTCCACACATATCCAACAGATAGCTAAAACCTCTCGCTTCTTTCTCTGTTACACTGGTAAAATTTGTCCCTTCCTTCCTGAACACACTACTAAGACCCTTCTCCATTTCTAGTCACCTCCCGTTTTGTTTGGAGGAATGGGTGGCACTTTCCAATTACCCCATTTTAACACTTGAAAATTCACATGTTCCTGAGTAATGATGATACACAATAGCAGACTTCCAATTCCCCTCCATTTCTCCATTGCAACCTCCTCTTCACTGGTCTTCATCTGAATCACCTCACCCCACTTCAATCTGTTCAAAACTCAGCTGCATAGCTAATCCTCCTCTAATGACACTATATTCATGTCACCCCCTTCTCAAGTCACTTCATTGGCTCACTCTACATTTCTGCATACATTTCAAACTTCTACTACTGTGTTAAAGCCAAGTGACAGATCAAAGGGGCAATTCAAAAGGCCCCTCTATCAAAGCAAGGGCTGTGTGAATCACCCAGGAAATTGGTACGACATTACTTTAAAGCACAAGTATAAATAGGTTAGCCAGAGCTCTGTGATTCTCAGTCTTGAAGGACTACCAAAAGGGACAGCTGCAGCTGGAAAAAGATCTGCACTTATAAGTATTATTCTTCTGGAAAATACTCTAAGGGGTATGTTTACTAATCAACAGTGGCAGCTTCCGTGCAATTCATTTATTTATTTAACCGGTTTTGTTTACCACTTTTTCCTTCAATCAAAGTGGTTGACTGGTTGACATCACAATTTGGGTCTACATTGAACAGGAGGGGGGTGACAAGACATACATAAAGACTTTATGTGCTTAGCTCTTATCTTCACATTTAAGCGTGTTGGTAGGGAGGGAATTTAGTTTCCTTGATCATAGAATTCCATGAATAGGAAGGTTTTGAGGGATTTGTGGAAATCCTTGAGGTCATTTAGCGCTCGCAGTTCATCCGGGAGGGAATTCCAGAGGGCCAGAGTTGAGAGTGATATAGCTCTGTTGGAGGTAACTTGTTTTGTTTTATGGTATCCTGTGGGTATGCAGAGTCTATTGCTGCTGTTAGCTCATCTGGGCCGGTTGGTTGTGTCCCTGGTTAGTAAACTGTGGAGGACAGCTGCTGTTTATAGGTGCATGATCTTGAATATGTTTATGGTTGTTTTTAATCTTGCCTGTGCAGATATTGGTAGCCAGTGGAATTGCCGAAGTATAGGTGTGATGTGTTCGTGCTTGGCTGTGCCAGTTATGATGCGAGCTGCAGTGTTCTGTACCAGTTGGAGTGGATGGGTAGCTTGCTTGGGTAGTCCTTGGTATAAGGAGTTTCCATAGTCCAATATTGGGATGATGACTGCTTGGCATACAGTGCAGACATGGTCCTGGCTGAGGATCGGTTTGAGTCTCCTGATGAGCTTCAATTGTTGGTATGCCTTTGCAGCAGTTTGTTTATAAGAGATTGTAGGTTTAGATTCTTGTCCAGGGTGACAACTAAGTATCTCACCTCGTCCTTTATTGGTATTGTTCGGTTTAGGATACTGATGGCTTGAGGTGGGTTGAAATTGGGATTTCTGGATATGATCATTGCTTCCGTTTTGTCAAAGTTGACTTTCAGGTTATTGTCTGCAAGCCAGTTGTTCATATCTTTCCAGCACTGGGTCATAGGAACCATATCGGGAGTGAGTGTGTCTATTGGGGCATATACCATTATCTCATCAGCATATATGTGATATTGCAACATGTGGCATTTGCTAATACCGCATATTGGTGGGATGTAAACGTTAAATAATATGGATGAGAGAGCTGATCCTTGTGGTATTCCCTGGGTGATAGGGAAATGTGATGATTTTCTTTGGTCGCATTTGACTTGTTGCGTTGTATTACTTAAATAGGATGTGAACCATTTTATTGTATTGTTGTGCAACCCGATCTCCTGCAAGCGGTTTAGCATTATGGAGTGGGAGACCGTGTTGAAGGCCACTGAAATGTCTTAGAAAACTAGCAAAAATCCATTTTTTATGTTGTCTATCAGCAGGTTGTTGAAAAAGGATGCGAGTAAGGTTTCCACATTGTGCTGTGGCTTGAATCTATGCTGGTGGGGGTCTAACGGGGCATGCATATCGATGTGGTCCTGTAATTGCCTTTGTATCACTTTTTTGATGACATTTGATATGAATGGGAGACTCAATATGGGGTGGTATGATTTTGGGTCAGTGGTGCTTAGCCTTGCGCCCTTGAAAACGGGTCGTATCGTAGCTTGCTTGAGTGCTTGTGGCACTTGCCCTTGCTTCAGGGATTCTTTAATTTTGTGAATGCACTGACTTAGCTGGTCCTTGGAATCTTTGATCCACTCCATCGGGCATGGGTCTGATGGCGATGTCATTTTATTTAGGGTGTCCATGATGTCTTCTATGTGCTGTACTGTTGGCATAGTAAAGTTTTTCCAGGTTGCATGTCACCAGGCGGGGGGGGGGGGGGGGGCGAGCCGGGGTTTGATTAGTGCTCTTGTTTATTAAGTAGTTTGCATATTCTTGGGGTTGAGTTGATGGGTGTCATGCCCAGAGTTGTCTTTAGTGAGTTTTTGCATGATGCTGAAAAGTTCCCTTGGTTTATTTGCCACTCTCATAATGAGGTTGGTATGGTGTTGTTGTTTGTGACTTCAATGGGGCCATGGCTCCGATATCGTATGGAAGCTGCTACTGATGCTTAGTAAACATACCCCTAAATCTTGGAGAAAAAGGTGAATTATTTGGGCTAAAGCTGATAAATCTATGTATTTTAGACAACAGTGTTTTCGCAGAGTCTGTCAGGTCTTATTACCACCAGAGGGCTTTTCGTTTAAATCAAATCAGAATATAGCTTATCATTGAAAGTAAAAAAGAACAAATAGTCACTGAGTAGAAAGAAATACATTTATTTAAATCCAATCAGAATATAGTTAGCATACAAGTAGAATAAATGGTCTCTGAGTAAAAATAAATAAATTTGTTTCTAGTGACCTTTACAAAGAGGCCTTCCAGTTAGGAGGCAAACGATTTGTGAAGTTGTCTTAAGTAGGTGTTAAAGCCAAGTGACAGATCAAAGGGGCAATTTGAAAGGCCCCTTCTATCAAACCAAGGGCAATGTGAATCACCCAGGAAATTGGTAGGACATTACCTTAGAAACACGGGTCAGGGCTTTGTGTAGCAAGTCAGCTTTCAAGTCTTCTTTCCCTCAATCCCATTCCTACTCCCACCCACCACAGGTATAAGCTTAGCTTTATAGGCTCTTCAACCTATTAATGGAAGGAGATGCCCATATTCAGTTTCAGGCATGGTTGGCTATCCTCTTCAGGAATAGATTAATTAAGGACCTGAGATTAATTGACGTGAACAAAATCCATTAAACATATTAGGTTTAGTTGTATTAGCATAAATATCCCAAGCAAACTTAAGTAAACATCTTAAATGCCTAAACAAAACATTAAAACTAAGATGCAGACAGCAGTCCAGCAGTGAGATGGGGGTTTTCCAGTGTTTTCCATTGAATCTCACATGTATGATTTTCTCCCAGTTGGTAATGGATCTTACATGTGCACAAAGTGGAAGGAGCTCTTTGCTATCTGATCTCTGGAGGCTAGAGTAGCAGACTTGGAAGACATAAGGAAGACAGAGAGGTACATAGATGAGATGTACAGGGAAATAGTACTGAAGTCCCACCTCCAGTCTTGCAGCCCCCTTGTTACCATAGAGAAGAGAGGTCATGTGACAGGAGAACATCACTCTGGCATAGCAGAAATTGATCCTGTAACTAGGACCTGTCCTCCAGGTGATGTAAAACCCTCTTGCATCAAGGAGGTTTCTCCAGGGTCATGTGCCCATGAGGGAAGGATTAGGATGGCTGTTATAGTTGGTGATTCTTTCATTAGGCAGGTAGATAGCTGGGTGGATGGTGGACATGAGGATTGCCTGGAAACATGCCTGCCTAGTACGAAGGTAGCAGACCTCATGCGCCACCTAGACAGGTTTTAGATAGTGCTAGGGAGGAGTCTACTGTCTTGGTACTGTGATGTAGAAGCCCCTATAGAGCCCATGGAAATAGAAAGAAAGGAAAAGGTTACCTTTAAAACTGACAGTCATCCAGCACACATAGATCACTGTTTACAAGAGAAAGACAAACAGAGAGAGATAGGAGCTGAGCTGACACGCCCAAGCTCTGACGTAGCAGCAAGCATGGAGCTTGATCACTCACACCTGTTCAGAAAGGCAGGGCCAAGCCTCAGTGAACAGAAATATAAACGCTGGTTGGGAGCAAAGGAAGGGCAGTGAGGACAACAAGAGAAGCAAGGAAGGAAGCCAGAGAGGGAGCAAGAGGAAAGAGCTCCTGAGAGACGTGGTTGGAGAGGCTCAGGAACCCGAGAGAATGGGAGACTTGGCAAAGAACCTACTTGCAGTTCTGGGAGAGAAGCCGGCAGACTAGAAGGTGGGAAGGCACAGCCTGTTGCCAGGAACCAGCCTGGGAAGAGAGAACAGGGAGCCCTTCAGTCCTTACTGCCTGAGGAAAGGCTTCAGAGTTTGCACAAGTGGAGACCCAGCACCAAAGCAGGGAGGTTAAGAAGCTCTACCTGGAACAGAGAGCCAAGGGGTGGCTCTAGTCACTCTAGTCAGGAATTACAAACGGAGAGTCACAGAGCATTTCCTTATAACTGGAAGGAACTAGATGAGAGCCAGAGAAGAAGCTCCAAAGCCACAGGTATTTCAAACCCTTGCTGTCTAGAATTGTATACAGGGGAAACACCCAAGTTTGCAGAGGGAGGTTACCTTAAACATAGTAGTAACAGCTGGCAGCCAAGCTCAGTAAAACCTGAGCTGGAATATATGCAAACGGACTGTAATGTTAATGACATAGCTGAAGTTCCAATGGATTGCATGCTTTGCTTAGCCGATGATATCGAGTCACTGTGTTAAGTCTTTGAGTTAAAGAGCTGTGAAACAGCAAAGGAAAATAAGTTATTTTTCTTTGCCAGAAAAAACTGTTTGGTTTTCCCATCTTTGTTACTTAGAAAAGGCACAGCATGTTTTGGAGCCAGAGTGTGAAGAGCAGCTACCTTATTTTGTTGTAAATACTCCTCAAGCAAACACTCTCCTATTTTGTTCTGCACTAAGTCCTAATGTGAGGGGAATACATTTCTTGTCATTTTGCCTTAAACACTCGACTCATAACTATTCCTTTAACAGAGGTCTAAAAAGGGACTACAACTCCCAAGAGGCATTGCGAAAGCAGAAAGGTGTGGTCTCACTTTCTGATTAAAGGACATCATGGCAGACCAGCCCTCTTAGCCTTAGGCGGAGGGCTGACCTCGTGACAGTACATGTTGGTACCAATAGCATAGGAAAGTTGAGGAGGGAAGTTATGGAGGCTAAGTTTAGGCTTTTAGGTAGGAAGTTGAAATCCAAAACTTCCATGGTAACATTCTCTGAAATGGTTCCCATTCCAAGTGCAGGACCTCAAAGGCAGGCAGAGCTCCAGAGTCCCAAAGTGTGGATGAGACAATGGTGTGAGGAAGAGCATTTTGGATTTGTTAAGAACTGGGCAACATTCTGGGGCAAGGAGGGTTTTTTTCCAAAGGGATGAGCTCCAACTTAACTGGGATGGAACCAGGCTGCTGGCATTAACCTTTAAAAAGGAGATAGAGCAGCTTTTAAACTAGATAATAGGAGGAAGCCAACAGTCACCCAAGAGCACATGTTTGAGAAGGACGTATCATTGAAGGATACTAGCAAAAGACTGAAGTTAGGGTATATTGACAGAGAGGTTCCAGTAAAGACAAAAGTAACCCAAATGTCATTAAATATGAGCAGAGCTTAAAGATTCAAAATTACCCCTGTCTACTGATAATCAGATTAATATGAATAAAATACAATCTCTAAAATTCTTGTATGCAACTGCTGGAAGTCTAAAATATAGCACTAAAATAGAGGTTAGATATGATTGGTATCTCAGAGAGCTGGTGGAAGGAGGACAACCAATGGAATGCTGTCATACCTGGGTACAAATTATATCGCAATTATAGAGTAGATCAATGTCAATAGAGAGGGCATTGAGTCACACAGGATTAATGTTTCGCAGGAAACAAAATACACTGTAGAATCTCTATGGATCAAAATTCCTTGTAAAAAGGGGAAGGTAAAATGTGGAAAATAGTTAAGAAAAAACTAAAAGGAGCAGCTGCAAAAGGTTAAAGACTTACATCAAGAATGGATATTGTTTAAAAATACTACCTTGGAAGCCCAGACCAGCTGTATTCTACACTTTAAGAAAAGTGGAAGGAAGGCCAAAAAACTGCCAGCATAGTTTAAAGGTGAGGTCAGAGAGGCTGTTGTAGCCAAAAAAGCATTTTTCAGGAAATGGAAAAAGGAGCCAAATGACAAAAACTGGAAACATAAGCACTGGCAAGATAGATGCAAAGCATTGATAAGGCAGGCAAAGAGAATTTGAAAAAAAAAAGCATGCCACGGAAGCATAAATGTGTAATAAAAACATTTTTCAAATGGTAATTTCAGGGCAAGGTGGCAGCTGAGTGAATTCCACGGTGCAAGCTCCAGCTGACCTTGCCTTCTGTGTGCAGTACTGTGCTTCCTGATATAGGTCAGAGAAAGCGCAAGCAGGCTTACCTACCCTCGGGAAATGCCGGGACGAGTGTTGCGGTGCAGAGGATGCTGGAAACTTGTAGATTTTCTCCAGATGGAGCTGATGCAACATTTTCTGAAGAACAGCCAGGAGAAGACCTGGCTGAACTCAGCATTTCAGGAGTGTGGTTATCTCTCAAGTTGCAGACCACCACGCCACAACCCAGAAGCATTGTGGTGAATGGTGATGTGCTTCCCCCAAGTCAGGCTTCGAGTAAGCCTGTAAGGGGGAGAGAATAGGATCCATTATCGGTGTATCCTCCTGGTCCAGGGACTGATTGTGGAGGTGGAGGTTTGGCAGAAACAGCGGTTGGAAGTTTGACACCACCTGCAGAGGTTCCTGGCAGAGAGGAGACTCTGGGTGTTGGAGGTTTGGTGAAAGCCATGACAATTTATTTATTTATTTATTTATTTTATTTACATTCTCTTATATACAATGCTATTCTGCATCAGTGCGGTTTACATTGAACAAACTGAAATTACATTGAACACACTGTCGGATGCTGTTGCTACAATGAATCTTATCCTTGATGTTAGTGGCTGGAACAGTGAGTAGTGAACTGGTGTTTTTCAAAACTAACATACATGAAGTATCCCGAGTCTAGGAGGAACAGTCGGGGAAGATGACCAAGCTCACAGAAGACCTCCAGCAACTCCGGGAAATGCAGAAGACCAGGATTAAGGATGGGACTGTAATCTCTAGAAAGGTATTTGGAGAATCAGGTTAGAAAAATTAATTTAAGACTTAAATTTCCCTTGATCTCCAATCCAGTCACCTTTAGAAGTGGTGCACAGATATTTCAGGGTGTTTTTACAAATCTCCCAGCAGGATCTGCTCCCCCCCCCCCCCCGGTAGAGTTCAATACCCGTCCTTGGGTTCCAACCCTCTAGCTGCTGCCCTTTAGCAGGGGTCCTAACGGGTTTCCTTGAGAGTTCATTGGAGGTGGTTACGGGTCATTCAACCCTACTTATTACACTGGCCTTGGAATCAGATAAGTCATTAATCCTGTGAACATACACATTTCAGTGTGCATTTTATAAGCTCATTTGTATTTTCTTTGATTTGGCTTATGACACCCAGGTGAGGAGGAAGGAATTTTTGGGATGTAAGCCCAGGGTTCTCTTCTTTGTGGGTCTTTTTTGCTTAAGTTTCCTCCTAGAAATTGTGTTACCTTTAAGGGAAAAAATTACCTTTTTTTGGGCCCAGATAGCTATTGGAATTTTTAGTTGCTAGGGAAGGGATAGTTGTTGCAGTAGATTCCCATTTGGCTAATGTGTAGTCTCAAGTCAGTTTTAGTTAAATGCTTTAATTTCGTGAGAGTGTTTCCTTCATTGACTGTTTTTCTTAATGCCCTCTTGTTTCCTATGTCGGTGGGCTAATGCTTGTTTATTTCAATTTGATTTTTCGGTTATTGGATAATTGGATGTCAGGATTATTCTGTCATTCATGTATATGTCTGAATGCCTATGTTTTAAATACAATAAATATAAAATTAAAAACCTTTTTCAAGTACATTCATAGCAAAAACTTCTGAGAGAGTCAGTTGGGCCATTAGATGGGTGTGGTGTAAAAGGGGCACTAAGAGGGGACAAGGCCAAAGCAGAGAGACTGAATGAATTGTTTGCTTCGGTCTTTACTAAAGAAGATGTAGGGAAGTTACTCATGACTGAAATAGTATTTAAAGGTGATACATCAGAAGAATTGAAAGAAATATCGATAAACCAGGAAGATGTATTACAACTATATGATAAACTGAAGAGTAGCAAATCACCTGGACCGGATGTTATATATCTGAGGGTGTTGAAAGAACTGAAATATGAGATTGCAGAACTATTTTTTTTTTTAAATTCTTTATTTTCGTTTTATAACAACAAAGGAGAAGGAAAACATACAGCTAAAAGACAGATACATAAAGTGTAATACATACATCAAAGTAAACCCCTGCCACCCCCCTCCCCCCTGCTTCTTCTCTAGAAAACTAATCATTCCCGAAGCGGGCGTGTATTTACATTATTGTGTTACAAAACCGAACGGTGATCTAAAACATGATGAGTACACATTAAACAGGCATATCGGAACAATGAGCAGATTGTACATAATCATTGAGCAACTGCCATTTAGACAAGCGAGAGTGAGTTTGGGCATGGGGAATAGCTCTCCGAGGCATCTGCTCATATTTACTATATAAGCAGACGAGGTTCCACCATTCATTGACGGTAAGTCGAGAGCTATCCTTCCAATGCCTCGTGATTAAGCATAGGGCTATACCCAGCATGAAATCAAGGAGAAAGCGACCCTTCTTAGGAAGAGAGGGGACCTCCGCCACAGCGCGGAGTCCCACAATCTTCCAAGAGAGAGGTTCGTGAAGGTATAAGATAAATTGAATACAACCCCAAACCCGCCCCCAATAAACCGGTAGTTGAGGACATTCATAAGTAACATGAGCGAAGGTTCCCACAGCAGTATGGCAAGACCAACACTGGTCCCCAGCAGTTGTGTTCCATTTGGCTATTTTCCTGGGGTATGAAAGCAGCTGTGTGCAAAAGGAAGAGAGTTTGGGTAGCAGAGGCAGACCGGGAAACCCGCGCTACTTTACTCCAGAAAACGCTCCATTGCACAGGGGTTAAAGTGGTCTGCAGCTCGCGCTCCCAGGCCCGCTGGGCTTTGAGAGTGGCCGTGCTATGCGAGACTAGGACTTGTGAGGGGAAGAGAAGAAGGTAAAGTCAAGCTCATTGGGGTGTAGTAGCCTCCATAGATCAACTAAGGCAAGATCTTTGATCAGGGAGATAAGTGTGGTGTGACTCTTGGGGGGACCACTTGTCCTAGACGGCAGTTTGTCGATCAGGGGATCAAGGACTAGATTGAAATCCCCCCCAATTATCAATAAAGTATTAGCAGAGGCCTGCGCAACCTGAGCAATGGTAGCAAAAAAGGCAGGGTCATCCCCATTAGGAGCGTAGAGGCATATACATGTGACTTCAAGGCTACCTATCTTAAGGTGAACTCTGGACCATCTACCTTCTGTATCTGAGCTAGTCGCAATAATAGTAGCATGCGAAGATTTACTAACCAGTATGGCAACCCCACATGTCTTGGAAACGGCTGGGGAATAGGCGGCCACCATGTAAAGTTTAATATTGAGTTTAAGAGTTTCCTTCGAATTTAAATGCGTTTCTTGGAGAAAATCAGATCCGCAGCTTCTTGACTAGGTAGCTTAGGATTTTCTGCCGTTTTAATCGGATTATTGATTCCTTTTACGTTCAATGAGAAAATCTTACATGGTGCCATCAATCGGTAATGGACGCTTTAGGTAGGGCTCTTGAAAACATACAACATAATCAGAATCTGTGCAACAATGACATAATCACCGAAGATGCTGGCTAATACACCCCATATTGAAAAATATGTACATTGTATCTTAGAGAAGAAGCAAAACCCCCAAAGAATATGGCGACCTGATGTCTGCGGGAGGAGGCCCTAGAGAGGAAATAAAAAGACGTGAAAAAGAGAAAAGAAACACCAGAGTCCATAATTAACACTGTCTCTGATATTCATCGAGGCTACTATGGGTAGATGGAGTCGGGTCACAGATATCATCAAAAGTAAGGCAAACAAACTGCCCTCGCCAGACTCTTTGCTGGGCTACAGCAGATCCAATATGGCAGATACAGCGGATATGAGAATACTTGCAGGAATATTCTGGAAGTCAGCGCATCAAGTCGGCTTCTTTGGAATCCAAAAACTCCGCTAGTAGATCAGGGTCCTCAAATGTTCTTGTCTGATTGTGAAGCGTGACTCGAAGCTTGGCCGGGTACATCAGACCATAGCGTGCTTGTAGTTGTTGAAGCCTCGGCCGAAATGCCAGAAAGCGCTTTCGGCGGTCGACCGTGGGTTTAGCCAAGTCAGGATAGAAGGAGATCTTGTGGCTCTCAAACTCCATATGGCCCTTTGCCCGAGAGGCACTTAGAATTTGCTCCACGTGTTGATATCTCAAAAGTCGAAAGATGATAGGCCGCGGGGTCTTCCTGTTGAGCGTTATGCTTGTGGGTACACGGTGAGCGCGATCGATCTCCAAGTCTTTAGTAAAGGTGATTTGGAGCAGGGAAGGGAGGGTTTTGCGTAAAAACTCTTTCATGTCTCCCGATTCCGCTCCCTCCGGTATGCCCACGAGTCGTATGTTGTTGCGACGCGCTCTATTATTGCCATCTTCCACTTCTTTCTGTAGAGCCCGTACCTGACGTTCAACTTTGTCGAGTTTGGACAACCGGACCGCATGGGAGTCCAATATGCTCTCCATTTTGTCCTGACGCGAAGAAAGCCCTTCTAGCTTATTTTGCAGCACCCCGAGATCTTCCCGCAGCGCTCGAAGTGCTTCACCGTTTGACTGCACGAGGTTTTTGACCCCTTTAATCTCTGCGAGGATTTCCTGCTGCATTTCGGGGCCCTCGCGCAAGGCCAGCCCCTTCTGCGGGGACGGGGGTTCAGTTTTGGAACGTTTGCCGTGAGAAGCCGCTGGAGATCCAAATTCCAGGCGCGTGGGTTTGGTCCCCGCCATCTCATCAATGTGCCCCAGCAAGATCAGAGTAGAAGTTTCAAGTATGTACGGTGTTAATTCAGGATTCTGAGTAGGCCTCTCGGGAGCCTCAGCATTATGCGACCATCCCGCTGGACATCAGGCTCCGCCCCCCCGAGATTGCAGAACTATTAGTAATCTGTGAACTATCATTAAAATCATCTGTAATACCTGACGATTGGTGAATGGCCAATGCAATGCCAATTTTTAAAAAAGGGTTCCAGGGGTGTCCAGGAAACTACAGACTGGTGAGCCTGACGTCAGTTCTTGGCAAAATGATAGAAAACATTAGAAAAAATAAAATGACTAAACATGTAGATACTCATAGTTTAAAGGAAGAAAGCTAATATGGCTTTAGCTAAGGAAGGTCTTGTCTTAATAATCTGTTATATTTTTTAGAAGGTGTGAATAAACAGGTAGACAAAATGTCCATGAGCGGCACACTTTTCAGGGGGAGAGAGGATGTTTCAAGATGGCCGCTGAGTTGAGTGTCTTGCAGTATGCCTAAACGCAAGGGTAAGCTGTGGGTTTTCCCCTCGGACCCCCAGCTACTTTCCACGGGTCCAATGGATTGATTTGTGCTCCTTATGCAAGCACAAAAGCAGGAGATTCGCTCCGCTGGTGTGGCGGTGGCTGAGGAGAGTGATTCATCGCCTGCGGAGTTGGAGGTATCATTGTCTCCTGTTGAGAGGGAGCTTCCACTGTGCCCTGCAGTGCTGACCGCGAGCTTGGAGCCTTCGCCCCCCCCCCTCTGGAAGGTGAGAGTGGAAATGCCGTTAGAGGGGAGACAGCCTTGCTCAGAGATTAGCCTCCCCCTGGTGATATCGGGAGGGTTTCTGGTGCCCAGCTTATTATGGAGGATTTGATGGTTCCTGCTGCACTAGGTGAGGGTTTTATTCCTCCTTCTACGTCTGTGCTGACTTTGACTCCTGTGTTTCCTACTTCTACAAGGCTGAAGGTTTTCACTCTTGAGTCAATATGGGAGGCCATTACTTCTTTATCGATGGCAGTTCAGAGTCAGACCAGAGCTTTATCTGTACAAATTCATGACAATTCTGAAAAAAAAATATATCCTTGGAGAATGTGAATGTTGGTGCTAAGTCTCAAATGGAAGAACATAGTAGTCAACTGGTAACATTATCTGATTTGACTTCTACATTGGTTAAAGATAATGTGGCACTTAGGAGTAAGTTGGAAATCTTGGAAAATACTGCTAGGGCCGCGAATCTAAGGATCCTGAATTTTCCTAAAATGAAGGGCATTTTGGCCCTTGATATGTTCAAGCAATACATACATGAAATCCTTAAAGTGCCAGTGGAATTATTTCCACCCTTGACCAGGGTTTATTATCTACCCCAGAGGAAAAAAAGAACCAGCGGACTCTGAAGAACTTGCAAATATGGATGTTTTAAATATTTCAGATTTGTTAAAGGATTCTGATCCAGGGACATGTGTTCCGGCTACATTGTTGGTGACTTGTGCATTTGCTACTGATAAGGAATGGCTGTTAAAAATGTTTTTTAAAAAGAGATTGGAGACCTTCTATGGCCTATCCATTCAATGTTTCCAGATATATCTAAGGAAACACAGAAGAGGAGATGGCTTTTTCTTCTTCATAAATCTGGGGTTCAGCAGATTGGGGGTTCATTTTTCTTAGGATTTCCCTGTAAATGTTTAGTGATTTATAAGTCAGTTAGATATATGTTTTTCCAACCGGCTGATCTTGTGTCATTTATTAATGCTAAATTGAAGGATAAAGTCTAGACTCTCTGATAATTTACCAAATTCTCTCATGTTAGAGCCTGTGTACTCAGGGTTTATCTTGTATTTCCTATTATGCTGAATTGTTTAAATAATTTTATTTTAGGGCTACTAGAGGTTTTCTCCTGCTCTGGTAATCAATGTTTTTCTCTCTCCCCACGTTATGTGGTTTATATTCTTTGGTTTTTGATATTTCCTGTGGCTTATACCTTTGTATCAATGTCTACTTCAAGAAATGTTCTTGACGTTTATGTATAATGCAATAGATATTAAAGTGAAAAAAAACCCAGGTAGACAAAGATGAGCCAGTTGATACAGTGTATCTGGATTTTCAGAAAGCATTTGACAAGGTCCCTCATGAGAGACATTTTGAAAAAATAACAAGTCGTGAAATAGGAGGCAGTGTACTATTGTGGTTCAATAACTGGTTAAAAGATAGAAAGCAGAGGGTAGGGCTAAATGGCCAATTTTCCCATTGGGGAAAGGTGAGTAGTGGAGTACCACAGCGATCTGTGCTGGGTCTGCTGCTTTTTAACATATTCATAAATGACCTGGAAATGAGAATAACGAGTAATGTAATCAAATTTGCAGATGACACAAAATTATCCAAAGCTGTTAAAACCCAAGAGGATTGTGAAAAAAAAGAGGACTTTGATAAATTGGAAGACTGGACGTTCAAATGCCAGATGAAATTTAATGTTGACAAGTGCGAAGTTATGCACTTAGGAAAGAACAACCCAAACTATGGTTACAGAATGCAAGGTTCCACATTAGGAACCACCACCAAGGAAAAAGATTTACAGTAGGTGTCATTGTGGATAACACGTTGAAACCCTCCGCCCAGTGTGCAGCAGCGGCCATGAAACCAAATAGAATGCTAGGAATCATTAGGAAAGGAATGGAGAATAGAAACATAGAAATATGATGACAGAAAAAGACCCCATGGCCTATCTAGTCTGTCCTTCCATATCAACAACTACAACAGTCCCCTTTTTTCTTTAGAGATCCTCTGTGTTTGTCCCATGCTTTTTAAAATTCAGTTACTGTCCTCATCTCTACCACCTCCACTGGGAGATTATTCCATGGATCCACCACTCTTTCCATAAAGAAATATTTCTGCATATCACTCCTGAATCTATCCCCCTTCTCCCTCATCCCATGTCCCCTCATAGCAGAACTTGCTTTCAATTGAAAGAGGCTCTCCCCCTGAACATTTATGCCACGGAGGTATTTAAACATCTCAATCATATCACCTCTATCCCGCCTTTCCTCTTAGGTGTACATATTAAGATCCTTCAGTCTGTCCTCATATGATTTATAATGAAGACCACTAACCATTTTAGTATCCACCCTCTGCGCCAACTCCATCCTGTTCACATCCTTTTGAAGGTGCGGTCTCCAGAATTGCACACTATACTCCAAATGGGGTCGCACCAAAGACTTATACAGAGGCACTAGCACCTCCTTTTTTCTGCTAGCCATTCCTCTCCGTATGCACCCAAGCATTCTTCTAGCTCTTGCCGTCACCTTTTCTACCTGATTAGCTACTTTAAGATCATCAGACACAACCACACCTAGGTCCCGCTCTTCTTTAGTGGACAAAAGTACTTCACCCCCTATACTGTATTGCTCCCTTGGATTGCTGCAGCCCAAATGCATGACCTTACAATTTTTAACATTAAATCCCAGCTGCCAAATTCTAGACCATTTGTCAAGCTTAGTTAGATCCCTCCTCATGTTATCTACACCTTCCTGGGTGTCTACTCTATTGCAGATTTTGGTATCATCCGCAAAAAGTCAAACCTTACCCGACAGCCCTTCCGCTATATCACTAACAAAGATGTTAAAAAGAATCAGACCAAGGACAGATCCCTGGGGCACAACACTGGCAACATCCTTCTCCTCAGAGTGAGCTCCATTTACCTATACTCTTTGTCGACTCCCACCCAACCAATTTCTAACCCAAGCAGTAACTTTAGGGTCCATCCCTAGGGTGCTCAGTTTGTTTATAAGTCGCCTGTGAGGAACAGTGTCAAATGCTTTACTGAAATCTAAATACACCACATCTAGGGCTCTCCCTCAGGCCAACTCCCTGGTCACCCAGTCAAAGAAATCAATCAGATTTGTCTGACAAGACCTGCCTCTGAATGGTGAATCCATGCTGAATCCATGATGCCTCAGATCCTGTAATCTGCTGGACTCCAGAAACCTCATTATTTTCTCTTTCAGCAGTATTTCCAATAATTTACTCACCACCGAAGTTAAACTAACCGGCCTGTAGTTTTCAACCACATCCTTACTTCCGCTTTTGTGTAAAGGCACCACATGAGTCTCTCTCCAGTCCTTTGGCACCACTCCTGACTCCAACGAGACATTGAAAAGGTAGTCAGTGGAGCTGCTAGAACGTCCCCAAGTTCCATCAGTATTCTAGGGTGTATCCTATCCGGTCCCATCACTTTGTCTACTTTAAGTTGATCTAATTTCTCACGAACACAGTCTTCTGAAAATTGTTCAAGATGTCCCTCACTTCTGTTCCTGTTTTTGGGTGTCTTCTGAGGTCCTGCTCCTGGTTCTTCATCTGTGAACACAGAACAGAAATATTTGTTAAGCAATTCCGCTTTATCCTCATCAGCTTCTACATATTCCTCCCCTTCACCCTTGAGTCTGACAACACCACTTTTGCCCTTCCTCTTCTCACTAAGATATCTGAAAAATGTCTTATCCCCCTATTTTATTGCATTGGCTATTTCCTCCTCTTTTTGAATTTTTGCTTTCTTGACTACTTTGCTAGCTTCTCTAAGTTTTTCCAAATATAGATGCCTGTCTTCCTCTCTCTGTGATTTCTTGTATTTCATGAAGGCTTCCCTCTTTTTCTTCACTTTTTAAGCTACTTCTTTCGAAAGCCATAGCAGTCTCCTTTTCCTTTTACCTTTGTTTACCATTTTAACAAAAAGGTTGGTTGCCCTTAAAATATCACCTTTCAGTTTTGCCCACTGTTTTTCTACATCCCCCAGCTGTTCCCAACCCGCTAGTGACTCCCTGAGGTATTGGCCCATCTTGGCAAAGTTAGTCTTCCTAAAGTCTAAGGGGTATGTTTACTAAACTGCATTAGTGTGATTCGCTTTAGGAGCCGTGGTAGAGACAGAAATCCCAAATAAGGACATGGGCGGTAAATCGTTACCGAGAACACGCGTTACAAGGCGCCATAAATGAACGAGCGCTACAGGGCACGTTACCGCGCGTTAATCTTAAGAAGGCGCGCAGGCATATAAGGACAGCAACAGAGCTGTAGCACAATGGTTACAACACTGACTGATGGTATAGGGGTCATGGGTTTGATTCCCCAGTGGGCCTAATGTATAAGGCTGGCTGAGGCAGCACCTTTTACGTTTAAGTAGTGATTGTTGAGGCATTTGACGTGTATTTTAATTAGTGCTGCCAGCAAACACACCCTCATGGTGGCATAACCTAAGGTGCCGCATAAGGCACCCCATAACACACTCCATAGGGCACATTATAAAGTGTACTGTCCGCCAAGGCACCCTATAATGTCTCCTATAGGACACCTTATAAGGCTGTGAACAAAGCCCTGGCTGGCTGCAGAAGAACTGCACGTCACCACACAAAGGGGTATGTTTACTAAACTGCGTTAGTGCAATTCGCGTTAGGAGCCGCGTTAGTGAAAGGAAAGCCAAAAAAGGACATGGGCGGGACATCGTGACCAATAACGCGCAGTTATGCGCGTTATTGCGCGCCGCGCAGCAACGATCGTTACAGCACGTGCTACTGCACGCACGCTTAAGACAGCGCGCAGACACCCAAAGACAGAAACAGAGCTGTAGCACAATGGTTACTACACAGTCTGATGGTACAAGAGTCATGGGTTCGATTCCCCAGTGTGCCTAATGTGTAAGGCTGGCTGAGGCATCCTGTGTAACCCTTTGAAAGCCAACTATAATATTGCAGTCTGCAGGCGGGTTACAGTTTGCATATGTCAGGAAAGGTGTACCCTTCCGATGAAATATGTTCCAATAGTGACGTTCTCTCTGACATGGGCACACAAAGGGAGCAGGGGCTCCTGCAGGGGATCACAGAGACACAAGGAGCAGGAGACGTCGGATGAACAATTTCTTCTTTATTGTATAAAACCCCAACGCGTTTCGGCAACGCCTTCTTCAGGGGGAAGGGCTACAAATCAAAAGGTTGTTTTGATTATACATATGTAATAATCAGGTAATTTAAAAACCAGTAAAATTGTCGGCACTGTGAAGGGAGTTCCGTCGGTAAGACTAATCCACAGCAAAGATTGCACGCAAATGAAAACGTTCTCTCTGACATGGTCATGTATTATATACCAGTTGATAGGAATATTTAGGCGCTCCCTATAAGGCGAAGTGTAAGGTGTGCCCTATAGGGAGCGCCTAAATATTCCTTTCAAATGGCATATAATACATATAATATAGGGCGAAGTGTAATGTGCGCCCTATAGGACGCCGTGTAATGTGCGCCCTATAGGGCGCCGCGTAATGTGCACCCTATAGGGCACCACGTAATGTGCACCCTATAGGGTGGCGCGTAAGTCACGCCCTATTGGGCGCCGCGTAAGGCACGCCCTATAGGGCGCTCCATAGTGCGCCTTATAAGGCGCCCTATAGGGCACCTTTTGAGCTACCCTAAGGCGACAGTACCCTGAGGGTGGTTCTGCTGGCAGCACTAATATACAGTAAAAATAGACAATGCCTAAGACAGCCCTATCAATGAACCCCACTGTGGGTTGTGAACCTATGACCACTGGCTCCATGGGCAGTGAAGTAACCAGTGGGCTAGAGCTGCTAATAAACACATGGTTGGCTACAGGAGGACTGCACGGCCCCACACCCACATTCTGCTGTGGTTACCAGGGAGATTACATACCACCACCCAATGCACCCTCTAGGGCTCAGGGTGGGGGACAGGATCTCCCGCCCACAGATCCACTTTCAACCCTCTGCAATGGTGGCAGTAGAGGGGACCATCACCACAGTCCCACTCGGGATCAAACACCCTACAGGGCAGGCAATGCAGAGCAGTACACACCCGTACAGCAAGAGCAGACAGATGGCAGGTCTGGAAATGCTCAGCTGCCCCCCACCATTATCTGACATTCTCCAGCAGCAAGGCTCCAGCCGCTGCACCGTGTTCCAGCAAGACACATACTAGCTGCAGACAGTCTGTCAGCTAGTCCATAGGGCATGGTCCTGGAGGAGATTCATGTACCCAGAACAGGGATATCAGCATACACACCAAGCAGATAAGTCCGTGCTTGGGACCCAAAAGGAAACCCATAAATATCACATAAAAAAAATACTATACAGCACTATGGTGGAACCTAGCCATGCCATGGTCACTGCTCAGTCAGGGTGAGAGTGACCTCCCAGCAGGACATGCTATGGCCACCCTGTCCATGCAGGTGGTACCGGGCACTACAATGTCCGGCCATTGCCCTATGCCCTGTGCAGATGCGGAGAGGCCAGGCCACCCTATCCAGGCTATTCCCATGGTACCTTGCTCCTCATTATGCACATTGGCAGGCCAATACTGGCAACAGTGCTAGCAGTGTGGGCTGTGGAGGGTGTTGGAAGCCACCACACACTGGATAGACAGACAAGCACTCCCCACACCTATGCAAGCACTGTGCAACACTAGAGGTGTTGGGCAGCCCAGGCCACCACACCAGGCCTGGGCACAGTGCAGGCATGGCTATGGTACGCAATACTGTAGGAGTCACTCCCCAGGTTGGTAAACATTGTTAGACACAGGACCTGTAGCACACTCCACAGACATCAGAAAGGTTGCTATGATGCAGCTCACTCAGGAAATTGTACTTAACCTAGGAATTGCTATCTGCCAGTGCTCATAGCAACCTTCTGATAGCTGTGTAACATATTCCCAGGTTTAGGGTGGCATTACTACGGTATGCATGTGCTAGTATTGGGAGATGCACGCAGAGCCCAAAGTCCTGCCTCTCCAGGAGGCTTTGGATAATGGGGCCTGTGGATGCATGTGTGTCTGCCCCTGTTGGCTGCTGCTTTACAGCAGAGGTTCCCAACTCCAGTCCTGCAGTGCCAAACACTGTTCGGGTTTTCATGCTGTCCCTCATGAATATGCATGAGATACATCTGCATACCATGGGGGTGGCGCATAGAAATGCAGCACAGGCTTCTTTATCAGAGGCAACATGGAACCGGGATGGTGTTTGGCCCTCCAGGACTGCATTTGGGAGGCTCTGCTCTAGGTAATGTGCATGTTTATGGTGTCTGTGCTCTGTAGGGTAAAATGTGGGTGTTTTGGGCATGTTTATGTCATCTGCAAGACCGGTTCTGTCTGTATTAGCCCGTTCTAGTAGTGGGTGAAATATGAGGACTGGGTTGGGGGAAATCACAGCTGGGACTTGAACCTGTGACCCTTTGTTTCTGAATACACTGGTTCTGTGCACTGCACCACCATGTTCTCACAGAGATGGTGCGTTCCCTGGTGATACCATGACTGTTGGTCAGACAGGGCCTGTCTGTTGGAGTGCACTGCACCCACATGAAGGGGGCTAGGCCACGGTCTGCTATGGGCAGCTGCCACTGCCCCCTCCACCACCAGTATCCCTCAGCCACCATGCTGACATGCCCGTCTGCTGGTGGTGCTGGTGGTATACGGTCTCAATCCATCCAGTGTGCAGGTAGGCGGCTGCCTATGGTGCGTGTTCTGGGGTGGGAGTGCCCGCATAGCTGCCCATGCTTTCCCCCAGCACCGCCTGCCAATGTTCCGTGCCATTGGGGGTACCTGCTGGGTACTATTCCTTGTGACACTGT
This sequence comes from Ichthyophis bannanicus, assembly GCA_033557465.1. Taxonomy (NCBI): domain Eukaryota; kingdom Metazoa; phylum Chordata; class Amphibia; order Gymnophiona; family Ichthyophiidae; genus Ichthyophis; species Ichthyophis bannanicus. The sequence continues at coordinate 14,687,601 of CM066036.1, read as the reverse complement.
GGGAAGCACACTCTTGCCCATGTTGGGCCCTAAGCAGTTGCTGTCTGGCTGCTCTACTGTTTCAGCATTCCTATGGGCAAGCTAGGCATCACCCTAGTCCCCACTGTGGCCCAGCTGCACCACAGCATGTGCCGCCTGCAGCCCTCTGTATCCCCTTCTCCAGCATCTGACCGGTTGCCCATTCTGACATGCCCGCCCTGATGTTGCGGGACATGTGCACACCATAGGAACCCTATCCGATGGTGGGGAATTCCCTGAACAGTGCTATTTCACTGTGGGCCCATGCACCTTGTATGGGGACGGGGTATGGACCCTTCCGCGGTTTATAAATACATAACTAAAATAAAGAAATACATACATATCTGTTTAATGGAGCTTACTCGGGGGGGGGGGGTGATGTTTCTCATTGATACCATTATTGGCCAGCTTGGTTGCTGTTTTTTTCCAGTTTGTTGGGGTCATTTTCAGTGTTTCTGTGCCCTTTTGTTTTGTGCACATGTATCACACTTATCACCTTTTTTTGGTTTCCCTGCCTAGGCTGTACATTGCAGACATTAAAATGGTTTCTCTCCTCTTTAATATACCTTTAACGGCAGGTTTTCATTCGTGTTGGAATGCAGCTCTGAAATTCAGCGCGTTAGTGTAATGGGAGCCTCTCCCCGCCCACTCTCCGCCCATTGACCCCTTCTCTACGCCCTCTCTCCGCCTTCTGCGTTGTTTTACCACGCTGCGGAGAATCACGCGCATTAGTGTGTGATAACGCACGCTATAGCGCGTTTACGATCATTAATGCACTACAGCGCATGCTATAGCACGCTAATGATCATTAACGTCGTACAACGCGTGTTATTCACGTTTACCGCAGTTTAGTAAACATACCCCATAGTGCCACTCCTCCTCCCCTTCTTCCTACCCTGTCCTTTCTGAATAAAGTATAGCCAGGTATAGTTACATCCCATTCATGGTTTTCTGTGAACCATGTTTCTGTGAACAAAGGATATTATAATACATCATTCTATGGTACAACCGCACTTTAAATATTGTGTGCAATTCTGGTTGCCGGATCTTAAAAAGGATATAGTGGGATTAGAAGAGGACTAGAGAAGAGTGACAGAAATAGTAAAGGGGATGGAAAGAAACCTCTATGAGGAGAGACTTAAAAGGTTAGGGCTTTTCAATCTGGAAAAGTGATAGCTGAGAGGAGATATGATAGACGTCTATAAATTAATGAATGAAGTCGAATGGTTAAACATAGATCGGTTGTTTATGCCATCAAAAAGTAGAAAGACTAGTGGACATGCAATGAAGTCACAATTTAACCCATTTAAGACTAATAAGAGAAAGTAATTTTTCACTCAACATGTAATCAAACTCTGGAATTTGTTACCAGAGGATATAGTAAAAGTTATTAGTATAGCTAGGTTTAAAAAAGGTTTGGACTATTTCCTGGATTGGCCACTGTTGGAAACAGGATACTGGGCTTGAAGGACCTTGGTTTGACCCAGTATGGCATAGTTTATGTTCTTATTTTATGTTATCTTCTTATGAGCTCTACGTGCCTTCATTTGACTGCTCCTCACTACCTTTCCTCTCTTATCTCTTCCTACACCCCTCCTTGGGAACTCCACACTTCTGGCAGATCCCTTCTATTTGTGCCCTTCTCTTACACTGCCAACTCCACACTTCGATCTTTCTACCTTGCTGCTCCTTATGCCTGGAACAAACTACCTGAGTTGGAATGCCAAGCTCCATCTGTGGTCCTGTTCAAATCCAGGCTAAAAGGGGGAATATTTAGCAGCGACAGCTATCACTTGTACAGTGCATAACTGTCGCCGCTGACCCTTAACTCTGGATATTCAATACCGGGGCTATATTTGGTCACTGGCACTGAATATCCAGGTCTGCTACATGGTACCACATGGTGTGGAAGCTAACCAGGCAGTGGCTCAATATCACTGCCACCCAGTTAGCTCCAGCGGGTAAAGATAGGCCAGCTTTTGCCATGTCTATCTTTACCCACAGGTTACTAACCAGGCAGCAGTTCAATATCACCACTGCCTGGTTAGCAATAAGTACCACTTCCTCTCAGCCCCAGAACCCCCACGATACACCCCTATGCTACATGGTTGGCCTTAGTGCATGTAACAGCGTTACTCGCGGATATTCAGTAGCACTAATCATGTTGGTGCCACTATATATCGCTCTAAGCCGCATCTATATGGCTTACAGGCCTGTAAACTGTGTAAATGCCTTTTAATATTCCCCCTCACTTCTTTGAGACTGCTTTTGGATCCTGATCCCCCTAGTCTCCTGTTCACCTCCTATGTTTTTCCCTAGATATATCCCAGTCCCCTCTGTTGTCTGTCTTGACTGCTGTGTTGTCTGTCTTGACTAGATTGTAAGATCTTATGAGCAGGGACTATCTCTTACATGTCTCTATACACTAAGAGTGTTGCGTACGCCTTGTAGTGTAATAGAAATGAAAGGTATTAGTAGAGCTCATCACAGTTACACAGGGCTGAAGGATAGAGACAGGACTTATTGAGGGCAACCATGCTAGATGAAAGTACCACAAAGAAATAACGACTGCACAGGATGATATGTTAGCACTCACAATAGTAAGATACAGGCAGAGACCAGCATCTAGAACAGTCATGTCTAAAGTACAACTGGGTGGATCATGCTGAAGGACAAATGGCACTTGCAGGCCCCTAGTGACCCTTAGGCAGCCATTAGTACACCTCAGAGCAGATGGATGAGTTGCAGAATTTGCATGGTCAGTGCTTATGGGAGGTAGACAAGACTGCTGGATCACTGCAGTGCTTAGCAACTTTGGCCTTCTCCCACCCGGCATGGGGGAGAGGGTGGGGCTTTGGTACATCTCACTGGCCTGGATGGTCTGACATGGATGATAAGGAAATACCAATGATGTTTGTCTGATAATTATAGTTCCTTGAATCCTGCCAGACCAATTCAGGTTCCCCAGAAAGTCATGGTCTAAGAAATGGGAAGGGGGGGGGGGGGATCAGTAGGTGGCCAGATTGGGCAATGGCATATTGCAAGATACTTTATTGGAGTATATGATGAAAGCCCAAGGCTACTCAGGACTGAGCTATCTGAGATACTCCTTGAGCACCGGAAGCATAGAGGGTCATTATAGTGATCAAATGCCCCATAGGAAAGAAAAATGTCAAGATAAAATTTAGGATATCTGGTTATTCTGTGGCAAAAAAATGGTTATGGGCAAATATGTGAAAGATGGGATATTGCAGGTAGCACTGAAGCTGGTCCTTTGCTTTGACACAAGAATATTGAGGGACTCTTGGGCTACACCAGGCTATACTACTATATATAGTAGCACCAACATAAAGGAGGAGTGGCCTAGTGGTTGGGGCACAGTACTCAGCCTAGAAGGTCAGGGATTCAAATCCCACTAGAGGACAACAACTCTGGGCCAGAATGATATGGGGTTTCTAGTCCCACAGGTGCTCCTTGTGGTCTTGGGCAAGCCACTTAACCCTCCATTGCCCATGTTCCCTGTAAAATAGCTGTCTCCAAGTTATAATGCCCTGTTCAACATAGCATCAATGTAAACTGCCTTGATATCATGAAAGGCAGTGTATAAGAAATGTTAAATAAATATATGTATACAGAGACCACATGCTTTAGCTCTGTCTCCATCTACTGCCAGCAGAAAATAACTACCTACTTTGGCAGGACTCAAGGAATCATAATTTTCAGATAAACATAATTAACATTTTTTGGCCTGCCTTTCTAAAATTCTGCTCAAGCCGGTTTACAGTTTTATTTAGATTAGTAATAGAAGGATTAGCAACAGAAGCTTCTCAGTTTTTGTCCACTCCACAACATCCTCAGGCTACCCACTCAAATGTGAGCTGCTAAAGGTGCAGTTCTCTCACCTCCTCTTTTTAATCTTTTCTTGAGCCCCCTGAACATTCTCATTCACTCTCAAGGCATCAGCTCATATTTCTGATGATGACATCTAACATCTATCCCAGTAGTCTCTCATCTCCTAACCTCTCCCATCTGAATAAATACATTGATGCCATAGCCTCAAAGATCACTCCTGATAAATTAAATTTGACATCACTAAGTCACAGGCCATGTAGATTCCCGGCCGAGATTCTTGTCCTTCAATTGTCCATCGCAACTTCTGGACCAGAATATCTCTTTAACTGACTCAATTAATGTTCTGGGCAGTCTGATCCTTCTCTTTCCTTCATGAATTTGCAAATTTCTTCTGTTGTTCAATCCTGTTTCTTTTTTCTCTGCCAACTCCGCTCTTGATAAAATCCTTTCTTAAACAAACTGCCCTCAACTATGGCAATGTTATCTATCTCAGGCTTCCTATATCTTCGCTAAAACGTCTCCAAAGTGTGTAGAAAATAACAATAAAACTCCCAGAAATGCAATTGTCTTGCTCCACTATTCATCCACTATCACTGGCCTCCCCATGACTTATTGGATTACATTTAAAATTTCTTATTGCACACCCCTTGAAGGTGCATAATTTCTCTTTGAAGCCTGGTGAAATATTCATGGATAAAATGCATCAGCAGACCTTGCCCCAGTAAGGACAGTTTGAAAATCATCCCCCGAGTGATTAGGAACAGATCGGGTCCAGCCTAAAGACCCAAAGTGTTCTGAAACACATAGGACAAACAAGAGGGCCGTCCTTTAACCCATCTCTCATTACCTTTTGCTACTTATAGCTTTGATTATTCAATTCAAAAGACAGGCTTACAAGTATTGTACCAGTACTATCTAGAAGCAGCTGAATGATTCCAATCGGCTAAACTAAACTGAACACAGACCATAGGTTTTGAGCTGTACATTTATCTTAAGAAAACATTCCAGATATTAACACCGTTCAATGTGCAGTAAGTAATAACACAGTAACTGAGCTATAAAGAGACTCCCCTAGCATCCTCTGAAAATCCCATAAATCAAAAATAAGGCTACTTTCCAAGCATCTCCTGATCCTGTAAGGCTTGTAAGCCATAGATAGTTTTTCAAAATGCACTGGAATACTGTGGATCAAACATTTTAAACATCTAAAACTGATTTTTTTTTTTTTACAGACGAGACTTTAATAGGGCCTTGAAGAGAAATAAAGTTGGTCCCAGGCAATCCATCATTTGCTTTACATTCTACAGAGAAACCATTTTTAAAAAGATGACTAGCACTCAGTTCTGGGCACGGTGTATCTATAATCTAGCTCCTTGTTATCCTATCACATAATTTGCAAGGGTATAATCCAGTATGAGGCCATGAGATTATAGCTATTCAGGAGGATTGACTGACTATTTTAAAGGCGATCCTATGAAAAAAAAATCTTACCTCAGGAAGCTGAATAGAATCAGACAGACCATAAATGAGAACAGAGAGGCTAATGTTCTAAATTATTTCCATGAGGAAAACTGTTTTCCCAGCACAAATGGATTTTTTGAAAATTTCCCCGCTCTGTGACTTTACTAAGGTAAGAAGAGCTGTTCCCAGGAGGAGCTTACGTTTGCATGTATACTATTGAATTTTCAAAGTATGCATGCATTTTTTCTTGGTGAAACTACCTAAACAAATTTGCAGATGTAATTGTGAGCAAGCCATAAGGAAACACTAGTGGGTAGGCCCAGTAAAAGCGGTATATAAATATGGCTAAATAAATAAAAAATAAAATAAATAACTCCCACCTGCCAAATCCATTGTCAGCCTTATTAGAGTAAGCATAGGCCTCATCCTCTTTTAAACATGCAAAGCCACTTCTTTGGGTTTGAGCTTCAAGTGAAAAACAGAGAAAGTGAACTTAGTGGCTGTTTTATGATGCAGTTAATGTGTGATTTGGTACAAGTTAATTGTGCATTCGGATGCCGAATAGGCAGGTTAGGGGCATGGAGTGGGTGTAGTGAGAACATTGCCAACTTACTCCAGGTTAAGTGAACAGATTGATCCAGTTCTAGTTTTGCTATATGAATTTGTAGCTCTGATTAAGAGAAATGAATGAGGCAAGTACAATTATGGCTCTATATATACAATAGGGAAAAACCACTTGAGTGTGGGCAAGTCGGTAATCTTATATCCCTGCATAATACAATTCCTCCAGTGGTTCTTGAGCCTCCACCCTCCACCCCAATGGCCATCAATTCAAAACCCCTCCAGCACAGAATTCAAATACAGCTGTGCTCAACTGCAACTAGCAATCCTTCTAGACTCTCTCACCTGGTTCCAGTCTCCTAGGGGCAGGGGGTGAGAGAGGGGATCCAAACTTGTTGACTCTCCTCTTCCTCCTCCTGAAGCCTGCTACTTAACAGCCTACAGCTGTCCTCTTATGCTGACTCAGTTCTATAGGCCCAGCCAGATTATCCTACCATGTATTCTCCTCTTCTGTGCACACATCCTCCGTCCCAGCACTCATCTTCCCCAACCACTTACAAACTGCTTTCCTCCTCCTCCTATACACATTCCTCATCTCTCTTCTCCTACACCCCCATCTTTACCACCCTTCTCTCCTCCCCCCATCCAGCATCTCTTCTCTCCCTCTCATCCAGTGTCTTCCTATTCCCTCCATGTCCAGCATCCTCTGGTGTAAATTCTGCCCAAGCAGCCTCTGCATTTCAGAGGGTGGGAGGGAGGGGGGGCACGAGCAGAAAGGGGGCCTACATAGCAGCGGTGGCAGCAGCAGCAGCAGCATGGCAAACTTATTTTAACAGGTTTGCCATACTGTTCCACTCTTGTAAGTTTGCTATGGGGAACACGGGCCCGGCGGCTGTTCCCCGCCAGGCCAAAGTCTTACAAGACCAGCCTGGCAGGAAACAACCATGAGCACGCATTCCACATGTTGAACTTAGAAGAGTGGAGCAGCACAGAAAACATGATAAAGTAAGTTTGCTGCATTGCTGCTGCATGGAATGGCCTACCGCACAAAGGGAGGGCCATACCGGAGGGGGTGGTCGCCGCCGCTGTGACAATGGAGGGCCCTTGACAAAATTTTTTGGGGGGGCCCCTCATTGTACTTATGCCACTGCCAGGATCTGTCTTGTATGTCCCTCCTCTCCCCCACCCTGGTTTCAGCATCATCCCTTTGTCTGCCTATTTCCCCACCACCCTCATTGTTCAGTACCTGTGGTTTGTGTTAGGGAGGGGGAGGGGTTACACCAGACAGCCCTCCAGGCTTCCCCCCTTCCTTATAGCATGAATCCCAGCCCCAGCTCACTTTGTTAGTAAAATAAAGGCAAGACTCACTGTGAGTATCTTTAAATGCATGAGTCGCATCACCGTGCAGGGAAAGGGGACTGCTACTAGAATTGAACTGCAGTGCTGGCGGTGGACTGCTTTCAAGCTCTGCAGCTCTCCCATGCAACTGCCATGATGGAGAGGTTGCCTGGGCCTTGCTCCAATAAACAGCTAAACGACCTCCTCCAGTAACAGCCCTCTTAAAATGGTAACACTGCAGAGTGCTGGTAGCACATATCCTAGGGCAGTGATGGCTAACCTTTTTGAGCCCGAGTGCCCAAACTGCCGCACAAAACCAAAGAATTTCCTCAAAGTGCCAGCACGTCATTTGCATAAGTGGTCTTATTTGCATAAATATTTGCATAATGTTACCATACACTAACTTTAGTAAACATGTCTCTTAATGAGTGTATGGATAAAGAAAGACTAAATGATTTCTACATTACTATAATCCAGTGCCAACCGCCAGGCACATTAGGAACTACTACAAACGCTGCCCATTTAGAACCCATAGCAAACCCGCCGTATCCTGACAGCATTACCAGGACTCACAAAGCACCATACCCTACCTATCAAAAGGCAACACTGCAAATATTAAACCAATACATTTCAGTGAATACTGGGGAAAGAGAACAAGTGGCAACGTCAAATAGGAATTTTCCTCTTGTACCAAACAAAGCGCAGATGTTAATGATGCACATTTCCCAGAGCTGACATATTCCAGTTAATAAATTCAAAATAAAGAGATATCTTTCTACCTTTTGTGCATTTTTTTTCAGTTGCAATTGGTCCAGCCATTTTCTTCTGGTTTCTTCATGTTTTCTGCTAACTCTCCATCGTCTGCTGTCCATTTGTCCTTTCTTCTCTCTTCTAGTTTTTTTTCCATTCTCTCTCTCTCTACATCTGCTTTAACATACTAATCTTTCTCCTTTTGCTCTTTCCTCATTCCTATTTCATCCACACAAATTATACACCTCCATCCTCAATCCCCAATTACTCTCCCAATACCTGGCCAATTGTAGATTTTTCATCCCTCCTACACCAAATATTTTTCCCCTCTCCATTTTACTCTCCCAGCCCCATCCCATTCTAATCCTCCCCCAACATCAGCTCCCTTCTAGTTCCAGTCTCACCCAGCATCCATTCCCTTCTTCAAGCCCCCCACTTCCCCTCAGCCCATTTCCATTCCAAGCCCCAGCCCCAACAGCTATTTGCAGTTCAAGCCCACTTCCACTCAGCCCATTTCCATTCCAAGCCCCATCCCCAACAGCTATTTGCAGTTCAAGCCCCCTTCCACTCAGCCCATTTCCAGTCCTAGCAACCCCCCAACCCATTACCAGTCCTAGCCCCCCATAGCCCACTCCCAGTCCTAATCCCACCAGCCCATTTCCAGTCCTAACCTCCCCATCAGCCCACTCCCAGTCCTAATCCCCCATCACTCAGCTCTCTCTTTGGAGCTACAGTCAGACGCGCCGGCTTGCAGAGCGCGAAGGGAAGAGTTCCCTCGCTGCTCTGTTAAGCCCGCGGGGGCTGATGGGAAGTTCCCATCAGCCCCCGTGGGCTTAACAGAGTCTCGAAAGGGAAACTCTTCCCTTCGCGCACTGCAAGCCGGCGCGTCTGACAGTAGCTCCAAAGAGAGAGCGGCGACGGGGAGGGCAGGATCTGCCGGGTACAGGGGGCCCCGCGGCACGCTCGATTCTGCCGCGGCGGCCCCGACAACGGCAGCAGACAGGGTTGTTTGTTTTTTTTTCGATTGCGGACCTTCCCGCGTGCCAGCTGCAAGGCCTTCGCGTGCCACAGCTGGCACGCGTGCCATAGGTTCGCCATCGCTGTCCTAGGGGGTTAGCCAGCTCGTGGAAATGTGATTGTAAGAACATGCTTGTAAGAATATCTACTGCTTGCCAAAGAAAGGGAGAAGCATAATCTCCATTGCTATTGACAGGGGCGGCCCAAGGGGGGTGCGGGGCCATGTGCGGAGACTCGGTGCGGGGCCTAATTTGCATAAGTGGCCTTATTTGCATAAATATTTGCATAATGTTACCATACACTAACTTTTAGTAAACATGTCTCTTAATGAGTGTATGGATAAAGAAAGACTAAATGATTTCTACATTACTATAATCCAGTGCCAACCGCCAGGCACATTAGGAACTACTACAAACACTGCCCATTTAGAACCCATTAAATATGGGCTTGTTCCGTCGAGCTTGCTCCTATGAAAAATATGATGGATCAACCTAGCTCAAACGAAACGCTTGGGCGCCTTAGATCACTGGCGTTGGGAGTGATTAGCAACAGCATGATACTTCCAGTATAGCTACAAAGAAACCCTGTATTGAACAGGGACAGGTCCGACAGTGGAAGACACGGTGGAGAATGAGCTAACTAGAAGAAAAGTGGAGTCCGCAGATAAGCTACAGAAGTTAAGTGTGAATTTCGTTTCAAATATATTGGACTTTAACATTTTCTGAAGTATCATCAACACGATTCTGCATGTACTTTTAAGATTGAAAAGAAGAGAAAAAAAGAAACAATACTGCAGCAGAGTCGAGTGATATAGAAACTGATCTTTACAGTTTGGTAGTAAGCACAATTTTTTAAAGAAAAACAGAAAAAGTGGACATTAAAACATTAAAAAGAAAAGAAAGAAAAAAAGAAAAACAAAATAAAAAATACATTAGTCACTTGTAGTGTGAAGCAAAGTAGATGGCACCGATAAAAGGTCATTGATGTGAACAGCAGCAGAAGTTTTATAAAAAGCTTTTTACCAAATCCGAAGGATTGCTGCGATGTTTTAAACTGAGACCTTGGTAGCCGGACACTGTGTTTCTCAATATTATTCCAGAAGTTGTAGTTTGAGCTAGGTTGATCCATCATATTTTTCATTTAGAACCCATAGCAAACCCGCTGTATCCTGACAGCATTACCAGGACTCACAAAGCACCATACCCTAACTATCAAAAGGCAACACTGCAAATATTAAACCAATTCATTTCAGAGAATAATGGGGAAAGAGAATAAGTGGCAATGTCAAATAGGAATTACATAAACAGAATACCTCAGCTCAGTTACACATGCAGAACATAGACCATCACCAAACAAGGAATCACAATTTAGAAACAGGAAGGCAATAATTAAACTGGGAACCCCAAAAGCCAAACTTGGAATGTACAACAACACTGTAGAAATAAAACTATAAATTAATTTCCTCTTGCACCAAACAAAGCACAGACGTTAATGATGCACATTTCCCAGAGCTTTCATATTCCAGTTAATAAATTCAAAATAAAGAGATATCTTTCTACCTTTTGTGCATTTTTTCCAGTTGCAATTGGTCCAGCCACTTTCTTCTGGTTTCTTCATGTTTTCTGCTAACTCTCCATCATCTGCTGTCCATTCTAGTTTTTTTCCATTCTCTCTCTCTACATCTGCTTTAACATACTAATCTTTCTCCTTTTGCTCTTTCCTCATTCCTATTTCATCCTCACAAATTTTACCCCTCCATCCTCAATCCCCACTTACTCTCCCAATACCCGGCCAATTATAGATTTTTCATCCCTCCCACACCAAATATTTTTCCCCTCTCCATTTTACTCTCCCAGCCCCATCCCATTCTAATCCTCCCCCAACATCAGCTCCCTTCTAGTTCCAGTCTCACCCAGCATCCATTCCCTTCTAGTCCCTGCATCAGCCCATTTCCAGTCCTAGCCCCCCATCAGCCCATTTCCCGTCCTAGCTCCCCCATCCATTTCCAGTCTGAGTCCCTTCATCAGCTCATTTCCAATTCTAGCCCCCCCATCAGCCCATTTCTAGTCATTTCCTAGCCCCATCATCAGCCCATGTCAAATCATAGCTCCCCTCCACTCATCCCAATTCCAGTCCAAGCCCCCCCATGAGCCTACTTCCAGTTCTAGCCCCTCCATGAGTCCATTTCAATTGAAGCCCCCACCACAGCCCATTTTCAATCTTAGCTCCCCCCAACAGCATTTCCAGTCCTATCCTAGCTGCTCCATCAGCCCATTTTCAGTCCTAGCTCCCTTCCCTCACAGCCCATTTCCATTCCAAGCCCTCTCCCCATCAGCTATTTGCAGTTCAAGCCTCCCCTTCTGCTCAGCCCATTTCCAGTCCTAGCAACCCTCCAACCCATTACCAGTCCTAGTCCCCCGTCAACCAACGTCCAGTCCTAACCCCCCATCACCCCATTTTCAGTTTAAGCCCCCCCATAACCCATTACCAGTCCTAACCCCCCATCAGCCCACTTCCAGTCCTAACCCCATCAGCCCATTTCCAGTCAGCCCCCCATAGCCCATTGCCAGTCCTAAACCCCCCATCAGCCCACAGCCCATTACCAGTCCTACCCACATCAGCACACCTCAAGTCCTAACCCCTCCCCATCAGCCCATTTCCTGTCCTAGCCCCCCCATAGACCATTATCAGTCATAACCCCCCCATAGCCCATTACCAGTCCTAACCCCCCATCACCCCATTTCCAGACAGCCCCCATCAGCCCACAGCCCATTGCCAGTCTTAAATCCCCCCATACCCCATTACCCGTCCTAACCCCCCATCAGCCCACAGCCCATTACCTGCCTTTTCCCCCCTTAGCCCATTTTCAGTCCTAACCCCCCATCACCCCATTTCCAGACAGCCCCCATTAGCCCACAGCCCATTGCCAGTCTTAACCCCCCCCATAGCCCATTACCAGTCCTAACCCCCCCCATCAGCCCCCCGCCCCTTACCAGTATTAACCCCCCATAGCCCATTACCAGTCCTAACCCCCCCATCAGCCCCCAGCCCATTACCAGTCTTAACCCCCCCTAACCCATTACCCGTCCTAACCCCCCCAACAGCCCAACGCCCATTACCAGTCTTAACCCCCCCCATCAGCCCATAGCCCATTGCCAGTCCTAACCCCCCCCCCCATCGGCTCATGGAAATTAAAATTTAAAAAAAAGCTGGCCGCTGCCGCCGCGGCAGCATGGAGTGTCCCGCGGGGCCCCCTCTGCCCGGCTGAACTCTCCCAGCGCGGCTGAAGCCCTCTGCTCCAGCTTGCAGATGCGCGAAGGGAGAGTGTCTCCCTCGCATCTCTGTTAAGCCCACAGGGGCTGATGGGAAGCAGGGGCTGATGGGAAATTTCCCATCTGCCCCTGCGGGCTTAACAGAGACGCGAGGGAGACACTCTCCCTTCGCGTATCTGCAAGCCGGAGCAGAGGGCTTCAGCCGTGCCGGGAGAGTTCAGCCGGGCAGAGGGGGCCCCGCGGGACACTCCAAGATGCCGCGGCGGCAGCGGCCCGTTTTTTTTTTTAAATTTCATTTTTTAAAAAAGCAGAATGTTCTTTGCGCGGGGCCCCCTGAAACGCGGGGCCCTTTGCAAAAAACATTCTTGCTCAATGGACGGGCTAGCCCTGGCTATTGAGCAGCAGCAAAGGCTGAAAGTAGTTGTTGTCTAAATTTGCTAGGAGCCCTAACCAGCTTGGGTTGGCTCAGCTGCTGGCACTGGCGACTGCTGGGCTCATCTCACAAGCAGCACAGCACTTGAGTCGAGGATGTGGGTCATGGCATTACACAGCTGTCAGTCTCATTTCTCACACAGATAAGGAGGACGTGAACAGCATGATGAGGATGATCAGATCGGATCGCCGGTGTTGATGATCTGATCTCGGGTCAGCAGATGGTGACCCAACCATGACTAGATTTCTTGCTGGAGGATGTAATAAAAGCTGTTTGTGTAGCTGGGTTTAAAAGAGGCTTGGACAAGTTCCTAAAAGTCCATAAACCATTATTAAAGTGGATGGGGAAGTCCATTGCTTACCCCTGAGACAAGCAGCATAGAATCTGTGTACCTTTTGGAACTGCCAGGTACTTGTGACCTGGTTTGGTCACTGTTGGATACAGGATACTAGGTTTGATGGACCCTTGGTCTGCCCCATTATGGCATTTAGGTTCTTATGTTCTCCTGAAATGTGTCCTCCTGCTGCAGCACTGTGCACCTGCATTGCCTGCAGCAAGTGGAAGAAAGCTGCCGCCCATTGCACCCTGCATAAACACACACACACCAGCTTGATATGAGTGATACCTAGGGTCCTGTATGGATCAACACAACTAAATGCCGCATTTTTTAAGTCAACTCCCAGACATGTAACTCGCACCCCTTCTATCAAAATTAAACAAATAATTTTTCCATTGCTAGTTTTAGCAATCTGCTGGAAGCCGACAAGGCCATATGAAAACCGGCCAGTTGACAATCCTACTGTAAGTGATGTTAGGCAGGGAAGAAACATAGAAACATGATGGCAGAAAAAGACCACATGGCCTATCTAGTCTGCCCTTCCATATCAACCACTACAACAGTCCCCTTTTTACCTTTTAAGATATAGAAACACAGAAACATGACGGCAGAAAAAAAGTGGTGCAGATACACATTCTAGTTTGGGATATGCTGGTGACAGTCTAAAGCTGTGCTGTTTCAGACTGTTTCTAACCACTGTATACCAATACCAGCAAAGTAACTATGTTAATTATAGTATATATAAAAACATGTATATTTGTTTGATGCATAAAAATATGATTACTACAATTTTAGGATCATAATTTTCCCTGTCATAATAAGATTGGTAACAATGAATAAAACTCCCACAATGCCTGTAAGAAGTCTGTGGGCAATCTCTGAGTGACTCTGTGTAAAGTAATGGGAGTCCCTGCAGGCAAGCACTAACAGATTGCAATGGAAATTTAATATTTTTAGCTACCTCCACTGCAGACTGTGATCTGAAATATCTGTCAAGACAGCAGAATTACATTTTTGTTTTGCAAGGTGCATTTCACCCAAGCTATGATGCCTATTCGGGAGAGCCTGACCATCTACCTGTCTATCTGTCCAGACACATAGGTCTGTTTGCATTTGCAAAACTGTCCAAAACAGGCCAAAAATATATTATATGAAAGGAGAGAACAGATGCATGTTTCTTATACGGTCTATGTTATTTGCGAGGGAGCTACAGGGGTTAATCTTACATTGGCTGGTATTACAGAAAGAGAGTAATTTCATAACAGGGTGTCTTGAAGCTCCTACTTGTATTTAGCAGAGCAGGTACCTTAAGGGGAAGAGAAAGGATTTTGGATTTAGCTCACGCCTTGTTCAGGAGTAGCTTAAGGTGAGTTGCATTCAGGTGCAATGGACATTTATGCCAGCCCCAGGGTGGATGCAAATGAACATGCCTACATTTTACAAGTAGATGGTTAAATTATCATATTTTATAATTAAAACGTACTTGCTTGCACCACCAGCACTCTGCTCAGCCCCATGCACACACAACCATGAAAATATGCACCATTCAAATAACATGCATACATTTATGCCAGTCAGTATTTTATAGGAGGTCATTTATGCACGTATATGACCGCATATGCACCTAAATGACTTAAATACCAGCATCTACGTGGGTTAGTGTCTACAGATAGGCATCCCCTTAAAAAATGACCCAAAAAATGTACGGGCCCAGCTTCACAGAGGAGCCTGCAGGCTTAGTTAACTGCAAAATCTTCATGGAAGAAGCAAAAGGCCTTTGGAATCTAGTTTCTGGAAATGGGAGGATCAGAAGTCAAACCACCTCCGCTACTCAAGTGAAGCTAATTAAAGCAAGGTTACCAGGTGCCCCCATTTTGGGGGATTGTAACCGATTTTGAGGTAGTTTCCCCGATTCCGTGGACTATAACCATCTCCTGTTGCCAATTTCAGTAGGGACAGAGGCAAAGAACATTGTTTCTCCTGCCTACCCCTCTGATGCAGTTTGCTCAATCCTAGCAGGAGAAGATGTAAAATTAGACCTTTTTTCTGAAAAAATAGGAGGAATTTTAGAAACATATTGAATGTTTATCCATATGTATAAATATATGTATGTATGTGAGCTTATAACTCAAGAAGGGCGGCTGTTGTCTTTTTTAAACTCTTGAAATTACCGAATACTACCTAGACTGGTCATTTTGAAATATCTAGAGAAAAGATGCCAGAAGAGGGAGAACCACTACCCCTCTCAGTTCAGCTCAGGCCTGCCCAAGTGTCCCAGATTTGCTCTCCAAAAATCTGGCAATCCTAATTAAAGGTATATAAATGTCAGAGATTTAATACTTGAGAACTGAACGGAAAAGAGAAGAGTGAGTTGACAGATGTCAAGAGCCAGAAAACATCCTTCAACATATCTTGAGAGATGAACAATCCTGGAGACCTGAATAGCCAGAAGCCCAGTTGCATTGTCTTCCAGCCACCCAGCTCATGAACAGAGTAAGTTAGAAGCTATACTTCCTGCTTTCAAAGAGGAAGTTAGTTGAAATTACATTTCTATTTTGAGAGTTTGTGCCGGTAGCTACAAAAGATCAAAAAGACAAATTAAATTCCTAAGAGTTATTGGAATGGGGTTTGCCTTGATTAAGAGACTTTGTGGTTCTTTACAGGAAGTCCCTGATTTCAGTGGGGATAGAGGCAAAGAACATTGTTTGTCCTGCATACCCCTCCAATGCAGTCTTCTTGATCCTTGTAGAAGAAGAAGTAAAATTAACCTCTTTTCTGAAAAAAATTAGGAATTTTAGAAATATATAGAATATTTACAGTATCTATGTTTATTTTGAAGTTTAAACATATATGTACGTATGCTTAGCTTATAACTCAAGGGTTGCTACTGTCTTTTTTTAAACTTTTGAAGTTACTGAATGCTTCTTTGACTTGTCATTTCAAAGTTTATGGATAAAAGATGCCCGAGGAGGGAGGACCACTGCCTCTGCTGGTCCTGATTTGTTCTCCAAACATCTGATAACCCTATCTATTCATCCCTT
Organism: Ichthyophis bannanicus; assembly: GCA_033557465.1. NCBI lineage: Eukaryota > Metazoa > Chordata > Amphibia > Gymnophiona > Ichthyophiidae > Ichthyophis > Ichthyophis bannanicus. The sequence continues at coordinate 14,671,521 of CM066036.1, read as the reverse complement.
GTGAGAAATGTTTAGCTCATTGGAGATAAAGGAATTCCCCACAACAGTCAACATACATCTGTGTTATGATGTCATCAGCATCCCTTAGAGAAGACCACTTAGATGCAACAGTGTCTGTACCTCACTTTGGATAGAGGGCCAGATAGAGATTTGTCCCGTTTGTCTTGAATAGATTGTAAGCTCTGTCAGAAAAGGAAAATAAGAAAGGAAGTGATACTATAAAAGAGACAGTCCTTGCTTATTTTTGAGGGAATTTTACTTAAAGGTTGATCTTTTATTGTACACTGCCTTGACATATTATGAAAGACAGTTAAGTGAATGCCAACATATATACATAGTAGTAGTAGTATTGGGAAAAGTTATCCCCCTATTGAGTAGGAGTGTATGTAATGGAGTAATAAGAGAATTGAAATAAGCGACCTGGCTAAAGTAGAGTTCTCCCACAAGCTCACCTAAAATGGTTACGTCTTTGGCTCAATGATAGAGTCCACAGTTGGAGTTCAGAAGTGTACAAGTTCATATCCCAAGATTTCCAATTGAAGAAGCAGACCGTGGAACTGCAAAGTATACAGCAAGTACTAAACATTCACAATACTATTCACAGTTTTCAAACATACAAATCCTATCATATCCTACTATTGGAGATAAAGTTCACTAGTTAGGGAATGTACAAACTTATCTACTGATTTAGGTTTAATGGAATTTTGCTGACACCTGTTAGGAAAATTCATCAAGTTTCCCCTGCATCTTGGGAAATCCAGTCTTGTTCCACCAAAATCTAAGGTAGGCGCAATGATTTTAAAACCCATTAAAAGATTTCCTGCAGATTCATATTAGATTCTCATTCTCAATTTTTTTTATATTTTATATTTATTTGACCAGTACATCCAGGTATATACATGAATGAAAGAATAAACATGGTTTCCAATTTCCCATACCAAGAAACAATACAAGAATAACAAATATCATTTACAATTAGTCCACAAGAGAAAGGAAACACAAGGGGGGCTCCAAGAAATACAATTCAGTGAAAAGGAAAAAAAACCTTACTTAAACCGAAACAAATTCTAACAAGACTGAATGGAGACTTATGCATCAGCTTTATAAGGAGCTACAGCCATAACTACTTCTTCCCTGGCCACCAAAAATTCCAGTAGATGTCATGGCGCAAAAAATAGATAATTCTCTTTAAAGGAAAGATGACATTGGGAAGGAAATTTAAGCAAAAAAAAAAATGCCAAGGGAGAGAATCCTGGATTTATAACCCAGAAACTCTCTCCACCTAGCATGGGTATCACAAACGAAATCTGGAAAAATACGTACATGAAAGCCCATAAACTGTACACCAAAATATTTTAAGTAAGAACTAAGAATCAAAGATTTATCAGATTCCAGAGCCAGTGTAGTTAGGAGGGTAGAACGGCCAGTGACCACCTCCAAAGAGCTCTCGGGGAACCTCATAAGGTCCCCGACTTCAATGGGGTTCTCAGGAGCAGTTACCTGGGCACTAAAATCCAGAGATAGATATGAAGCCGTTATGAGAGGGGGCAAATCCTCTCCAGGGATTTGTAAGACCTCTCAGAGGTGAATCAGACTGCTGATTATTTTTTAAATAGGAAAATTTACGAATTATAGGGAGAGGGGTTAAGCAATGTAATGAAGGGGACAGAGAAGTGGGAAAGTGGATGGAATTTTCTGTGGTTGTCGGTGGAGGAGGTACAGGAACTGTTAGTAGCTCTTCAGTCTACTTGGATGCACCTGGATTCTATTCCTCGTCAGCTTCTGTGGAAGGTTTCAGAATCTGGTGCTCTCTGATGACTGATTTAGTTAATGCCTCTCTTACACAAGGATGCTTCCCTAGTGATCTTAAGGAAGCTATGGTTACTCCTGTCCCTAAGAAGGGCTTGGATATGCATTGTTTGAATCTGCGTCCAATTTTATCACTGTTGGGCTTGGCAAAAGTGAAAGAAAAAGTTTAGTCCAATTAATTGCCTTTCTAGAGGATTCTGGGGGGTTGGACTGTGGCCAAGCAGGTTTTTGTAGAGGCTCTGGGACAGAATCCTTAATGGTGGCTGTTTTTGATTTATTAGGTAATATTAGGGACAAGGGACGTACAGCTCTAGTAGTTGTACTAGATTTATCCACTGCATTTGATCTCATTGATTGGGATCTGTTGTTGAAAAGATGTAGAATATTGGGGATTGGAGGTACAGTGCTATTTTGGCTTTCCTCTTTTCTAATTGAGTGCTGCTTTTGCGTACACTGGGGGTCATATTCCTCAATGGTTTTCCAGTGGGTTTGTGGGGTTCTGCTTTGTCTCCTACTGTTTCTAATATCTTTATGAGTCCTATTGTGGACATTTGTAGGTAATATGATTTTTAAAAAATTTTGTATGCTGATGATATTCAACTGGTGATTGATCTGGAGGGGGATGAGATTGAAGTTCTTCGGCATATCAACTGTTGTCTGGAGGATATTCCTGGTTGTATTTGCACTGATTGGTTCTCAATATTTCAAAGTCAGATGTATTGCAATGTGTGTGTGTGTGTGTGGGGGGGGGGTGTCATTTGGTCATTTGTCCTGGAAGGATAGCATTCATGACCTAGGAGTCGTATTGGGTGCAGAACTGGGACTTCAACAAGAAATTTCAAAAGCAGTACAGGTGGGGTATGGGCATTTACACCTGGTTCGTCATCTGCGTCCTTATTGGATCAAAATGCACTTCATCAGGTTGTTCAAGCGTTAGTTCTCTCTCAGCTTGATTATTGTAATGCCCTGTATGTGGACCTACCAGTGAATTCCATTAGGAAGTTACAGGTAGTCCAGAATTCAGCAGCATGGGTCATTTTTGGCCTTAGCCATAGAGATTCAGCTGCAGAGTTGTTAACGCAATTACATTGGCGTCCAATTAAGCAGAGATGTTTCTTCAAGTTTATCAAGGGAAAAAAATTCTGACTTTATATGGTGAAACTCTTTTTTTGTTGGAGCTGCCATGCAAGAATGGACGGAGTGAAAGCCATCCCCCCGCTGTGGCCTCTCCTTTTTAATAAGATTTTTAAGTGAGTGAACACAATTAAACACTTAGAGGTATGTTTACTAAACTGTCTTAATGTTAATGGCGTTAGTTGCAGTCTTACTGTGACGAATGCCATATAAGGTAGTGGGCGATCCGGGTTATTGTGCGATAAAATCCGTTATCACGCGATAGAAGGAGCCGTGGCACGTTAACGCGCGTTAGCCTTAATTAGGTGCGCTGACCTGCAAGCACAGCAACAGAGGCATAGCACAATGGTTAATACATTGACTGAAACAGGGGTCATGAGTTTGATCCCCCAGTGGGCTTAATGAGTAAGGCTGTCTGAGGCATTACCCTTTACTTTAAATCAGTGCTGTCTGAGGCATTTTCTTTTTTAATTTAAATTAGTGCTGCCAGCAAACACACCCTCACAGTGCCGTAACCTAAGGTGCCACATAAGGCGCCCTATAAGGCACTCCAGAGGGCACATTATAAAGTGCACTGTCCGCCAAGGCACCTTATTAATTTTCCCTATACGGTGCATTAAGGTTACAGCACTGTGAGGGTGTTTTTGCTGGCAGCACTAATTTAAATTAAAAAAGGAAATGCCTCAGACGGCCATATCAAATAACACCAATGTGAGATCAAACCCATGACCTCTGCAGCCACAGTCAGTGAAGTAACCAGTGGGCTACATCTCTATAGCTACTAACAAACCCCTGGCTGGCTACAGAAGGACTGCAAGTCACCACACAAACTGTCTGCTGTGGTTACCCGTACCCATGATGCCCTGCACATACAGATCAGCAGTCTACAGATGATCACAAGATGGGGTATGCACCCCCACAGCACCTCGGCCCGGTAGGGGGAACTGACCGTGTGTGTTACTGGTACAGAGTAGCTACAGACCGACACATTGTGGGGGTACTGTGCTCACCCTGAGGGCGAGGTGGGGCGCCCAGCACCTTGTCCGCAGCACCTGGCTTAGCTGAGATAGGCTATGTTGCAGGTTGCCAACAGTGCCAGTGTGTGATAGGTAGTCCTTATAGACACACCTAGGATATACCTGTGTCCATCCGTATTTCCCAGTCACATCTAGCCCTTGTGGACTATGATGCACCCAGAATAGTGCATATCCTGTGTGGGTGCCATGGTCACATGATTTAAGTGAAGGGGGGGTGTTTGGACCCATAGGCAGATTATGTAGCACCACCCAACCCACTTTCTGGGGCTCAGGGTGGGGGACAGGATCTCCCACCAACAGATCCACATTCTACATCCCTGCAATGGTGGCAGTAGAGTAACCATCAGCCCCAGTCCTGCTGGGGAACAGGCACCCTACAGGGCAGCCAATGCAGATCTGTACACATCCATAAGGCAATGGCAGACAGACAGCAGGCCTGGAAATGCTCAGCTGCCCCCCACCACTATCTGACATTCTCCAGCCGCTGCACCCTGCAAGGTGTTCCAGCCATACACATACTAACTGCAGACAGTCTACCAGCTAGTCCATAGTGCATGTTCCTGGAGAAAATATGTGCACCCAAAACTGAGATGTGAGCACACACACCAAGCAGATAAGTCAGTGATGGGGCCCCAGAAACAAGAACAAATAAACATTACTTGAGAGAAATACTATATAGCACTATGGGGGAACCTAGCCATGCCGTGGTCACTAGACAGTCAGGGTGAGAGTGACCTCCCAGCAGGACATGCTGTGGCCACCCTGTCCATGCAGTTGGTGGCCGGGCACTACAATGTCCCAGCCATTGCTCTATGCACTCTGCAGATTCATCCTGTCCTGGCCATACCCAAAGTACCTTGCTCCTCATTATGCACATTGGCAGGCTAACACTGGAAACAGTGCAAGCAATGTGGGCTGAGTAAGGTGTAGGCAACCACAACACACTGGATAGACAGACACACAGTCCCACACCTATGCCAGCATTGTGCAAATATTTTATTTATTTATTTACAGTTTCTTTTATACCGCGCTATTCGGCATCCGTGCGGTTTACATGGAACAGAAAATTTTACAGCGCAGAAACTACTCCGTAATTACAATTAACAGGGGATTCAACTTGGATAACCAGGGTAACCATTTATAGATATATATGCAGTTATAAAGAGGCTTTTGGCAGCACTGCCCACCACACCAGTCCTGGGCACAGTGCAGGCAAGGCTATGGTACACAATACTGTTGGGGTCACTCCCCGGGGTGGTAAACACTGTCAGAAACCAAAACTGAAACACACTCCACAGATATCAGAAAGGTTGCTATGATGCAGCTCTATCAGCAGATAGTGCTTAACTTAGGAATTGTTATCTGCCATTAATCATAGCAACCTTTTGATATATGTGTAACGTATTCCCAAGTTTAGGGTGGCATTGGTAAGGTATGCAAGTGTTAGTATTGGGAGATGCAGCTGCACGCAGGGCCCAACAGCCTGACTCTCCATGAGGCTTTGGATAGTGGAGCCTCTGGGTGTGGGTGTTTATGCCCCTGTTGGCCGCTGCTCTAGGGCAGAGGTTCCCAACTCCGGTCCTGATGCTGTCCCTAATGAATATGCATCAGATACATTTGCATACAAAGGGGGCGGTGCATACTAATGCAGCACAGGCATATTTATTAGGGACAGCTTGAAACCTGAATGGTGTTTGGCCCTCCAGGACTGCAGTTGGGAAACTCTGCTCTAGGGATTGCACATGGTTATGGTGTCTGTGCCCTGTAGGGTAAAATATAGGCGTTTCAGGCATGTTTATTTTATCTGCAATAAAGGTTCCGTCTTTATTACCATGGTTTAGTACTGGGTATAACATGGGGAAAGGATTGGCAAGAGCCACAGTTGGGACTTGAACTTGTGATGTTCTGCTCCTGAACACACTGGCTGTGTGTACTGTACCACACTGTTGCCACAGGGACAGTTCATTCCCTGGGGATACCATGACTGTTCGTCAGACAGACCCTGTCACATTGCATGGCACCCACATAAACGGGGCTAGGCCATGGTCTTCTGTGGGCAGATGCCACAGCCCCCTCCGCCTCCAGCACCCCTCCGCCACCATGTTGCCATGCCATTATGCCGGTGGTGCTGGTGGTGTGCAATCCCAGGCCATCCAGTATGCCGGTAGGCAGCTGCCTATGGTGTGGGTTCTCTGGTAGGGGTGCCTGCATGGACATGCGTGCTTCCCCCCCCCACCGCCTGCCAATGTTATGTGCCCTTGGGGGTACCTGCTGGGTAATCTCCCCTGTGACACTGTCGGACACACACTCATGCCCATGTTGGACCCTCGTCAGTTGCTGTCTTGCTGCTTTACAGTTTCAGCATTCCTATGTGCCACCTAGGCATCTGCCTAGCCTGCACTGTGCCCCAGCTGGACCACAGCATGTGCCACCTGCAGCCCCCTATATTCCATTTACAGCTTCAGTACAGTTGCCATTTCCTACATGCCCACTCTGCTGTTGCTGCACATGTGCATGCCATAACAAACCTGCCCAATCTAAATGACAGAAACGCTGATCAGCACTATTTCAATGTGGGATCATTCACTTTGTAGGGGGACAGAGCTTAGACCCTTCCAAACATGATATCTTAATTTATATGCTTTGTCAGTAGTGTTGTTTTATGTTTATCATTAATATCACTATTGGCCAGCTTGGCTAATGGGATTTTAGATGTGGTTGTGGTCCTTTTATATGTTTATTTGCCTTTTTGGTCCCGGCACATGTATCACAACTATCACTTTCTGGGTTTCCCTGCCTTTGCTGCACATTGCTGACTGAAATAGTTTCTCTTTCCTGCTAATGTGCCTTAACGCGAGGGTTTCACTGGCGTTAGTGTTCAGACCCATATTTCACAGCATTAGTGTGCCTCGAGCCTCTCCCCTCCCACTCTCTGCCCATTGACCCCTTCTCTCTGCCCTCTGGGAAGCCTTACTCCTCCCTTCAGACCTGGATTTCACAGCGTTAGTGCACCTTAATGCTGCCGCTGCGTTATCGCGCGATAACGTCACTTTTCACGCAATAATACCACCGCTGCGATGTTAAGACGGTTTAGTAAACATACCCCTTAGCTTTTATTTTTTTTCTCCGAGCTCATAAACCGCCAACGAATCCAAAAGTAACTACGTGTCACGTTTTGGGTCTCAACATAATGACCCTACATCAGGTTAGTTAAATTCCAGAAGTCATAGAAGCTTCAGTAAATCCTAAGAGAAGCCGTCCCATCCAATATGTAGAAAACCACTGTCTGACATAAGTAGTGACGAAAGCAAAAGCTATGACCAATCAAACTGGTTCAAAGTTGTTCAACCACCAATCAAAAAGGGAAATACCCTACTGTCAAGGGAACCTCCAATTCTGATTGGTTCAATGGCTCATATCCAAAACTGTTATAGGACAAGATCAGTGCTTTTCATATGATACTGTGCCATTCCAATTGAGCATTTAAACCAAATGGGTGAACAGTATTTAACATGAAAATCCACCGTTGTTCTAATTTTTGCAGCCTAAAAGTACAGTTTCCTCCTCTGGGATCCGCGGGAACTGAGTCCAATATACGCCACCGCAATTGATCAAAACTGTGTACATGCTGGAGACAGTGTTCAACAATCGGAGCCGTGAGAGTCTTGGTATGGAGACGTGAAGCATGTTCGCATAAGCGAACTTTCATGGATCTAACAGTACGTCCTATATAATAAAGGGAACACGGGCATATTATTAGATACACCACAAATGTGGACTGGCAAGTTGTGTGCCATTTAGATCTATACATATGAGAGGTGTGAATGTCCAGCCATATTGCGCTTGTAATGGAACGCACACAATAGCTGCATGAACTGCATTGGAAATGACCAGGATCATCCTGAAAGGTTACAGGACAGTCTAGAGGGGAAGCAGATTTTACCAAAAAATCATGAAGATTTTCTCCTCTCGAATAAGCCACCTGCAAACGCTTTCCTTGAAAGCAAGCATGCAGGCCAAGAATCGTCCAAAACTGATGTAAAATTTTAACTACTTTGGAAATGCCATTAATGTAAGGAAAAATGCCAGTGATGTTGTCATCCGTTGTTTGAGGTGTCCGTGTATTCTTAGTCTGTGATAACAACCAATCATGGTGAGTGAATCGGGCATGTTTGAAAGTTGTCTTTATTATCCCAGAAGGGTATCCCCTCAACAGTAGTCGCTGCTTTAAATCATCCGCATGATAATAAAATTCTTGTAACGTTGAACAATTACGCCAAAGTCGTAAAAATTGTCCATAAGGTAAACCACACTTTAATGGTGCTGGATGATAACTGCAATCATGTAAAAGAGTGTTTCGCTGTACCGGTTTATGATACAATGAGGTAATGAAACCGTCAGAAGTCAGCTTAATAGTGATGTCTAGAAACTGGATTTGAACTCATTCTACCTGGGCCATGAATTAGATGTTAGACTTGTAGGTGTTAAGTGATGATAAAAAAGAACTCAACTCCAATTCAGTTCCAGTCCAAAGAAAAAAAGATGTCGTTCAGGAACCAGTGCCAGAAGGGGATGTAGCAGAAAAGAGGAGCAGAGTAAACATAAAGCTCCTCAAACTGTGCCATGCAGATTGTAGCTATAGAGGGGGCTACAGTGGCACCCATCGCTATCCCAAATATCTGTAAGAAATATTGTTGCTGGTATAGAAAATAATTGTTATTAAGAACCATATCAAGAAGATCCAGCAAAAAAGTTCTTGGGATGCGAGAGGGAAGATCCAATTGGAAGGTGGATAAACAAGATAACACCTCTGCTTGATTAATATTAGTGTACAGAGACTGTACATAAAGAGTGACCATAAATTTGTAAGAAAAATTATCTGTACAAATAGACAACTGTGTGAGAAAATCACCAGTGCCCCTTATGTAGGAAGATACTTTGGCAGCTGCAGGCTGCAAAAAGATGTCACAATATTTGGATAACGGTTCCAGTAAAGAATCATGGCAGGAGACTATCAGTTGTCCCAGCGGGTTCACTAAAGACTTATGAATCTTGGGCACAAGATAAAACACTGGAGTCTTAGGATGTTTATTCACCAAAAAATTAAATTCACGTTTACTGATCCAATTATTATGAAATGCTTTAGACATTAAAGATTGAATAAGGTCCATCAACCGTGGTGTGGGATCAATGTCCAAAAATATATAATGAGAACGATTACTCAAGTGAACATTTATCGCTTGTTGATATTGATCACGAGACAAAATAACCTCCGCACCACCTTTGTTGGCTCTTCGAATGACCATGTCAGCTGTTGACAATTGTTTAATGGCCTCAAAATGACTCCGGGATAGAGTAGAATAAGATCGTAGAGATACTTTTTCCATCTCTGTTTCTTCATGCAACACAAGCCCCTGAAAAGTAGATAACGTTGTGTCTACTTCTCCAGGAGGTACCCAATTAGAAGAGTTACTAATCAAAGATCCATCAGATGAAGTATCCAACTGTGAAAAATAATGAATTATCCATAGTTTTCTGAAGAATCAGTGGAGGGCAAGCCGAGTCTCAAAGCGATCATACTTGGGGACAGGTACAAAAGAAAGCCCCAACTCCAGAACCTGTGTTTGTGATGGAGTTAATAATTGTCCCGATAAGTTGATGACTGTTGATTCTTTGTTCTGGACCTGGTGTCCGGACCGTCCCAAAAATCCTGTTGATAATTTCGATGAGATCTGCGGCCCTGATGAGAATTCCCTCACTGATTGCCAGATGGTTTATAATGTGAACGGATAGAACTGTAGTGACTAGCATTGGTGGAATCAGTATCCGTAGAATCCTCTGAACTAGTGGCAAATGTCACATGTTTCATGGAAGTCTGCTCTGTTGGTAACATTCACTTGTTAACGCAATTATTATCATAGTCAGATTTATCTCATTTGAAATTTTTAATCTTCAGACCATGCACATGATCACAAAAGTCAATTAATTATTTTTCTGCTTCGGCCCATTGAGACTGAAAGCTCTGGGTCTCCTGTGTCTCCAAGATTTTAAGCTTTAGTTCAGCTGTCTTAGATGTCAATTTTTCTTGTTCCACAACAGACCGTTCAATGAGAAGAGCAATCAAATCGAAACTACATTTATTGAGAATGGCATTCCATTTCGCAAGAAATGCTGAATCCTCTGTAAACTGATGCGGGGCTTTGAGCATTCTCAATCCTCTGGGAATAATCATAGATTTTAAATATTGAGCCATTGTAGAACCATGTAGCTGTGCCCGGACCAAGCGCTTATGTAGATCTTTCGATTCAAGAACAGTTGGAGGTAATTTATCTATAGTCGAAGAAGAATCATCAAATAACGATTTGTGCTGTTTGAGCTGTTGTAATTGCTCGTCAGTATATGCAAACACATCAGAAGCCATGATAGTGCGGGCTTCAAGTTTATGGCATTATCATTTAAGGCTCTGCAGGGCTTGGTGTCTTGGTATTTAAAGGATTTACTGCAATGGTATGTGCCTAGTCAGGCTTTGCGTTCTGTGGAAGCCTGGATATTGCAAGTTCCTGAGTTTAATCAGACATGATTACAATGATTGTACAAACATTTATTTTCTGTTGCTGCTCCAGGTTTTTGGAATTCCTTACCTCTGGCATTATGATCTGAGTTAAACCTTTTGACCTTTCGTAAAGGTCTAAAAACTTTTCTTTCCTTAGTTTTTTATCTCCTTAGTGGGATAAGGATGCAGTAGCAATGAGGCAAATATGATGCAGCTGCATGGGGATATGAGGTTGAATGGGATGTTTTAATTATTTCAAATTTTAATTTGTACTTGATTGTTGTTGTTTTATTGATGTCTGCACTCCGCCTAAATGCTTGACGGTTGGGATAGGGTTCTTAATTTAGAAGTCATTGTTTAGTTTTTGCTAAGCAAAACATTGTTATTGAGTCAGAAATTGACCTTCTTGATCGCATTGTTTCCTCAAGTACTCATGTAGATTATGAGCTCTTCAGGTATGAGGGAATATATACAGTACCTGATTGTTAACTGCCTGGAATGCATTTGCAGATGGGCGGTATATAAAAGCCTTAATAGAATTGAATATAATCAATGTACCATCTCCATAGGAGACTAAATATGATATCTAGGAAAGTTCAACAGCCTCAAGTTATTTTTACGAAATTGGTTCTCTAAATATTCAATCTTCTTGAAGGTCAAAGTCTTATCCTTAATCCTGGTCTTCTGAAACCCATGGAGCTGAAGTTCACCAAATCTGGCCAGCTTTCTCTTTTAATCCATTTGTGCTTGGGAAATTTCTTGGAATTGATTTTTAAAGAAAAGTCTGTACTCATAGTTCCAACCACCGATAAGAGAGAGTTATTCATTTTAGCAACAGTGTCCCTAGTATATCCAAAGTTAACATTGCAGGTTTAACCAAGCCCCCTGCTCCTGGAGTCCCCACACCTCCAGAAACTGCCATCAGTGACTCCAAACCTCCAAATGCTGATCCTGCTGAACCTCCGATCCCATAGGCAGCCTCCAATAGCGATGAGTGCACAACCAGTGGGCTCTCTTCACTTCCCCGCACTGGCCTACTCAATGCCTGGCCAATGGGAAGCACACTACCGGTCAGCACTATACTTCCAGGTCCTGGTGGGGGGGGGGGGGTCTGCACATCAGGGGATAACCAAACCCCCAAAGCACTCAGGTCAGCCAATGATTCTCTCAAGCGATCTGCTGAAGATGCTGCCCCAGCTCCCAGTGAAACAGTCACAAGCCTTCAAAGTCTTCTGAGTTGCAAGAGTAGATCTAGCAGTATCCAACATTAGGTAAGCCTGTTTGTGTTTTCTCCATCCCATTATCACCAAAACAGAGAATGCAGAATGCAGCCAAGAAGTTCTCAGTGAGCAGTTGTAATGCCAGGACTTAGCTGCCATCTTGCCCTCTTAATTCTCATATTTTCAATGGCATTTTCCAATTTAGTTACTTGCTATTCTGCAATATATTCTTTGATGCTGGTATGGAGAACAGCAAGAAAAATAATTATGTTTTCTTGATAATATCGAGTCATTTGAAAAAAGTTTATATCTTTTCATGATGCTTGCAAAATTTCTGTACTTTGCCAAAATGTATAAAATCATGAGCAGGGTGGAATGGTTAAATAAGGGATGATTGTTTAATCTTTCAAACATAAAGACAAGACTAGAGGATTCTCTATGCAACTAATGACCAGCAGCTTGAAAACAAATCATAGAAAGGTTTTTGATTTTTTTTTTCGTACAGTGCATAATCATATTGTGGAATTTGTTGCTGGAGATTGTGGTCGAGGCAACTAGCAAAGCAGATTTCAAAAGAGGTTTGGAGAAGTTCCTGGAGGAAAGCTTCATAGAAATATTATTAGCCAGGTAGACATATCGTTTAGCTCTAGAAATGCTCTATGAGAAACAGACCTACTTTTGTTGGGTACATATGACCTGGACTGACCACTGTCGGAGACAGGATACTGGGCTCGATGGATCTGATCTAATATGGCTTTTCTTATGTTCTTACGAGTTTATGAAACTCCACAATCTCTGATCAACACTTCATTATGAAGTAAACCTTGCAGTTCTAAGTATTTGAATTCATCACAGTCTTTAGAAATATAAAAAACACATTTTTTGTAGTGTAATGCTCCAGGCTTTATTCCTTATATAAAAAAAGAACAATTTTTAATTAATTTTTTTAAAACTGCTATAGGCAGCACTTAAACTGACAAGAAACGCACTGTTAATATTTCCAGAAACCCACAGTATACCACACTTAATTTAATTAGGTAGAGAGCCTACTGCAGTCATAGGGGGTTTAATGATATTCTTTAACAGCAGACATGGCATTTATCTCAAATCATTTTAATATCATATAATACTTGTAAAAGCATTACTTACTGCTATTATTGATTCATGCTTCAAAGCTACACATTTTTGCTCTTATTTTGACCTGGAATTGATCCTCTAGAGGTATAGATTGCTATCTGTCTTATGGAAATGTATTGATTTGGAAAGTGGCAAATAATTAGAGCATGGGCTTGAAAATAAAACCTGTATGAAAAGAAAGGTTTAAAGTGTAATACAGTCTACTGAGTATCTGGTTTCATTGTCAGTTTAGAAATAATGTAGCCATAACTTAACAGTCATGATAACAAAACAAATTGGAGCCAAGGCTCAATACTATTATAGCTTTTTCATTTGGAAGAAAGGTTCAAGTACATTTTTTCTATTCATTTCCTTTGTCATTCTAGTTGAAGATCCAAGAGCTATTGTATATGTGCATGTTGCCTTACATCTTTTCACTCTGTTTTCCTCTTCATTTTCAATTCATAATTTTTTTTTCTGTACTGGACTCTTAACTAAGGTCAAGAATCAAAAAAACATCTCTTCCCTCCTGTCTCTGACATTCCAAACCATGGGTGCTTAGAAGACATGCATGAGAAAAAGGTCATATACAGTACAGAGTTGTTAATCTATTGAATATTCTCACCAGTTTCAAGTAGACTGAATATCAGGATACATTTCTAGCCACCCTCCCTCTGTCCGTAATAGAGAGAAGGGAATTGGGGGAGGGGGATCTCTTCTATCAGAGGGACGCTAAGCTTTAGGAATCTACTAGTGTTTCTCTCTGAAATGCAAGCAGCCAGTGTCCAAATACCACAAGCCACATAAAAAGAACCTTTTGTTACAAAATGTAAAAACCTTTCCCAGCTCTCTTATGGAGGCTCCCATAACCAGTTAGGATTTCAGGACTACCACCAATGAATATGCATGAGAAAGATTTGCATACACTGGGTCTTCAATATATTCAAATCTCATGCATATTCTTTGGTGGTGATCCTGAAATCCTGAATGGCTAAGTGTGCTTCCAGAAGAGGGTTGGGAAGCATATGGTGCATCTTCTAAGAGGCAAATCCAAATAGTTCAAGGCCCTTTAGAATTGATTTATTAGCTTAAACCCCTCCTAGAAGTAAGCATGGTAGAGATATTGCAAGCAGGGCTTAGTAACTCAGTCACATATTCTTTCAAGTTCCTAGGTTGCTAATGTAATTCTTTGCATTTCCTGCTATCCCTAAATGGATACTTTCTCAGTGGGGCAATTCATCTAATGACTCATTGCACAAAAACCCACTAAGAACATAAGAATTGCCTTATTGGGTTGGACTAAAGGTCCATCAATCCCAGTATCCTGCTTTCAGCAGTGGACAATCTAGATCACAAGTACCTGACTGACAGGATCCCAAAAAGTAGCAATATTCCTTACTTCTTACCCGCAGGGAAAGGCAATGGCTTTCCCCCAAACCTACCTTAATAATAGTTTAAGAAGTTGTCCAAACCTTTTTATTGGCATAAAAGCAACAAACAAATGAAAAGTTATATGAGCAGTGAGCACCCCAGTGCTGCTTCACAACCAATCATATCAAGCAGCATAAACAATTGAGCTTTTCTTTACAACTGAATATTAAACCTATACCCTTCCCACCCTACCCATTCCAAATTCTCCATAACATCAATCAAAGCAATATGGAATTTTCTTACCTTTGAGGTGTTGTGGCTCATACACATCCCAGACCCTGAAGAATGTCCTAGCCATCCTCCCAGAATCCTTACTCCAACAACGACCCCCCCCCCTTCATGGCTAATCACCATAAAAAAGGACAAACACCACTACAGTCGCACTTCAAGTACGCAACCCCAAGCTCCCACATTTGCCTCTACATATTCAAGACTACACTTCTTGCCCTTGGTGATAATAACTCCCAGTATGTCCCCTAGAGACTTTGAAAAATCTTCCACTCCCCTAAACCAAGGTGTCTTGCTTTGATCTTATCCATCATCATTAAATCACGCAGAGTCTCCACTGGGTTAGTGTAGGTGGGTCTGAGCTCCGCCAAGCTGTAAGAACACATTTGCATACTATCACATATGCTTTATGCAAGAACTGCCGATTCGCTCTCCATAAAACTTGGAAAGAAGAAAAATCAAACAAGGAAGCATCCAGTTGGATAGTCTCCCCAGCGCTTGCATTATGTAGGTCACTATCCACCTCCAAAAATACTGAATAGTTAGGCGACCCCAGAAAAGATAGCCCAAGTCACTTCTGTTATTTCACACCTCAAACAACAGTTATCCAGTGCAATCCTGGAAAGTAATTTATGGAACACGCTCTTCACCATTTCTAACCATTTTCCTCATTTTATCATAGTCATCCTTTTGAAAGTTAAATAGTAGCACAATAGATTCCCTTAGGGCAGGGTTCTCAACCCAGTCCTTGAGACACACCTAGACTGTCAGGTTTTCAAGATAACCAAAATGAAAATGCATAAGAAATTTGTATGCAAATATCTCTCATGCATATTCATTGTGGTTATCCTGAAAACCTGACTGGCTAGGTGTGTCCCGAGGAATGAGTTGAGAGCCTCTGCCTTAAGGGCAGGTTTACTAAGCTGGGCTAATAGTTAGCATACGTTATTTCTAACTAGGTCCCATTACATAACATAAGAACATAAGATATGCCATACTGGGTCAGACCAAGGTCCACCAAGCCCAGTATCCTGTATCCAACAGTCGCTAATCTAAGTCATAAGTACCTAGAAGTTTCCCCAAAAGACAAGGTTCCACAATGCTTGTATTCAGTCAAGCAGTGATATCCTGGGTCCCTTTTAATAATGATTTATGGACCTTTCCTCCAGGAACTTGTCCAAACCTTTTTTAAACCCAGCTACACTAACAGCTTTTACTACATCCTCCGGTAACAAATTCCAGAGTTTGATTACACATCAAGTGAAAAAATATTTTCTCTTTATTTATATTTATTTTATTTATTTATTTACATTTCTTATATACCGCACTATTTGCGATCAGCGCAGTTTACATAAAAACAAACAGTATCCGACAATAAACTATAGTCAGGTCATTACAATGAACAGGAGCAATCAACTTGGATAACAGGGGAAACTATCTACATGTGCGGAACATTGAAATAGGTAACTGTATACATGTGAGATGGAGTTATTGTGCGTTGATCATACATGGTGGCTGGGATTCGGGGGAGTCTGTGAGGTATTTAATAAAGAGGAGGTGTTTTAAGGCCTTCCGGAACTGGCTCAGGTTGGGGATGGCTCTGATGTATGGTGGTAGGGAGTTCCAGAGACTTGGGGCACTTAGACTAAAGGCTCTGTTTGATGTTACTTTGGAGCATTTTGTCATGTCTCTCGGTATCGCTAGCATGTTGGCTACTGCGGTTCTTCTTAGCCTGTTGGTTGTGGGTGGTTGGATGAGGTCACATAGTGACGAGGAGGAGAGTCCCTTGATAGCCTTGAATGTCATCACTAAGGTCTTGAAGCTAATCCTGGCTTGAATGGGGAGCCAGTGCAGCTGCTTCAGGAGGGGTGTGATATGCTCTCTCCTTGGTGCTCCGAAGAGGATTTGCGCTGCACTGTTCATGGCGAGTTGTAAGGGATGTAAGGTTGCCTGAGGGAGTCCTTGTAGGATGGCGTTTGAATAATCAAAATGAGGGATGATGAGGGCTTGATAGATGGTGCGGAAGTCGCTCAGTTCGAGTAGGGGGCGTATGTGTCTGAGGGATCTGATCTTGAAGTAGATCGCTCTTACTGTTTTGGCTATGTGCTGCTTCATGTTGAGGTTCTGACTCTTATAGGGGTATGATTACTAAACCATCTTAATGAGCGCTCTGCCACATTATCATGCAATAAGGTACCTTATCGCGCAATAATGGTGCTTTATCGGGCACAGAGGTACCTTAGCGTGCGATAATGCGCGCAACGGCGCAAATGAGCGCTAAGGGTGGAGGGCGGAGGAAGGCTCCCCAGGGGCAGAGAGAGAGGGCCAATGGGCAGAGAGTGGGAGGGGAGAGGCTCCCTGCACACTAACGCTGTGAAATTCGAGGCTGAAAACTAACGCCAGTGAAACCCTGGCGTTAGAGCTGATTTAAAGGGAAAAGAAATCATTTCCGTCAGCAATGTACAGCAAAACCAGGGAAATCTACAAAAAGTGATGTGTGATACATGTGCACAGAACAAAAGGGCAAATAAACAGTGAAAATGACCAGCAGAAAATGTAATAAAAACATAACCACGCTGGCCAGTAGTGATTTTAATGGGAAACATCAAAAAACACTCCCGAGAAAGCTCCAAAAAAAGATATGAATTTTGGAAGGGTCTGTGCTCTGTCCCCATACAAGGTGAATGGGCCCACAGTGAAATTGCGCTGAGCAGGGTTTTCCCTCTCCATTGGGCAGGTTTCCTATGGCGTGTACATGTTCCACAACAGCAGGGCGGGCATGTCGGAACGGGCAACTGGACAGATGCTGGAAAAGGGGACACAGAGGGCTGCAGGCGGCACATGCTGTGGTGCAGCTGGGCCACAGTGCGGACCATAGGAATGCTGAAACAGTAGAGCAGCCAGACAGCAACTGCTGAGGGCCCAACATAGGCATGAGTGTGCTTCCCACGGTGTTACAGGGGATAGTACCTAGCAGGTGCCCCCAATGGCACGGAACATTGGCAGGCGGTGCTGAAGGGAAGCATGGACAGCTATGCAGGCACCCCTACCCCAGAACCTATACCATAGGCAGCTGCCTACCTGCACACTGGATGGCCTGAGACTGTGCACCACCAGCAGAAGGGCATGTCAGCATGGTGGCAGAGGGGTACTGGTGGTGGTGGGGGTCAGTTGCAGCTACCCACAGCAGAACATAGCCTTGTCATGTTTAGGTGGGTGATGTGTGCTGCAACAGACAGGATCTGTCTGACAAACAGTCATGGTAACTCCAGGGAATGCACAGATACAGGATATGCACTATTTTGGGTGCATCACAGGTGTGTCTACAAGAACTACCTATCACACACACTAGCACTGATGGGGACCTGCAGCATGGCCTATTTCACCCATGAAAGGTGCTGTGGACCTGGTGCTGGGTACCCCACCTCACCCTCAGAGTGAGCACAGTACCCGCACAATGTGACGGTCTGTAGCTACTCTGTGCCAGTAACACACACGGTCAGTACCCCCTACCAGGCTGAGGTGCTGTGGGGGTGTACACGGTCAGTTCCCCCTACCAGGCCGAGGTGCTGTGGGGGTGCATACCCCATCATGTGATCATCTGTAGACTGCTGATTTGCATGTGCAGTGCATCATGGGTATGGGTGGGTTAACCCTATCCTGGTAACCACAGCAGACAGTTTGTGTGGTGACCTGCAGTCCTTCTGTAACCAGCCAGGGGTTTGTTAGCAGCAGTAGCCCACTGGTTGCTTCCCTGCCTGTGGAGACTGAGATCATGGGTTCACACCCACAGTGGAGTTATTTGATAGGGCTGTCCGAGGCATTGTCTGTTTTTAATGTACATTAGTGCTGCCAGCAAAAACACCCTCAGAGTACTGTAGCCATAAGGTGCTTCCTAAGGCGCCTCATAAGGCACCTTATAGGGCGCCGTATAAGGCGCCCTATAAAGCACCTTCTACGGTGCCTTATAAGGTGTCCTATAAAGCGCCTTATAAGGTGTCCTATAAAGCGCCTTATAGGGTGCCCCATAGGGGACATTATAGGGTGCTTTGGCAGACAGTGCACTTTATAATGTGCCCTATGGAGTGCCTTATAGAATGCCTTATGCAGCACCTTCAGTTATGGCACGTGAGGGTGTGTTTGCTGGCAGCACTAATTAAAATATACATAACATGCCTCAAAAAGCAATACTTACACATAACAGCTAATGCCTCAGATAGCCATATGCATTAGGCACACTGGGGGATGAAACTCATGACCCCTGTACCATCAGTCAGTGTATTAACCATTGTGCTACACCTCTGCTTCTGTGTTTGCATGTCTGCGCGCCTACTTAAGATTACCGTGCGTTAACGTGCTTAGCGGTGTCTCGCCCGATAATGTGTGCAGCGCTCGTTATTGCGCGATAATCCTGTTTTGCTACATTAAGACCAACACGCCCACTCCTTTTATGGCAGCCTGCACACTATCACCAGGCGCACGTTAAGACGGTTTAGTAAACATACCCCATAGTCTTAAATAGGTTACCCTGTAGCTTCATTGGATGTCCCCTAGTCTTTCTATATTCTGATAACGTAAACAATCGATCTACATTTACCCATTCCACTCCATTCATTAATTTATAGACCTCTATCATATCTCCCCTCAGCTATTTCTTTTCCAGGTTGAAAAGCCCTAACCTTTTTAGCCTCTCTTCATAGGGGTATCCTTCCATCCCCTTTACCATTTTGGTGGCTCTACTCTGTATCTTTTCTAATAACGCTATATCCTTTTTAAGATATGGTGACCAAAAGTGCACACAATATTCAAGGTGTGGTCTCACCATGCAACGATACAGAGGTATTATAATATCTTTTGCTTTATTTTCCATTCCTTTCCTTATGAGACCTAGAATTCTATTTGCTCTCTTGGCCGCCACTGCACATTGAGCGGAGAGTTTTAACATGTTATTCACGATGACATCTAAATCTTTTTCCTGGGTGGCGGTTCCTAATGTGGAACCTTGCATCCTGTAATCATAATTAGGGTTGTTCTTTCCTAGGTGCATAACTTTGCACTTGTCCACATTAAATTTCATCTGCCATTTGGATGCCCAGTCTTTCAATTTATAAAGATCCTCTTGAATTTTCCACAATCCTCATGGGTTTTAACAACTTTAAATAGTTTTGTGTCATCTGCAAATTTGATAACCTCACTCGTTATTCCCTTTTCCAGGTCATTTATGAATATGTCAAAAAGCAGTGGACCCAGCACAGATCCCTGTGGTACTCCACTATTCACCTTTCTCCAATTTGAAAATTGGCCATTTAGCCATACCCTCTGTTTTCTATCTTTTAACCAGTTCCTGTTCCACAATAGTACACTGCCTCCACTAAGCCATGACTATCTACATGTTCTGTAATTTTGTTCTTTATGATGGTTTCTACCATTTTTCCCGGTACTGATGTTAGGCTCATCGGTCTGTAACTTCCCGGATCACCCCTGGAACCCTTTTTACAAATTGGCGTTACGTTGGCTATCCTCCAGTCTGAAGGTATTACAGATGATTTTAATGACAGTTCACAGATTACTAATAGCTGCAATCTCATATTTCAGTTCTTTCAACACCCTTGGATATATACCATCCAGTCCTGGTGAGTTGCTACTCTTCTGTTTATCAAATATATGCAATATACCTTCCAGGTGTATCGATATTTCTTTCAATTCTTCTGCAGTATCACCTTTAAATACCATTTCAGTCATGGGTAACATCCCTACATCTTCCTCAGTAAAGACCAAAGCAAAGAATTCATTCATTCTCTTCGCTATGGCCTTGTCCCCTCTTAGGGGTATGTTTACTAAGCTGCGGTAATGCCATTCGCATTAGGATCCACGGTAGAGGCAGAAATACCCAAATAAGGACATGGGCGGTACATCGTTTCCGATAAAGCGCGTTACAAGGCGCCATAAATTAGCGAGCGTTACATGGCACGTTACCGCGTGTTAATCTTAAGAAGGCGCGCAGATATGGAAACACAGAAACAGAGCTGTCGCATAATGGTTACTACACTGACTGATGGTATGGGGGTCATGGGTTTGATTCCCCAGTGTGCCTAATGCATAAGGCTGGTTGAGGCATCACCCTTTATGTTTAAGTAGTGATTGTTGAGGCATTTTACTTTTATTTTAATTAGTGCTGCCAGCAAACACACCCTCACGGTGGCGTAACCTAAGGTGCCGCATAAGGCACCCCATAACGCACTCCATAGGGCACATTATAAAGTGCACTGTCCGCCAAGGCACCCTATAATGTCCCCTATAGGACACCTTATAATGCACCTTATAGGGCGATTGATAGGGTGCCCTATAAGGTGCCTTATGGGGCGCGTTATGAGGCACCTTAAGGTTACAGAACTCTGAGGATGTTTTTGTTGGCAGCACTAATGTACATTAAAAATAGATAATGCCTCAAACAGCCCTATCAAACAACCCCACCATGGGTTTGAACTCATGACCTCTGGCTTCACAGGCAGTGAAGCAACCAGTGGGCTACAGCTTTATAGCTGCTAGCAAGCCCCTGGCTGGCTGCAGAAGGACTGCACGTCACCACACAAACTACTGTGGTTACCAGGATAGGGTTAACCCACCCAAACCCATGATGCACTGCACATACAAATCAGCAGTCGACAGATGGGCACATGATGGGGTATGCACCCCCACAACACCTCAGCCTGGTAGGAGGAACTGACCGTTTGTGGTACTGGCACAGAGTAGCCACAGACCGTCACATTGTGCAGGTACTGTGCTCACCCTGAGGGTGAGGTGGGGCACCCAGCACCAGGTCCACAGCACCTTTCATGACTGAAATACGCCAAGCTACAAGTCCTCATCAGTGTGTGATAGGTAGTTTCTGCAGACACACCTAGGATAAATCTGTGTCCTTCTGTATTTCTCAGTCATGTCTAGCCCTTATGAGCTATGACGCACCCGGAATAGTGCATAACCTGTGTTGGTGCCATGGTTACATGATGTAGGTGAAGAGAAAGAGAGAGAGAGAGAGAGAGAGAGAGAGAGGGAGAGAGGGGGGGGGGGGGTTGTTTGGACCCATAGGCAGGTTATATACCACCACACAACCCACCCTCTGGGGCTCAGGATGGGAAACAGGATCAACCACCAATCAATCCACATTCTACCTCCCTGCAATGGTAGCAGTATAGGGGACCATCAACCCCAGCCATGCTGGGGAACAGACACCCTGCAGGGCAGGCAATGCAGAGCTATACACATCCATAAAGCAATAGCAGACAGAAGGCCTAGAAATGCTCAGCTGCCCGCCACCACTATCTGTCAATCTCCAGCAGCAAGCCTCCAGCTGCTGCAACCTGCAAGGTGCTCCAGCAAGACACATACTAGCTACAGACAGTCTACTAGCTAGTCCATAGTGCATGGTCCTGGAAGAGATGCATGTATACAGAACTGGGATGTCAGCATACACACCAAGCAGATAAGTCAAAAATACCAAATGAGAGAATTACCATATAGCACTATGGGGGAACCTAGCCATGCAGTGGTCACTGCTCATTCAGAGTGAGAGTGACCTCCCAGCAGGACATGCTATGGCCACCCTGTCCTGCAGGTGGTGGCCGGCCACTACAATGTCCGAGCCATTGCCCTATGCTATGTACAGATGGATCCAGGCCAGGCCATCCCATCCTGGCTATTCCCACAGTACCTTGTTCCTCATTATGCACATTGGCAGGCCAATACTGGCAACAGTGCTAGCAGTGTGGGCTGCGGAGGGTGTTTGCAGTCACCACACACTGGATAGACAGACACACACTCTCCACACCTATGCCAGCATTGTGCAACTATAGAGGTGTTTGGCAGCCCTGGCCACTGCACCAGTCCTGGGTACAGTGCAGGCATGGCTATGGTACGCAATACTGTTGGGGTCACTCCCCAGGGTGGTAAACACTGTCAGACACAAGACCTGTAGCACACTCCACAGACATCAGAAAGGTTGCCATGATGCAGCTCAATCAGCAAATTGTGCTAACTTTGGAATTGCTATCTACCAGTAATCATAGCAACTGTTTTATAGATGTTTACCGTATTCCCAGGTTTAGGGTGGCATTGCTAAGGTATGCAAGTGCTAGTATTGGGAGATGCACGCAGGGCCCAACATCCTGCCACTCCAGGAGGCATTGGATAATGGAGCCTGTGGGTGTGGGTGTGTCTTCCCCTGTTGGCCACTGCTTTAGGGCAGAGGTTCCCAACTCCAGTCCTGGTGGGCCAAACACTGTTCGGGTTTTCATGTTGTCCCTCATGAATATGCATGAGTAGGGCCGGATTTACCTTGAGTGAGGCCCTACGCCAACAAAAATTGTGGGCCCCCAGCAGGGGCGGTCTAAGGGGGGTGCGGGGCCTCATTTGCATAAGGGGCCTCATTTGCATAAATATTTGCATAATGTTACCATATACTTTTAGTAAACGTGCCTCTTAATGAGTGTATGGATAAAGAAAGACTAAAAGATTTCTACATTACTATAATCCAGTGCCAACTGCTAGACACATTAGGAACTACTACAAACACTGCCCATTTAGAACCCATAGCAAACCCGCCGTATCCTAACAGCACTACCAGGACTCACAAAGCACCATACTCTACCAATCAAAAAGCAACACTGCAAATATTAAACCAATACATTTCAGAGAACAACAATACATGATCTACTGGGGAAAGAGAACAAGTGGCAATGTCAAATAGGAATTATATAAACAAAACACCTCAGCTCAGTTACACATGCAGAACATAGACCATCACCAAACAAGTAATCACAATTTAGAAACAGGAAGACAATAATTAAACTGGGAATCCCAAAAGCCAAACTTGGAATGTACAACACTGTAGAAATAAAACTATACATTAATTTGCTCTTGTACTAAACAAAGCGCAGACGTTAATGATGCACATTTACCAGAGCTGACATATTCCAATTAATAAATTCAAAATAAAGAGATATTTTTTCTACCTTTTGTGCATTTTTTTCAGCAGCAATTGCTCCAGCCACTTTCTTCTGATTTCTTCGTGTCTTCTGCTAACTCTCCATCGTCTGCTGTCCATTTGTCCTTTCTTCTCTCTTCTAGTTTTTTTTCCATTCTCTCTCTACATCTGCTTTAACATACTAATCTTTCTCCTTTTGCTCTTTCCTCATTCCTATTTCATCCACTCAAATTTTACCCCTCCATCCTCAATCCCCACTTACTCTCCCAATACCCGGCCAATTGTAGATTTTTTAACCCTCCCACACAAAATATTTTTTCCCTTCTCCATTTTACTCTTCCAGCCCCATCCCATTCTAATCCTCCCCCAACATCAGCTCCCTTCTAGTTCCAGCCTCACCCAGCATCCATTCCCTTCTAGTCCCTGCATCAGCCCATTTCCAGTCCTAGCCACCCATCAGCCCATTTCCAGTCCTAGCAACCCCCAACCCAATACCAGTCCTAGCCCCCCCATCAGCCCACTTCCAGTCCTAACCCCCATCACCCCATTTTCAGTTTAAGCCCCCCCATAACCCATTACCAGTCTTAACCCCACATCAGCCCACTTCCAGTCCTAACCCCATCAACCCATTTCCAGTCAGCCCCCCATAGCCCATTGCCAGTCCTAACCCCCCCCCATCAGCCCACAGCCCATTACCAGTCCTAACCCCATCAGCCCACCTCAAGTCCTAACCCCATCAACTCATTTCCAGTCAGCCCCCGAAAGCCCATTGCCAGTCCTAACCCCCCCAACAGCCAACAGCCCACTTCCAGTCCTAACCCCATCAACCCATTTCCAGTCAGCCCCCCATAGCCCATTGCCAGTCCTAACCCCCCCCATCAGCCCAGAGCCCATTACCAGTCCTAACCCCATCAGCCCACCTCAAGTCCTAACCCCGTCAACCCATTTCCAGTCAGCCCCCCATAGCCCATTGCCAGTCCTAACCCCCCCATCAGCCCACAGCCCACTTCCAGTACTCACCCCATCAACCCATTTCCAGTCAGCCCCCCATAGCCCATTGCCAGAACTAACCCCCCCCCCACATCAGACCACAGCCCATTACCAGTCCTAACCCCATCAGCCCACCTCAAGTCCTAACCCCATCAACCCATTTCCAGTCAGCCGCCCATAGCCCATTGCCATTCATAACCCCCCCCAATCAGCCCACAGCCCACTTCCAGTCCTAACCCCATCAACACATTTCCAGTCAGCCCCCCATAGCCCATTACCAGTTCTAACCCCCCCATCAGCCCACAGCCCATTACCAGTCTTAACCCCCCCCCCATAGCCCATTACCAGTTCTAAACCCCCCCCCCTCAACAGCCCACAGCCCATTACCAGTCTTAACCCCCCCATAGCCCATTACCAGTTCTAACCCCCCCCAACAGCCCACAGCCCATTACCAGTCCTAACCCCATCAGCCCACCTCCAGTCTTAACCCCCCCAGCCCATTTCCAGTCCCAGCCCCCCAATAGCCCATTACCAGTCCTACCCCCCCCCCCCCATCGGCCTAAAGTAAAATTTAATAAAAAAAATAAAACGCTGGCTGCTACCGCTGCCGCCGCGGCAGCAGCAGCATGGACTGACCCACGGGGCCCCCTCTGCCTGGCTGAATCCCTCCCTCCCTCCGCGATGGCTGAGCCCCTCCGTGCGGGCTTAACAGAGACGCGAGGGAGACACTCTTCCTTTGCGCCTCTCAAAGCCAGCACGGTGGGAGGGAGGGAGGGACGGACGGACGGATTCAGCCGGGCAGAGGTGGCCCCGCGGGACAGTCCATGTTGCCACAGCAGCAGAGGGGGCCCTGCGGGACAGCCCATGCTGCCGCGGCGGCAGCCAGCGTTT
The DNA here is from genome assembly GCA_033557465.1 of Ichthyophis bannanicus. NCBI lineage: Eukaryota > Metazoa > Chordata > Amphibia > Gymnophiona > Ichthyophiidae > Ichthyophis > Ichthyophis bannanicus. The sequence continues at coordinate 14,646,129 of CM066036.1, read as the reverse complement.
TTTTTTTAATTTAATTTAAGAAGGCTAACAATTTTTTTAATTTTTGTGGGCCCTTGTCAGCTGTGGGCCCTACGCCACGGCGTAGTTGACGTATAGGTAAATCCGGCCCTGTGCATGAGATTCATCTGCATACCATGGGGGCAGCGCATAGAAATGCAGCACAGGCATCTTTATTAGAGGCAGCATGGAACCTGGATGGTGTTTGGCCCTCCAGGACTGCATATGGGAGACTCTGCTCTAGGTAATGCACATGTTTATGGTGTCTGTGCTCTGTAGCATAAAATGTAGGTGTTTTGGGCATGTTTACATCATCTGCAATAAATGTTCTGTCTGTATTAGCACGTTTTAGTAGTGGGTAAAATATGGGGACTGGGTTGGCAGGAACCACAGCTGGGACTTGAACCTGTGATCTTTTGTTTCTGAATGCACTGGTTTTGAGCACTGCACCACCATGTTGTCACAGAGTCAGCGCATTCCCTGGTGATACCATGACTGTCAGACAGGGCCTGTCTGTTGCAGTGCATGGCACCCACCTACACAGGGCTAGGTCAAAGTCTGCTCTGGGCAGCTGCCACTGCCCCATCCACCACCAGTATCCCTCTGCCACCAGGCTGACATGCCCTTCTGCTGGTGGTGCTGGTGGAGCGCAGTCTCAGGCCATCCAGTGTGCGGGTAGGCAGCTGCCTATGGTGCGGGTTCTGGGGAAGGGGTGCCTGCATAGGTGTCCACGCTTACCCCCAGCACCGCCTGCCAATGTTCCGTGCCCTTGGGGGTAGCTGCTGGGTACTATCCCCTGTGACACTGTGGGAAACACAGTCGTGCCCATGTTGGGCCCTCAGCAGTTGCTGTCTGGCTGCTCTGCTGTTTCAGCATTCATATGGGCCACCTAGGCATCACCCTAGTCCACACTGTGGCCCAGCTGCACCACAGCATGTGCCGCCTGCGGCCCTCTGTATCCCCTTTTCCAGCATCTGTCCAGTTGCCCGTTCCGACATGCCCACCCTGCTGTTGCGGGACATGTGCATGCCATAGGACCCCTCTCCAATAACAAAGGAAAGCCCTGATCAGCGTTATTTCACTGTGGGCTCATTCACCTTGTATGGGGATGGAGCATAGACCCTTCCACGATTAATATCTTTTTTTTGGAGCTTTCTCGGATGGGGGGGGGGGGTTGATGTTTCCCATTAATATCACTATTGGTCAGCTTGGTTATGTTTTTTTTCCAGTTTGTTGAGGTCATTTTCAATGTTTGTGTGCCTTTTTGTTCTGTGCACATGTATCACACGTATCACTTTTTTTAGGTTTCCCTGCCTATGCTGTACATTGCTGACACTTTAATGGTTTCTCTCCCCTGCAAATGTGCATTTAACGGCAGGTTTTCAATCGCGTTAGGATTCAGCTCTTCAGATCAGCACGTTAGTGTGAAGGGAGCCTCTCCCCGCCCACACTCCCCCCATTGACCCCTTCTCTCTGCCCTCTCTCCACCTTCTGCGGTGTTTTACCACGCCGCGGAACGTCTACGATCGTTAAGTAACGTTAACGCATGTTATGAGACGTTAACGATCGTTAACGTCTCATAACGTGCGTTAACGTTACTTAACGATCGTTAACGTTACATAACACGCCTTATGTAACGTTACCGCAGTTAGTAAACATACCCCTTAGTGTCCCTTTTACCCCCTATCATCTAATGGTCCAACTGACTCTCTCACAGGTTTTTTGCTACAAATTTATTTAACCAGTTTTGTATACCACCTTATCCTTCAATCAAAGTGGTTGACAAGACAACAAAGGCTTACATACTGAGGGTATGGGAAAACAAAAATGATACATTACAATATAAATACAAAACAAAACAGTATGTTATAATACTATATCATAGTGAAATTAAATATACATTACAATGTAAATACAAAACAAAACTGTATGTTATAATACTATATCATAGTGAAATTAAATATACATAATGGTTAATTTAAGTAATTTCACCACATGATTCTATAAATAAGTAAGTCTTTAAAGATTTGCGAAAGTCCTTAAGGTCTTCCTGAGTTCTTAAGTCTTCAGGAATAGAATTCTGGTGCCATAAAGGAAAATGCTCTTTTAGAAGTCATTTGTTTTGGTTTGTTGAAGTTCAAAGGAGTATTATGTTTATTGATATTTTGAGATCGTCTTGGTCTTATGCTCTTGTCTTTTGAAATAATAGATTGCAGAATGTACTTGAAAGTCTTTATTACGTGTTTTTGCTTCCACAGCAAGCTTCTTCTCAAATTCTCTCTTTGCCAGCCTTATCAATGCCTTGCATTTAACTTACCAGTGCTTGTGCTGTTTTCAATTTTCGTCATTTGGCTCTTTTTTCCATTTCCTGAAAGATGTTTTTTTGGCAACAACAGCCTCTCTAACCTCACCTTTAAACCATGCTTTCAGTTTTTTGGACTTCCTTCCACTTTTCTTAAAGCGTGGAATACAGATGGTCTGGGTTTCAAAGATAATATTTTTAAACAACACCCAAGCTTGATATGTGTTTAACCTTTGCAACTGCTCTTTTTAGTTTTTTCTTAACTATTTTCCTCATTTTATCATAGTCTCCCTTTTGAAAGTTAAAAGGTAGTACTGTGGATTTCCTTCCCATCCCTCCTCCATTAATTAAATCAAACGCAATCATGCTATGATCACTATTGGCAAGTGGTCCCAATACACTTATCTCTTGCACCAGATCTGGTGTTCCACTAAGGACTAGGTCCAAAATGGCTTCCCCTCTGGTTGGTTCATGAACCACATGCTCCAAGAAGCAGTCATTTATTTCATCTAGAATGTTACCTCCCTAGCATGTCCTGCCGTGACATTGACCCAGTTAATACTGGAGTAATTGAAATCACCCATTATTATTACTGTGCTGTAACGTTTGTTAGCTTCCCTGATTTCTTTGAGCATTTCATCATCCATTTGTTCATTCTGGCCAGGTGGTCGATAGTATCACCCCCACTGCCATCGCCTTCCCCTTTTACATGGAATTTGAATCCATGGATATTCTACAGCAAATTTTGTTTCCTGCAAGACTTTAATCCTTTGTGACTCAATGCCCTCTCTAACATAGAGTGCAACCCCTCCACCAATTTGATCAGCTCTATCATTACAATATAGTTTGTACCCAGGTTGTCCCACTGGTTGTCCGCCTTCCACCATATCTCTGAGATACCAATCATATCTATCCTCTCATAGGCTGTTAGTGTAGCTGGGTTTAAAAAAGGTTTGGACAAGTTCCTGGAGGAAAGGTCCATAAACCATTATGAAGAAGGGACCCAGGATATCAATGCTTGAACCAATACAAGCATTGTGGAACCTGTGTCCCTTGGGGAAACTGCTAGGTACGTATGACCTAGATTGGCCACTGTTGGAAACAGAATACTGGGCTTGATGGACCTTGGTCTGACCCAGTATGGCATATCTTATGTTCTTATGTTCTTTTTTAGAGCTATATCTTCTAACTCTCCTATCTTATTTTTTAGACTTCTAGCATTTGCATACAAGCATTTTAGAGACTGTATTTTATTCATATTAATCTGGCTATTGGTAGGCAGGGTTAATTTAGAATCTTTAAGCTCTGTCTGCTCCATACTCAAGGGAATTTGGGCTACTTTTGTCTTTATTGGAACCTCTCTGCTGATATGCACTAACTTTATTCTTTTGGTAGTATCTTTCAAGGATACATTGTTCCGAACCATGCACTCTTGGGCGACTGTCGGTTCTCTCCTATTATCTAGTTTAAAAGCTGCTCTATCTCCTTTTTAAAGGTTAATGCCAGCAGTCTGGTTACATCCCAGTTAAGGTGAAGCCCATCCCTTCGGAAGAGCCCCTCCTTTCCCCAGAATGTTCCCCAGTTCCTAACAAATCTGAAACCCTCATCCTTGCAACATTATCTCATCCACGCATTGAGACTCCAGAGCTCTGCCTGCCTTTTGGGTCCTGCGCGTGGAACGGGAAGCATTTCGGAGAATGCTATCCTAGAAGTTCTGGATTTCAACTTCCTACCTAAAAATCTAAATTTAGCCTCCAGAACCTCCCTACCACATTTTCCTATGTCATTTGTACCGACATGTATCAAGACAGCAGACTCCTCCCCAGCACTATCTAAGATCTTGTCTCGGTGGCACGTGAGGTCCGCTACCTTCGCACCAGGCAGGCATGTTACCAGGCGATCCTCACGTCCACCAGCCACCCAGCTATCTACATGCCTATTGATCGAATCACCAACTATAACGGCTGCCCTAATCCTTCCCTCATGGGCACATGGCCCTGGAGAAACTTGTTCAGTGCGAGAGGGTTTTCATCACCTGAAGGACAGGTCCTAGCTACAGGATCATCATGGGACCTAGTTACAAATAGTAGCCCAGCTTAGTGAACATGTTCCATTACCCCATGTGCCAAATCTTGCACTCCACCAAGGACTAGGTCTAAAATAGCTCTCCCTCATGCCATTCCCTGAAGCAGCCACTCCATGAAGGAGTCATTTATTTTATCTAGGAGCTTTTCTTCCTTAGCATGTCCTGATTGACATTTATCCAGTCAATACTGGGGTAACTGAAATCACCCATTATTACTGTGTGGCCAAGTAAGTTAGCTTCCCTAATTTAAGTTAATACTTCATCCCCTCACTAATCCCTTCTGCTTCGCATATGGAACTTCTGCGCAGAAAGGTTCCATGATGCATTTTTTTTCCTGCAGAACTTCTATTCTTTTTGACTCCATGCCTTATTTAACATATAGTGCCGTCCCTCCAACAATTTGATCCATTCTATCTTTGCTATGTAATTTGTACCCCGATATCACATTATCCCTAGAGATCCTGGCTCCTGAAATTGTTCTTGTGCCATATCCTGCAAGCAAGACTGCCATCAATTGCATAGTATCAAACAGGACTATATTTACCCCTGTTTGGTTTAAGCCTGACCTCCACAAGATGTCATAATCAATTCAGAGAGCTAGAGGATGTGGCAGAAAAATACAGAAATGTTCCCCATTGTATAGAACGCTACAAGCCTGGTTAAAAGCAATTTCCAAGCAGACCTTGATAGGTTGCCTATACATATTGCATCTTATGAGCTCCAGAAGGAAGCTTTCTGGCACAATGCAGGTACTACTGTGAGTGTTATCAGTAAATGTGAAGGACTTGAGATCATATTCCCCCCAAAAAACACCGAGTCATTGCCCCAATAAAGTTTGACACTTTGGGGCATGTTTAGTAAAGTATGCTATTAGGGTAGCATGGGGTTTTGATGCCATGATAAAAAGTGGTATGGGATTCCTATGCTAAAACCCCCACACTACCTTGCCAGTGAGCACTGGGGTGGGGATTGGGTAGGGTGGGGTGTTCTTGGCATGGCGTAGCTAGTGCCGTCATTAGTGGTCCATGCTAACTGTGTTTGATGCTGGGGTTCAACTAACTCCACCTCAGTGAGTGGCATTAGTTGCACCTGTAGCAGGTTCACTATATTAAAGCATTGTATTCGTGCATTATCTACAGAGGAGATGGATGTACTCGCCCTCTTGCAGTTAGCTAGAAGCCTCACATTGGTAACACTGCTCACCTGCTCTTTATCAGCACGGGGCTTAGTAACCATGCCCCTTAAAGCTACTGCGTTGTGGCTTTTGAGCCATTGCTGCCTCTGCAGGCCCCAGAGGACCCATCTAGGGCGCCACCATTCCTTTCACCGGCCCTGCATGGAGCACACATTGGAGTTCGTATGGAGGTACATATCCTGTGTTGCCAATATGGCAGTTAGCACAGATGCACATAATGATAGCTCTGTGGGTAGCATTGGGTGGAACCCCATTAATGATGCCACATGTTAGGATGTATGTCTGTGTGGTAACTGCCAGGAACATGTTGGTGATGCCCCTGACAGGTACCGCAGAGGTCTTGTGCCTAACGCACATTAGTAAAAGGGCTTTAGTAAAACGCCCCTTAATATAGTTTGCAGGCAGGGCTGGCACTGTGCGAGAATGTTGTTCGCACAGGGCCCCGCGCTTCAGAGGGCCCCATGCCAACAACATCTTGAATTTGCTAATGGCAGGCAGGGTGGCTTTAGAGGGAGCTGGAGAGGCCCTGGCTCAGCTCTGTCAACTGCCGAAGTGAAGACCGCCTTTTTTCTTCACTTTGGCAGCTGTACTATAGTATAGAACGCTGGAGTGCTGAGTGCTGGGAAACAGAAAGTTCCCTTTGACCTTGGCGTCCTATACTGTGATACAGCTGCCAAAGTGAAGAAAAAAGGCGCTCTTCACTTCGGTGGCTGTCAGAAGAGAGCCAGGGCCTATCCAGCTCCCTATAAAGACAATCAGACAGCCATGGGGCTCTTCGGGGAGGGGGGACTAAGACTGGAAATAGCTGATGGGGAGGTTGGCTTGGACTGGAAATGGGCTGAGTGGGGGGGGTCCTTGGACTGGAAAGGGACTGTTGGAGGGGTTTGGATTGGAAATGGACTAATGAAGCGGCTAGGATAGAACTGGAAAGGGCTGAATGGGAAACTAGGACTGGAAAAGGGCTGATGGGGGGCTAGGATAGGACTGGAGAGGGCAGATGTGGGGACGGATTGGAAATGGGCTGATGGGGGGCTAGGACTGGAAATGGGCTGATACGGGGGGGATGGGAGAGTAGAACTAGAAGGGAGCGGATGCTGGGTGGGGCTGGAACTAGAAGGCAGCTGATGTTGGGGGAGGACTAGAATGGGATGGGGCTGGGGGAGTGAGGATGGAGAAGGGAAAAATATTTTGTGTGGGAGGGAAGAAAAATCTACGATTGGCCGGGTATTGGGAGAGTAAGTGGGGAATAAGGATGGAGGGGTAAAATTTGAGTGGATGAAAAAGGAATAAAGAAAGAAATGGAGGAAAGAGCAAAAGGAGAAGATCAGCATATTAAAGCAGATGTAGAGAGAGAATGGAAAAAAAACTAGAAGAGAGGACAAATAGACAGCAGACAATAGAGAGTTAGCAGAAGACACAAAGAAATCAGAAGAAAGTGATTGGAGCAATTGTAACTGAAAAATAAAATGCACAAACAACAAAAGGTAGAAAAAATGTAGTTTCTATTTGACAGTGCCACTTGTTCTCTTTCCCCAGTGGGAGATGTATTGGTATTCTCTGAGATGTATTGGTTTAATATTTGCAATGTTGCCTTTTGATAGGTAGTGTTTGGTGCTTTGTGAGTCCTGGTAGTGCTGTTATGATTCGATGGGTTCTAAATGGGCTCTAAATGGGCAGTGTTTGTAGTACTTCCTAATGTGCCTGGCAGTTGGCACTGGAGTATAGTAATGTAGAAATATGGTAGTCTCTCATTATCCATACACTCGTTAAGAGGCATGTTTACTAAAAGTTAGAGTACGTTAGCATTATGCAAATGAGGCCCTGCACTGAGTCTTCACCCCCCCCCCCCCCCCTTGGGCTGCCCTTGCTTGGCAGTGTGACCAGAAGTAGATTGCCAGGCCTTTCTTCCAAGGCAATGGATAGTTAAGTGACTTCCTCAAGGTCACAAGGAGTGCCAGTGGGACTAGACCCCTGGTCTCTTGGTTACCAAGCCAGTGCTCTAACCACTAGGGAACACAGTCACTAAACAGATCCCCTACAATATCACTGAGCAGCTGGTTTCATTGTATAGAGGATATACTTCAAAGCTTAAGTGCCTGAAATAATTGGTATGGCTGAGTTAATCAGGGAGTGAGGTTCTCTTGACTTTGTCCCATTTATACTTCTTCCACTGGTAATAAAAATAAACAGTAGAGGAACAGCACTCCTTCCCCATTTCAATCTATAGAGTCAAGGAGAACTCGCTGGACCATTCAGGCAAGATGGAATCGATTTTCTGCACAGTGATGCTGTGCTGGGTGTGAGTTCAAAAGAAACTTTGAACTCCCCTCAGGTTCCCTGCAAAAATGTGTCAGTTTCCCTAGTGAGTCCAATGAAAATCTAACCTGATTTAATATGGCTTCAGCAATTCATGTAAATCTGCATTGAATCTGCCCAGTGGGAACCATGTGAATTCGGGCAAATCAATTTAAATTCCAGTGGAGATTCTCTAATTCAAGGAAGCAGCATCATACTGTGCAAAAAGAAGAAAATGTTTTCCAAGCTATTTAGACAACCCTGTAAACTCTTGCAGGTTTGTCAAAATGGATTGCAAGTGGTTTTAAAAGCTTGTGCACATTTAGCTAAATAGTGCACGTTAGTGTTTCTCAAGCTGGTCCTCGAGGGCCCTTACTCAGTTTGCAAATCTATCTTATGCATATTCATTGCGAGAATTATAAATATCAAGCTGGGTAAGTGATAGTATAGAACCAGCTTGAGAAATATTGGGGTAGATCAGACTGAGCAGGCTCAGAAAAGCTGCAAGACTGAAACAGAAATACCATGTGCAGATTTAGAGCCTTGATCTTTATTCCCAGTCCTTGAGAACTGCAAACAGGCCGGGTTTTCAGAATGTACATGAGAGAGATTTACATACCTACTGTTTCCATTGCATGCAAATCTCTCTCATGCGTATTCATTAGGGATATCCTGAAAACCCAGCCGGTTGGTGGCCCTTGAGAACTGGGGGTGAAAACCAAAGATCTAGAAGGATCTATTTCTGCAGTATTTTTGTGCAAAAGAATCAGAAATGATTCACTCTTTACTTGCATTCACTTAGACATTCGATCTATTTTTAAAAATGAAATGACAAAATAAAACACAAAGGGGTATGTTTACTAAACTGTGCTAACATCGCGGCTGCGAAGTTATCGCGCGATACGTGATGTTATTGCACGATAATGGCGCATTACCATGCAAGAATGTCACGTATCACACGATAATGTCTCCGGCGGCGTTAAGATGCACAGAGGATGGAATAAGGCTTCCCAGAGGGCGGAGTAAGGCTTCCCAGGGGCGGAGATAAGGGAGGAGAGCAGGCGGAGAGAGGCTCCATGCACACTAATGCTGTGAAAATGAAGGTCTGCAAAGTAGTGCCAGTGAAAACCTCGTGCTAGAGGCACATTTGCAGGGGAGAGAGACCATTTCAGTCAGCAATGTGCAGCAAAGGCAGGGAAACAAAAACAAAGTGATAGTAGTGATACCTGTGCAGCAACATCACAGGGGTATGTTTACTAAACCGTCTTAATGTTCCCGGCGTTAGCTCCAGTGATAATGTGAAGAATGCCATAAAAGGAGTGGGCGTTCTGTTCTTAAGGTAGCAATCGCGGATTATCACGCGATAAACTGCACCGCGCACATTATCGCGTGACAGAGGGAGCCGTGGCACGTTAACATGCGTTAGCCTTAATTAGGCGCGCTGACCTACAAATACAGCAACAGAGGTGTAGCACAATGGTTAATACATTGACTGATGAAACAGGGGTCATGAGCTTGATCCCCCAGTGGGCTTAATGAGTAAGGCTATCTGAGGCATTACCCTTTACTTTAAATCAGTGCTGTCTGAGGCATTTTCTTTTTTAATTTAAATTAGTGCTGCCAGCAAACATACCCTCACAGTGCCGTAACCTAAGGTGCTGCATAAGGTGCCCTATAAGGCACTCCAGAGAGCACATTATAAAGTGCACTGTCCACCAAGGCACCTTATAATGTTCCCTATAGGGCGCCTTATAGGGCGCTTTACAGGATGCCTTATGAGGCACCTTAATGTTACAGCACTGTGAGGGTGTGTTTGCTGGCAGTACTAATTTAAATTAAAAAAGGAAATGCCTCAGACAGCCCTATCAAATAACACAACTGTGGGATCAAACCCATGATCTCTGCCTCCAACAGTCAGTGAAGTAACCAGTGGGCTACATCTACCAACAAACCCCTAGCTGGCTACAGAAGGACTGCACGTCACCACACAAACTGTCTGCTGTGGTTACCAGGATAGGGTTAACACCCCCGTACCCATGATGCACTGCACATGCAGATCAGCAGTCTACAGATGATCACAAGATGGGGTATGCACCCCCACAGCACCTCGGCCTGGTAGGGGGAACTGACCATGTGTGTTACTGGCACAGAGTTGCTACAGACCATGACATTGTGCAGGTCCTGTGCTCTCCCTGAGGGTAGGTGGGGCACTCAGCACCAGGTCCGCAGCACCTGACTTGGTTGAGATAGGCTATGCTGTAGGTCCCCATCAGTGCCAGTGTGTGATAGGTAGTCCTTGCAAACACACCTAGGATACACCCATGTCCATCTGTATTTCCCAGTCACGTCTAGCCCTTGTGGACTATGATGCACCCAGAATAGTGCATATCTTGTGTGGGTGCTATGGTCACATGATTTAAGTGAAGGGGGGTGCTTGGACCCATAGGCATATTATGTAGCACCACACAACCCGCCCTCTGGGGCTCAGGATCTCCCACCAACAGATAAACATTCTACATCCCTGCAGTGGTGGCAGTAGAGGGGACCATCAACCCCAGTCCTGCTAAGGAACAGGCACCCTACAGGGCAGTTAGTGCAGATTTGTACACATCCATAAGGCAATGGCAGACAGACAGTAGGCCTGGAAATGCTCAGATACCCCCCACCACTATCTGACATTCTCCAACAGCAAGCACAGTGAATCTCCATCCACAGCACCCTGCAAGGTGTTCAAGCCATACACATATTAACTGCAGACAGTCTATTAGCTAGTCTATAGTGCATGTTCCTGAAGGAGATGCATGCACCCAAAACTGGGATGTGAGCACACACACCAAGCAGATAAATCAGTGATTAGGCCCCAAAACAAAAACGCCAGAAACACTAGCTAGAAACACTACATACCACTATGGGGGAACCTAGCCATGCTGTGGTCACTGCTCAGTCAGGGTGAGAGTGACTTCCCAGCAGGACATGCTGTGACCACTCTGTCCGTGCAGGTGGTGGCCGGGCACTACAATGTCCCAGCTATTGCCTTATGCCCTGTGCAGATGCATCCTGCCCAGGCCGCCCTGTCCGGGCCATACCCACAGTTCCTTGCTCCTCATTATGCACATTGGCAGGCTAACACTGGAAACAGTGCAAGCAGTGTGGGCTGAGTAAGGTGTAGGCAGCCACAACACACTGGATAGACAGACACACACTCCCACACCTATACCAGCATTGTGCAAATATAGAGACTTTTGGCAGCCCTGGCCACCACACCAGTCCTGGGCACAGTGCAGGCATGGCTATGGTACGCAATACTGTTGGGGTCACTCCCCGGGGTGGTAAACACTGTCAGAAACCAAAACTGAAACACACTCCACAGATATCAGAAAGGTTGCTATGATGCAGCTCTATCAGCAAATTGTGCTTAACTTATTCTGCTATCTGCCATTAATCATAGCAACCTTTTGATATATGTGGAACGTGTTTCCACATTTAAGATGGCATTGCTAAGGTATGAAGGTGCTAGTATTGGTAGATGCTGCTGCGCGCAGGACCCAACAGCCTGACTCTTCATGAGGTTTTCAATAGTGGAGCCCGTGGGTGTGGGTGTTTATGCCCCTGTTGGCCGCTGCTCTAAGGCAGAGGTTCCCAACTCTGGCCCTGCTGGGCCAAACACTGTTCGGGTTTTCATGCTGTCCCTAATGAATATGCATGAGATACATTTGCATACCAAGGGGCGGCGCATATAAATGCAGCACAGGCATATTTATTAGGGACAGCATGAAACCTGAATGGTGTTTGGCCCTCCAGGACTGCAGTTGTGAAACTCTGCTTTAGATATTGCACATGTTTATGGTGTCTGTGCTCTGCAGGGTAAAATATAGGTGTTTCAGGCATTTATGTTATCTGCAATAAAGGTTCCGTCTTTATTACCACGGTTTAGTACTGGGTAAAATATGGGGACTGGGTTGGCAGGAGGCACAGCTGGGACTTGAACTTGTGACCTTCTGCTTATGAACACACTGGCTGTATGTTCTGCACCACACTGTTGCCACAGGGACAGTACCCACCTAAACGGGGCTAGGCCATGGTCTGCTGTGGGCAGATGCCACTGCCCCCTCCGCCACCAGAACCCCTCTGCCACCATGCTGCCATGCCATTATGCCAGTGGTGCTGGTGATGCACAGTCCCAGGCCATCCAGTATGCCGGTAGGCAGCTGCCTATGGTGTGGGTTCTCGGGTAAGGGTGCCTACATGGACATGCGCGCTCCCCCCCCCCACACACACACCGCCTGCCAATGTTATGTGCCCTTGGGGGTACCTGCTGGGTAGTATCCCCTGTGACACTGTGAGAAACACACTCGTGCCCATGTTGGACCCTCATCAATTGCTGTCTGGCGGCTCTACAGTTTCAGCATTCCTATGTGCCACCTAGGCATCTGCCTAGTCCGCACTGTGCCCCAACTGCACCACAGCATGTGCTGCCTGCAGTCCTCTGTATCCCATTTCCAGCATCTGTACAGTTGCCCTTTAAAAAATGCCCACCCTGCTGTTGCGGCACATGTTGTGATGCAGCGGACCCTCTTGAAGAGAGAGAAAAAGTTTTAAAACCAGAAAAAGGCAAGCACAACTTGCAATATTGGGAGGATCCACCTAGGGGGAGCAGGAGAGTCGAGAGAGAGACTGAGAAACCACGCCCCTCTGGGCGGGACGCAAGCCCAGACAGCTTCTTTTTGAACAGAGGCAGGTCTGACTTAGAGGGAGAGGAGAAGAAGGACCAAAGCAGCAGCCAAAGCAGAAGCAGCAGCCAGAACCAGAGTAGAGGAGGCCAAGAGGAAGGCAAATACACTGGCAAGAGCAGAAAGAAGCAGAGTCCTGAGCAGAAAGCAAAGCAGGAACTTCAACCAGAGTTGGAGTGGAATAAGGAACAGAGGAAAAGCCAGGAGAAGTACTGGGACCGCAAGGGAGTACCTGGCAGAAGGTCCTCACAGCAGCCGTGGAATAAAGAGGTTCGACCATTTTCAGAGGTGGGAAATGTTTGTTTGGAAGAAAGAAAACATCCTTACCACTATGGTCTGAAGTCTAAGGAAAGACCGCAGGAGAGCCTGAGCACTGCTGCGCTGAAGCCAAACCAAGGTAGGCCTCAAGCCTTACTAGAAAGAAGGAAGAGAAGCCTCAAAGGTAAAACTCTTATTACTGATAATTACCTTCAGAAGCCTAAGGTATGGGGAATACAGTGGGAAGAGGATTACTGTTACCCTAAACATTCTTGTAAGCAAGACTATGAAAGAAGTTTGCCTAAGAAGAGAAGTTTGAGTGGGAAATCTTTTTATGAATCTGCTTTTGAACCTCTAATCAGAGAGGGGCCGTTGTACTGCAAAACTCCTGGAGACCGACGCACAAAGCTAAATGCTAGGCATTGGGACATAGTGCAGCAAGTATATAAGAAACCCGATTACGATTACCCTGATGTTACAGATTCAGAGGCTTCTGAGGTTGAATCCATGCAAGTAGGATCAGAGGGGGAAGAATCAGATAATGCAATGGATTGTACATATTGTGCCTCGGGGAGTGTTGAATATATCTCCAATGTATCAGATAACTAAGTGAAGGAAGTTTATTGTTTTTGTACAAATGTTCTGTGAAGATAACAGCCTTTACTTTATTGCTTGCTTTTATTTTTCTATATCCTGAAGTAAGGACATTTCAGTTGTTACCATAGCCAATCCTTTTGAACCGTTTTGTGCAAGAAAGGGAAATAAAGCCTTTAACTTTCCCTCCACTCTGTGCATTCGTTCTTTGAGCGTTGGTTACAAGGAAGCCACAAGGAATAACCACCCTTGACCCTTGCAGCATAGGCCAACCTCAACCTTAACCTTTCTTGTGTCCGGGCCCCTCCCGGGTCTACTACCCCTCTACAGAGGGTGCCCTGCGACAATGTGCACACCATAACAATCCTGCCCAATATAAAGGGAAAACCCTGATCACTGCTGTTCCAATGTGAGATCATTCACCTTGTAGGGGACAGAGCATAGACCCTTCCAAACATTATATCTTCTTTTTTATGCTTTCTCAGTAGTGTGTCTTTATGTTTCTCATTAATATCACTATTGGCCCGCTTGGTTATTGGGATTTTAAATGTGGTTCAGGTCATTTTCTAAGTTTATTTGCCTTTTTGTTCCGTGCACATGTATCACTACTATTACTTTTTCTGTGTTTCCCTGGCTTTGCTGTACATTGCTGACTTAAATGGTTTCTCTTTCCTGCAAATGTGCCTTAAGGCGAGGGTTTCACTGGCGTTAGTGTTCAGACACAGATTCACAGCGTTAGTGTGCCTGGAGCCTCTCCCCTCCCACTCTCCTCCCATTGACCCCTTCACTCCGCTGTCTGGGAAGCCTTACTCCACCCTTCAGAGCCGGATTTCACAGCTTTAGGGTGCCTTAACGCCGCAGCCGCGTTATCGCGTGATAATGTAACATCACTTATTGTGCGATAACGTCACTTCTCACGCGATAATACTGCCGCTGCAATGTTAGCGTCGTTTAGTAAACATACTCCACAGTGCCGAAGTACGAGAGGGCACTACGGTGAGGCTGCAAATGGGTTACAGGGGGCTGCAGGCAGGCGAGACATGCAGTGGAGCAGCTGGGGCACAGGGTGGACTAGGCAGATGCCTAGGTGACACATAGGAATGTAGAAGCGGCAAACCAGCAAGACAGCAACTGACCAAGGGCAAACATGTCCACGAGCATGTGTCACACAGTGTCCCAGGGGACTATAGCCAGCAAGTACCCAAAAGGGCACATAACATTATCAGGCGGTGCCGGGTGAAGCGTGGATGTCTATGCAGGCACCCCTACCCCATATCACGCACCATAGGCAGCCACCTACCGGCACACTGGATGGCCTGGGACTGCGCACCACCAGCACAAGGGCATGTCAGCATGGTGGCAGAAGGATGCTGGGGTGGCAGAGGAGGCAGTGGCATCTGCCCATAGCAGACCACGGCCAAGCCCCGTTTAAGTGGGAGCTGTGCACTGCAACAGACAAGGTCTTTCTGACAACAGTCATGGTATCCCCAAGGAATGAACTGCTTCTGTGGCAACAGGTTGCTGCAGTACACACAGCCAGTATGTTTAAGGGCAGAAGGCCACTATCGCGCGATACAGATTCTTGCTACCTTGACGCTGGAACGCCCACTACCTTATATGGCATTCTTCGCATTAACGTTGCAACTAGCGCCGGGAACATTAAGACGGTTAGTAAACATACACCATAGTCTTTGTATTTTGAAATTTAAATATTGTAATCTACTTTCAAACAGCGGTTGTCGTTAAAATGCAGACTAACAATTAAACGCTATCTGCATCAGTTTTAGATTGTCAGCATCTGAAACTGCAGCCTTAAAAGTAATTTGGAATCTCCTAAAAGTTTTTCCTAGTTCTTTTACTGCTAAAAGTAATTGCAGTAACAGACTGGCTATTTCAGGCCCAAGCTTCTATTTTTAACCATTTTGTAAGTAAGGGTTACAGCTTCCAGACAGGACATCACCAGGCAGGAAGGAGTTAATAGAGAGCAGCTGAGAGTAACTAAGGGGTATGTTTACTAAACCCTCTTAATGTTACCGGCGCTAGTTGCAGCGTTAATGTGAAGAATGCCATATAAGGTAGCGGGTGTTCCGGAGGGAAGGTTGCAAATAATCAGTATCGCGCGATAGTGGGCGCCATGGCACGTTAATGCACGTTAAGCCTAAGTGCATGCCAGGGCAGTGTTAAAAGCTATAAAGATGTAGACCACTGGTTACTGCAATGACTACAAAGGAAGAAGGTCTTGGGTTTGATCCTGCAGTGGTGTTATGTAAGAAGGATGTCTGAGGCATTTCCTTTTAATTTAAATCAGTGCTGCCAGCAAAAACACCCTCACAGTGCAGTAACCTAAGGTGCCGCATAAAGCTCCCTATAAGGCACTCCATAGGACACATTATAAAGTGCCTGTCCACCAAGGAACCTTATAATGTGCCCTATAGGGTGCTTTATAGGGCGTCTTATGAGGCACCTTAGGTTATGACACTGTGAGGGTGTTTTTGCTGGCAGCACTGATCTAAATTAAAAGGAAAAGCCTCAGACAGCCTTATTAAATAATACCACTGTGGGATCAAACCCATGATCTCTGCCTCTACAATCATTGATCTAACCACTGGGCTACATCTCTATGGGGTATGTTTACTAAGCAGTCTTAACGTGCGCTGTTCCACATTATCGCGCGAAAATGTACCTTATCGCGTAATAATGGTGCTTTATTGGACAAAAAGGTACCTTAGCATGCGATAACACGCAGTGGCGCAAATGAGCGCTGAGGGTGGAAATAGGCTCCCGGAGGGCGGAGGAAGGCTCCCCAGGGGAGGAGCGAGAGGGTCAATGGGCAGAGAGTAGGAGGGGAGAGACTCCCCACACACTAACGCTGTGAAATCCGAGGCTGAAAACTAACGCCGGTCAAACCCTGGCATTAGAGCTGATTTAAAGGGAAAAGAAACCATTTCCGTCAGCAATGTACAGCAAAACCAGGGAAACTGACAAAAAGTGATAAGTGTGATACATGTGCACGGAACAAAAGGGCAAATAAACACTGAAAAGGACCCCAACAAAATGTAAAAAAAATATAACCAAGCTGGCCAAAAAACACTATGGAGAAAGCCCCAGAAAAATAATATTAATTTTGGAAGGGTCTGTCCATATACAAGGTGACTGATCCCACAGTGAAACAGTGCTGATAAGGGTTTTCCTTTCTATTGGACAGGTACCCTACGGCGTGCACATGTTCTGCAACAGCAGGGCGGGCATGTCGGAATGGGCAACTGGACAGATGCTGGAAAATGGGATACAGAGGGCTGCAGGTGGAACATGCTGTGGTGCAGCTGGGCCACAGTGCGGACCAGGGTGATGCCTAGGTGGCACATAGGAATGCTGAAACAGTAGAGCAGCCAGACAGCAACTGATGAGGGCCCAACATGGGCACGAGTGTGTTTCCCACAGTGTCACAGGGGATAGTACCCAGCAGGTACCCCCAAGGGCACAGAACATTGGCAGGTGGTGTTGGGGGGGAAGTGCTGATGTCAGCATGGTGGCGGAGGGGTACTGTTGATGGAGGGGGCAGTGGCAGCTGCCCACAGCAGACCATGGCCTAGCCCTGTGTAGGTGGGTGCTATGCACTGCAACAGACAGGCCCTGTCTGGCGAACAGTCATGGTATTCCCAGGGAAAGCACAGCTTCTGTGGCAACATGGTGGTGCAGTACACACAGCCAGTGTGTTCAGGAGCAGAAGGTCACAGGTTCAAGTCCCAGCTGTGGTTCCTGCCAACCCAGCGCCCATATTTTACCCACCATTAAAATGTGGTAATAAACACAGAACCTTTATTGCAGATAACTTTAACATGCCCAAAACGCCCTCATGTCACCCTACAGAGCACAGACACCATAAACATGCACATTACCTAGAGCAGAGTCTCCCAAAAGCATTCCTGGAGGGCCAAACACCATTCAGGTTCCATGCTGTCTCCAATAAATATGTCTGTGCTGCCTTTCTAAGCACCGCCCCCATGGTATGCAGATGTATCTCATGCATAGTCATTAGGGCCAGCATGAAAACCTGAACAGTGTCCTGCCCACCAGGACCGGAGTTGAGAACCTCTGCCCTAGAACAGTGGCCAACAGGGGCAGACACATCTGCACCCACAGGCTCCATTATCCAAAGCCACCTGGAGAGGCAGGAGTTTGGGCCCTGTGTGCATCTCCCAATACTAGCACTTGCATACCTTAGCAATGCCACCCTAAGCCTGGGAATACGGTACACATCTATCAAAAGGTTGCTATGATCACTGGCAGATAGCAGTTCCTAAGTTAAGCACAATTTGCTGATTGAGCTGCATCATAGCAACCTTTCTGATGTCTGTGGAATGTGCTACAGGTCCTGTGTCTGACAGTGTTTGCCACCCTGGGGAGTGACTCCAACAGTATTGCGTACCATAGCCATGCCTGCACTGTGCCCAGGACTGGTGCGGTGGCCAGGGCTGCCAAACACCTCTATAGTTGAACAATGCTGGCATAGGTGTGGGGAGTGTGTGTCTCGGCTGCCAACACCATCCTCAGTCCACACTGCTAGCACTGTTGCCAGTATTGGCCTGCAAATGTGCATAATGAGGAGCAAGGTAACATGGGAATAGCCTGGACAGGGTGTCCTGGCCTGGATGCATCAGCACAGGGCATAGGGCAATGGCTTGGACATTGTAGTGCCTGGCCACAACCTGCACTGACAGGGCGGCCATAGCATGTCCTGCTGGGAGGTCACTCTCACCCTGACTGAGCAGTGACCACGGCATGGTTAGGCTCCCCCATATTGCTATGTTGTGTTTCTCTCACGTGAAATGTATAGGTTCTCTTTGGGGCCTGATCACTGACCTAGTTGCTTGGTGGGTGTGCTCACATCTCTTCCAGGATCATGCACTGTGGACTAACTAGAAGACTGCCTGCAGTTATATATGTATGGCTGGAACACCTTGCAGGGTGCAGTGGTTGGTGGCTCACTGTGCCTGCTGCTGGAGAATGTCAGATGATGGTGGTGGGGGACAGCTTAGCATTTCCAGACCTACTGTCTTTCTGCCATTGCCTGAGGGATGTGTACAGCTCTGCACTGGCTGCCCTGTAGGGTGTCTGCTCTCCAGCAAGACTGGGGTTGATGGCCTCCCTCTACTGCTGCCATTGCAGGGTGGTAGAATCCTGTCTCACACCCTGAGCCGGTCGGTGGGTGGGTGGGTGGTGGTACATAATCCACCTATGGGTCCGAACACCCCCCTTTACGTACATCATGTTACCAACACTGCATATGCACTAGTCTGGGTGCATCATAGCCCATGAGGGCCAGACCTGATTGACAGCTACAGATGGACACTGGTGTATCCTAGGTGGGTTTGCAGGAGCTACCCCCCCCACACACACACACACACCCACACCCACCCACAACCCACACACACACCCACACACCCCCCCCCCCACACACACCCCACACACACACACACACACACACACACACACACACCCACACACACCCCCACACACCCCCCACACTCCCCCCCCCACACACACCCCCCACACCCCTCCACCACACACACACACACACACACACACACTGAGGTGCTGTGGGGTGCACTCGGTCAGTTCCCCCTACCAGGCAGAGGTGCTGTGGGGTGCATACCCCATCCTGTGATAATCTGTAGACTGCTGATTTGCATGTGCATTGCATCATGGGTATGGGTGGTTTGACCCGAATCTGGTAACAACAGCAGAGTGGTTGTGTGGTGACCTGAAGTCCTTCTGTAGCCAGCCAGGGATGTGCTAAGAGCTATAGAGTAGTAGCCCACTGGTTACTTCATTGCTTGTGGAGCCAGAGGTCATGGGTTCAAACCCACAGTGGGATTATTTGATAGGGCTGTCCTAGGCATTATCTATTTTTAATGTACATTAGTGCTGCCAGCAAAACCACCCTCAGAGTACTGTAACCATAAGGTGCCTTATAAGGTGTCCTATAAAGCGCCTTATAGGGTGCCCTATAGGGGACATTATAGGGTGCTTTGGCAGACAGTGCACTTTATAATGTGCCCTATGGAGTGCCTTATAGGTGGCCTTATACGGCACCTTAGGTTCGGCACGTGAGGGTGGTTTGCTGGCGGCACTAATTAAAATAAAAATAAAATGCCTCAAAAAGCAATATGTACACTCAAAAGCTAATGCCTCAGCCAGCCTTATGCATTAGGTACACTGGAGGATCAAACTCATGACCCCGTACCATCAGTTAGTGTATTAACCATTGTGCTACACCTCTATTTCTGTGCTTGTATGTCTGCGTGCCTACTTAAGATTACCACAAGTTAACGTGCTTAGCGGTGTCTCGCACAATAATGTGCACAGCGCACGTTATCGCGCGATAATCCCGTTTTGCTTCATTAAGACCAAAACGCCCACTCCTTTTATGGCAGCCTGCACACTTTCGCTGAGCGCACGTTAAGACTGCTTAGTAAACATACCCCTATGGCATCTAACACACCCCTGGCTGGCTACAGAAAGACTGCAGGTCACCACACAACCTGTCTGCTGTGGCTACCAGGATAGGGTAAACCCACCCGTACCCATGATGCACTGCACATGCAGATCAGCAGCCTACATCTGATCACAAGATGGGGTATGCACCTCTATAGCACCCTGGCCTGGTAGGGGGAACTGACCATGTGTGTTACTGGCACAGAGTAGCTAC
Source organism: Ichthyophis bannanicus (assembly GCA_033557465.1). NCBI lineage: Eukaryota > Metazoa > Chordata > Amphibia > Gymnophiona > Ichthyophiidae > Ichthyophis > Ichthyophis bannanicus. The sequence goes on along the minus strand of CM066036.1, from coordinate 14,625,960 downwards.
AGACTGTGACATTGTGCGGTTCCTCTGCTCACCCTGAGTTTGAGGTGGGGCGCCCAGCACCAGGTCCGCAGGACATGGCATTGCTGTGAGAGGCTGTGCTGCAGGTCCCCATCAGTGCCAGTGTGTGATAGATGGTCTTTGCAGACACACCTGTATTCCCAGTCATGTCTAGCCCTTGTGGACTGTGATGCCCCCAGAATAGTGCATATCCTGTGTGTTTGCCATGGTCACATATTATAAGACAAGAGTGGTATTTGGACATGAAAGCAGATTGTGTAGCACCACCCAACCTGCCCTTCGGCTCAGGGTGGGGGACAGGTTCTCCCACCAACGGATCCACATTCTACAGCTCTGCAATGGTGGCCGTAGAGGGGACCATCAACCCCAGTTCTGCTGGGGAATAGGCATGCTATGCAGATCTATACACATCACATAGGGCACTGGTAGGAGGCCCAGAAAAGCTCAGCTGCTGCCCACCACTATCTGATACTCACCAGCAGAGGGCACAGCCAGTCTCCACCCACTGCACCCTGCAAGGTGAACTAGCCACACACATGCTAACTGCAGGCAGTCTGCTAGCTAGTACATAGTGCATGTTCCTGGAAAAACAACATGCACCCAAAAATGGGATGTGAGCGCACACACACACACCAAGCAAGCATGTCAGTGATTGTGCCCCAGAAAAGGAAACTCACAAATATCACATGAAAAAAATACTGTATACCACTATGGGGGAACCTAGCCATGCCAGGGTGAGAGTGACCTCCCAGCATGACATGATGTGGCCACCCTGTCCGTGCAGGTGGTAGTTGGGCACTACAATGTCCCAGCCATTGCCCTATGTCCTGTGCAGATGCATCCTACCCAGACCGCTGTGTCCGGGCCATACCCACAATATCTTGCTCCTCATTATGCACATTGGCAGGCTAACACTGGAAACAGTGCAACCATTGGGGGCTCAGTAAGGAGTAGCAGCCACAAAACGCTGGGTAGACATACACACACTCCCACACCTATTTCAGCATTGTGCAAAGATAGAGGTGGTTGGCAGCCATGGCCGCCACACCAGTCCTGGGCACAGTGCAGGCATTGCTATGGTACTCAATACTGTTAGGGTCACTCCCCGGGGTGGTAAACACTGTCAGAAACAAACACTGAAACACACTCCACAGATATCAGAAAGGTTGCTATGATGAATCTCTGTCAACAAATTGTGTTTAACGTAGGATGTGTTATCTGACATTAATCATAGCAACCTTTTGATATATGTGGACCGTGTTTCCAAGTTTAAGATGGCATTGCTAAGATATGCAGGTGCTAGTATTGATAGATGCTGCTACGCACAGGGCCCAACAGGCTGACTCTCCATGAGCCGTTAGATAGTGGAGCCTGTGGGTGTGGGTGTTTGTGCCCCTGCTGGCCGCTGCTCTAGGGCAGAGGTTCCCAACTCCGGTCCTGGTGGGCCAAACACGGTTCAGGTTTTCATGCTATCCCTAATAAATATGCATGAGATACATTTTCATACAATGGAGGCAGTGCATACAAATGCATCTCATGCATATTTATTAGGGACAGCGTGAACACCTGAATGGTGTTTGGCACTCCAGTACTGCAGATGGGAACCTCTGCTCTAGGAATTGCACATGTTTATGGTGTCTGTGCTCTGTAGGGTAAAATATAGGCATTTATGGTGTGTTTACTTTATCTGCAATAAAGGTTCCGTCTTTATTACCAAGGTTTAGTACTGGGTATAGGGACATGGTCTGCAGGAGCCACAGCTAAGACTTGAACTTGTGACCTTCTGCTCCTGAATATACTGGCTGCGTGTACTGCACCAAACTGCTGACACAGAGGCAGATCATGCCCTGGAGATACCATGACTGTTCGTCAGACAGACCCTGTCTGTTGCATTGCATGGCACCCACTTAAATGGGGCTAGGCCATGGTCTGCTGTGGGCAGATGCCACTGCCCCCTCCGCCTCCCCAGCACCCCTCCGCCATCATGCTGACATGCCCTTGTGACGGTGGTGCACAGTCCCAGGCCATCCAGTGTTCCGGTAGGCAGCTGCCTATGGTGCATGATATGGGGTAGGGGTGCCTGCCTAGACATCCATGCTTCCCCCCGGCACCACCTGCCAATATTATGTGCCCTTTGAGGTACTTGCTGGGTACTGTCCCCTGGGACACTATGGGACACACACTCGTGGACATGTTTGCCCTTAGTCAGTTGCTGTCTTGCTGGTTTTCCATTTCTACATTCCTATGTGTCACCTAGGCATCTGCCTAGTCCACCCTGTGCCCCAGCTGGCCCACTGCATGTGCCAGCTGCAGCCCCCTGTACCCCATTTACACCATCACCATAGTGCCCTTTCCTACGTGGCCACTCTGCTGTTGCTGCACATGTGAAAGCCACATAAGCAAGCTGCCCAATATGCACCACAGCAAAGCCTCATCAACACTATCAATGTTGGAACATTCACTTTGTGGGGGGAATCAGAATTGAACCTTCCAAAAGTGACATCTTCCTTTTTATTCTTTATGGGTAGTGTTGATTACCGTTTATCAATGTTTTTTCTATTGGCCAGCTCGGTGTTTTGTATTTCTCTTTTGGTTCTGGTCATTATCTCTCTGGTTTTTGCATGTTTTGTTACTGCACATGTATCACTACTATCACTTATCTGGGTCTCCCTGCCTTTGCTGTACATTGCTGGCTGAACTGGTTTCTCTGTCTTGCAAATGTGCCTCTAACACAAGGTTTTCAGTGGGGTTAATTTTCAGACCCTGATTTCACAGCGTTAGTGTGCCTGGGGCCTCTCTCTGCCCACTGTCTGCCCATTGACCCCCTTATCTCCGCCCGCTGGAGAGCCTTACTCCACCCTCTGCACACCTTAACGCCTCTGGAGACATTAACGTGTGATACGTGACGTTATCGCACGGTAATGCGCCATTATCACAGGATAACGTCACTTATCGCGTGATAACATTGCCGCTGCGATGTTAGCGCTGTTTAGTAAATATACCCCTATCAATGTTCCCTCTAATTTTCTGTAGGCTGTTTGTGCATAAAATATCAGCTGTGCAGCTTTTGAAGGAAGGTTAAATTTTTGTGCGCCACATAACGACACTCGGAGTTATATACTTAAAAATTTTACTACACATCAGAATACAGTATGTACACCACATTGATTGCACTAGAAAATACTGTAGAACTTGTGAAAACCGTAAATACACAACAACTTTTAAATTTTAAGACGTCTGTGTTGTCTTCTATCAGAATCAGAACTGTAATTTTTGTGCGCTCTGTTGTAAAGTATGTGCGCTCGCTCGGCGATGTGTGTGCGCGCGCACACGCGCACAGCTTAGAGGGAACAGTGACCCCTATGTGTTCCCCATGACCATCATATCTTCTGATTAGCACATTTTATAATTTTATTAAATGAATGAAATGATCGGGGAACAATGGTGGCAATGAAAATCATCTCCTGTCCCACAGAGTGTGCTAAACTCAGGGATCCCATGGAAGCAGCAGCGATGTCAGAAAGCAGGATGAACTTTTTCCTCTTATGCAGAGACTTCTGTTATAAACAATATAAGTAAAACAGTTTGGCTTGTCATTAAGTTTTCTGTTTGATTGAAGTTTTGCTTGCAAACTCGTGCATTTTGGGAATTTTTTAAAGGAGCCACCTAGAATTCCGGAATTTCCATCATAAGTTGGGTACTTATGTGCATAAAGGGCCTCTTGCAAAATAACGAGGAGTGTGAAAGTGCATGCAAGGTATGATCGCATGCACATTCACTGTGGTCATGCATATGGAATGGAGTATGGGCAGTGTGAACAAATAAAATTCTCTCATTTCTACTTATAATTGCAAACAATAGGTGTGGTCATTTATACTAGTTCTAGGGCTGGTATAAGCTATTATGCCTTAACATATGCACGTACCTTTGCACTTATGCTCTGTTTTATAAAGTCAAATACAATTGTACTTGACTTTATAAAACAGGCATAAAGTGTGCGTATGAAAATGCACGTTAACTAGACGCCATTTATAAAATTACTTTTCACATGTTGCCCTTATTTGTCATTTTTATTACGGCATCCCATAGTTTAGTTATCTGGTCCAGAGCAGTGTCCTTGTGAAAAGTAGATTTAGACTTATGTGGGGAAATTATTTTCTCAGGCTTGGCATCTGCATCCTAAATTAACTGAAGAACAATGCTGTAAATTAATTAGAGTAGTTAAGTGTGCTGTAATTAGTTCCCTTACATTGTTAACTAAGTCCCGTAATTGATTGCTTTGTGCTTACAACTCTGACAATTAAGGGTCCCTGATATGCAAGCTATAGAGATTGGCTCAATGCGACTTTGATCTCTACTAGCTGGTACCAATATCAGACCCTCCAAACATATGTAAGATGCTGGAGTGGGACAGATCAAAAGGTAAAATGCCAACATGCCATATGTACACTTATTTGTGCATCTTCTATGCATCAGCTTTGGGATCTTTAATCCACTAGCTTAGGGAAACAAAAAAAATTATATTACTCCAACTTTCAATAGGGAACAGAGAGTCTACTTTTTCCTGTGTAATAGAGTTTTTATGGAGCACCCTTGAGAAAAACATTTGTAATCCCTGATCTTTGCCGTTTTCTGGGTCATGCCATGTATTAGTAAGTGGAATCAATGTTTCAGCCATCATGCTGTGGCTTTCTTCAGGGTGAAGTGGCTATACAGTGGATGTCTGTTCTTATATATAGTGGTCTTTGGCACCGGTCCTTGTAGCACTAAATCTTCTGTTAAAGAGGGGTTGCCATGTTTTGTTCATGTTGACTTCTTCATCCCCAATGATGTTTCATGGGTGTCTTATCTTTATCTTTATTATTTCTTGATATACCACCTGAAGCAATGAGGCATCAGAGCGGTGTACAATTACAATAAAATAGAACATACTAGGAAAGGAAAGGAATGCCATTCAATTGACAGGAGAGATTAATAGACAGTGGAAAGCTGAAGAAGAGCATACCAGGTAAGGGAGAGAGCAGAGGGCAGTGACAGAGAGAGACAGAAAGGGCTAGGGAGAAGAGGGGGGCAGGTCATAGGCCAGTTGAAAAAGGTGAGTTTTGAGAAGGGACTTGAACTGAGAATATGAGGGCTCTGTCCGTAGGGCAATGGGCAGTGAGTTCCACAATGCAGGGGCAAGAAAGAAGAAGGTGGAGTGATGTGTCTGCTCCAGGTGTGCTTGGGAAACTGATGGGAGAGCCAGGCAGTGAGTGTGGAGGGACCATAGAAGGCGGTGAGGAGTATGAAAGTGAAGGAGATCAGCTAGGTATTGCAGGCTGCCGGAGTGAACTGCTCGGTGTGGCAGGGTGAATAGTTTATAGTTGAGGCGGTGTCTAATGGGAAGCCAGTGAAGACAGATAAGGATGGGTGTGTGATGTGGTCACAGTGGGAAGAGTAGGTGAGTATCCTGGCTGCTGTGTTTTGGACAAGCTGGAGACATTGGAGTTGATATTGAGGAAGACCTGAAAGTGCACTATTACAGTAATCCAACCTAGAGATTACCAGAGATAGCAAGAGGGTAGTGAGAGAGTGTGTATCGAGAGAGGAACGAAGAGCACAAATCCAGCGCAGGAAGAAAAAGGATTATTGGATCAGGGAAGACAGATGAAGATGGAACGATAGGGAGGAGTCCAGGACAACACCCAGATAGTGGAGGGACGAGACCAAGGGGACTGAAGAGTTTAGGAGGAGTGGTGCTAGTGACAGTCAGGGCGTAGAGAGGGCAAACCAGATGGTGGCACATTTTGAGGGATTGAGATGTACCTTAGGTGATTAGTAGATAGCCAATTGGATACAGTTGGCAGGCAGGCATTCAAGGAAGCCATATCAGGGTAGTGAGGATTGGTGTGATAGAGAAGACAGATATCATCAGCGTAGAAATATGTGGAAATGCCAGATTGTAGAATTATTAGGGCAAGAGGAGCCAAGAAGATTTTGAATAAAAGGGATGCCAGAACTGAGCCCTGAGGAACATCACAGGATAGGGGCAGAGAGGGAGAGGAGGACTGGCTACATAGGAGAAGGAACGGGAAGAGAGGAAAGACCGAAACCGTTGAAGTACAGTTCCCCGAATCCCACAGTCAGAGAGGTGAGAGAGTAGCAAAGAGTTATCCACCAGGTCAAAAGCTGAAGAGAGATCCAGGGAGACTGCAAGAGTGATGTTACCGTGATCATGTGCCGTGTGAACCTCATTAAGCATTGAAATGATAATGGTTTCTATGCTGTGGCTGGGGTGAAATCCGGATTGGCGGTGGTGCAAGAAGTGGATAGAATCAAGATGAGAGGACAGCTGTGTGAAAACTAGTTTTTTGAGGACTTTAGAAAGAAACGGAAGGTTAGAGATGGGGCACCAATTGGCCGGAATGTCAGGAGTGAGGGAAGGTTTCTTGAGGACAGGGCGAATGAGAGCGTGTTTCCATTGAGAGGAAAAAACACCAGAGATGAGGCTGGAGTTGAAGATGGTGAGAACAAAGGGGAGAAGACATATGGAGAGCTCCAGAATGCATTCAGAGGATATGGGGTCAGAGGGGCAAGTAGTCTTATGAGATGACTTCAAGGCCTTAACCAGAGCAGTCGCATTAATGGGGGAGAAGGCATGCCATGGAGTGAGACAGGGAGAGGGCAGAAGGGGAACCAGGGGGGAAGGGAGCAAGGCATCAGAGGTGGGACTGGTGAGAATAGTTAAGGGGTTGGTGGTGGCAGGGCAGTGGGCTGGAAATGTAGGCATAGAGCGGCAATCTTCTCGATAAAATAGTTAGCTAGAAGACACGAGTCAGGCAATGGCGGGGAGGAGAGGGAAGAGGGACAAATTTGGGGTGAGGACAGGGAATGGAAAATGGAGTAGAGCTGACTAGTGGAGTTAACAGCAGATGAGATCAAGGAAGTTTAGTATGACTTTCTGGCCGTGCAGACCTGGACCTTATAGTGGTGACGGTAGTGATGGTAATGTGACAAACTGGCAATGGTGGGTTGAGCACGCCAGAGGCGCTCGGCTCGACGCAACTGGGCCCGGAGAAGGAGGAGATCTGGTGTGAACCAGGGATTATGATGGTGAAAACTATGATAGCGACGGGGTTTAAGGGTTGCCAAGTGGTCATGGTAGGTGGAGAGGGTCGAGTGCCAGGTCTGCACTTGGGAGTCAGTGGAGAGGGAGGCAAAGTTGGGAGGGAACAAGATAGCACCAGGGGGGAATTGCAGGAGAGTGTTTGGAGTAATATGGCGTGCCAGAGAGAGGTTGGAGGGGAGGAGGTAGTCAGGAAGAACCCGTTGGGTAGGACAGAGAGAAAAAGATGCAGTAGTGGTTGGTCCAGGGCAAAGGCCTCATTGAGATTAGGGAAGGTACTGTGGAGGAAGTGAGAAGAAGATTGAGCGTATGACCAGCAACATGAGTGGGAAAGGAAATGTGTTGGTGGAGAGAGAGTACAGAGAAGAGGGAGGTAAAGGCCACATACCTGGGCCGGGAGGGCGAGTCAATGTGAACATTGAAATCACCCAGGATAGTAAGGTCGGTGTAGGTTGATGTGAGTTCGGAGAGGAAGAGTAGGAAAGTATCCTAGCTAGGAGCTTTAACTGAGGGGGGAACATAGAGGAGGAGAAAATGACTTGGTGAGGGGAGGCCCAGTCGTATGAGTAGGGCCTCAGGGTAACTGAATGCTGGGAAGGAGACTTATTGAAAATGAAGGGAGGAATGATGAAGGCAACCCCCCACCGGAACGGCCAGAGCAGGAAACGGCTAAGGCCACATAGCTAGAGGGGAGGCAGCGGTAAAGAATGGGGTCCTCACTGGGGCACAACTAGGTCTCGGTAAGGAATAGGCCATCAAGCGAGTGTTGTAGTAGAAGGTCCTGAATTACTTCAGGCTTGGAACAAAGGGAATGGCAGTTAACCAGAGCAAGGTTGAGTGTGATAAGTCGCTGCGAGACAGGGGTGGGGGGGACTGTCCCCCGAGAGGAAGTAAGGCAGGCAGAGTTTAGCAATCACGAGGGAGTGCAGCAACAATGGACTCAGTGGTGTACAGAACCCTGCTTCTGGCACCCCCAGAGTCGCCCCAAAGAGCTCACTCAAGCAGCATGTCCTGATCCTTTGGCACGCGACTGTGGTGCACGATGCCGTGGCATGGGACGCCACAGTAGAAGTGTTGTTATAATGCAGAGTGTCTGAGGGAATGCGGCCACATGCATGTGGCTGTGTCACTTCTGGTGTCCGGAGACTGCGTGCACCAGGGGGGCGAGTACAGTTGTTTCAGCAATGGTGGGGAATACCTGAGAAGACAGAGGTCAGCCAGACAGGAGTACCAGTAGCAGCAACAGCAGAGAACAGGACAGGACGGTGACTTGGATGCTGCAGTAGAAGTGCTTTTATAAAGCAGAGTGCATGAGGGAATGCAGTCGTGTGCACACAGCTGTGTCACTTCTGGTGTCCAGAGACTGTGTGCACCAGGGGGGTGAGTACAGTTGTTTCAGCAATGATGGGGAATACCTGTCCTGGATGCAGGTATATGGTGAGATAGGGGCGGACACAGGTGTTGGTGCTCTAGAGAGACCTTAAGCTTTACATGTCATCTCTATGCCTCTTTGATCCTTCTCTGCCTCCAGCACTCTTCTTTTTCCTGGATCCTTGTGTCATCAAATGTAATTGTATGGCCAGTTTTTATTATGTGGAGAGCTATAGATACTCTACCCACATCGTTGAGATGATTTGCAACATGTGACTAAACAACACTGGCATGATCAGGGGCAGCTCAAGGCAATCTGCTGCCTGAGGCGAGGGATGAGATGGCGCCCCCCTCCACCCCCCTCTATAGTGTGTGTGTGTGGGGGGGGGGGGCTTTCTCAAAACTCCAGTCAGGGACTGAACCAAACCAAAAAGTCTATTAAATAATATGGAGGAAATGTAAGATGCTTGCACACCAAGGAACTAAAAGAATGAGCAAGAACCACAGCACACTTTATACAACTAAATTATAACTCATTTTTATTTTGTCATAAACTGTATTAGGGTTCTTGCTTTTTCTTTTTGAACATATATTTTGCATCCACAGAACCCCCTTCCTCAACAGTGGGTGCAGAGCAGAACTAGGACATTCACCCACAGAACCCAATATCTTAAAAAATAATTTGAGTCTGGTCATCTCACTAACAAACGTTTTCCATTACCTGGCATATTGGGAACTAAAATAAAACCCTACAAAAGTCACCAAAGATCTACAAGGCCAAATCTACCATACCATTACCAGCATAAAAACTTCCAAAACTCATTCAAGATGCCTACTCAGAAAAAAGCAGCACTATAAATACTGTAGCGGGCTCTAGAACATCTAACACCTATTTGAAAAGCTGAACAAGGCAAATTACTACAGTCCAGATCCCTGCATACAAATTTCATGTTAACAGAACACACTGCCTTGGTCACATACTCAGAACACAGTCTCACCAAGTATAGAATAAGTGATCACAACCTAAAGTAAAAATAAAATATTTAGGCAAAACCTAGGGGTATGTTTACTAAACCATCTTAATGTTACAGGCGTTAGTTGCAGTCTTACTGTGACGAATGCCATATAAGGTAGTGGGCGTTCCAGTCTTAAGGTAGCATTTCAGGTTATCGCGCAATAAAGTCCGTTATCGCGTGATAGAGGGGGCTGTGGCATGTTAATGCGCATTAGCCTTAATTAGGCACACTGACCTGTAGACATAGTTACAGAGGTTTAGCACAATGGTTGATACATTGACTGCTGATGCAGTGGTCATGAGTTTGATCCCCCAGTGGGCTCAGTTATAAGACTGTCTGAGACAATCCCTTTTCCTGCTTGTAACAGTCAGACACATCCCAACAATTTGCACTGCCAGCCAAAAAGGCCTCACCCCAGTGCCGCAACCTAATGCACATTTAGGGCACATCATAAAGCACCACGTCATCCAAGGCAAGTCATAATGTGCCCCAGAGAGCGGCAGGAAAGGTTGGCACCCTCCAAGGCAGCATATAGGGCACCCCATAAGCTGGCCAAACCTAAGGTGCCACGAAAGATGCCCCAGGGATGCCAAGGTGACACAAGAGATGGTTCCCAGGGGCACAAAGGTGCCCCAAAGTCATAAGCATGAAATGTATGGCTCAAACACAGATGTAACCATAACACTGCACAGAGCACCAAGGAAAGGCAATGAACAAGTGATGGAAGGAAGTAGATGACGGAGCTCATGGACCAACCAAATCTGCGTGCAGCCCATGTGGCAGCAGGTAAAGTGGACAAACAGATCGGGGATAGCTGTACCGATGTACAGGGTGATGGTAATGTACAGTGCAACAATGACAGTGTGTGGCAGAGGATGGGGCTACGTGTCCACCAGAGGAGACAGAGGTGGTAGGATAAGTGCAATGACAGGAGGACAGAGGAGAGCAGTACCATGCAGAGCAGACACAGGAGAGGCAAGCATGAAGAGCCGCAATGCAGAAAAGTGTGCCAGTGCAGGACATGGGGTAGCAGCCTGCACATTAGTACAGGACGCCACACAGCTGGCACACACACATAGATGGACAAAAGAATGGATGGCAACAGTGATGAGGGTATAATGTGGTGGCAGCACAGATCTGCACAGATATGACTGTTACATGAATGAAACGTAGTTGTGTAGGACAGCCATAAAAAAAAAAAGGGTAACAGAGAGGAATTGAACCCATGACCTCTGCTACTGAAATCATTCTATTAACCATTGTGCTACATCACCATGGGAGCTATCGTACCAATGGCTGGCTACAGAAAGAGTGCCTGTCACCATAAAACTGTCTGCTGTGGCTACCAGGATAGGATAGCACCAACAGTACCCATAATGCAATTCACCTGCAGAACAGCAGTCTACATCTGCTCACCAGATGGGGTATGCACCTCTACAGCACGTCAGCTTGGTAGGGGGGAATGACTGCGCATGTTACTGGCACAGAGTACCCAAAGGCCATGCCAATGTGCGTGTTCTGTGCTCACCCTGAGGGTGAGGTGGAGTGGCCAGCACCAGGTACGCAGTACCGGGGTTGGTTTAGGTGGGCTGTACTGCAGGTATCCATCAGTGCCAGTGTGTAATAGGCATTTGTTGTAGATATCTTTAAGAGGTCTATTTGTAATTGCTAGTCATGTCTGACCCTTGTGGACCATGATGCACACAGCATAGTGCATATCCACTGTGCTTGCTATGGTCACCTGTTTAGAGAGCAGTGGTGTGTCAGGGCTCACATGGCAACAATGTACTTAAAATAATGCCTTCTGTGGGTCAGGGTGGGGGTCATGACCTGTCCCCAACAGACTCACCCTTTGCAAGGGTACATGAGATCAGGCTGTGAGACCAGCAACCCCAGTCCTGGTGGAGAACAGACAGCTGCTGAAGATCTGCAATTAGGACAGGGCTACTGGCAGATAGGTAGTGAGCCCAGTCAGCTCAGCTGCCCCCCACTAAAATCTGACATTCACCAGCAGAGGGCAGTCAGCATGCACCTGCTGCACCCTGCAAGGTGGCACAGTCATACAGATGCTAACTGCAGACAATCTGCTAGCTAGTACATAATTCACATTCTTGGAGACACTGTGTGCACCCAAAACTAGGATGTCAGTACACACAGCACACAGGTATATCAGTGATTGGGCCCCAGAAAAGAGAACCCATAAATATCACTTGAGAAAAAAGGTGTACAGCACTGTGCAGGAACCTAGCCATGCCGTGGTCACTGCTCAGTCAGGGTGAGAGCGACCTCCCATCATGACATGCTGTGGCCACCCTGTCCGTGCAGGTGGTGGTCGGGCACTACAATGTCCCAGCCATTGCCCTATACCAGGGGTGGGGAACCCTGGTCCTGGAGAGCCGCAGACCAGTCAGGTTTTCGGGATAGCCCTAATGAATATGCATGAGATATATATGCATTAGAGATATCCTGCCAACCTGACTGGTTTGTGGCCCTCCAGGGCTGGATTTGGAGACCCCTGCCTTACACCTCTGTCATTTAAGATTGTGAGTGGGCAAGGTGTAGATGTCCAAGACATTAAAAAGGTTAGATAGAATGTGCCACATTCCTCCTCACTTCTCACCACCACCAAAATATTGTCTATTAGACAACTTTTTGGTGGTGGTGAGAATCGAGGAGGAATGTGACACATTCTATATACCCTTTCGACCCAGATTTGAATTTGCACTGGGGTTTTATACTCCTTACAATTTCCCTCCAAATTTGCTCTCATTCTCCCTAGTCCATATTCATATAAAGGACCTTCTCAGCATTATCTCACTGAGATCTGCTAGATGAGTCAGAGTCTAGAAAATTCCCTCCTGTTCTAAAACAGGAAGGTTACATGAAGATTAGATAGAACTTCTCTCGTAGAGCCACTAGAGGTCCTAGAGAAATAAAAATGCAGGACCTGAGTAATCTATATATTTCTTTATGTGTATTTCATGAAACAAAAAAATATAAAGACTTTTTTGTACAAATATAGAACAGTCTGAAGTGCTTGGAAATACAGGGTTATTGCATCAATAGTCTTCAGCCAGAAGGTCACAACCCACTTGTGTGTCATAGTCCAATTGACTGGATCAGGCCACAGCAGTTTATGCAAAGTCCACCAGTACAGCACCAGGGAGTTCCAATAACTCCTACACTACTGCTTCTGCCCTTCCCCTGACCAATTTGCTATTGGTTCTTGTGGGAGGGCAACCAATAGGCAATAAGCACTTCTGATCTATCTTCTGATTGTGGTCACTGAAGGAGAGTAGAAGAGTAGCCTAGAAGTTAGAGCAGAGACTGAAAAACAGGGAAACCAGGATTCAAATACCGCTTATACTTCATGACCTTGAGAGAAGAAAGGAGGTGGTAAAAAGAAAAAGAGCAAAAAAAAGGAAGGAGAGAGGATGGAAGAGGGGGAGGGCAACAGAGAAAGGCTAGAAAGCCAAAGGGAATGTGTAAATCTTAGAGGAACCAAAGGTCAACTGTACTACTGAGGCAGTCCCTTTCTGTCCACCAGATGGCACAAGTGAGCCTGGCTTCCTTAGAGGCACACCTCTATATCAGGAATAGACCAGTAGAATTCATCACTGAATCAGCAGCCATCTTGTTTCCTTCCTTAGGCCCGTACACAATAATGATCTTATAATTTGCAGGAAAGTGATCGGAAAGGTCGGCAAAAGTGATAAGTAAGAAGGTTTAAGATTTATTAAAACTTGCTCAACAGTAAAATAACAAAGCAGCTGACAAAAAAATAATTAGTCTAAAAACTATAAGTAACATTACAGTTGTAATTCAGTCACAACAGGGGATGACAAGACACATATAGGTCAGAAATGCAATTCATGCTTACTTTTTGAGAACCCATTGCAGTTACTCCACTATGGGGAAGACACAAGAGAGTTTAATAATAGCTACTGAAGCAATGACTGCGAACTAGTCCAATATAATGAGGGCAACCCTAGACAGGTATGACAAACTGACCGGTTCAAACAGATTCATAAAAGGCACTATGAAAAAGAAAAGTTTTGAGAGCAGTCTTAAATTTAAGACAACTTTGCTCCCCTCTAACCTCTGGAGGACAACAAGATTAAAAAAAAAAACACCCTTCAAGTAATATCATAACAAATCTCCAGACATAGTTGAGGTTGACATGCTTGAATAAATCTAACAGGTTTTATGAATATATTAGGTGTCAGCAGGGAAGCAAGAGAAAGTGGATGATCCATGTAAAAAGCCCAATGAGTTAAAAAAAAAGAATCTAAAATTGAATCTTAAATGAAACTGGCAGCCAATGTTGTTCACAAACTAAAAGAGTGATGTGATCAAACTTGCCTGTCCCACAATGAAATCTTACTGCTGTATTTTATATAGTTTGGAGCCTCTATACTAAAGAGCCCTCTATACCTGAAAGGAAGAAGTTACAGTAGTTGACATAGTTAAGAACCTGCTGAAAGAGAAAAATGGGGAAGGAAGAAAAATCTGAATGGAGGAAAGTAAGATAAGGAAGTTGTAGACTGAAAAAAAAATCTTGAAGCAGGGAAAGTAGCTCACAGAATGGGATGGGTCACAGAAGATGTAAACAGAAAGTGAAGGAGTGTTTCAGAGGAAGTTATGATTACAGTGAAGGAACTTTATTTGTAATGGTTAATGAGTGCATTCTCTGCTAGTAAGTCGCCACAGGGTCTATATACCAAGCAGTGTTAAGGCATTAGCACAGGTTTTGTGGCAATCACCACATGCTAATAAACACAAGCTTGCATTAAACTGCATCAACCTTTAAAAAGGATATAGAGCAGCTTTTAAACTAGATAATAGGGGAAAGCCGACAGTCGTCCAAGAGCGCATGGTTCGGAAGAATGTATCCTTGAAGGATGCTACCAAAAGCAGAGAGGTTCCAAAAAGTGTAAAATAGCCCAAATGCCCTCGAGTGTGGAGCAGACATCCCAAATTACCAATATCTACAAATAGCCAGATTAATATGAAGAAAATACAGTCTCTAAAATGCTTGTATGTAAATGCTAGAAGTCTACAAAATGAGATGGGAGAGTTAGAATATATAGCACTAAATGAGAGATTAGATATGATTGGAATATCAGAGACATGGTGGAAGGAGGACAATTAGTGGGACACTGTGATACTTGGGTACAAACTATATCGTAATGATAGAGCTGATCAAATTGGTGGAGGGGTTGCGCTCTATGTTAGAGAGGGCATAGAAAGGATTAAAGTTTTGCAGGAAACAAAATTTGCTGTAGAATCTCTATGGATTGAAATTCCATGTAAGAAGGGGAAGGCGATGGCAGTGGGGGTATACTATCGACTGCCTAGCCAGAATGAACAAATGGATGATGAAATGCTCAAAGAAATCAAGGAAGCTAACAAAAGTGACAGCACAGTAATAATAATGGGTGATTTCAATTACCCCGGTATCGACTGGGTCAGAGTCACGGCAGGACATGCTAGGGAGATAAAGTTCATAGATGAAATAAATGACTGCTTCTTGGAGCAGCTGGTTCATGAACCGACCAGAGGAGAAGCCATATTAGACCTAGTCCTTAGTGGAACACCAGATCTTGTGCAAGAGATAAGGGTATTGGGGCCACTTGACAATAGTGATCATAGCATGATCGTGTTTGATTTAATTAGTGGAGAAGAGATAGAAAGGAAAATTCACAGAACTACCTTTTAACTTTCGAAAGGGAGACTATGATAAAATGAGGAAAATAGTTAAGAAAAAACTAAAAGGAGAAGTTGCAAAGGTTAAAGACTTACATAAAGCTTGGGTGTTGTTGAAAAACACTATTTTGGAAACCCAGACCAGCTGTATTCCACGCTTTAAGAAAAGTAGAAGGAAGTCCAAAAAACTGCCAGCATGGTTTAAAGGTGAGGTCAGAGAGGCTGCTGTTGCCAAAAAAGCATCTTTCAGGAAATGGAAAAAAGAACCAAGCGACAAAACCTGGAAACAGCACAAGCACTGGCAAGTCAAATGCAAAGCATTGATAAGGAAGACAAAGGGAGAATTTGAGAAGAAGCTTGCTGCGGAAGCAAAAACGCGAAACAAAGACTTTTTCGAGTACATTCATAGCAAAAATCCTGTGAGAGAGTCAGTTGGTCCATTAGATGATAGAGGGGTTAAAGGGGCACTAAGAGATGACAAGACAATAGCAGAGAGACTGAATGAATTCTTTGCTTCGGTCTTTACTGAGGAAGATGTAGGGATGTTACCCATGACTGAAGTGGTATTTAAAGGTGCGGAAGAATTGAAGGAAATATCTATACATCGGGAAGATGTATTACAACTATTAGATAAACTGAAGAGTAGCAAATCACCTGGGCCAGATGGTATACATCCAAGGGTGTTGAAAGAACTGAAATATGAGATTGCAGACCTGCTATTAGTAATCTGTGAATTTTCATTAAAATCATCTGTAATATCTGAAGATTGGAGGATCGCCAATGTAACGCCAATTTTTAAAAAGGGTTCCAGGGGTGATCCGGGAAACTACAGACCAGTGAGCCTGTCGTCAGTACCGGGAAAAATGGTAGAAACTATCATAAAGAACAAAATTACTCAGCATGTGGATAGTCATGGCCTAATGGGAGACAGCCAACATGGCTTTTGACATGGAAGATCTTGTCTTACTAATCTGTTATGTTTTTTTGAAGGTGTGAATAAACAGGTGGACAAAGGTGAGTCGGTTGATATAGTGTATCTGGACTTTCAGAAAGCCTTTGACAAGGTCCCTCATCAGAGACTTTTGGCAAAACTAAAGAGTCATGGGATAGGAGGCAGTGTACTATTGTGGATCAGGAACTGGTTAAAAGATAGAAAGCAGAGGGTAGGGCTAAATGGCCAATTTTCCCAATGGAGAAAGGTGAATAGTGGTGTACCCCAGGGATCTGTGCTGGGTCCGCTGCTTTTTGACATATTCATAAATGACCTGGAAAAGGGAATAACGAGTGAGGTTATCAAATTTGCTGATGACACAAAACTATTTAAAGTTTTTAAAACTCATGAGGATTGTGGAAATTTGCAAGAGGATCTTAATAAATTGGAAGACTGGGCATCAAAATGGCAGATGAAATTTAGGGGTATGTTTACTAAATGGCGCTAACATCGCAGCTGTGATGTTATCGTGTGATATGGGACATTATCGCACAATAATGGGGCATTACAATGTGAGAACATCACGTATCGCGCGAGAACGTCTGTTGTGGCAGTAAGGTGTGCCGAGGGTGGAGCAAGGCTCCCCAGAGGGCGGAGGAAGTCTCCCCAGGGGCAGAGAGAAGGGGTCAATGGGCGGAGAGTCGGCGTGGAGTGGCTCCTTGCACACTAACGCCGTGAAATGAAGCTCAGAAAATTAGCGCCAGTGAAAACCTGGTGCTAGGTACATTTGCAGGTCAGAGAAACCATTTCAGTCAGCAATGTACAGCAAAGGCAGGGAAACCCAAAAATGTGATAGTAGTGATACATGTGCAGGAGCCAAAAAAGCAAAGAAACAGATAAAATGACCAGAACTGCATTTGAAATACCAATAACCAAGCTGGCCAATAGTGATATTAATGAGAAACATAAAGCAACACTACTAACAAAGCATAAAAAAGAAGATATCATGTCTGGAAAGGCCTATTCTCAGTCTCCCGTCAAAGTGAACGATCCCACATTGCTGCGGACCTGGTGCTGGGTGCCCCACCTCGCCCTCAGGGTGAGCACAGTACCCCCACAATGTGTCAGTCTGTAGCTACTCTGTACCAGTAACACACACGGTCAGTTCCCCCTACCAGGCCGAGGTGCTGTGGGGGTGCATACCCCATCTTGTGATCATCTGTAGACTGCTGATCTGTATGTGCAGGGCATCATGGGTATGGGTGGGTTAACCCTATCCTGGTAACCACAGCAGACCTGCAGTCCTTCTGTAGCCAGCCAGGGGGTTGTTAATAGCTATAGAGATGTAGCCCACTGGTTACTTCACTGACTGTAGAGGCAGAGGTCATGGGTTTGATCCCACAGTGGTGTCATTTGAGAGGGCTGTCTGAGGCATTTCCTTTCTTAATTTAAATTAGTGCTGCCATCAAAAACACCCTCACAGTGCTGTAAACTTAAGGTGCCTCATAAGGCGCCCTATGGGGAACATTATATGGTGCCCTCTGGAGTGCCTTATAGGGCGCTTTATGCAGCACCTTAGGTTATGGCACTGTGAGGGTGTGTTTGCTGGCAGCACTAATTTAAATTAAAAAAGAAAATGCCTCAGACAGCACTGATTTAAAGTAAAGGGTAATGCCTCAGATAGCCTTACTCATTAAGCCCACTGGGGATCAAACTCATGACCCCTGTTTCATCAGTCAATGTATTAACAATTGTGTTACACCTCTGTTGCTGTGCTTGCAGGTCAGTGCGCCTAATTAAGGCTAACGCACGTTAACGTGCCACAGCTCCCTCTATCGCACATTAACGGACTCTATCACACGATAACCCGAAATGCTACCTTAAGACCGGAACGCCCACTATCTTATATGGCATTCATCACAGTAAGACTGCAACTAACGCCGGTAACATTAAGACGGATTAGTAAACATACCTCTTAATGTGGACAAGTGCAAATTTATGCACCTAGGGAAGAACAACCCAAACTATGGTTACACGATGCAAGGTTCCACATTAGGAACCACCACCCAGGAAAAAGATTTAGGCGTCATTGTGGATAACATGTTAAAACCTCAGCCCAGTGTGCAGCGGTGGCCAAGAGAGCAAATAGAATGCTAGGTATCATAAGGAAAGGAATGGAAAATAGAACAAAAGATATTATAATGCCTCTATATCGTTCCATGGTGAGACCGCACCTTGAATATTGTGTGCAATTCTGGTCGCCATATATTAAAAAGGATATAGCGTTATTGGAAAAGGTTCAGAGAAGAGCCACCAAAATGGTAAAGGGGATGAAAGGATACTCCTATGAAGAAAGGCTAAAAGGTTTAGGGCTCTTTAACCTGGAAAAGAGATGGCTGAGGGGAGATATGATAGAAATCTATAAATTAATGAATGGAGTGGAACAGGTAAACGTAGATCAATTGTTTACATTATCAGAATATATAAAGACTAGGGGACATGCAATGAAGCTACAGGGTAAACTTTTTAAGACTAATAAAATAAAATATTTTTTCACTCAATGTGTAATCAAACTCTGGAATTTGTTACCGGAGGATGTAGTAAAGGTTGTTAGTGTAGCTGGGTTTAAACAAGGTTTGGACAAGTTCCTGGAGGAAAGGTCCATAAGCCATTATTAAGAAGGGACCCAGGATATCAATGCTTGACCCAGTACAAGCATTGTGGAACCTGTGTCTTTTGGGGAAACTGCTAGGTACGTATGACCTAGATTGGCCACTGTTGGAAACAGGATACTGGGTTTGATGGACCTTGGTCTGACCCAGTATGGCATATCTTATGTTATGTTCTTATGTCTCTTTAACATCCCTGGAGCCAGTGGTATCAAGGGGCGGTTTGAGCTGCTTATGTCTAGGAAGGCCCTTTTTGTTGGGAAAAAATGCGATCATGTAGTACTGACTCTTTGCTGAATGCCCCTCATATTGGCACTGATGGAATGTCTTACATGAGCTGTTGTTCATAGAGCAAATGGACATTGGTGGATCCCCGCAGCACAGGGCGAAATTTATGCTGTTGTGCGAAAAGTACAGTATCTGCAATCTCTATCCTCATTTGCTGGTAGTCTGGTGGTGAGCTCATTCTGCAGCATTTAAGTATGAGTGGGAGGAAGAGGGAGGGTGGTTGGAGTGTGAATGGTTTGCACTTGACATCCCGGGGGGGGGTGGGGCGGAGGTGGAGGAGAAAGGAAGGAGGGAAAGGGAGGGTAGAATAGTTGTGGAATGTGAGGTAGATCCTGCGGGGTCCATCAGAGTCACTGGATTCCATGAGGAGAGGGGAGGGGGGACAAGTAGAAGGTGTATGGAAAGGGGAGGTATATTGGAGAAAAATGGGGATAGTAAAATAAAAAATTGAGTCTTATAAACTGCTCTTTGAGAGTTCGGCTTTCACAGTTTGGAAGTCTGTTATCATACTGATATTATTTAGTTGCTATAACCTTCCTATATGTTTTGTGGAGTTAATAAACAAATTTAAATATAAACTACATTAACTTGGCACAATAGACACTAAAATAATGAAGTATATTACATGCAAACTTACGCAAAGTATTATGTTAAAAAGCTGGGACAACTTATGTTAACTTTCAGACACTAACACATGCTAAAAAGTATAACTACACCTCCAAAGGTGGACAATATTTTCTCCCTGGAGCAATGGATCCCTAATGTGGAATCTTATACTACCAGTTACCTTCTACGTGGACTGGCATGAGTAAAACAAAAATCACCCCTTCTCCTCCAGTGCCCATAGTGGGCAATAACATCTAATTCCCTGTGGGCAAGTGATTCCCCCACCTCATATCATAATGACCCCTCTTCCAGGTGGGATGTGAAATCCCTAATGGGCTAGTGGTCCAAACATTGAAACCACCTCATCCAACCCTGGACCTTGGCAAAAGATAAGAAGTGAGGATCCCTTCATAGTAGGCCCTGCCCTGGGTGCTACCATGTTTCAAGGTGGTGGTGCCTGATTCCTAGCAGCACATCCTGATAAGCTCCCATATTTAGTGGGATGACCCCTGGCAGTACTGCTAGGAGTCAGGCATTGTCATTTTGAAATATGGTAGTATATTTGCTTCTTAGAGGGCAGTAAACAGTCGGGATGCTCTCAAAGACAATATATTGATTTTTTGATGGAGATAGGTCTAGACACATGGTGGCAGGGATTACTAGGAAATCCTCATTTCTATCTTTGTCCTGGTCTGAGGCTGGAAGGATTTGCTGTTTGGGCCTCTAGTTCATTAGAGACTTCAGAGAATCCACAGAAGAGGGGTGGGGAAACACACTGGCCAACCATTGATTTAGACTTTATTGCCGCAGAATGAGGGGGATGAGTTCAAGATGGGATCTGACATCAAGGTGCTACTGTGACCAGAATAGATGATCTAACCAACTGCAGAAGCACTCGTTACTGCCACTGGATTTTATTTACCCGTGGAATCAAATACCCCAGGTTAGAAAAGTCCTTTCATAAATAGACCACTATATATGAGAATTAGAAGTGAATACCATGTTCAAAATGGATCTTGGGTGTGAACATATTGAACACTACTGATATACACTAATGTAAACATTTCTACAAAGAGAACAAATCAAACATTTACTAAAATACTTTTCGAGTGATGTGGTACTTGAGTTATAAAAAAATCATATTGCAACAGGTGACCTCCTCCTTTGTTGTTATGGACATGTCCATGGGTCACCGGATATTTTAAGTTTTAAAATGAGTGATGTTAAACATTATCCATCAAAACGGTCAAAATTCCATCCCCAAACATACAGGAGCCTTATTGGAAAGTAGATTGTTAGTATAAACATGCAGGTCAATATTTAAAACTACTTATGCAGCTAGCATCAAGTGCTGACCACATAAGAATTTTTAAAAATTTTCTGGCACAAATAGAGCATTATTTTTGGCTATGTAAGTCATTATATAGCCAAAAGTGGGGAGGCACTTGGCTGCTGGATCGCCATTGACTCAAAGGCACACATTACATTTTGCAAAGCAGGGTCAGAAGTTACATGGAAAGGGGAAATATTCAGCCACTATACATATAACTTATACACTCAAGCCTGAATGCAGAAATAGCAGGGATACCTCTACATGGATAAGTTATCCCTATAAAGTTATGCCAGCATTTATAGTATACAGACTTGAATATTTAAGTTCCGCTCATAGCAGCTGAATATTATTTCTACTACTCTATTGTGAACCGCTCGCATGTTTCGACAAGGTCGGTATATAAAGTGTTGGAATAAAGATAAAGATATGTGTGTAACTTCTGGTGACAGGATGGATGGAAGCTAACCATTGAAGCTGAGCGTGGATAAGACTGAAGTGCTTTGGTTAGGGATGTAAGCATGGCAGAACTATCCAGAGGAGGGGGGGGGGGAGGAGGGGGAGTCCATCTGCCAAAAAGACTCTGGGAGCAGTCTTAGATTCTGTTTTAACACTAGAGGCAGATTGGTGTTTCGCAGTGCATTATGTGTCGGCCTTCCAGAAAACAGGCACCTGCAAATAATGTAAAATGTAGCAGCAAAGACTGCAACAGAGTGAGAAAGGTAAAATCAGGCAACACCTATATTGAAAGCATTGCGCTGGCTCCTGATTGCATTAAGAATGAAATTAAGCTGCTTACTTTTATTTTTAGGTCAATGAGGGTATGAGTACTTACAGGAAAAGGCCACTATTTTTAACCACAACGTCAGTTCACTCGACAGGAATGCCATTTAACAATTTCTTTGGTAAAGCAATAGGGAAGACTAGTATGAGGAAAAAGGCTTTTTCAGAAATCCCCCGTGTGTTAGAACTTTTTATCAGTTGACATCAAGGTGTTGACAGGGAGGCACATTTCACAAGGTATATCCAAGTGCAATCTAGGACGTCAAAACCAGAACGTCTGAAAAGAAAAGCAGGAACGTGCAAATTCAAGCATGATTTCGGAAATGCTGACATGCGTGATATGTATGCATATGAAATGTCTATATAAACATCCCCAGGATAGCATTTCTGGAACAAAACATCTAATAGCATAATGGTCACCATAGTGGTTTAAAAGCAAGGTGGTCAGGGTTTAAAACCCAGTGTGGGCCTTTGTAGTCTAAGGCTAGTCAATTAGTTCTCTATAACCTCTGGATGTTTTAAGGTAAAAACACACATTGTCCTGATGCCTATTTGTGCCTGGAGCAGGTATAAACATGGACATGCCTGCAGACATTTCCGAGATTGTATAGGGACGTGTAAATCCATTGGTCCATTCCCAGACATACCTCTGTCACACCCCCAAGCCTACTTGGACATCTGTGAATGTCATTTGTGGAATGGCTATGGAGATGTTTCTGTGATTTTTGACATCCATTTGCTCTTCTTCAGATGTCCACAACTAAACCTTTTAAAATGATCCTCACAGGGAATGGGAAGATGGAGCAATAAAGAAGAAGCTTCATGTTTTTTGCTGCTGGTGAAAAGGATAATCTGAGGGATCCCCCAGTCTCAGAAGATGATCCATGATAGTGATTTATCTCAGGACCATGCTGGAGATTACAGAACTTTGCTGAGTTTGCCAGCTAATTGGTTCTGAATTCCAGGGATACAGGTAGCTTGTATTTGGATGTGATTGTCTATGGCAAAATCCCAAATCCTTGCTGCCTTTCTACAAAGATGCAAAGATCCCATCCCTCCTTGTTTGTTGTTATACAACATTGCTATTTGATTGTCTGATTTAGGAATGATTACTTCTAGAAGAGATGAAGAAAAACTGAAAGTCTATAGTAAATCACCCTGAGCTCTAAGTGACTGATGTGGAGAAGCTTCGCGAATTTTGAGGAAGGGGGGGGAGGAGAGAGGAGGAGGGGAGGGGGAGGGGGAGGAGGGGGAGGAGGGGAGGAGGGGGGGGGGGAGGAGGGGGAGGAGGGGGGGGGAGGAGGGGGGGGGAGGAGGGGGGGGGGAGGAGGGGGGGAGGAGGGGGGGGAGGAGGAGGGGGGAGGAGGGGGGTGGCGGGGACGGGGAGGGGGAGGAGGGGGAGGGGGAGGGGGAGGAGGGGGAGGGGGAGGGGGGGAGGGGGAGGGGGAGGGGGGGAGGGGGAGGGGGGGAGGGGGAGGGGGAGGGGGAGGAGGGGGGGAGGGGAGGGGGGGGAGGGGGGAGGGGAGGAGGGGGGGAGGGGGGGAGGGGTGGAGGGGGGGGGGGGGGGGAGGGGGGGGGTGGGGGGGGGGGGGGGGGGGGGGGGGGGGGGGGGGGGGGGGGGGGGGGGGGGGAGGGGGGGGGGGGTGGGGGGGGGGTGGTGGGGTGCTGTGACTGGGGGGCGGGGGCGGGGGAGGGGGAGGGGGAGGGGGGGAGGGGGGGGGAGGAGGGGGAGGGAGAGGAGAGGAGGGGGAGGGGGGAGGGGGAGGGAGGAGGGGGGGAGGGGGGAGGGGGGAGGGGGACGGGGGAGGGAGAGGAGAGGAGAGGAGGGGGGAGGGGAGGGGGAGGGAGGGTGTTTGGGCCCATAGGCATATTATGTACCACCACACAACCCACCCTCTGGGGCTCCGGGTGGGAAACAGGATCGCCCACCAACAGATCCACATTCTACATCCCTGTAATGGTGGCAGTAGAGGGGACCATCAACCCCAGTCCTGCTGGGGAACATACAACCTACAGGGCAGGCAATGCAGAGCTGTACACATCCATAAAGCAATAGCAGACAGACAGTAGGCCTGTAAATACACCGCTGCCCCCCACCACTATCTGACATTCTCCAACAGCAAGCCTCTAGCCACTGCCCCCTGTAAGGTGTTCCAGCAAGACACATACTAGCAGTAGACAGTCTGCTAGCTAGTCCATAGTGCATGGTTCTGGAGGAAATGCATGTAAGCAGAACTGGGATGTCGGCATACACACCAAGCAGATAAGTCAGTGATTGTGCCCCAAAACAGAACCCATAAATATCACATGAGAGAAATGTTATACAGCACTATGGGGGAACCTAGCCATGCCGTGGTCACTGCTCAGTCAGGGTGAGAGTGACCTCCCAGCAGGACATGCTGTGGCCACCCTGTCCGTGCAGGTGGTGGCCGGCCACTACAATGTCCGAGCCATTGCCCTGTGCTATGTACAGATGGATCCAGGCCAGGCCATCCTATCCTGGCTATTCCCACGGTACCTTGCTCCTCATTATGCAGATTGGCAGGCCAATACTGGCAACAGTGCTAGCAGTGTGGGCTGTGGAGGGTGTTTGCAGCCACCACACACTGGATAGACAGACACACACTCCCCACACCTATGCCAGCATTGTGCAACTATATATGTGTATGGCAGCACTGGCCACCACACCAGTCCTGGGCAGAGTGCAGGCATGGCTATGGTAAGCAATACTGTTGGGGTCACTCCCCAGGGTGGTAAACACTGTCAGACACCAGACCTGTAGCACACTCCACAGACATCAGAAAGGTTGCTATGATGCAGCTCAATCAGCAAATTGTGCTTAACTTTGGAATTGCTATCTGCCGGTAATCATAGCAACCGTTTGATAGATGTTTACTGTATTCCCAGGTTTAAGGTGGCATTGCCAAGGTATGCAAGTGCTAGTATTGGGAGATGCACACAGGGCCCAACATCCTGCCGCTCCAGGAGGCATTGGATAATGGAGCCTGTGGGTGTGGGTGTGGGTTTGTCTGCCCCTGTTAGCCACTGCTTTAGGGCAGAGGTTCCCAACTCCAGTCCTGGTGGGCCACACACTGTTCAGGTTTTCATGCTGTCCCTTATGAATATGCATGAGATACATCTGCATACCATGGGGGCGGCGCATAGAAACCTGGATGGTGTTTGGCCCTCCAGGACTGCATTTGGGAGACTCTGCTCTAGGTAATTTATTTATTTATTTATTTGCATTCTCTTATATACCGCGCTATTCTGCATCAGTGCGGTTTACATTGAACAAACTGAAATTACATTGAACAGGGCATTATAACTTGGAGATAACAATTTTACAGGGAACATGGGCTATGGAGGGTTAAGTGGCTTGCCCAAGACCACAAGGAGCACCTGTGGGACTAGAAAGCCCTTTCCTTCCGGCCTGAAGTACCTTGCCCCAACCACTAGGCCACTCCTCCACTCATGCGCATGTTTATGGTGTCTGTGCTCGGTAGGGTAAAATGTAGATGTTTTGGGCATGTTTACGTCATCTGCAATAAAGGTTCTGTCTGTATTTGCACGTTTTAGTAGTGGGTAAAATATGGGGACTGGGCTGGCAGGAACCACAGCTGGGAGGTAAACCTGTGACCTTCTGCTTCTGAATACACTGGTTTTGTGCACTGCACCACCATGCTTTCACAGAGTCTGTGTATTCCCTGGTGATACCATGACTGTTCGTCAGACAGGGCCTGTCTGTTGCAGTGCATGGCACCCACCTACACAGGGCTAGGCCACGGTCTGCTCTGGGCAGCTGCCACTGCCCCCTCCACCACCAGTATCCCTCTGCCACCATGCTGACATGCCCTTCTGCTGGTGGTGCTGGTGGAGCGCAGTCTCAGGCCATCCAGTGTGTGGGTAGGCGGCTGCCTATGGTGCGGGTTCTGGGGTAGGGGTGCCTGCATAGGTGTCCACGCTCCCCCCCAGCACCGCCTGCCACTGTTCCGTGCCCTTGGGGGTAGCTGCTGGGTACTATCCCCTGTGACACTGTGGGAAACACAGTCGTGCCCATGGTGGGCCTTCAGCAGTTGCTGTCTGGCTGCTCTGCTGTTTCAGCATTCGTATGAGCCACCTAGGCATCACCCTAGTCCGCACTGTGGCCCAGCTGCACCACAGCATGTGCCGTCTGCAGCCCTCTGTGTCCCCTTTTCCGGCATCTGTCCAGTTGCCCGTTCCGACATGCCTACCCTGCTGTTGCGGGACATGTGCTCACCATAGGACACCTGTCCAATAACAAGGAAAAGCCCTGATCAGTGCTATTTCACTGTGGGCTCATTCACCTTGTATGGGGATGGAGCATAGACCCTTCTAGGATTAATATCTTTTTTTTTGGAGCTTTCTCGGGGGGGGGGGGGGGTGTTGATGTTTACCATTAATATCACTATTGGGCAGCTTGGTTATGTTTTTTTTCCAGTTTGTTGAGGTCATTTTCAATGTTTATGTGCCCTTTTGTCCTGTGCACATATATCACACTTATCACTTTTTGTAGGTTTCCCTGCCTATGCTGTACATTGCTAACACTGAAATGGTTTCTCTCTCCTGCATATATGCATCTAACAGCAGGTTTTCAATCGTGTTAGGATTCAGCTCTTCAGATCAGCGCGTTAGTGTGAAAGGAGCCTCTCCCCACCCACACTCTGCCCATTGACCCCTTCTCTCTGCCCTCTCTCCACCTTCTGCGGTGTTTTACCGTGCCGCGGAACGTCTACGATTGTTGTTACGTTAACGCGCATTATGAGACATTAACGATCGTTAACGTCTCTTAACGCATGTTAACATAACTTAACGATCATTAACGT
The DNA here is from genome assembly GCA_033557465.1 of Ichthyophis bannanicus. NCBI lineage: Eukaryota > Metazoa > Chordata > Amphibia > Gymnophiona > Ichthyophiidae > Ichthyophis > Ichthyophis bannanicus. The sequence goes on along the minus strand of CM066036.1, from coordinate 14,599,293 downwards.
TACATAACGCGCGTTATGTAACGTTACCGCAGTTTAGTAAACATACCCCTAAATATGAGTTCAGTGAAGAGATATCGGGACAGGCAGAGTACAGAGCAGTGGAGGAGTAGTATGTCATCCGCATAATATGTGGAAATACCAGATTCCTGAATGAGAAGGCATAGGGGAGTCAAGAAGACGTTAAACAGGAGGGGCGAGAGTACTGACCCTGTGGGACCCCACACGTCAGGGGAGTGAACGAAGAAGAGGAAGCCTTGGAGGAAACAGAAAAAGACCATATAGTGAGAAAGGATCAGAACCACCTAAGCAGAGTGCCGGCAATGCCAATTTCAGAGAGACGAGTGAGAAGGGTCCTGTGATCCACTAGGTCAAATGCCGAAGAAAGGTCAAGAGAAACAATGTGAAAGGCAGGGACGGCCCAAGGGGGGGTGCAGGGGCCATTTGTGGAGACTCGGTGCAGGGCCTCATTTGCATAAGGGACCTCATTTGCATAAATATTTGCATAAAGTTACCATACACTAACTTTTAGTAAACATGCCTCTTAATGAGTGTATGGATAAAGAAAGACTAAAAGATTTCTACATTACTATAATCCACTGCCAACCGCCAGGCACATTAGGAATTACTACAAACACTACCCTTTTAGAACCCATAGCAAACCCGCTGTATCCTATTAGCACTACCAGGACTCACAAAGCACCATACCCTACCTATCAAAAGTCAACACTGCAAATATTAAACCAATACATTTCAGAGAATAACAATACATGACCTACTGGGGAAAGAGAACAAGTGGCAATGTCAAATAAGAATTACATAAACAGAATACCTCAGCTCAGTTACACATGCAGAACATAGACCGTCACCAAACAAGGAATCACAATTTAGAAACAGGAAGACAATAATTAAACTGGGAACCCCCAAAAGCCAAACTTGGAATGTACAACAACACTGTAGAAATAAAACTATAAATTAATTTCCTCTTGTACTAAACAAAATGCAGACGTTAATGATGCACATTTCCCAGAGCTGACATATTCCAGTTAATAAATTCAAAATAAAGAGATATTTTTCTACCTTTGTGCATTTTTTTCAGTTGCAATTGCTCCAGACACTTTCTTCTGGTTTCTTCATGTCTTCTGCTAACTCTCCATCTTCTGCTGTCCATTTGTCCTTTCTTCTCTCTTCTAGGTTTTTTTTTTCATTCTCTCTCTACATCTGCTTTAACATACTAGTCTTTCTCCTTTTGCTCTTTCCTCATTCTTAATTCATCCACTCAAATTTTACCCCTCCATCCTCAATCCCCAATTACTCTCCCAATATCCGGCCAGTTGTAGATTTGTCTTCCATCCCACACAAAATATTTTTCCCTCTCCATTTCACTCTCCCAGCTCCATCCCATTCTAATCCTCCCCCAACATCAGCTCCCTTCTAGTTCCAGCCCCAGCCAGCATCCGCTCCCTTCTAGTCCCCGCATCAGCCCATTTCCAGTCCTAACCCCCCATAAGCCCATTTCCAGTCCTAGCCCCATAAGCCCATTTCCAATCCTATCCTAGCCTCACCATCAGCCCATTTCCAGTCCTAGCTCCCCCATCCATTTCCAGTCCTATCCGAGTCCCTCCATCAGCTCATTCCCAATCCCAGCCCCCCATCAACCCATTTCTAGTCCTTTCCTAGCCCCACCATCAGCCCATGTCAAATTCTAGCTCCCCTTCACTCAGCCCATTTCCAATCCAAGCCTCCCATGAGCCTACTTCCAGTTCTAGCCCCTCCATGAGTCCATTTCAATCCAAGCCCCCACCACAGCCCATTTCCAGTCTTAGCACCCCCAACAGCCCATTTCCAGTCCTATCCTAGCCCCTCCATCAGCCCATTTCCTGTCCTAGCACCCCCCACTCAGCCTATTTCCAGTCCTTGCTCCCTCCCCTCACAGCCCATTTCCATTCCAAGTCCCCCTCCCCATCAGCTATTTGCAGTTCAAGCCCTCTTCCACTCAGCCCATTTCCAGTCCTAGCCCCCCTCCCCATCAGCTATTTGCAGTTCAAGCCCCCTTCCACTCAGCCCATTTCCATTCCAAGCCCCCGTCCCCTTCAGCTATTTGCAGTTCAAGCCCTCCTTCCACTCAGCCCATTTCCAGTCCTAGCAACTCCCCCAGCCCATTACCAGTCCTAGCCCCCCCATAACCCTTTACCAGTCCTAAGCACCCCATCAGCCCACTTCCAGTCCTAACCCCCCATCACCCCATTTTCAGTCTTAGCCCCCCCATAGTCCATTACCAGTCCTAACCCCCTATCAGCCCACTTCCAGTCCTAACCCCCATCAGACCATTTCCAGTCTTAGCCGCCCACAGCCCATTACCAGTCCTAACCCCCCATCAGCTCATTTCCATTCCTAGCCCCCTATAACCCATTACTAGTCCTAACCCCCCATCAGCCCACTTCCAGTCTTAGCCCCCCCATAGCCTATTACTAGTCCTAACACCCCCATCAGCCCACTTCCAGTATTAGCCCCCCCCCATAGCCCATTACCAGTCCTAACCCCCTCCCCTCATCAGCCCAAGTAGATAAAAAAACAAACAAACCGGCTGCAGAATCAAGCATCCCGCCGCGGGGCCCCCCTGCCCGGCAGAGCCTCCCTGCAGCATCAGCTCCCGAGTCCCAAAGCGCGGGCTTTCAGAGCCACGAGAGTTTCCCGTTCTCGCGGCTCTGTTAATCCCGCCAGGGCTGATGGGATTTCCCATCAACCCTGGAGGGCTTAACAGAGCCGCAAGAGGTCAGAGAAGCTCTCCCTTTGCAGCTCTGAAAGCCCACGGCCGCGCTTTGGGACTCAGGAGTGAATGCTGCAGGGAGGCTCTGCTGGGCAGGGGGGCCCCGCGACGGGACGCTTGATTCTGCCGCTGCCACGGTGGCAGTGGCAGCAGCAGCCGTTTTTTTTTTTTTTTAATCTACTTGGGCAAAATCAGAATGTTTTTTGCGTGGGGCCCCCTAAAACGCGGGGCCCTGTGCAAAAAATATTCTTGCTCAATGGACGGGCCGGCCCTGGTGAGAGGTCACCCTGATCATGTGCCACATGTATCTTGTTCAAAAAATCCAGAAGGATGGGCTCTGTGCTGTGACCTTCACGAAAGACTGACTATCGGGTGTGGAGAGCATTGGTAGACTGAAGGTGAGCAGACAGCTGGGTAAAGACAAACTGCTCCAGAAGCTTAGAGAGAAAACAGAGGTTGGATACAGGATGCCAGTTAGCAAGCACAGAGGGGTCAAGGGAAGGTTTTTTGAGGATAGGGTGCATCGAAGCATACTTCCAAGGTGCGGGAAAGACTCCTGTGGTAAGACTAGAATTAAGTACACCGAGGAGAGATGGCAGGAGGATGAGTGATGGTTCAAGAAGCCAGACGGAAGCTGGGATCCAGTGCACAAGTGGTTTTCCCAAGAGATGGAAATGGTAGTAGCTAATTTGGAGGGAGAAATCATATGGAAAGGAGACCAGGTATGCAAAAGAGAGGGATGGGATGGAATAGGATGGAGAAAGAGGAGGGAGGGCAGGAGAAAGTGGAGGTGGGCTTGAGGGGAGTGCTGCATGCAGGGAAAGAACTTTATCTGAGAAAGTTAGCCAGTTCAGCTGCCTCTGACATTGCGGATAAAAAATAGGAAGGAAAAAGAGGGAAGGGATGAAAGAGCACCAAAAACTGAATATAACTTCCGGGATGAGTTAGAGGACAAAGAGACCAAATGAGAATAAAACTCACTTGGCTTAGTTTATTGCAGAGTGGTATTCCTGGTGCCGCTGTTGGAAAGTGGGAAGTGTGGTGGGGGAGAGACGGGAGCACTAAACATGTACTGCCCTGCGTAGGTAGAACCGAAAGCGGCGGAATCTAGAGTGGAACCAGGGATGGTGAGTAGGTATGGCAGCAGCGGGGGGAAAATGGGAGGAGGGAGCCAAAAGATCAAGTGCAATGGCTAGAGAGGTGTTCCAAGTTTGAGCCTGGGAATCAGGACAGGAAAGAAAAGTCAGCGGGGAGAAGCTGGCCTGCTGGAGGGAAACGTTGCAGCATGAGCAGAGAAATACGCCGATGAGGTTTAGGCGCATGGGGGAACAGGGGCTGGGAAGCTGAGGGGACTGGGACTTGTAGAGAGAAGCTAATACAAAAATGGTCAGTCCAGGGAAGGGAAATGGAGGAGAGCTGCAGTGGAGAGAAAGGAGAAATAGATGGGGCAATAATAAGATCCAGCATCTGTCCTGCAATATGGGTTGTTTTAAAGAGAGTCAGGAGGGAGGGAGGCAAAACCCTTATCGTGGGGACGGGAGGGAGAGTCAAGATGAAGATTGAAATAGCCTCAGAAGAAAACATTAGTAAAGAGCGAGGAGATATGAGAAGGTCAGCAGGAGATCATTCCAGCTTTGGGGGGAAATAGCGGGTGGACAGAGGAGGAGAAAGTGTAAAGGAGGGGAAGAGTCTAAGCAGAAGAACAGAGCCTCACGATAGTGTACGGCTGGTGAGTGAACCCCCCGAAGCAGCACATGAGACCAATGAAAGACTGCTGTGCCACCTCTAGACCTGCCTTTCCGGGGAACTGACATAGCAGAGAAACCTGAGGGAGACAGCGAACAAGCAAAGGGTCCTCCCCCTCCCGAAGCCAGATCTCAGTAGCGAAAAGGACATCTAAGGTTTGGGAGGTAATTAAATCATGTACCAGCGAGGTTTTAGCTCACAGGGAACAACAGTTGAAGAGGGCAAGGCTGAGGAGAATTTGGGAAGGAGCCAAAAAAATGTGAGGGTGAGGGGTGAGGGGAAATGTGACACGGCAATAAGTTAGCTGAGGTACGGGTTAAATTTGATGTAATAAACGGGCAAGCAGGACTGGGGCACCAGCTCTAGTGAACAGGGATCGCCGCCATATGTAAAATGTAAGGTCATGCATTTGGGCTGCAGCAATCCAAGGGAGCAATACAGTATAGGAGGTGAAGTACTTTTGTCCACTAAAGAAGAGCGGGACCTAGGCGTGGTTGTGTCTGATGATCTTAAAGTAGCTAAACAGGTAGAAAAGGCGACGGCAAAAGCTAGAAGGATGCTTGGGTGCATACGGAGAGGAATGGCTAGCAGAAAAAAGGAGGTGATAATGCCTCTGTATAAGTCTTTGGTGCGACCTCATTTGGAGTATGGTGTGCAATTCTGGAGACCGCACCTTCAAAAGGATGTGAACAGGATGGAGTCGGTGCAGAGGGTGGCTACTAAAATGATTAGTGGGCTTCATTATAAAGCATATGAGGACAGACTTAAGGATCTTAATATGTACACCTTAGAGGAAAGGCGGGATAGAGGTGATATGATTGAGATGTTTAAATACCTCCGTGGCATAAATGTTCAGGGAGAGAGCCTCTTTCAATTGAAAGCAAGTTCTGCTACGAGGGGACATGGGATGAGGGTGAAGGGAGATAGATTCAGGAGTGATATGCGGAAATATTTCTTTACGGAAAGAGTAGTGGATCCGTGGAATAGTCTCCCAGTGGAGGTGGTAGAGATGAGGACAGTAACTGAATTCAAAAAAGCATGGGACCAACACAGAGGATCTCTAAAGTTAAAAAGTGGACTGTTGTAGTTGTTGATATGGAAGGACAGACTAGATAAGCCATGTGGTCTTTTTCTGTCATCATGTTTCTATGTTTCTATATGTGGGTGGGAGAGGGAAAAAAGCAGATGGAAGACAGATTGCAATGCAGTACAGTCTGTATTTGTAGTCCCTGATTTTATCCATTGGATTCAGTCCTACAAGTCCCATAATGGATCAGAATGAGATTGTCAGAAATCCCAGACTATTTTAAAATCTTTCCTGGACCTGGGCAACTTGGCAATTCTGATTATGATGATAGTCATAAAGACAGTGCTTCAGCTGGACAGGCTAACAAGAGAGGAGCGAGACAACTGGACTTCTTCAGATCTATTTGTTTGCAGGGCCAGCCCTACCACTCGGTGGCACGGCTAGCAAAGACAGCAGCAGGGAAGCCCTTTACACACTCAAGATCTGCCATATCCTGCCCCTATGTCTAAGTGGACAGGTTGCAGCAGGCCTTGAGTGCTGCCGTGCAGATGCTCAAATCAGGTCGCTACAGCTGAGATTCCTGCCCAGCAGCCCTCTGATCACCATCAATGAAAATTAAGTGATTGGGTAGACCACTACGTGGAAACAAGGAAAGGGCAGTCTACTCACCACTTCCGGCAAGAATTCAAATCGGCCAGCTGCACCAACATCGGATTCCTATCAGACCTCATCCAACCAGCACATGCATATGCCAGTAAGCTCTACCTCCGAATGAGGCCTCATCACTTACTAATGTCCTCTACTTAAGCTCACATGCTCCCCAGGCAGGCTCTCGCTGGGCAGGCCATCATTTAAGGGCCATGTCAAAGGGCCATTAGGCATGGCCCTTAGCGTGCATTTTAGCATGAGTAGTATTTGCTAGGATTCAAAACTATTCCACTCAACTCAGTAGGAAGAACATTCATCCTTCACCATCAAAGAGAACTCAACACCATCTTGACCCTACATAAAACCATGCTCTCACCTTATATTCTCACATACATGCTGCTTATCCTCCTATCCCTATCCTTCACTCTTGGAATACTCCTCTCCTCCCCCTTCCCACATCCCTATCCTCTGGAAATTTGAGAGACCCATCACTGGCACATTATTCCATAACTCAAGACAAAGGACCAAAATTAATCTCATTAACATATGTGCAAAAAGCTCATCTCCACTCTACAGACTGGAATACCAATACCCCTCACAGCCTAAAATGTGCCCTCATAAATGTGTGCTTAGCCAGAAACAAAATTCCAATCATCAAGGACTATCTCATGACTCAACCTGGATATACTATGCATCACAGAATCCTGGCTCACAGAATCTGACAGTACTAAGAAAAAAACTTAAGCTACCAAACTACTCATTATTCAGCTGTCCAAGAGCCCTCCAAAGAGGAGGAGGCATACTCATTCTTGCAAAATCTCACCTATATTTCCTCAAACTGACAGAAGAAAGCACAAAAGGTCTGGACTCACTCTCCATCTCTAACAGACACAGAACCATTTATCTTATATAGAGATCTCCCACTACTACAACTAATGACGTATCAAACATCCTAGAACTAGCACTGGAAAACACCAATACAAACAAAGACCTTATGCTTCTAGGAGATTTCAACCTCCCTTCAATCTCACCCAAACAGGCAGCATCTTTCCTAGAAGCTAGGGCCTTCATGGGCATCTCCCAACTCATTTCCATCTCAACACATGAAAAAGGAAACGCACTTGACCTCATATTCATCTATAGAAAACCCATCCACGCATCTACTCCCCCACCAACACAACCACTACCAGTCCCTTGGTCTGACTACATTCTCATCAACTTCCATCTCCCTTACATTGCAATAGAGAACCATACAAACCAATCCCAGTCAGACGCTTCAAACAATTTGAAAAAATAAATGTTTCATGAAATACTTCCCTCGTTGGATATAGATACAAACTATATCAATCCACTTATATCCAACTAGAACAAGGTCATTGGAGACGCCACTAAAATAACCACATCACACTACCCATTCAAGAAGCATCCACCCAATGGTATACTTCAGACCACAGAGATCTAAAAAAACAACTGCGTAAAGAAGAACGCAAATGGCGAAGGACCAAATACACAAGTGATCGCATCACCTACTGTACATGGCTTTACTAACAGAATACTGATCCACAATAGACAAGTGATAAAAGAACATACTACACCAAACTCAGCATCTTGGCTATATGACCAAGGGAGTTATTTGAAATAGTAAAAAGTCTAACAAAAACACCCAACAAGGACAATCCTGACACCTCCTTGAGTCCTCAGGACCTAGCAAACCACTACAAATTTACAATTGGACTACCAGCCCCACAGATTGCTCACCTAAAAGACGCTGAATTCATTAACAATTTCTGGGCCTTCTTCAACCCCATCAGCAAAGAAAATATAGAATCCACAATCACAGCCCTTAACACAACCACCACCCCACTAGATCTTTGCCAAGTGAGCTGGATCAAAGCAACCAAAACTGATCTAAGCCCATTCCTTTTGAAACTCACCCAGCTCTCCCTATCACAAGGCCTTATGCTAAAAAGTCTGAAGTCCACCTCTATCCATCCCACTAAAAAACACTACATCCTACAGACCCATTGCCAGTCTTCCATTCCTATCCAAAATAGAGAAACATATTCTCTAACTCCAAGAGTACATCAACAATCATGCTCTTCTAGACCCACAACATGGCTTCAGGCCACATGGAGTTGAAATCCTCATCACTACCCTAATGAACCGACTCATAAAAGGAAAACAAAAACCTCACTAAGGATATATCCTGATATTCTTAGATCTCTCAGCAGCCTTTGACACCATCAATCAGAACATTCTTCTTAAAAGACTTCACTCCAATAGGACTGCAAAATGCAGTGTTACAATGGTTCCATTCATACCTAAAGGAGTGGGTACAATTTAAAAAAAGGACCTTTCCCTCTGCTCAAAATTTCCTTTGTGTCCTCCTCCCTCTTTCTCCTGGTCCCCTATTGCCTTCTCTTCCATCTATGCCTACTGGCCCCCTTTGTCACACACTTGGTCCTTATTCCATCCAATTTCCTTGGCCAAGCTATTTCAGATGCTCTCTTCCTCTCGGAAGACTACTTGTTCACTGGATCCGCTCCCCTCCAATAGCTGCTTGAGCCTCACTTGCTCTGCTGCCCCCTATTCTTTCACTTCTTAACAATAGCCTCTCTAGTGGTACTTTCCTGCCCTCTGGAAGCATGCCCTGGTCTGCCTCATCCTCAAGAAGCCCTCCCTTGATTCTTCTATTCCTGCCCACTGGTGTCCTGTTTCCAACCTATCTTTCCTGTCCAAAGTCCTTGAAAAATTGGTTTTCACCCAACTGTCCTTGCACCTTGCCTCTATCAATGTGCTTCATCCTCATCAGTCCAGTTTTTGGATAGGCCACAGCACCAACTCTGTCTTACTTTCCCTTCATGTGGTGCACGAACATGGTGATTGCACGTTCACTGTTTCTTTGGACCTCTTCCACCTTTGACCTGGTTGATCACCGCACTTTTCTCCTCCATCCCTCTGAACTCAGAATTCATGGCACTGCTCTGAGATGGTTTTGGTCTTTCCTTACTGATCGCTCCTTAGTTCTTTCAAATGTCTCGGCCTTACCCTCTGTCACTTTATTCTGAGTTATCCCTCAGGGTTCCATTTGTCTCCCCTCCTTTTCAATGTCTTTCTGACTCCCCTCTCTCCCCTAATCCAACAATCTGGCATCTCGGCGTATTATACTGATATTCTTCTTCTTCACTGTACTGACTCATGCATTCCTGACCTGTTCCCTCTGAACTCCTATCTTTCTCTCATTGACTCTTGGATGTCTATGAACTATTTGCATCTAAATTTGTCATAATCAACTGCTACCTGGTTCACTTTTGGTGGCCCTCTCCTTCTTTGGCTCCTGTAATTTCCATTGCCCATATCCCACTAGCCTCCTCCTTCTAGTACCTCGGGGTCACTCTTGACTCCTTCCTCTTTTGCAAAATACGTCTCATCCATCACTTGCCAGTCCTTCTACTGCTTGTGCTGAATTTGTGCCATTTGTTCCTTCCTCTCTATCCCTTCTCTGACTACACTCCTCTCCCTGGTTACCACGAGGCTCAATTACTGCAACATTGCTTTGGCTGGCCTCCCACAATATCAGCTAAAATAACACCAATTATTACAGAATACTGCTGCTCATATCCTCACTCACTCTTCCAGGTTTGACCATATCACCCCACTACTAATTCGTCTCCACTGGCTTCCTGTCCACTTTAGAATTCAGTATAAGATACTCCATTTTGTCCATAGAGCCATTCACTCCAGAACCCCTCAATACCTAGCTGATCTTCATTTTCACACTCCTTAGTGCCTACTGTGTCCCATTCACAATCATTGTCTGGTCCTCCCATCTGTCTCTCAGGAATGTCTTGAGCGCACATAGGGGTCTGCCTTTTTCTTTTTGGGCTCCGCCCTCTGGAACTCACTTCCCCATTCTCTTCAGTCTGAACCCTCCTTCAGTGACTTCAGAGCTGCACTAAAAACCCACCTTTTTCAGACAGCCTTCAGCTTCTCTAGCCCCCTGCTCTGACTAGTCCATCTTGTCACTTCAACTCCCTGCTATTGCTGTTACTCCTTCCCCATCCCCTACTCCCGCCCTCCCCTCTGTCCTCAGTATCTTGATCTCTTTCCTTTGCCTTCTATCCTATCAATTAATGGTGTTCTATTTTTCTTTCCTTTTCTGAACTTGCAGTCTTTGTAATCTGTAAACCTCTGATGTTATCGCCTGAGCAGTCGATCAAGCAAGTGAATAAAGATAAAGAATAAAGATCCACTCCTTTTCCTCAAACACAAGACATCCCACAAGACTCATCACTATCAGCATTACTTTTCAACATCTACCTACGACCACTATGCCCAATAATACAATCCCACAATATTCACTTTCACATCTATGCAGATGATATGGTGATCTATGCACCTTTTACACCTCCATATCTACATACAATGTAATCCTAAACTGTTTCATTAACATCACCCACTGACTGGAAAAACATTTCCTCACAATCAACTACAAAAAAACAGAAATACTTTTCATCACCAAGGACGAAACATTCATCCCACCATCATCCCTGACAATAAACATGGATGTGACAACTAAGAAAGAACAAATACCTAGGCATAACACGTTACTTTGAAACCGCACATACAAAATACAATGACTATCTACCATAAAATTCCTACCCTATAGCACCTATGCCCCCTATTGGACCCTCCTGACTTCCGCACAGCATTCCAGGCCATCATCTCACCACATATTGACTATTGCAACTCAGTTATTCACGGTCTCTCAAAATCCACTTTACTCCCATTGCATACTGTTCTATACACAACTGCTCGAGTTATACAGGGAGCCTCAAAATTCAAACATATAACCTCCATCCTGAAACAACTCCACCGGCTCCCATCCTGAGTCGTATCAAATACAAAATACTCCTACTTACCTTCAAAACCATCAACAATCAATCCTGCTAATCACAGCAAACCCACCAGGACAAGAAGGCAAATCACAAAAAATATGGTGACCATCCTACATGAGAAAACCAGAAGCAGCCAATACGCATGCACAAGAGCATTTGAACTTTATGCTGCAAGCCTCTGGAACTCACTACCTGAAAAAAATCTGAAATTTTAATGAACTGCTCACCTTCCAGAAACATCTCAAGACCCACCTATTCACAGAACACTTTGGGCCCAAAACATAATTCCCCCTCTCTCCTACATAATCCCCCCTCATCCCCCCTCCTGCTGTACTCATCCCATCTAAGCATATCACTGGCTAAATATGTACAACTTACCATTTCTGTACATAAGCTTACATACTGTTCCCAATGTAACTTCAGAAAATGTATATAAGTTTCTACAATTGTACATAAGTCTGTCAAGCTGTCATCACACCTATATTGGACTACTGCAATTCCCTATTCCAAGGACTTCCCAAGAAATCCATTCGACCTCTGCAATTAGTCCAGAATACTGCCGCCCGTTCTATCACTGGATCGAAGCATGATCATATAATGTCCTTCTTGTATCAGCTCCACTGGCTGCCAATTACTTCACATGTCAAATACAAAACAGTGCTGACCATCTTCAAATCAGAAACATGTCAGCCAGAATCCTGCAGGACCTGATATGCACAACACCTAACAGTAGACCAAGGAGACAGAGCACCATTGACACCATTCCAACTCCTAGTTCATACACGAAAGCCAAGAAGTCCACTGCAAAGAGGGCACTCTCACTAGTGGCAACTACCATTTGGAACTTACTTCCAAGGAATCTAAGGACTACCACAGGCATAAAAGACTTTAGGAACCTTCCTCTTCATTGACCACTTCAGTGAAGACGCCTAACACTCCAAACTCCAGACTCTTGTTAACATGCCACCTGACACCTGTATGTATGTTTCGCTGTAAATAAGTTATGCTTCTGAGCACCCCCCGCTTATCACCCCTCCCTATGTTTCCAACATAAGCTCTCTGCAATGGTTTGAATTATAATGTAAACCGCTTTGATTTTATGATAAGGCAATATTAAAAACCTGTTAAATAAATAAAATAAAGTTTGTTCACTGTTTCAATATATCATTTGCATCTGTTGTTCTATGTACACCACTTTGACCCAGTGAAAAGTGGTATAAAAAAGTTAAATAAATATAGGCTCACCGCTGACAGTGACTGAAGGATGGGTGTAGTTTGACTGCTTCATTTGGGGGCCAAAGGGTGAGGTTACATTTGCATATTCCTTTGCATATTTTCATCTCTTTTGCATATTCATTATAGTTATCTTTAAAAAAAGACTAGGGGGCCTTCTGTCCCGTGGATAGTGGGGTTGGACATTTGGGCTCAACGTCCAACCCACGCAGTGTCCCAGGACACGATTCTGTGGCCAGTTCTCTCCTCGTGTACAGAGTGGTTAGGCGGGGTGCGCTGGACATGAGCAGGAGAGGGTGATGCTGGGATGAAGTGGGGATGGGGCCATCTTTTTTTTAAATTTGTCAATCATTTACATCTGTCTTTTTGAATTTTTAAATAACTTATATGCTACGAGATGTTCTCACTTTTTTTGACCACCCTGTATATTCTGCAACAAACAAAGTAGATGTAAGGTGCTCACATGCCAAGGGACAAAAACAAATGTGGTCTCTTTATTTTTGAAAGTCTATTTTGCGTCCAACGAAGCCCCTCCTCTAACAGTAGTAGGTGTAGAGCAGAACTAGGACATTTCACCATAGAATCCAACATACAAGAAAAATTAAATCGAATTCTGGTGTCATCCAGGGCCAGCCCAAGGGTTTCTGCTGCCCCCCGGCAGAAATTCTGGTCATGCCACCCATCTGCTACACCCAGCTGCTGCCGATTCCATCTTGAGGGGGAGGTGAGCGGCAATATTTATAAAAACAGCATCTTTGTACTGCTGCTTTGTTGCCCACAGCAGGCCATGTGCTTCAGCACACATGGCCTACTGCTTCTGAACTCCCCCCCCCCCCCACCCCAGCAGTAAGTTACAGGAGGATCAGAAGTGGCAGGTCATGTGTATTGAAGCGCATGGCCTGCCACAGGCCGTAAAGCAGTGGACCAAAGCTGCCCATCTGGGACAGCCACCCCAGGCTGCCACTTAGCTTGCCTAGTGGATGGGCCAGCCCTGTCGTCATCTCATTAAAAGCCTCTCCAGTACCAGGCAGATTGTGAACACACACAAAACTCTACAAAAGTCACTGAAAACCTATCAAACAAAATCATACCATAATGGCAGCAGCTTCTAAAATTAGCAGAATAAGGAGCCTACCTTGCAAGTTCTAGCATTCCTAACAGGGTCTCCATTGCAAGCAATGTAAGACTGTGCGGCTTTTAATTACTAGTTCTCTGTCTCTGAGAGCTCCTAAAGGGATTTTGTTGACATTTTTTAAAAAGCTACATTCTTTTTAAGGTGCTGTATTTCAAAAGGAGAATTTTTTTTTTCTTGTGCTGGTTTAAAACTCTGCTTTTAGTTTCTTTCCTAGCTCTTTGAAGCCACTGATACCTCATCATGAGTTAGTGGGCCTTGATTAGCTTGTGAAAGAACTGAGGGCTGCTGAGGACTGCATAAAGAACTTCAGACCTTGCAAGTTCTGACATTCCTAACAGGGTCTCCATTTCAAGCAAGGTAAGACTGTGTGACTTAATTACTAAATCTCTGCCTGAGAGCTCCTAAAGGGGTTTTGGTGGACATTTTTAAAAAGCTACATTATTTTTTAGGTGTTGTATTTCAAAAGGGGAAACTTAATTTTGTGATGTTTGTTTAAAACTTTTTTTTTCTCTTTCCGAGCTCTTTGAAGCCATTGACACCTCATCTACCCACCCCAGTTGCCATCCACCCCATGTGAGATTTCTTGCTATATAGGGAAATTCCCCAATTAGTTTGACATAATTTGCCATTCTTCAGGGTGCTTTGATTGGATAATTTTACAAAGGGAACACATTGATCTATATTCTTCAGACACGTAATATCAACATTTACTAGGAAAAGTAATAACTGTCTTGTAAGGAAATGGGGCTACAAACAAGGATATAGAATAGCACTATTAAAACACACATAAAAGGTTAACTTTTTTTTTTTGAAAGGACAGCTAAGGAAAAGTTAGGGATTTTGGTAGGTCTCTCTTGTTTGCTTCAACAAGTACAAAAGCTCCACCGACTGAATGATAGCTAGGAAAAAGCATCTTACCAAAACTATTGCCCCTGTTACAGCCTCTGCCTCTATTCAAACCCAGAGCCCGCTGCCAGTTGAAGGGCAATTTCCATGTGCAGGATGCCTGTAAGCTGAAGCCCTCATGAAACAACTGGAGGAGCTCAGAAAAGAGGTGGAGAGGCTGAGAAGCATTCAAAACAGCAAGTAGTACATCAATGAGATGCTTCTTGAAACATCCAAGCTCTCCAAAAGAAGTAAAGTTGGTGTGCTACAGAGTAAAGAGTTGGACAAGAGTCACCAGGGCCTGCAGAATCAACAAGCCAACTCCTTCAGCCCTTGAAGAACCAGTATGCAGCCGTGCAAGTGGAGGAGGTAAAAGCATCCCAGGAAAGGGAAATACCAGAGCTCAAGCACCCCAAAGTTGCAGGATCAGTGACCACAAGGAAGCGAAGGGTAGTGGTGGTTGGCGACTCTCTTGAGGGGTAATGAGGCATCCATCTGCCGACTAGACTTGATGTCCAGAGAAGTGTGTTGTCTGCCAGATGCCAAAATTTGAGATGGTATGGAGAATTTGCTGAGACTCATCAAGCCTATTATCTGATTTTGTTCATTGATTTCAGCACAAATGATACTGCCAGTTATCCCTCTGAGCATATCAAGAGTGAATTCATGGTTCTGGGACAGAGTGTGAAGCAGATAGATGCTCAAGTGGTTTTCTCTTCAATCATCCCTGTTGAGAGTAAGACTGAGGCAGAGAGGCTCATATTCTGGAGATCAAAATGCATGGCTGTGTGGATAGTGTCATTGAGAGTATTTTAGTTTCCTTGACCAGGGATGATTTTCCAAGAGCTGCAGAGCAGAGATGGCATCCATCTGTCCAAAAAAGGGTCAACGTGTCTTCTACAGCAGACTGACTTACCTACTGAAGAGGGCTTTAAACTAGATTGATTAGAGATATGTGAAGAAAGCCACCAGAAAAGTGAAAGCTCCAAAGTAAAACACTAAATACCTCTGTAGAAATAGGTAAAAGGGGCAACATCTGGAAAGCAGTGCATATATAGTAAATGCCTGTAGCATGGGAAATAAGATCTCAGATGTTGAGGCTTTAATAGAAGGGGCTGACTTGGATTTGGTGGCAGTTATGGAGACATGGCTCACGGACAACCATGACTGGGATGTAATTATACCAGGCTATACTTTATTCAGAAAGGACAGGGTAGGAAGAAGGAGAGGAGGAGTGGCACTATAAAGCTGTAGAACTACAGGGTTTAAAAGAGAGAAAGGAGGTTCTGTGCATTAAACTAGAAAGTGGGAAAGGAAAATGCAAGAGATCATAGAGAGAGGAAGACCAGCATCTATATTTGGAAAAGTTAGCAAAGTAGTCAGGGAAGCAAAGATACAAAAAGAAAAAGAAATAGCCAATGCAATAAAAAGGGGGAATACGACATTTATCAGATATGTTAGTGAGAGGAGGAAGGGTAAAAGTGGTATTGTCAGACTCAAAAGTGAAGGGGAGGAATATGTAGAAGCTGATAAAGATAAAGCGGAATTGCTTAACAAATATTTTTGTTCTGTGTTCACCGATGAAAGTCCAGGAACTAAAGGGGATCTTGAATGATTTTCAGAAGACTGTGTTTGTGTGGAACTAGCTAAACTAAAAGTAGACAAGGCAATGGGACCGGATGGGATACATCCCTGAATGTTTATGTTTATTGTTTATGTTTATTTAACTTGAATACCGCCCTTCATTACACCAGGGCGGTTTACATAATACAAGCTAACTGGGATGGGCACAAGCCCTATAGCAAGAAAGGAAATACATAATTGGGACAGGAAAGAAGAAAAAGAGAAATAGAAGGAGATAGGTTAAAAGGGCACATAGGGAGGGCAAAGACAGAAAGGAAGACACGAGTAGACATGAATAAACTAGGTCAACTGGGTGTGGCTGGGAGGTTGTATGCAGAGACAAAGAGGTGAGTTTTAAGTAGTGACTGAAAGGTAATATAGTTCTCTTCCAAATGAAGCGGAGTGGGTAAAGAATTCCAAAGGGCTGAGCCATAGAAGAAAAAGGCAGAGTGGCGAGTAGATTGCAAATGTGCACGAGACGGTGAGGGAAGATGGAGCCGATTGATGTGGAGAGAGTGGAGACTACGTGTAGGAGTGGTGAAGTGGAGAAGATCAGTAAGGTATTGAGGTGTATGCGTGTACAGAGTGCGGTGAACTAGAGTCAGTATCTTAAATTTGATGCGATGATCGACTGGGAGCCAGTGAAGGTGAAGCAATAGGGGGGTAATGTGATCAAAGCGGGAGGAGTGACAGATGATTCTAGCTGCAGTGTTTTGTATGAGTTGTAAGCTATGAAGTTGGACTTTGGTGATACCAGAAAAGACGGAGTTACAATAATCTAGCCGTGATAAGACTGTAGCCAATGTGATGGTGGTCAGGGCTGAGTGGAATAGAAAAGGGCGGATAGATCGAATTTGCCGAAGAAAGAAATAAGATGTCTTAGCCAGGTGAGAAATATGTTCTTTGAAAGTAAGGTCTGAATCGAGGAGAACACCAAGGTATTTAAAAGAGGAGGCAATGGGAATTGCAGAGTGGTTAAGGATTGGGGCAAGAGAGGGGCAGGTGCTTCCAAACGTGAACCAGATGGCCGAAGTTTTAGTAACATTGAGATGAAGACAATTTGAAGATAACCAATTGGAAACAAGAGTAAGGTAGGAATTCAAAGGTGTGAGATCTGGAGAAAGTGGATTAGTGTGGTGGATGATAATTATGTCGTTGGCATAAAAAAAAGCAGACAGGCCATTCTGCTGGATACAGAGTGCCAGTGGTGTAAGGAAAAGATTAAATAACAGAGGGGCCAAAACAGAACCTTGGGGGACACCACAGGAAAGGATAAAGGCAGTTGAAGAAGAGTTTGAGCCTACAGCAGAAGCAATGGAGAAAGAACGAGAAGACAGATAGGAATGAAGCCAGTGAAGAACAGTAGCACGGAGGCCTGCGTCCTGCAGCCGAGAGAGGAGAAGGGAGTGATCAACAAGGTCAAAAGCAGAGGAAAGATCAAGGGAGACCACCACCGAGATATCACCCCAATCATGTGAAGTGTGGACGTCGTTGAGAAGAGCAGTCAAAGTTGTTTCCACACTGTGTCCCTGATGGAAGCCAGATTTCCGGGGATGGAGGTAATTAACAGAGTGAAGATGACGTGAGAGCTGATCGAAAACAAATTTTGAATATTGAAGGAACTTGGGGACATTCTAGCAGCTCCACCGACTGATCTTTTCAATGATTCTTTAGAGTCAGAGGTGGTCCCAGAAGACTGGAGGAAGGTACACATGGTCCCTACCCTCAAAAGTGGAAGTAAGGATGAGTTTGACAACTACAGGCCAGTTAGTCTAATCTCTGTGGTGAGTAAATTATAGGAAATGCTACTAAAACAGCGAGGTTTCTGGAGTCTAATGAATTGCAGAATCAGAGGCAGCATGAGTTTACCAGGGGCAGGTCTTGTCAGACAAATCTGATTGAGTTCTTTGACTGGGTGACCAGGGAGTTGCAGCGAGGGACAGCCCTAGATGTGGTGTACTTAGATTTCAGTAAAGCCTTTGACACCGTTCCACACAGGCAACTTATAAACAAACTGAGCAACCTTGGGATGGACTCTAAAGTGACTGATTAGGTTAGAAAATTGGTTGAGTGGGAGGCAACAAAGTGTACAGGTAAATGGAACTTATTCTGAGGAGAAAGAGGTTACCAATGGTGTGCCGCAGGGACCTGTCCTTGGTCCTATTCTTTTTAACATCTTTGTTAGTTATATTGCAGAAGGGCTGTTGGGTAATGTTTGTCTCTGCGGATAATACTAAAATCTGCAATAGAGTAGACACGCAGGAAGGAGTAGATAACATGAGGAAGGATCTAGCTAAGCTTGAAAATTTGGCTGCTGAGATTTAATGCTAAAAAATGCAGGGTCATGCATTTGGGCTGCAAAAAGCCAAGAGGGCAGTACGATGTAGGAGCAATGTACTTCTGTCCATGAAACCTGGGCATGATTGTTTCTGATGATCTTAAAGTGGCTAAACAGGTAGAAAAGGCAATGACAAAAACCAGAAGGATGTTTGAGTGCATAGGGAGAGAAATGGCCAGCAGATAAAAGGAGGTGTCTCTGTATAAGTCTCTGGTGCAACCTCATTTGAAGTTTTGTATGCAATTCTGGAGATCACACCTTCAAAAGGATATAAACAGGATGGAGTCAGTGCAGATGGTGGCTACTAAAATGGTTACTGGTTTTCATTCTAAAGCATACGAGGACAGACTTAAAGATCTTAATATCTGTATGTCAGAGGAAAGGCGGGATAGAGGAGATAAGATAGAGACATTTAAATACCTCCATGGCATAAATGCACAGGAGGAGAGCCTCTTGATTGAAAGCAAGTTCTGCTATGAGGGGACATAAGATGAGGTTGAAAGGGGATAGACTCATGAGTAATATGTGGAAATATTTCTTCATGGAAAGAGTGGTAGATGTGTGGAATAATCTCCCAGTGGAGGTAGTAGAGACAACAGTATCTGAAATCAAAAAAGCATGGAACACAGAACATCTCTAAAGGCAAAAAGGGGACTATTGTAGTTGATAAGGAAGGGCAGACTAGACAGGCCTTGTGGTCTTTTTCTGCCGTCATGTTTCTATTTTTCTATAAATGCCAGTATCCCAATTTTTTCTCTTCAATGTGGATCTCCCTTGTAAGATGGGAATCCACGTTATTATAAGCCTGCCCTAACCATTCCCTTTCCTCACCCTTAGCACTCCTTCTGAGATACTAAACATCACTACCTTTAAAAAATAACCCTTTCTAAAGTGGCATTTACACATGTAGCCAATCTACACAAGTACATGCTGCTATGGGCATGTAGGGATGCTTGTAAAATAACTAACCACTTTAAAGTGCATGTCAAAGTTTTGGATCTTTCTCCTGCATTCTGGGCATGGTCTGAAACTGAACTTCAGATTTTTAGAAATTTCTTTTAAAAATAAACTAAAAGAAAATGTGAAGTGAAATAAGTAGAAACATGGAAACACAGAAAATAATGGCAGATAACGACCATATGGCCTATTCATTCTGCCTTCGATATCAGCTACCAAGCTTTACAGTCCTTTTTTCCCTTAGAGATCCTCTGTATTAGTCCCATGCTTTCTTAAATTCAGATGCTGCCCTCATCTATACTAACTCCACAGAGATGCTATTTCATGCATCTACCACTCTTTCCATAAAGAAATATTTCCTCAAATTATTCCAGAGTCTATCCCCTTTCCCCTTCATCCCATTACCCCTCATTGCAGAGCATTTTTTCAATTGAAAGAGGCTCTCTCCCTATGCATTGATGGCATGGAGGTACTTAAACGTCTCTATTATATATCCCTTCTCCTTCCTTTCTTCCAAAGTATACATATTTAGACAAAATGGATGAAGAACATCAGAATGCTTCTTGTAAAAGAAATTGACATTTTGTTGGAAGAGCTTTGTTTTGCACCAATTTGGCAAAGCAGAATAAAACTCAAAACATCTGAGGAAGCCATTGAGTGCAGGAAGGGCTGTGCATGCAGAGTTTTACGTTACAGTTCTGAGCTATGGGAGAGCCGTTGGATGATGACACCCACTGTGTGCTTGACTCATTTCTGCTTGTCAATGGAAAACCTCTTGGTTCCCTTAGAGGGCTAGTTACTAAGATGTGCTACAATTAATGTCTTATTACTAATTAGATCCCATTGAATAATGTTGGACCTGTGCTAAATTAGCAAACCTTAGGTTATGTTTACTAAATAGTGGTAGCAGCTTCTGTGTGATATCAGAGCTGCGGCCCGACTCTGATATCACTCAGAAGCTACACCACTGTTTAGTAAACATACCTCTTAGTAACTAGACCTTTAAGTTTATCATTTCAGAATGTGCTCAGTGGGTAGGAGAACAACATTTGCTTAAGAAAACGTAGTTATGCAAATATAGTGATTTAATTTATATGATGGTGAAAATGACCTTGGTATCTGCTCTTGATATGGCTTTCCTATCATTTTCAGTGAAATCCGTATATTACATTTTTATATTCCTAACTAAACAATGTGGTTCTTTCTTAGTACGAAGCAGTAATTATTATATGATGTGTAAATTTTGAAATGCTGTGGTTTCCAAGATCAGAAAAAATGAAATTAGTTCTTACCTGCTAATTATCTTTCCTTGAGCATTCTCCGGGATGCAATAAGGGATCCTCCAAAGGTTCCTGAGAAGCTGATGGAGGTAATAGGTGCAAGGCAGATAATGACTGCAAAATAAGAGCTGATAGTTCTTCCTTACGAAAAACCCGAAATATGTTAGGATCTTCTCCTGGTGCAATTTCACCCTCTTCCAGCTCTTGAGAAGGTAGGTCCAAACCTCCCTCTGACAGGCCTTCCATCTCATCTTGACCCAATGGGACCGAGATTTGTGAAGAAAAAGGGTCCAAAGGATCCTTAGCAACCTCTTTAGCTGAAGAAGGACCTTCCCCAGGATCTTCTGGCATCACCACACACATAGGAGATGTTGCAGAGTCCTTAATGACTCCCTCAGACACAGAAGATCTCATTAAAAATGCCTTGTGCATAGCCAATATAAACTCTGGCGAAAAGAAAGACAATACACTTTCCTGTTCCGGTGGCAGAGGCTGCGCAGACTTTTCTTGACTAGAAATCTCCTTAGAAGACTTAGTCTTTCTCTTTGAAGGCCGTTGGTGTTTCGCCGTTAAAACAGCCGGCGCCACTAAAATGGCTGCCTTTCCCGCTTTTTCCACGGGCAAAGACAGCTTTTCTGAATCCAATGCAAGTTTTTCTGCCATAGATATATCTCACCTACTTAAAATCAGTAGTAATCAGAGCCGCGCTAAGACCAGAGAAAAACCGCTGGTTTAAATCAGCCGGAACAATGCCTCTCGGTGAAATCAAGCTGCAGTAACAAAACACTAACGCTGCACCGGTAGCTACTCAGCTGACTTAACGCTTTGTTCAATAGCTGAAATAATAAAGTTTTGTTCCGCTCTCGGTGAAATCATGCCGCAGTAACAAAACACTAACGCTGCACCAGTAGCAACTCAGCTGATTTAAAGTTTTGTTCCGCTGCTAGCGGAAGCAGGAAACAGTTGAAACAATAAAGTTTTGATCCGCTGCTAGCGGAAGCAGGAAACAGCTGAAATAATAAAGTTTTGATCCGCTGCTAGCGGAAGCAGGAAGATCATGGCATTACAAACGCAGAAGAAGTACTGGGGCTCCCAGATTCAATCTGCCACAGGAGTCAGAGACGGAATAAAAATACAGGTAGGCTCTACCTGAAACCGTCGTGCTCCAATTCTCTCTGCCGGCAAAGCAGGTAAATTATACTAAAGTACTCCGTTAGGACTATAATTAAATCAGCTCTGCTAGAGCTAACTTAAAACAACAACAAATAAATTAATAAATAGCAAAAAAGTTAAGGGAGAGATTTAAAACGATCCTCTTTAGCTGCTGAGGACAAAAAGACTGGCAGTTGGCTTCAGGGGGAGTGGCTTCATCTAGCAAGAAAACTTGATGTCTTTATGTCCTCAGCTGCTGAGGGGGATTGACAACCTAACCTTCCCTGGACTGGCCCGGAGAGGCGAAAAGGAATGCTGTTTTATATTAGTACTAACATTTCTTGCTGACTTTAACAAACTATCATTCGTTCACTAATCTCAGGTGGGATATAGGAATTTGTTTGTGGTACAAATAAATCAGATGAATTTCCACTTAGCTTGCTTCTGTAGATTTCTTCAAATTTTGCAAAATTCTGTGCCAAAAAATTAGCAAATGCAGAAAACTGCCATGGCAACTTAAAATTTTATGAACCTGGGCTAATTTTGGGCCCGTTCACTAAGAATTTTGCTACAGCATGAGACAATGTAAAAGAAAGGTTGGTAGAAAATGTTGTGGTTTGTAGATTTCACAAAAATTAATGGATTTATATTTGAAACTATTTTTCCAAGACTCACATCCACTTTCAGCCCTTTCTTTTAGAAAGTATATCCTATGGAACGAGGTTCCATCCTCTCTCCGTTCTGAACCCATTTCTAATAAATTCAGAGCAGCCTTAAAGACCCATTTATTTCTCAAAGTATGTTTGTTTGTTTGGTAGAGATGTGTATTCATGAATGCCCATTCAGTTTGTTTGGGTGCCTAAATCTTTAAAATACACTTTTAATCCTAGAAATTGTGCATTAATCAATTTACACACTTAAATTTTTTTTAGCATGCATACAATGAGCAAATAGGTGAAAACAAAAAATGCCCAAAACTTAGGAAAATGTGTTTACAATAAGCATGAACCAAATGTATTTTTCATCATGACTGTACACAGACCATAATATGGGGATTTGGGAGCCCATTCATTGTCCATAGATCTGTACTAATCATTTCCCCTCTAATCAAAGTAAGAATTAATTGCTCTAGCCACTTCCCTCAGTCTAACACAGGGGCTCTCAATCCAGTCCTCGGGACACACCCAACAAGTCAGGTTTTCAGGTTACCCACAATGAATATGCATGAGAGATTTGCATGCAGTGGAGACAGTATATATCCCGGAAGACTAGCCACTATGCTGCGATTCTGCTCCCGCAGTGCCATCTAGCCCCCGTGGGAGCAGAATCGGGTGCATCTCCGGATTGTCCGAATTTCTGGGCATCTGGATGGCCTGGATGTGCACCTTCAGAATGGACCTTTTTGCATCAGATTTCAAAGGGAAAATACTCAGGTACTTTCCCTATGAAAACTGTGGTGTGGACGTAAATGCTTTTAGTTTGGGCAAAGACTGACTGCAAAATAGCATGCGTAGATTTGAAATATCAGTTTATGTTATATAATGAACTTACCCAAAACACACTTGCAGGAACACCTCCTCCAATATATCCACAGACAAAGTTAAAAAAAACTTTGGTTCACCGCTCCCACTAAAAATTGATCCAGCTATGAACTATACCTAAAAGCTTAATTCTTCAGATGGAAATCAGTGAAACAGGCTGGCATGTGATTTCTTATGTAGATAACTGTAACTGCAGTTGAAAATATACTGAAAGAAAGAAGGCAATGAAAATGACACAGACACAAAAATATGAGCTATTAAAAAAGAAAAAAAAAATCTAACTCTATCTGTAGTGCATTACTGCCTAGAGGCAACATTAGTAGAGAATGAGAAATTGGTACAATTAAGGCAAAGCTTTTAAATGTACTGTAGACTTAATTACTGGCAATTATATCATAAAAAGATTACAAAAGGGAATATTTCTATACTAAAATCTTAAAATGACTTATTGAAATATGGATTGGGAACAGATCTACTCAGAATGCTTTTCTAATAGTAGACTTAATGGCTCAGTGGACTGGCACATGGAAGCTGTTTTTCAGCACTAGATCAGCTGTGCTCAGTCAGTCTGCAGTTATTGAACATACTGCCATGGAAGGACCATTTGGTGGCCATGTGAAATGAGTCAGTGATCATAGTTCAGTTCCTAGTGGACAGATGTACTCACCATGAATTCCTAATCACGCTTGCTTCTGAATGACAAGTACCACTGTTGAATTACTTCTTGGACCTCTGGTTAAAACTTGTCAAGGCTGCAGTCTGGAAATCAATGCCTGTTTTGTCTCCTAAAAGATCAGCAAACTTCCAGATATGTTGTCATGTATTGAATCTGTGGCTGTATGGTCAAACACACAACAAAGCACTCACATGGGTTCGAAAGCTTGAGCTATAGACATGAAGCTGTCAGGAAAAAGACCATGGAAAATAATGTCTTCCAGGCTGGAGCAAGGGTATTAAGATACCCAGTGTGAACCTTCAGACTTGCATCCTCCTCAATTGTCTTTCATGCCCCAGGTCCCCCCTAACATTTTCATAATTAAACTCAACAATCATGATTATCCCAACATCATCCATTCCAGAATAACCCTGTAAAAATATATAGATGGAAATCACACTTTTAAATATTAAACTATGCCCTCATTACATACTATATGTACATGCAAAGCAGTTTCCACTAACTATTTACCCAGTGGCCAATCTAGGTCATATGTACCTAGCAGTTTCCCCAAGAGACACAAGTTCCACAATGCTTGTACTGGGTCAAGCATTGATATCTTCGGTCACTTCTTAATAATGGTTTATGGACCTTTCCTCCAGGAACTTGTCCAAACCTTTTTTCAACCCAGCTACACTAACAGCCTTTACTACATCCTCCGGTAACAAATTCCAGAGTTTGATTACACGTTGAGTGAAAAAATATTTTCTTTTATTAGTCTTAAATAGTTTACCCTGTAGCTTCATTGCATGTCCCCTAGGGGTATGTTTACTAAACGGCGCACTTGTGCGGGGCGCACTTGAGCGCCCTAAAATGATGCATTTAAGTGCTCTTAAGTGCCCCGTACACGTGCACGTCACATTAACGGGCCCCGCACGCGTGCGCCGAAAACGCGCACGTTTGCGGGGCGCTCATTTGCGATAGAGGCGTGGAAAGGCAAAATGAGGGCGGAGGAAGGCCCCCGAGGGGCGGAGAGACGGGGTCAATGGGTGGAATGTGGGAGGGGAGAGACTCCCCGCACAGGAGCGTGCCCGAATTTACAAGGAAAAAATACCGCGAGTGAAACACTCGCGGTAGAGCGCATTTAAAGGGAAGAGAAACCATTTCCGTCAGCAATGTACAGCAAAATCGGGGAAACCTACAAAACGTGAGCAGTGTGATACATGTGCACAGAACAAAATAGCAAATATGATATAAAAATGACCACCACAAATTCAAAGAAAATTATAATCCAGCTGGGCAACAGTGATATTAATGGGCAACCATACAAAACACTCCCAGGAAAGCTCCAAAAAAAGAAATGATTTTTGGAAGGGTCTACGCTCCGTAGACTCATTCAAAAGCACTGCATTTTAATGGAGCTTTCCTGGGAGTGTTTTCCAGGTTGCCCATTGATATCACTGTTGCGCAGCTTGGTTATGGTTTTCCTCCCCTTTTTTGGAGGGCATTTGTGAGGTTTATTTGCACCTTTGTCCCCATACAAGGTCAACGAGCCCACAGTAAAATTGTGAAGAGCAGGGTGTCTGACTCGTGCGGCCAGGTATCACATCTCCAGAGACTGCACTAGTTCTGTGGCCACAGTATGGTGCAGCGGACACAGCCAGTACCTGGAGGGCCACAGGTTCAAAGCCCAGCTGGGGCTCCTGCCAACCCAGTCCCCATTATGTTACCACCACTAAACAGTGAGAATACAGACACTCTTCTATTGCAGAGAAACATAAGCATGGTCCCAACACCTATATTTTACCCTACACCACACACAAACCATAACAATGGGCATTGCCTACAGCCGAGTCCCCCAAAGTCAGTCCTGGAGTGCTACAACTCACTCAGGTCATATGTTTTTCCCAGATAGGAACATGTCTGCATGTTTGCGGAAGGGTACAGGTGGCGGAGGGGGCAGTGGCTGCAAACCACAGCAGACAGTGGCCTAGGCCTGTGCAGGCTGGCACCGTCCACCGCAACAGACAGGCTCTGTCGGATGTACAGTCATGTACTCCCCAGGGAACACAGCAGATCTGTGGCAACATGGTGGTGCAGTGCACACAGACTGTGTGTGCAGGAACAGATGGTCACAGATTCAAAGCCCAGCTGGGGCTACTGCCAATCCAGTCCACATAATTTTCCTACAACTAAACCGTGATAGTAAGGACAAAACTGTATAGCTAGGAACATATGCATGATTAATACGCCTATATTTTACCACAGCACTCACAGACACCATAAACAGGCGCATTACCTGGAGCAGAGTCTCCCAAATGCAGTCCTGGAGGGCCCCACACCATTCAGGTTCCATGCTGCCTCTAACAAAGATGCCTGTGCTGCATAGCTATGCACCACCCCCATGGTATGCAGATGTATCTCATGCATATTTATGAGGGATAGCATGAAAACCAGAACAGTGTGTGGAACACCAGGACTGGATTTGGGGAACTCTGCCGTAAAGCAGCAGCCAACAGGGCCAGACACCCCCCCCCCCCACATGCCCCATTGGCCAATGCCTCCTGGAGAGGCAGGACATTGGGCCCTGCCTGTATCTCCCAATACTAACAGTTGCATACCTCAGCACTGCCACCCTACACCTGGGTATACGGTACATAGCTATCAAGTGTTTCCCATTATAACTGGCAGATCTCCAGTCCTACGTAAAGCACAGTTTGCTCATTCAGCTCCACCATAACACTCAAACAGATGTCTGCGGTGTGTGCTGCAGGTCTGGTCTCTGACAGTGTTTACCACCCTGGGATGTGACCCCCAACAGTAATGCGTACCATATCCATGCATGTACTGTGTCCAGGACTGGTGTGGTGGGTATGGCTGCTGAACCCCTCTATAGTAGCACAATGCTGGCATAGGTATGGGGGTGGCTGTCTGTCTATCCAGTGTGGTGGCTGCAAACACCTTCTACAGCCCACACTGCCAGCAATGTTGCCAGTATTGGGCTGGCAATGTGCATAATGAGGAGCAAGGTACCATGGGTATAGGCCGGACAGGGTGGCCTGGCCAGGGTGCATCTGCACAGGGCATAGGGCACTGACTGGGACATTGTAGTGCTCGGCCACCACCGACACAGACAGGGTGACCTCAGTATGTCCTGCTGAGGGATCACTCTCACCCTGACTGTGCAGTGACCACAGCATGGCTAGGCACCACCATAGTGCTATATGGTTTTTCTCTCATGTGATAGATATGGGTTTCCATTTGGGGCCCAGTCACTGATTTATCTGCTTGTTCTGTATACTGACAGCTCAGTTCTGGGTGCATGCATCTCCACTGGGAGCATGCACTATGGACTAACTAGCAGACTGTTTGCAGCTGGTATGTGGCTTGCAGGGTGCAGTGGCTGTTGGCTTGCTGCAGGGGAATATCAGATGGTGGTGGGGTGCAGCTTACCATACCCTGGTCTTATGTCTGTCTGCTATTGTGGTATAGCTATATATAGAGCTGCCCTGTGGGGTGTGTGTTCCACAGCAGGACTGGGGTTGATGTTGCCCTCTACTGCCACCTTTGCAGGGAGGTAGAGGGTGGATCTATTGGTGGGAGACTATGTTTGCCGCTGGGGGGGGGGAGGGGTGCATGCACCTGGCTGAGGCAGACAGGGATTTCCATGGTGTTTGTGCAGACACTACCTATCTTACACATTAACACTGCTCTGGGCCTCCATCAGCCATGGAAGGTGTTGTGGACCTGGTCCTGGGCGCCTCATTGCACACTCAGGGTGAGCACAGTACCCGCACGATGTGACGGTGTGTTGCTACTCTGTGCCAGTAAAACACCCGGTCAGTACCCCCCTACCAGGCCGAGGTGCTGTGTGGGTGCACCCGGTCACTTCCCCCAACCAGGCCGAGGTGCTGTGGGGGTGCATTCCCCATCTTGTGTCCATCTGTGGACAGCTGATTTGCATGTGCAGTGCATCATGGGTACGGGTGGGCTAACCCTATCCTGGTGACCACAGCAGACTGTCTGTGTGGTGACGTGCAGGCTTTCTGCAGCCAGCCAGGGGCTTGCTAGCAGCTATAGAGCTGTAGCCTAATGGTTACGTCCCTGCCTGTGAAGCCAGAGGTCATGGGCTCAAACCCACATTGGGGTTATTTGTTAGGGTTGTCCAAAGCATTATTTGTCTTTAATGTACATATTTTGTTTCCAGCAAACAAACCCTCAGCGTACTGTACCCATAGGGTGCCGCTTTATATGGCGCCCTATCGGGCACCCTATGGTTTCCGTCCATATAAGGTGCACTATACATTATCCTGTGACACAACTTATAGGATTCCCTATGGGGACATATTAGGGTGTCGTGGCGGATAGTGCACTTTATAATGTGCCCTATGGAGTGCCGTATAGGGTGCCTTATACGGCACCTTCAATTACGGCACGTGAGGGCGTGTTTGCTGGCAGAAATTAATAAAATAAGCATACGGTGCTGCAGGACAAAATATGTACATTGCAAACCTTCTGCCACAGCCAGCCTTCCGTATTAGGCACCATGGGGAGCAAACCCATGACCCCTGTATCAGCAGTCAGTGCCTTAACCATTGTGCTCCACTGCTGCTCTCCCTTGCATGTCAACGCACCTACCTATGCTTTTCATTCCTTAAACTGCACAGTGCTGCCATCAAAAACAGTACTCTGACCTTGCGGTACCTCATACGACACCCTCTACAGCGCCCTGTGAGCAACATTCTATGGTGCCGTGGCAGACAGTGCACTTTACAATGTGCCTTATGGGGCGCATTATGTTCACACGCTTTAAGGGTGCGTTTGCTAGTACTGTAAATTAAAATAAACATAAATTGACTCCTAAAGCAACCTTCCCCATAACATGCAATGCTTCAGCTAGCCCTGTTCATTGGGCACTGTGAGAAATTGAACCCTTGCTCCCTGCATCATTGGTCAGTGTCATAACCATTGTGCTGTGGTTCTATTCCTGTGTTTGCATATCAGCGCGCCGCCTTATGCCTCCTATTATTAAATGGCCTCCTTAAGCAATAGCCTAATGCCCATCTGCGCGCCGCCTTATGCTGCCCATTATTTGTATGCCTTCTAAAATATCACCTCACCAAGCCCTGTTCATTGAGCACAGTGGGGGATTGAACCTCTGATCCCTGCACCATTGGTAACTGCCTTAACCAGTGTGCTGTGGCTAGGTGTTTCTGTTTGCACATCAGCGCCCCACTTATACCTTCCAGTATGCGATTGCCGCCGAAACCGGCGCACCGCCTTATGCCGCCCAGTAGTAATATGCCGCCAGAAACATCAGCACGCTGCTTTATGCCGCCCAGTATTAATATGCCGCATAAAAACATCAGCGCGCCGCCTTATGCCGTCCAGTATTGATGTGCCGCCAAAACAAATCAGCATGCTGCTTTATTTGGCCCAGTATTTCTCTGCCTCATAAACTAACACCTCAACAAGCCATTGAGCATTGTGGGGGTTCAAACCCCTGATCCCCGCACCATTGGTCAGTGCTTTAACCATTGTGCTGTGGCTCTGTTTATAGATCAGTGCGACACATATGCCTCCCGTTCAGCTCTCAGTTGCGGTAAGGTGCGGGGTGCACACTGGCGCCGCGCACCTTAGCGCATCTGTCAATCACGGCTTTTCTTCTTCAGGACAGAACGCCCACTCCTTATACGGCACACGCACTCTACCGCGGCCCGCACTTTACCGGGCTTTTAGTAAACATACCCCCTAGTCTTTCTATATTCTGATAAGGTAAAAAATCGATCTACGTTTACCCGTTCCACTCCGTTCATTAATTTATAGATTTCTATCATATTTCCCCTCAGCCGTCTCTTTTCCAGGTTAAAGAGCCCTAACCTTTTTAGCCTTTCTTCATAGGAGTATCCTTCCATCCCCTTTACCATTTTGGTGGCTCTTCTCTGTACCTTTTCTAAAATCGCTATATCCTTTTTAAGATACGGCGACCAGAATTGCACACAATATTCAAGGTGCGGTCTCACCATGGAACGATATAGAGGCATTATAATATCTTTTGTTTTATTTTCTATTCCTTTCCTTATCATACCTAGTATTCTATTTGCTCTCTTGGCCGCCGCTGCACACTGGGCCGAGGGTTTTAACATGGTATCCACAATGACGCCTAAATCTTTTTCCTGGGTGGTGGTTCCTAATGTGGAACCTTGCATCGTGTAACCATAGTTTGGGTTGTTCTTCCCTAGGTGCATAACCTTGCACTTGTCCACATTAAATTTCATCTGCCATTTTGATGCCCAGTCTTCCAATTTATCAAGATCCTCTTGCAATTTTTCACAATCCTCTTGGGTTTTAACAACTTTAAATAGTTTTGTGTCATCTGCAAATTTGATAACCTCACTCGTTATTCCACTTTCCAGGTCATTTATGAATATGTCAAAAAGCAGCGGACCCAGCACAGATCCCTGGGGTACACCACTATTCACCTTTCTCCATTGGGAAAATTGGCCATTTAGCCCTACCCTCTGCTTTCTATCTTTTAACCAGTTCCTGATCCACAATAGTACACTGCCTCCTATCCCATGACTCTTTAGTTTTGCCAAAAGTCTCTGATGAGGGACCTTGTCAAAGGCTTTCTGAAAGTCCAGATACACAATATCAACCGATTCACCTTTGTCCACCTGTTTATTCACTCCTTCAAAAAAACATAACAGATTAGTAAGACAAGATCTTCCTTGTCTAAAGCCATGTTGGCTGTCTCCCATTAGGTTGTGACTATCTACATGCTGAGTAATTTTATTCTTTATGATGGTTTCTACCATTTTTCCCGGTACTGACGTCAGGCTCACCGGTCTGTAGTTTCCCGGATCACCCCTGGAACCCTTTTTAAAAATAGGTGTTACATTGGCGATCCTCCAATCTTCAGGTATTAGAGATGATTTTAATGATAGTTCACAGATTACTGATAGCAGGTCTGCAATCTCATATTTCAGTTCTTTCAACACCCTTGGATGTATACCATCCGGCCCAGGTGATTTGCTACTCTTCAGTTTATCTAATAGTTGTAAGACATCTTCCCGATGTATCGATATTTCCTTCAATTCTTCTGCACCTTTAAATACTACTTCAGTCATGGGTAACATCCCTACATCTTCCTCAGTAAAGACCGAAGTAAAGAATTCATTCAGTCTCTCCACTATCACCTTGTCGCCTCTTAGTGCTCCTTTAACCCCTTTATCATCTAATGGACCAACTGACTCTCTCACAGGTTTTTTGCTACGAATGTACTTGAAAAGGTCTTTATTTCGCGTTTTTGCTTCCGCGGCAAGCTTCTTCTCAAATTCTCTCTTTGCCTGCCTTATCAATGCCTTGCATTTGACTTGCCAGTGCTTGTGCTGTTTCCAGGTTTCGTCGTTTGGCTCTTTTTTCCAGTTCCTGAAAGATGCTTTTTTGGCAACAGCCTCTCTGACCTCACCTTTAAACCATGCTGGCAGTTTTTTGGACTTCCTTCCACTTTTCTTAAAGCATGGAATACAGCTGGTCTGGGCTTCCAAGATAGTATTTTTCAACAACACCCAAGCTTGATGTACGTCTTTAACCTTCGCAACTGCTCCTTTTAGTTTTTTCTTAACTGTTTTCCTCATTTTATCATAGTCTCCCTTTCGAAAGTTAAAAGGTAGTACTGTGGATTTCCTTACTATCCCTCCTCCACTAACTGAGTAACTGGGCTATTTGAAAATGAACCACTTTCACTATGGATAAAAATGTATGCCAATGGTTCTTTGAGTTTGTCTGGACTTATTAGGGGTGCCATGAACCAAATCCATGATTGCCATCTGTGGAACTGTGATCTACAATCTAGCCTTGAAGTCTGCACAGCATTGATCCAGCTCCTAGAGCCTTTGAGTAAAGGCAGTGGAAGGAGGTCCATTTTCCCAGTGGAAGTTCTCTGAGTCAGCAAGGGGTGTGTCAACCATATATAAGGAAACCAGCCCAATACCCCCATGCTGGTTAAGCAAATCATCTGATTGGCTTGACTATGCCTGGCTTGTATCTAGATCTGCTTTTCACTGTTGCTTCATGCTTTATACCAATTTAATTCCCCGATGTGCAACTCACTTGTCCGTTGCTTGTTGGTCTAATTCCTGCTCTATGTCTGGTTCCTGCTCTACCTCTGACTTCTGTTCTATGTCTGCATGTGCCTAGCCTCTCCACCTCGCTCCAGCCCAGGCCCTAACAGCATAAATCAGTTCCCATTCAGGGGCCAGGTCAGGATAGTGTCTGTCACAGAGACTCTGAGGAACCTTGCCGGTGCCTTGCAATCTGTGCAGAGTCAACTCCAGTATTTTCGGAGAAGGTGGAAACTCTCATCTTCTGACTCAGATCAGGAATGTTGGGCTATCCCAAGCTTGGAAATGCATGCACCCTTGTCAGAGAAGTTTGAAGGGAGAACTGTAGGGTTTCATCCACCAGTACAAACTGTGCCCCTACTTCATCCATACATGTACCAAGCTGACTCCTGAGCACTGGACAAGACTGGGTCCTCTCCAGCCACAAAGCACACCCCAAAAGAGAGCCTATCACTGTCTTATTCCTTCAGTCCAAACCAATAAAATCCATCTCATTCCTGAATAAGCAGCTATTTTCTTGCAGTTCAATATTTCACAGGTCAAAATCAAAAGAAAACTAGAAAAATGGAAAAAAGAAAGTCAAGCCCTTGGCCCTGCCTTCCACCTCCTTTGTAGTTCAGGGCTCTGTTGTCACTCCAGACTACAACCATCTTCTAGCAGATGAGTTCCACAAGGGACAGAGATTTCAAATAAGCAATGCTTTACCTTAAACTTTATTGTAAACTGCTGCGATGGTATAAAAAGTTGCTAGCCTTTCTCCAATGAACTTTCCTGCCAAAATTCAAAATTTCCCACCTCCATCCCACCAATTCAGTTTGAGAACTGCTGTATAAGAGAATGGACCTCTACTGCATAACCACCTCACCTTGAAGAAAGCCACAGCTTGGTGGCTGAAAATTTGGTTACAGTTACCATGATGCATCATGACCCAGCAAACTGCAAAGACCAGCCAATCACGACTGCCAAGTCCATCAAGTTCCTGAGTGTCTACAGAAGCATATGTTGTATCCCAATTTAGAGAAGTGTGAATTTAAAAAAAATCCATAGAATTTCTTGGATATATCAGTCCCCTAAGGGCATTCAGATGGATCCTCAAAAGATCAGCGATTTCTAAGATTTGCCCAATTCTACTGATGATTTATCCAAGGTTTCTCCAGAGTGACCACTCCACTAATGGAAACCCGAAGAAGGGTATCCAATTCAAATAGTGAAAAGAGCAAAAGAACAAGCATTCAGTAACCTCAAGGCAATGTTCACCTCTACCCTTATCCTTATATAGCCTGACCTAGATCATCCCTTTATCATGGAGGCTGATGAATTGGTGCAGTCCTCTCCCAGAAGAAAGCACCAGGGAATCTCCTTCACTGTGTGCATTCTACTTCCAGAAGCTGACTGAAGCAGAGAGAGTGGCAGCTTCTGGTGGGTGACAAAAAGCAGGGCATTCAAAGCTAAGCAATAGATTATGACAGCCAGTGTGGGCATAAGGCTTAAGGTTTACCTAGAGCTTCAACACTTTCAAGCAACTCTGTGGTTGGCACTGTGCAGCCCACATCCATCCAATATTCCTTGTATCCTTGCTGGAGCCCTGTGAGTGAACCCTTTCCCTTAAAGGCATTCTCCCACCTCCACCTCTAGCCATGATAACTGATCAGTAGAAGTTCCAGGTATAAGCCATCTTAGATTTAAGGTACATTCACAAATGGCTTCACTATTTGGTAGACTGGAAAGTGTATAGCTCAGAAGACTGTAAATGGGAGCCTGACGTGAATATTCATACAGAAACCCTGCTGACCATAGATATTACCCTAAAAAGGCAGTCCCTAATACCCAGGAAGGAAGCATGCTGTCATGGGTGGCAGGAATTGACCTTTGACTTTTACATACAGTTGCCAGTAACCTACAGTTGAGCCACAGCATCAATACAGGTCCTAAAGCCTTTGAGTAAAGTCACCATTCCTGGAGGAAGCCCATTGACCTAGCAAGGGGTATGTCTACCATATATAAGAAAGACAGTCCACTACAGCCTTGCTTGTCTAAAAAGTCATCTGATGGACCTGTCCTGTGTCTGGCTTGTATTCAGCTCTGCTTTTCACTGTTGCTATCTGCTTTATACCAGTTTAATTCCTTGCTGTATAACCTGCTTGTCCTTTGCTTGTTGTCCTGGTTCCTGCTCTATGCCTGGTTCTGGTTCCATTCCCAGTACCTGCTCCACCCCCAGTTCCTGCTCCCTGCCTGGTGTCTGCTTCATACCCAGTTCGTGCTCCTGGACCTAGCCTCTCTGCCTCACCCAGGCACTGACAGCACTGTAGTTGTTGCTGTCCCCTAGAAGCTTCTGCCCTAGGCAGCTGCCTAGTTTACATAATGGCTAAGCTCTCGCTGACCTTTCCTTTTTTGAGGGAGCAAAAGGTGCCATACATCTGCATGTACCATACACCTGCATTCAGGTATATAGGACTTTAACGGAGAAAGTGGAATATGTCACAGATTCATCAGCTTACTCGGCTTTTCTAGTTTGTGTTGTCTTCCTTCACTAGAGCTTATTTGGTCTCAAATTACCACCTGCTCCTACCTCCTAGGTGTTGGTTTCCCTATTCATCAGAATCCAAATCTTTGAGGTGTTTCCGAAGGGGAGTCATATTACGACTACTACTAGTGAGCATTTGTATAGTGCTACAAGACATACGCAGCGCTACACAAACATGTAAGATCAGCATAAGGCAATTTTCTGGTTTGATGGATCAAATTAAGCAAATGAAAAAGAGGTGACTATCTACACACCTCCATTACGTGGGGCTGCCTGTGGAAGCCCTGAGCGTTCATATCTCACATTGCCTATTTCAGGTCTGGCAAAGATTCTCTCTCAAGCAGACTGAATGGAAGACAACAGAAGTACTGGTATCTCTGAAGGTTTTCATTCAAACCAGAATAGTCCTCATTTGACTTTCCTGAAATTGTAGACCATTCATTTTGCAGTCCAAAACCTTTTTTTTTTCAACTTCATTAAGTAAGAACGTTCAATGAGGGCTTTAATATATGTTCTCTATGCATTTGTAAATAAGAACAATAACATTCTAAAGCACTGTCTCAATTAAAGCAGTCTGTTCTGCACACTGCTCATTTACTGTAATAGAAAAATCCTGGCACTCTGAGACGGTTCCTCTGAGGATATCCCTGGAGAGATCTAATGAAAAGCTAAAGCGTTCCCTACACTGGAAAGATCAGCGGAACAAGCCTGCACTTAAATCTCTGCTGGATGTGATTAAGGTTACAACAGGTGACGAGGCAACCGGTTGAAAAGCAAAAGATGTACAAAAAATAGTGTATTCCAATTCAAAACCAACATAAGGTAAAATAAGAAAGTTCATTAATGTGCAGAAAGTTTTATGAAGCAAGTCTGAGAGTGGCTATTAGAGAACATTTAATTGCTATCTTAGGAGGCTTAGAGCTAATCTTTACTTGTTCTTGCAGATTTATTCGCCCTTTTCTAGTGTAATTAGTGATAAACAGTATATATGTACCCTCTGGAGGTATATCCTAAACCTTTTCTTCTTTTTGGCTTCTGTGACAGTCTAATTGGCAGACTTCCAGTTCTAAAGCAGTTCATTAGTTTAGCTTTTTAATTTAATTATTGACTTGAGCTGTGCTAGTCTCCGGACCAGCCTTTAATTGTCCTAGATTATACTGCTAAACATTTTCTTAGATATATTTTTACCCTTCTTCCTAACATACACCCCAAACAATAACACATCCAGAGTTCATATAATTATTTGCCTTAAATGAGTTGCACATAGGATGGCAACATGCTTCATAATATCCAGCAACCCATCTTTTTGGTAGATGATCTGACTAATAATTTTGGGCCCTGACTAGTATCATAAAAATGCACTGAAGGGTCAGTGGCATTATGTTTATGGTCATTTTATTTGCTTGGTCACCCTTCACATTAGTAGCAGGGCAGTGTACAATCTAAACTCAAATTTTAAATAAAAAGAATAGAAACAGGAAAAGAACGCCACTAAATTATAGGAGAGATAAAATCATTCACTCTGGAAATTCAGAAGATCAAGTACAGAATAGACAAAGAAAAATCAAGAAGTAGGGAGCTGAAATGTGGTAGTGAAAAAATGAGTCTATAGGAGAGATTTGAATTTGTTATCAGAGGATTTTAGTCTGAGGGCAGGGGGAGGGAATTCCAGTAGGCCAGGGCTATAAAGTAGAAAGAAGAGGCATAGGTAGAAGATAATCAAGCTTGAGAGGGAAAGGAGTGTGAGGAGTGGAGAAGTAGAGAATCAGTCAAATAGCATGATGAACCAGAGTATAATATACGGTGGACCAAAGTAAATAATTTGTACTGTAGTTGATACTTTACTGGAAGCCAATGATAGTGTATGAAAACTAGAGTGACATGGTCATGGTGTGAAGCATGGGCAAGAATGTGCATGGTGGTATTTTGGACAAGTTGGATTCGGTTTATCTGGTATTGTGGAAGGCCAAGGTATGCAGTGTTACAGTAGTTGATCTTTGCTATCACTAAAGTAAAGGGTTTGGTGGAGAATAGGAGACTTGTTAAGTTTGGTGACAAACTGGAGGTATGTCTAAGGGGTATGTTTACTAAACTGTCTTAATGTTACCGGCGCTAGTTGCAGCAATAATGTGAAGAATGCCATATAAGGAGTGGTCGTTCCAGGGGCAAGGTAGCAAGAATCTGTATCGCACGATAGTGGACACCGTGGCATGTTAACGCGCTGTGACAAGGAAGCTTGTGTTGAGCTTATGGAAATAGGAAAAGGTGATGAATTTGCTTTGAGGAAAAGTGAAATCCCTGCAGTGCATGGATTTCAGCTTCTACATAAAGAAAGTAAGCTGAGAGAAACTAAACCTAGGCTGCCACACCCAAGCTCTGCTGATGTAGCTGCAGGCTTGAGAGATAATTACAAGCACCTGAGCAGAGAGGGAAGTTAGTGCCCTGGAAGCAGGGATATAAACCTTTGCTAAAGTCAAAGCAAGGGAAGAAGCAGGAGAGGGAGAGGAAGCAAGAACTGCAGGAAGCAGAGGAGCAGGAACGGGTTCAGATCCAGGTTCCTGATCAGAAGGTTCGGAGAGCTCAGAGGTGGGAGCCCAGGACTCAGCACAGGAGTCAAAGGAGCCAAGCCTGGAAAAGGGAGCATTGGCAGAGCTCCAAGAGGGAACTCAGAGAAGTGAACCAAGAACAGTTTCTGAGAGGCTGGAGAGAGGCAAGTGAATACAGCCAGGGAGAAGTGTCCACAGCTTTAGGTACAATCTATCCTTACCGGGTGGAGCTGGGCTCAGGAGAGACATGGGGATCCTCAGAGAGAATACATCTGGAGACATAGTTTCAGAGCTCAGAACATGGCACTGCATTATCAGAGCCAGAGGAGATGCAGGTTGAGCCTATTGAGCAGGATTTACTGTCTCCAGAAATGCCCATGGACTGTACTCTATGCCAGGCTACTAGCGTTGAATCCCTATGCTAAAGGATAGCTGAAAAGGTGAAAGTCTCCTAGAAGCAGTGTATTGAAACCTAGCCTGAAGTGAAGGTAGGAACTTGCTCTTCTAATGGGGAGATACATGTTACATGTGCTATTAAATACTTAGCGAAGACAAACTAAAAAGAAGACATTTTTACTTTGTTGAGGGAAGAAGCTGTGTTTCCCATATCAGTTACGTTGTTAAGCAGCTACATAGAGTTAATGACTGTGAAGCCATAGTGAAGTTCATCAATACTGCGTTGTAAAAAATCCTGAGCGAATGAATGGAGAAGTATCCTGTTACGGTCTACATGGACTTTGTTTGCGTTTTGAAATAAATTCTGTCATTTGCCTTCACCTTCGGTTTCATGACTACACTTCATCTTAAAAGGCCAAACTACAACTCTCAGCATGCATCTGAGGGAAAGATAGTTTATCTAAGCTTTATAAGAGA
This sequence comes from Ichthyophis bannanicus, assembly GCA_033557465.1. Classification (NCBI taxonomy): domain Eukaryota; kingdom Metazoa; phylum Chordata; class Amphibia; order Gymnophiona; family Ichthyophiidae; genus Ichthyophis; species Ichthyophis bannanicus. The sequence goes on along the minus strand of CM066036.1, from coordinate 14,561,339 downwards.
AGTTAACCGCAACCTCGCCCCTCTAAGCCTAAGGCAAGGGGCAAGGGCGTGACAGAGCGTTAACCCTAAATTCATGCCAGCGCAGTATTAGAAGCTATAAAGATGTAGCCCACTGGTTACTGCAATGACTTTGGAAGCAGAGGTAAGGGTTTGATCCTGCAGTGCTGTTATGTAAGAAGGCTGTCTAAGGCAATTCCTTTTAATCTAAATCAGTGCTGTCTGAGGCATTTCCTTTTTTAAGTTAAATCAGTGCTGACAGCAAAAACACCCTCACAGTGCCATAACATAAGGTGCCACATAAGGCACCCTATAAGGCACTCCATAGGGCACATTATAAAGTGCCCTGTCCGCCAAGGCGCCTTCTAATGTGCCCTATAGGGTACTTTATAGGGTGCCTTATAGAGCGCCTTATGAGGCACCTTAAGGTTACAGCACTGTGAGGGTGCATTTTGCTGGCAGCACTGATTTAAATTAAAAGGAAAAACCTCAGACAGCCTTATTAAATAAAAACACTGTGGGATCAAACCCATGACCTCTGCCTCTACAGTCATTGAAGTAACCAGTGGGCTACATTTCTACGCAGAAAGAGTGCAGGTCACCACCCAAACTGTCTACTGTGGTTACCAGGATAGGGTAAACCCACCCATACACATGATGCACTGCATATGCAGATCAGCAGTCTACAGCTGATCTTTATCTTTATCTTTATTTAAAATTTGATAGACCGCTTTCCGTCGAAACATAAAGCGGTGTACAATAAAAGGTTAGCAATGCAAAGATATGGAAAAGAACGCCATAATAGGATAGGAAAGTAAAAGTATAAAAGCATAGACAAGTAAAAGAAACAAAACAAAAGGGCCAATACTTTATAAAACATAAGAGTACAACGAGATAGTAGGCCCATATAGGGGGAGACAAAACAAACTATGAGTAGACAAAAACACACGACAAGACAAATGAACGAACAGACAAAAGCACATAACAAATGAGAACATCAGGGAGGACCATCAGGAGAGAGATGAAAGGCTTGCTGAAACAGATGGGTTTTGAGTGATGCTTTAAATTGAGGATACGAAGATTCCAGTCGGAGAAGTGTTGGTAGTGCATTCCATAGTACTGGGCCTAGAAAGAAAAAAGCTGCATGACGGGTTTGTTCAAGGTGAGCTTGCGACGGGGAAGGTAGGGACAGACGGTTGGCATGGATAGAACGAAGCTGACGGTAGGGAGTGTGAAGAGAGATCCGATCTGCAAGATATAGAGGAGTATTGGTGTAAAGAGCACGATGAATCAGAATAAGAAACTTATAGTGGAAACGAAAACAGAGAGGTAACCAATGCAGACGGAGAAGAATAGGAGTGATATGATCAAAGCGATGAGAGAACGTAACGAGACGGGCGGCAGCATTTTGGATACGTTGAAGACGTTGGAGCTGAAATTTTGGGAGATTGGCAAGAAAAACATTACAATAATCTAAGCGGCTTATGACTAAGGCCAGGACAAGAGTGACTAAGGAAGATGAGGGGAGGAGGGAACGGACAGCCCTAATCTGTCGCAGGGCAGCAAAAGAGCGACGAATAAGGGAAGTAAGGTGTTGGTGGAAGGAGAGCGTGGGATCAAGAATCACTCCAAGATAACGGAAGGATGATACAAGAGGGAGAGAAACAGAACCAATCGAGGGGGCTAGAGTAGGGCAGGAACCACTCAGTGAGACCCACATAGCTGTGGACTTAGATGGATTTAAGTGCAGAAAATTTTGGGATAGCCAAGAGGAAATCTGGGAGAGACAAAGATTAAGTTGTGTGATATCCAGAGTTAGAGGAGAAGTATGAAAAAGTAGGATAATATCGTCGGCATACATGTAAAATGACACAGGAAACTGTTGAACCAGCAAGGGTAAATGAGCTAGAAAGATGTTAAACAAAAGCGGGGAAAGGACAGATCCCTGCGGTACACCACAAGTAAGATGGAGGGAAGCGGAGGACTGACCATTAGAGTGAACAGAAAAAGAGCGAGCTGTGAGGAAGGAACAGAACCACTGCCAGACTGTACCATGGAGCCCCACATCAGACAAACGAGAAAGAAGAGTTCGATGGTCAATCAGATCGAAAGCCGCGGAAAGATCGAGGGAAACAAGAAGAGTAATATCACCGTGATCATGAGCAACATGTAAGTCATTCAAGAGTGCAAGAAGAACCGTTTCCATACTATGTCCGTGACGAAAACCGGCTTGACGGGGGTGAAGAGTGTTAGTAGATTCCACGTGAGAGTTAAGTTGATCGAAGACAAAACGTTCTAGAAGTTTGGCCAGAAAAGGAAGATTTGAAACAGGACGCCAGTGAGATAGAACAGAAGGATCAAGAGAGGGCTGTTTCAGAAGGGGGCGGACAACAGCTGATTTCCAAGATGAGGGGAAATGACCGGTTGAGAGGCTGGTATTAATGATAGTAGTGATGATAGGTATGAACTGTAAGGAAGGCTCAGTCAGCCAGTGAGACGGAATCGGATCCAGTTGGCAGGTGGTCTTACTAGATTTAAATAACATCTGCAGAACTTCAGCAGAGGTGACTGGGTGAAAGGAAGACCAGGAATGAGCTAAAGCGAGGTTTGGTGGAGTGAGGGGCGGTGACAACTGATGGGCAGTGGCCAATGGAACAGAAGAGACAGAGGACAAGGGGGAACAAGGTGTGGACAAGGGCAGTGGGGGGAAAGGATGCGAAAAGGACGAGCGTAGATTGAGAATCTTATCAGAAAAGAAAGTGGCTAGAGACTGAGGGTCAGGGGCCAAGGACACTCGCCGACGATCAGGACCAACATTAGAGAGCCTACGCAAAATAGAAAAGAGTTGTCTAGAGGAGTTTGCAGCATCAGAGATTTCAGTTGCATGGAAGTCACGCTTGGCAGATTGAACAGCTGAGCGATAATCAGAGAAAAGCTGCTTGAAACGAAGACGTAGTTCAGAGGAAGGATGGCGGGCCCACCGACGTTGTAATTGCCAGAGTTGGGTTCGCTGAAGGCATAGAGCAGGGTGATACCATGAAGAGTGGGTGGGACCAGAATGATTAGATACCGGACGAAGTGGGGCAAGGTCATCCAAAGCGTCAGTAAGAAGGGAGTTCCAGAGGGAAACCTGTTTATCAGAGGAGAGTGCAGCAAAATCTGGTGGGAAGAGGGAGGAAGCGGGCGGAAAGGCACTAAGGGTATCAGGAGTAATACGACGGTGGAGAGAAGTAGAAGGAGAGGGTGTAATCGGATCTGTAGGTGCCACGGAAGGGTAAGAAACTGAGAAGAGGACACAGAAATGATCAGAGCAGGGGACACTAAACATGGTGGGGGGAGAGATCACTGGTAATAACGTGATAGGAGAGAGAACCAAATCTAGTGTATGTCCAGCCATATGGGTAGAGCCAAGTACATGTTTTTGCAGGAGAATATCATGTAATAGATTCAAAAAGACACGGTCTCTCTGCCTGCTAGGGTGATCAACATGGACATTGAAGTCTCCTAAGATAATAAGATTAGAAAACTGAAGAGTGACATCAGAGATAGTTTGAAGAGCCGCATCCCAGCGAGCAGCCGTCAAAGAAGGAGGGAGGTAAAGGAGAAGAAAATAAAGGGGAGGAGAGGAGCGAAGGCGAAGAAGAAGGGATTCAGGGTACAGGACAGAGGAGGAAGAAACCTCTTCAATATCAATAGACGCGCGATGGAGCAAGGCCACCCCACCGCCGCCTCTCCCTATCCTGGGAGTCAAAATCGCAGTGAATCCAGAGGGAAGAGAACTAGATAGGACTGGGCTATCGCCCTCTTTTAGCCAGGTTTCTGTAAGGAAGCAGAGGTCGAGAGAATGCGAAGAAATGAGATCCTGAACCAGCAGGGATTTTGATCACAAGATGGGGTATGCACATCACCTCGGCCTGGTAGAGGGAACTGACCGTGTGTGTTACTGGCACAGAGTAGCTACAGACCGTGACATTGTGCGGTTCCTGTGCTCACCCTGAGGGTAAGGTGGGGTGCCCAGCACCAGGTCCGCAGCACCTGGCTTGGCTGAGATAAACTATGCTACAGCTCCTCATCAGTGCCACTGTGTGATAGGTAGTCCTTTTAGATGCACCTAGGATGCACCTGTGTCCATATGTATTTCCCAGTCACGTCTAGCCCTTCTGGACAATGATGCACCCGGAATAGTGCATATCCTGTGTGGGTGCCATGGTCACATGTTATAAATGAAGAGGGGAGTTTGGATCCAAAAGCAGATGACGTAGCACCACCCAACTTGCCCTCTGTGGGTCAGGGTGGGGGACAGGATCTCCCACCAACAGATCCACATTCTACATCTCTGCAATTGTGGCAGTAGAGGGGACCATCAACCCCAGTCCTGCTGGGGAACAGGCACCCTACAGGGCAATCAATGCAGGGCAATCAACGCATCACATAAGGTAATGGCAGCCAGGCAGAATGCTGGAAAAGACAAACACACACTCCCACACCTATGCCAGCATTGTGCAAATATAGAGGTTTTTGGCAGCCCTGGCCACTACACCAGTCCTGGGCACAGTGCAGGCATGGCTATGGTACGCAATACTGTTGGGGTCACTTCACAGGGTGGTAAACACTGTCAGAAACCAAAACTGAAACACTCCACAGATATCAGAAAGGTTGCTATGATGCAGCTCTGTCAACGAATTGTGTTTAACTTAGGATTTGTTATCTGCCATTAATCATAGCAACCTATTGATATATGTGTAACGTGTTCCCAAGTTTAGGGCGGCATTGCTAAGGTATGCAGCTGCTAGTATTCGGAGATGCTGCTCCGCGCAGGGCCCAAAAGACTGACTCTCCATGAGGCTTTGGATAGTGGAGCTTGTGGATGTGGGTGTTTGTGCCCCTGTTGGCCGCTGCTCCAGGGCTGAGCTTCCCAACTCTGGCCCTTGTGGGCCAAACACGGTTCAGGTTTTCATGCGGTCCCTAATGAATATGCATGAGATACATTTGCATACAATAGGGGCGGTGCATACAAATGCAGCACAGGCATATTTATTAGGGACAGCATGAAACTTGAATGGTGTTTGGCCCTCCAGGACTGCATTTGGGGAAACTCTGCTCTAGGGATTGCACATGTTTATGGTGTCTGTGCCCTGTAGGATAAAATATGGGTGTTTATGGCGTGTTTATTTAATCTGCAATAACGGTTCTGTCTTTATTACCACAATTTAGTACTGGGTAAAATATAGGGGCATGATTTCTGGGAGCCACAGCTGGGACTTGAACTTGTGACCTTCTGCCCCTGAACACACTGGCTGTGTGTACTGCACCAAACTGCTGTCACAGAGGCAGAGTATTCCCTGGGGATACCATGACTGTTTGTCAGACAGACCTTGTCTGTTGCAGTGCACGGCACCCACCTAAACGGGGCTTGGCCGTGGTCTGCTGTGGGCAGATGCCACTGCCCCCTCCGCCACGAGCACCCCTCCGCCACCATGCTGACATGCGCTTGTGCCGGTGGTGCTGGTGGTGCGCAGTCCCAGGCCATCCAGTGTGCTGGTAGGTGGCTGCCTAAGGTGCCTGATATGGAGTAGGGTTGCCTGCCTAGACATCCACGCTTCCCCCGGCACCGCCTGCCAATGTTATGTGCCTTTTGGAGTACTTGCTGGGTACTGTCCCCTGGGACACTGTAAGACAAACACTCGTGGCCATGTTTGCCCTTGGTCAGTTGCTGTCTTGCTGGTTTTCTGCTTCTACATTCCTGTGTGTCACTTAGGCATCTGCCTAGCCCACCCTGTGCCCCAGCTGCCCCACTGCATGTCCTGCCTGCAGCCCTCTGTATCCTATTTGCAGCCTCACAGTAGTGCCCTCTCATACTTGGGCACTATGATGTTGCTGCACAGGTATCACTACTATCACTTTTCTTGGTTTCCCTGCCTTTGCTGCACATTGCTGACTGAAATGGTCTCTCTCCCCTGCAAATGTGCCTCTAGCACAAGGTTTTCACTGGCGCTACTTTTCAGACCTTCATTTCACGGCATTAGTGTGCATGGAGACTCTCCCCTCCCACCCTCCGCCCATTGACCCCTTATCTCTGCCCCTGGGGAGCAGTACCAACAAAAAAGCACTGATCCACGTGCCACTCAACACACCCAGTCAAAAACTTGGAAGGCAAGGAAGGAACTCTTGTATCACAAAGCCAGGCCCGACACAGGCCGTGTTTCGCTTATGTCTTCATCAGGGGCTTTGGCTGTATGGTTTACTTATTACCTTGCCACTCTGTAAATTACTCCACCCTTGATCTACTCAGGACTTGCTGCCAGCTTACCGAAGTCGCTATCTGCCACCAAAATCTCTAAACGATATTTGTAAATTGAAGAGAACGCTTGCTGGCCTGGATAGGGTGGCCTGGCCTGGCTGCATCTGCACAGAGCAATGGCTCGGACATTGTAGTGCCCAGCCACCACCTGCATGGACAGCGTGGCCACAGCATGTCCTGCTGGGAGGTCACTCTCACCCTGACTGAGCAGTGACCACAGCATGGCTAGGTTCCCCCATAGTTCTGTATGGTATTTCTCTTATGTGATATTTATGGGTCTCTTTTGGGGCCCAATCACTGATTTATCTGCTTGGTGTGTTTGCTGACATCCCAGTTCTGGGTACACGCATTTCCTCCAGGACCATGGACTAGCTAGCAGACTGTCTGCAGCTAGTATGTGTCTTGCTAGAGCACCTTGCAGGGTGCAACGGCTGGAGGCTTGCTGCTGGAGACTGTCAGACAGTTATGGGGGCAGCTGAGCATTTCCAGGCCTACTGTCTGTCTGCTATTGCTTTATGGATGTATACAGCTCTGCATTGCCTGCCTTGTAGGGTGCTTGTTCCCCATCAGGACTGGGGTTGATGGTCCCCTCTACTGCTATCATTGCAGGGAGGAAGAATGTGGATCTATTGTTGGGCGATCCTGTTTCCCACCCTGCGGCCCAGAGGGTGGGTTGTGTGGTGGTACATAATTCGCCTATGGGTCCAAACACCCTCCCCTCCCCTCCCCTCCCCTCCCTTCCCTTCCCTTCCCTTCCCTTTCTCATGTAACCATGGCATCAACACAGGATATGCACTATTCTGGGTGCATCATAGCCCATAAGGGCTAGACATGACTGAGAAATACAAAAGGACACCGATGTAACCTAGGTGTGTCTGCAGGAACTACCTATCACACACAGTAGCACTGATGGGGACCTGTAGCATGGCATATTTCAGCCATGAAAGGTAGACCTGGTGCTGGGTGCCCCACCTCACCCTCAGGGTGAGCATAGTACCCGCACATTGTAACGGTCTGTGGCTACTCTGTGCCAGTACCACACACGGTCAGTTCCCCCTCCCAGGCCGTGGTGCTGTGGGGGTGCATACCCCATCTTTTGCCCATCTGTCGACTGCTGATTTGCACGTGCAGTGCATCATGGGTACAGGTGGGTTACCCTATCCTGGTAACCACAGCAGACAGTTTGTGTGGTGATGTGCAGTCCTTCTGCAGCCAGCCAGGGGATTGTTAGCAGCTGTAGAGCTGTAGCCCACTGGTTACTTCACTGCCTGTGAAGCCAGAGGTCATGGGCTCAAACCCATGGTGGAGTTATTTGATAGGGCTGTCTGTGGCATTGTCTATTTTTAATGTACATTAGTGCTGCCATCAAAAACACCCTCAGAGTACTGTAACCTTATAGGGCGCCACATAAGGCGCCTTATAGGGCGCCCCATAAGGTGCCTTATAAGGCGCCCTATCAAGCGCCTTATAAGGTGCCTTATAAGGTGTCCTATAGGGGACATTATAGGATGCCTTGGCGGACAGTGCACTTTATAATGTGCCCTATGGAGTGCATTATGGGGTGCCTTATGCGGCACCTTAGGTTACGCCACTGTGAGGGTGTGTTTGCTGGCAGCACTACTTAAAATAAAAGTAAAATGCCTCAAAAATCACTACTTAAACATAAAGGGTGATGCTTCAGCCAGCCTTATGCATACTGGGGGATTAAACTCATGACCCCTGTATCATCAGTCAGTGTATTAACCATTGTGCTACACCTCTGCTTCTATGGCTGTATGTCTGCACCCCTACTTAAGATTATCGCGCGTTAATGTGCTTAATGGTGTTTCGCCCAATAATGTGCGCAGCGCGCATTATCGCGCGATAATCCCGTTTTGCTACGTTAAGACCAAAACGCCCACTCCTTTTATGGCATCCTGCACACTATCGCTGGGCGCACGTTAAGACTGCTTAGTAAACATACCCCTTAGTCTCTAAGGCACATTTTACAAATGATGTCCAAGTACATTCTGGAACGTCCAAGTCAGAATGTAAAAAAAAAAAAAAAAAGACAGATACATCCAAGTTCAGGGTTTCATAAATGTGGACATATCCAAGATAAATGTCTAAAGAGCCGTCTACCTACACATACCTGGAATAGAATCCAAGACCAGAGACATCCCAGAGACATTCATAGTCATTCAGGCTCAAAACAAATTTCCCAATTACACAAAAAATATTATTGCAATTGTGGAGACTACTAACGATGGTGGAGTACCATCTTTGAGAAATCCTCTGGATGTCTAATGGCCCAAAGGAGCACTTTCCTGATACCTATTTGTGCCTGGATTAGGTCTGGAATTGAGTGTAGACATCTAGGGTAAATCCGTTGCCCTGCTCCAAGAAACAAAAACAGGAAGCGGCAGATTCGACACCCAACACCTTTATTAATACCAATTAAGTGGCCTGGGGTTCAGGCCACTTAATTGGTATTAATAAAATGGGTTCAGGCCACTTAATTGGTATTAATAAAGGTGTTGGGTGTCGAATCTGCCGCTTCCTGTTTTTGTTTCTGCTCGTTTGAGTGGCTAGCGCTGTTCTCTTTGTGGACCCCGTTGCCCTGCTCCAGACACACCCCCACCATACCCCCCTGACTATTTGGATGTCCCCACACCAGGGACACCTTTACATAATTTGTAAAATGTGTCCAGGGACATCTCCATGATTTGGGCATCTGCATACACATTTTTAGATATCCAAATCATGAATAAGGCTTCTAAAATAACTGCCTTTAACTGCATTTCTTGGTACTTGAGGATGCATAAAAACAAAATCTGGCCCTTACACATGTACATTGCAAAATCACTTTCAAGTGTAAGTGCCAGCAAATAGCTGCTCTTTTTTCATGTGTTGTTTTGTAAATTTGTAAATTTATACAGAATTGCTCGTAGTCAAGTCTGAGCCACTGATGAATAGCAGCCACTAGATGTATTGCATTATATTTGATGCTTGTGCTTTTGTTTCCTTTCTCTTCGTTTGTTTGCTATAAAGAATAAAGAAATTTGAACACAAAAAGAACAGAGTTTATTTGGTAGGATGGCTACAGAAGCTTTTAGAGATAAATAAATGGTGCCACTGTGTTAAGAGAGATAGCACAGAAGCCTTGAAACGGAAAACTCCAGATTCGTTACTTTAGATTAACTGGATAAGTGACGGCAAGCGTGATATTCATCAGTATTATCTGGATCATACCACTGAATATTCCCTCTGACTGTGTTGGTGGGGCTCTCTGTGGGTGGAGCACTGTGACAGAATTTGTAATTTAGCCAAAAGAAGCAGACCTAAGTTTATGCTGTTTTGCTATCCAGATAACATCGTCAGTCAGCGGTGAAACTGGATATTATGGAACAGGAGGATATCCATTCGACACTGACTAGCTGGTTTCATTTTTAAACACTGCAGTTGGGCTTAAAAAAGTGCCGACTGAGGAGTTTAGATATTGGGCCCATAAATTTTAAGCTGCTATGTTTAGGTGAAATTTCAGCAAAAAACATAGGCTTCTATGTTATGTGGTGGTGAAGCAGGGTTAAACCCTGGAGAAAGTAGGAGAAACCAGTCTTTTTCCCCTGAAGCAAAGAGCAGTTCAGGAAGGGAAAGGGTTAAACCTCCAACTCTATGCACCGAAAGCTAGAGAGGGAGCCACACCTCAACTCCATGGTGACCAAGGGAGCTGACGTGGGAAGCAGAGGGGCGGAGTCAAAGCCCATAGGACAGCCCCAAACACTTAAGCAGGAAGAAACAGTTATTGAGGGAGACGTGGAGGGAGACAGAAAAAACCACGGGAGGAGCAGCAAAGAGAAGTGGGAGAGAAGAAGAAAAAATCCTCGGGAGGAAAGTCTGGAAAGCTTGTCCAGAAGTCAGAGGAGTTCTTCTCATGAGTCTTCTGTAGAAGCTGTCCTGGAAGGTGGGAGAATAGGCAGAAGCAAAGGCCGTATTGGAAAGCTGCATAAGGATTCTTATTGCAGGCAGCGTGTCTGTAGCTCCAGTTCCGAGAGAAGCCCAGCTGATAGAAAGCAATTAGCTGACCAGAAACTTGGGAGACAGGAGCCCGAGCCAGACCCTGCTGGGAAGCATGGTACAAGAGTCCAGGTGAAGCAGTCTGGGGACAAGTGGTTGCCTTTAGCACTACCAGAGAAGTCAAGGAGTGCTAGGAAAAAGGTGGGCCCTTTTGAAACCTTTAAATCTGTGTTAAAGGAGAGTGGTCTCCTTGGTTCTTCCCCTATACCTCAGTTTAAGGAAGAGTCTCGCTGAAGACAGCTTAAAAACCTGTTAGAGCAATGGAAGCCTACTGTTGAGAACCCTGAGAATAGGCAGGTTGTATCAGACTCGGAGGAAGAGGCTATGCAAATTGAAGAAGCCCCTTTAGAGAGTGAATGTTCTGATATGGAGACAGACTGTGCTTATTGCCAAAGGGAGTAAAAGCTGCCAACGTTCTATGCTGATGTTATAAGTGCTGGAAGAAGCCTGAAACTTGGCTTGAGGGATTAACACTGGGAAAGGCAATAAGATGCTAGAAGTGTAAAGCCTAGCCAGTTTGGCAACTTCGAATGAAGAGAATGCTATTGTTTTACTGATTGTTATACAAATGCAACAGTTGGTCTAATGAAGAGAAAGAGCTGTTGATGATTTTGATTGGATGCCTCAACTAACCCAAGGATAAGTAAAGTGAATTTGCAACTGGAAGAAGGTTTTGGGAAAGTTGTTTGAAGCAATCATGCGTGGATGCATAACACATGGACTTTGCTATATCAGTTGACTTTATTTCTGTATGGAGAAGAATCCTTTATTCTTTATGTTCAGTAGGGGTAGTAGAAAAATACCTGTGCAACAATAAAACTTATTGTTACCCTTAAATCCTTGGCTGTTTTCATCTTGACCACAACTACATGGAACATAAGACCCGCAGCACTTATAGGGATACACAAATGTGGTCCGTCCTCTTCTACTAGGCATCCGCCTATACAAAGGAGAGAGCGTGACAGCTGGCGTAGTTTTTCGGATAAATCTACTACCTCACAGATATAAGAAAGACTCGCTCTACTGTACGGAAGAAGTTTCTGTGGAAAAGAAAAAGGAAAAAAAAAAAACACACACACATACCTCTGGAGAGCTGATCCAGTTCTGCAAAGAAAACCCGGAGTGGAGTAACGGCGGAGGCGGACTGGACCAGATGTTCCCGTGGGTGCTGCTGTGCTGTTAAGCGAGACTCACCACTTGTAGCAGGTAACCCGTAGATGAGAGGGGGTTAACCTGGATTCTGCTACAAGGGGGTGGGGGTGTTGCAGAGCTGGATAGAGAGCAGAGAGATGGGGCGGTTGTGTGACAGCCACACTTGGTTTTGTTTTCTGTTTTTGTTTCAGCTAACAACAATGGAGACGACAGAGCTATTAAGCTGGATGGCGGATAGATTCCGGCAGCACCAAGAAATAGCGGCCCAGACGCAAGAAAGAACTGTGGAGATGCTGAAGGCCCAACAAAAACCGCTGTTGGATCTGCTAGGCGCTTGGATTGGCAAGCAGAAACAGACTGCAGACGCACTGAGGACTGTGTCAGGTTCTCTAGGAACCATATCTGGACTGGGAGCCCTAGGGAGAGGGGTATTGTCTTTGGGTCAGTTAACCAGAGACGATGATGTGGACGACTATCTGGAGGTATTTGAGCGTATCGCTCTCATAAGTGGTTGGCCAAAAGATCAATGGGCCATTAGATTAGCTACATCCCCCATGGGAGAGGCTCTCGCGGCCTACCGAGCTATGCCCAATGATCTCGCCTCCAACTATGAGGAAGTGAAAAAGGCCATAAGAGACAGGATGGGCTTAACCCCAGTGGTCTACCGCCGCCTTTTGCGGGGGTGCAAATTGAAGCCAGGCGAAACACCACAGGCCTTATGCCACCGAATTAAGACACTGGTGTACAAGTGGTTAACTCCAGAGGGCAAAAGTATTGATACCATTCTTGATACCATTGTTTTGGAACAATTTGTAGAGGCTGTACCAGGCGAATTACAATCTTTCCTGATTCTTCAGGACTGCAGAAACACAAGAGATGCCATCTCATTGGCCGAGCTTTTCCTGGAAGCTGGAGCAGTCGGCCAAAGAAAGGTGGGTGTTTCGGGTCAAGCAGTCCTGGGAATTTCAGAAAAGAAAGACAAGGCAATGTTGGGGGAATTTGCACAAAAAAGACCCTTAGGAAGAACTGGTTGGGAACAGCGAAAATGTTTTTCTTGTGGAGAAAGAGGTCACATAAAGAGGGATTGCAGAGTCAAAGTAGTGCTAGTGACCACCCAATCCAAGGAGACTGGGGAGTGATTTGTACTAGCTGTAGAGGTCGAAAATATCCCTGTCGAAGCCCTCTTAGACTCAGGGGCTGACCAATCAATGGTTTCTGAAAAGCTGTGGAGGGATATTGAAGCCCAGGGTGAAGGTTCTTTAAACCACTCTGAGGGAAAAATAAAAATAAGATGTGTGCACGGTGCTGCCTCGTCTTATCCCCTACGCACAGTCACAGTGAAAGGCCTAGGGTTAAGGAAGAAAATTCCTGTGGCAGTAATACCCAAACTCCCGCATTCCCTGGTTTTAGGAAAGGATTGGCCTCAGTTTAGGAAAGGCTTAGTTAAGGGTTTAGGATCTAGGATAGGCCTGGTATCCACTCGGGCCCAAACCAAGGCCAACCGGGAGGGACAAGATTCATTTAATGATCCCATGTGTGGTTTGCCCTCGCACAATGGGTTGGTAACTCCTCCCAGGGAGGGCACCAAACGCAGAAAGGCTGTGAAGCGTCATGAGAGACAGATCAGGGCCTGAAATCGAGCAGAGTTAGCTGCAGGACAGGAACTACCTTGGGCTCCGGCCGAGTTGGTAGAGAAATTCCCTTCCTTCCCTGAGGAACATAGGAAAGATCCGGCCTTAACCCGAGCTTTCGATTATGCCAACAAGGGGTCGGGAACGTTGCCCCACTTCCACCTAGAGGGGAATATATTATACCGAGAGAGCTTAGATCCTCATTCTGGCAATGTTAGGAAACAATTAGTGGTGCCCACTACCTTCAAAAAATTGGTATTAAGGTTGGCCCATGACCATCCCCTAGGGGGACACAAAGGGGTTCATGGCACTTTGGATCAGATTTTGAACCGTTTCTATTGGCCTGGTGTCTTCAGGGAGACCACAAAAATTTGTGAGGCAAGTCCCTCTTGTCAGAAGGTCACCCCCTTTCCCCCGAAAAAGGTACCTCTGATGCCCCTACCCCTTATATAGAGGCCGATAGAAAGACTAGCTATGGATATAGTGGGACCATTAACCCGGACTCCCAGGGGGTTTCAATACATCTTGGTCATTGTTGACCAAGCCACACGCTTTCCCTGGGCGATTCCCCTACGGAATATGTTGGCACGAACCATCGCTGCCGAAATAGTGAAGCTTTTTTATGAAGTGGGATTTCTCCGAGAAATTCTAACTGACAGGGGCACTAACTTTTTATCTCATTACATTGCTCAGGTCTGGGATGCTTTTGGCATTCGGCATATTAGAACTGCCACTTACCATCCTCAGTCCAATGATTTGGTCGAACGGCAGAACCAAACCATCAAGAGGATGTTAAGGAGAAGTCTAGAAGGGGAGATGACCGAGTGGGACATGATGCTCCCATTTATACTATACGCCTGCCGAGAAAGGAAACAGACTTCTATGGGTGTTTCACCGTACGAGCTCCTGTATGGGCGAACACCCAGAGGAGTATTAGACATCTTGCGGGAGCAATGGGTGGAGCCCACCCCGGAAGAGGTCGAGATACCAAAGTTTTTGAAAGATTTGAGGGGGCGCTTGCAGCGTACATCCCAGGTAGTAGAGGGGAATATGACTGCCAGTCAAGCACGCCAGAAAGGGTATTATGACCGTCGCGCCAGGCCTCACCAATTGGAGGTGGGCGAAAAGGTCAATGTAATGGTGGCCAGTCAAAACCCGAAATTTGAAAATACGTGGAAAGGACCCTACAGGATTGTCAAACAAGTAGGCCCAGTTACGTACACTGTGGAAACTAGGAAAGGGAAACAGCAAATTTTTCATATTAATGTGCTACGGCCATGGCACGAGCGGGTAGCTTTAGCTCGTTTGGCTACAAAAGGCGATACCCCTGATAGCTACCATGCCCAGGGTAGGATTCCGTGCTGTGCTGACAATAGTCTGCCAGCCCGGAATATCTTAAGGGGGGGGGGGGGGTTATGTGGTGGCGAAGCAGGGTTAAACCCTAGAGAAAGTAGGAGAAACCAGTCTTTTTCCCCTGAAGCAAAGAGCAGTTCAGGAAGGGAAAGGGTTAAACCTCCAACAAATGTGAAAAACTCTATGCACCGAAAGCTAGAGAGGGAGCCACACCTCAGCTCCATGGTGACCAAGGGAGCTGACGTGGGAAGCAGAGGGGCGGAGTCAAAGCCCATAGGACAGCCCCAAACTCTTAAGCACGAAGAAACAGTTAGTGAGGGAGACGTGGAGAGAGACAGAAAAAACACGGGAGGAGCAGCAAAGAGAAGTGGGAGAGAAGAAGAAATAATCCTTGGGAGGAAAGTCTGGAAAGCTTGTCCAGAAGTCAGAGGAGTTCTTCTCATGAGTCTTCTGTAGAAGCTGTCCTGGAAGGCGGGAGAATAGGCAGAAGCAAAGGCCCTATTGGAAAGCTGCATAAGGATTCTTATTGCAGGCAGCGTGTCTGTAGCTCCAGTTCCGAGAGAAGCCCAGCTGATAGAAAGCAATTAGCTGACCAGAAGTTGAGAGACAGGAGCCCGAGCCAGACCCTGCTGGGAAGCATGGTACAAGAGTCCAGGTGAAGCAGTCTGGGGACAAGTGGTTGCCTTTAGCACTACCAGAGAAGTCAAGGAGTGCTAGGAAAAAGATGGGCCCTTTTGAAACCTTTAAATCTGTGTTAAAGGAGAGTGGTCTCCTTGGTTCTTCCCCTATACCTCAGTTTAAGGAAGAGTCTCGCTGGAGACAGCTTAAAAACCTGTTAGAGCAATGGAAGCCTACTGTTGAGAACCCTGAGAATAGGCAGGTTGTATCAGACTCGGAGGAAGAGGCTATGCAAATTGAAGAAGCCCCTTTAGAGAGTGAATGTTCTGATATGGAGACAGACTGTGCTTATTGCCAAAGGGAGTAAAATCTGCTAACGTTCTATGCTGATGTTATAAGTGCTGGAAGAAGCCTGAAACTTGGCTTGAGGGATTAACACTGGAAAAGGCAATAAGATGCTAGAAGTGTAAAGCCTAGCCAGTTTGGCAACTTCGAATGAAGAGAATGCTATTGTTTTACTGATTGTTATACAAATGCAACAGTTGGTCTAATGAAGAGAAAGAGCTGTTGATGATTTTGATTGGATGCCTCAACTAACCCAAGGATAAGTAAAGTGAATTTGCAACTGGAAAAAGGTTTTGGGAAAGCTGTTTGAAGCAATCATGCATGGATGTATAACACATGGACTTTGCTGTATCAGTTGACTTTATTTCTGTATGGAGAATAATCCTTTATTCTTTATGTTCAGTAGGGGTAGTAGAAAAATACCTGTGCAACAATAAAACTTATTGTTACCCTTAAATCCTTGGCTGTTTTCGTCTTGACCACAACTACATGAAACATAAGACCCGCAGCATAAGTGATACACAAATGTGGTCCGTCCTCTTCTACTAGGCATCCGCCTATACAAAGGAGAGAGCATGACAGTTAGTATTGCCTTCTTTTACTCATTCTGCCCTGACCTGAGGAAAAGCTAGTCAAGAAAAGTATTAAGCTATTCTGATAAAAAGGTATCACCTTATAGTCTTTCGCTTTATTTGTTAGCCTTTGTACTATATTTTAATGGCAACCAGTTGACCTCTATTGTTATCATCATGACTGCTGAGGGAATAGACCTATGGCGTGGCTTCCTCTTGAACTGTAGCTTGCGGCTTATGTACTGTTAAATATGACCGGAATAGTAATATGACGATTAATCAATTGGAAATTAGGTTCACTCAGACCATTTGGAGTAGATCTCTTAACAGGTTATTGTAAAAGTATACTGCGTGGCATGGTAATCATTTCAGCTTCTTGATCCTTCCTATGGAGTTTAGGTAGAATATTTGCTTTTCTTGAGCTAGTGGCTCCACATGGGTTAGTTTTGTGCTAGCATGACAGGAATGAACCCCACTCCTACAGTGGAGCATATTGGAGATGATCTCAAACTTAGATTTACTGCTATTGCATATTTCAACAGTCGCACTATGCCAAAGAGAGCTTCTTTCTGGTGTTCAGAAAGTACAATTACCAACTAATGTGAAAGTCTGCATTCGCTGTGGGCATGCTCCTGGGTGGAGTTTCGATGGAGAGTGGGCAGTATGAGCAAGTACGGCTATTAATTACAGAATACAACTATTTACATGTATATTTGTAAAAGGTAGGCATGGTCATTGACATCAGCTCTAGGACTCTGGTAAGTGATCGCACCTTAATTTAAGGCACATCCTCTGCCACTTACACTAGAATATTATAAAGTCAAGAATGCACATATTTGACTATTGTGATGAGGTGAGTGCAGCCCAGCTAGGGAAAACTAAAAAAAAGAAGGATTTTTTTTCATTGCGGGGGATGGGAGCACAAAATCCTAGGCTCCATACTAGAAGCACTGAAAGAAACCTAGAGGGCAGAGCTAAGCGTAAGCCAATCACAGACCACAGGACAACCCTGCAGAGGAGTAGGAGGTCCAAGTGGGAGGAGCTAGGAAGGGAGTTGCCCAGCTCAACAGTTAACAGAGGAAGAACAAACAAAAGAGAGAGGCACAGTTTGAGTTGGCAGGAGGAGGCAGGAGCTGTGAGCAGAAGGTCCAGGAGGAGTGCAGGAGCAAGCACCAGTGGCTGCTGCAGTTCAAGGCCTAGCCCAGGTTCAAGTCCAATTCCCAGGAGGCACAGACAGGAGAGATCTGGGGCCAAGCTGTGGAAAACCCTTGCAGCCAAGGAGAGCAGCAAATGGAGGAACCAGTATAAAGGCAGCCAAGAAAGGTACGCAGGGAATGAGCAGTACCACCAGAATAGTTCTTGCTCTGACTCAGAGGAGACTTTCGTACATCTGAAGCCTCAGCACAGCAAGAAGTATCTCAGGAGGGAGGTTAAGCAGGAGAGACACACAGGAGACCGGCTTGGAGGAGCCAAGGCCAGGCAGTGTGAGAGACTGTTTAACATTGAGAAGGCTCTTAAGGAAAGGACACCAGAGCACTTCCAGAAAGCACCCAGCTGTAGCTCACTTGAGAGCATGGAGGTAGGCCCTGAAGAAAGTGTTATTGAGTCAGAAGCCTCTGAGATGGAATGTGAGCTGTGCACTAAAATACAATAGTATTGTGAGTTAGAATACAGTGAAATACCAAAGGAAGCTGTTGCAAGTTAAAGCAGTTTTCAAGAGTTGAAAGAGAAGAGTAACCCTGAAGACAAGAGGTTAGGAATCTCTCTCTTAGGAAACAAAAACTGCAAAACTTCAGTAAAGGCCCAAACAGCTAGAACTGTTTGTTTGGGCGTGGCAACAGCAGGTTGGAAGCTGTGAAGAGTTTTACAAATGTTTTTGTGTTTTGAAATGTCAAGCAATTGCAGTGAAGAATAGAAACTGCTGTGAGTTTTGTTTGGACATTTTGATTTGGAGAAATTATCCTGTATTTCTTTTGTCTGGAAAAAGTGCTTAAAGAATTTTTATGTTCATCACTTGCCAACTTTGGAAACCGAATAAAAATTTCCTGTGCGCTTTAAATAACCACTTGGCTTTTCTTATTGACACAACTACAACCCTCGAAGGGATACAGATGGCCAGCCGACCCTACTAGGCAGCCGCCTGGTAGGGGCGCGAGCGTCACACTATATAGGTGTAAAATGCAATGCAATTTGTGCCCTGCATCAATGCTGACTCCTAGTCACCCAGCTGCTTCTGTATTTTCTTGGTGGTGGATTGCCAGGCCTTTCTTTGAAAGCAATGGAGGGTTAAGTGACTTACCCAAGACCACAAGGAGTGTCAGTGGGAATTGAACCCTGGTTGCTTGGTTATCAAGCCTGTGCTCTAACTACTAGGTTAGCCCTCTCCAGATGCAAAATGAGCACATTTGCCTGTTAATTAGACACGACTTTATAAAATTACCCTCCACATAAGCAAGAGCTGAAGAAGGAATGGGTTTTAACATTGTAATAAAGCACAAGAATAGCATTGCTAATAAAGGTGTTGGCAACAAACTACACCTCTATACTATGTGCATTCCATTTGCAGTCAGTGCCAGAAACTGGCTATCCTTTGGTTTCATAATATCCAGTTTCACCACTGATTGCTGGTGCTATCCGGATCGCAAAACTGCATAAACTGTTTCTTTTTGTTAAATTATAAATTCTGCCTTTGTGCTCCACCTACAGAGCACCCCACCAAGACAGTCAGAGGAAATATTCAGTGGTATGATCCAGATAATATTGATGAATATCACGCTGGCTGTCACTTATCCAATTAATCTAAAGTAACGAATCTGGAGTTTTCCATTTCAAGGCTTCTATGCTGTCTCTCTTAACACAATGGCAACCATTTATTTACCTCTAAAAACTTCTGTAGCCATCCTACCAAATAAACTCTGTTCTTTTTGTGTTCAAATTTCTTTATTCTTTATAGCTGACAAACCAAGAGAAAAGGAAACAAAAGCACAAGCATCAAATATAATGCAATACATCTAGTGGCTGCTATTCATCAGTGGCTCAGACTTGACTACGAGCAATTCTGCATAAATTTATCAAGTGTTACCCGCATTAAACTCTTATTAGTCATTGGCTGCTTCTGCTCACATGCTGCCCCTCATATTTATGATTTAAATACATTAAGTTCCACCAGTGATTAACATCAATTAGCACCGCATTCTTCCAGTTACTAACAATTAGTTTTATTGCACAGACTCTAAACTTCGCAATCTGGAGGCACTGCCACTATTTCATTCCATTACACTGGTCAACATGAAAAAATCATCACAAATAATATCATGTGTATTAGATAACCTATGATGAACAATGTTCAAAAACAGTTTTGTTTTTGTGTATCACGTCAGGTTTGAAAGATAATAGTGTCGGACGTTTTGCTATAATAGCCGAATTGACATAAATTGACATATCGTCGCCGGTGGCGGTAAGTCCCGCAGAGGGTGGAGAGAGGCCGGAGAGAAGGGGTCAATGGGCGTCATGGCTGTTTGGCATAAAAAAAAAGAACAACCCCCCCCAAAAAAAGAACAAAAGGGAATCAAACCCATAGCTTGCGAGGTATCAGTACTAACCAGTAGGCTACACCTCCACAGTTCTCTCATCTGCAATGGCTGGATACAGAAGGATGATGTGTTGGGACAGCAGCTTAGAGGGGCTTTACCCATGGCTGATGTGCAGTCCTATATTAATCTGAGACCTATTCTTCCTCTCAGATTCTGTTTCTGTTTTGTGCTCCAGTATTTTCTACCATATGCATGTTGATGTTAGGATGGAGTGATCGTTTCTTATCTCCGGATAAAGAAAGACTGCAGGTCACCGCACGACATGTCTGCTGTGGTTACCGGGATAGGGTTAACCCTCCAGTATCCATGATGCAATGCACATGCAGATTAGCAGTCTACAGCAGATCACCAGATGGGGTATGCACCTCTACAGCACCACACCGTGGTAGGGGGTACTGACCATGTGTGTTACTGGCACAGAGTAGCTACAAAACATGCCATTGTGTGGGTTCTGCACTCACCCTGAGGGTGAGGTGGTGCGCCCAGCACCAAGTCCGCAGTACCCGTGTTGAATGAGATAGGCATTGCTGTGTATCAGGTATTCCTTGCAGACATGTCTAGGATATTCTTGACTCTAACTGCGTTTTCTAGTCATATCTGACCCTTGCAGACCATGATGCACCCAGACTGGTGCCTATCCAGTGTGGTTGCCATAGTTGCTTGTTACAGGAATGGTGGATGAGTTGGGATCCACATGCAGATTATGTAGTGGCACCTACCAGACTGTCTTCCTTGGCCAGGGTGGTGGGCAGAATTTGGCCTCCAACAGACTCACACTCCACATCTTTGCAAAGGAGGCACATGATGATGGGCTGTGGGACCAGCAACCAGGGCTGTTAATGTAGATCTGTACTTGTCACAAGGACACTGGCCTGGAAAGGCTCAGCTGCCCCCACACCATGAACTGACATCCACCAGCAGAGGGCATACTCAGTCTGTACCCTACAAGGCATTCCAGACATACACATGCAAAATGCAGACAGTCCACTACCCAGTCCACAGTGCATCTTCCCAGGGGGACTCTCTGCACCCAGACACCAAGCAGATATCGCAGTGATTGGGCCCCAGAGCAGAGACCACACAAATATCACTTGAGAAAAGCACTGTATAGTACTATGTGGGAACCTAGACATGCCATGGTCACTGCTCAGTCAGAGTGAGAGTGACCTCCCAGCATGACATGCTGTGGCCACCCTGTCCATGCAGGTGGTGGTCGGGCACTATAATCTCCCAGCCATTGCCCCACACCGTGTGCAGATGCCCAGTCCGCCCTGTCCATGCCATACCCACCATACCTTGCTCCTCATTATGCACATTGACAGGCTAATGCTGTAATCAGTGTAAGCATTGTGGGCCCAGTGAGGAGTAGGCAGCCATAAAACAATGGATAGACATACGCACACTCCCACTCCTATGTTGGCATTGTGCAAAGATAGGGGTGGTTGGCAGCTGTGCCCGTCACACTGGTCCTGGGCACAGTGCAGGCATTGCTAAGGTATGCAGGTGCTAGTAGTGCTGCTTTGCTGGAAACTGCTGCTCCATGTCGGGCCCAACAACCATGGGGCTTTGGATAGTGGAGCCTGTGGGTGTGGGTGTTTGTTCTCCTGTTGGCCGATGCTTTGGGGAGTGCACATGATGATGTTCTATCTGCAACATAGGGTAAAATGTAAGATCATGGTCTGCATGAGCCACAGCTGAGACCTGAACCTGTGACCTTTTGTTTCAAGACACACTGTCTGTGTTTACTGCACCACATTGTTGCCACAGAAGCATAGTAGTCCCTGGGGCTACCTTTTCTGTTCATCCGACAGACCTTTGCTGCACTGCACACCATGCACTGGCACAGGGCACAGCTTTGGTCCACTGTGGGCAGGTGTCACGGCCCCCTCCACTATCAATGCCTCCTCCCCCGCCATGCTGATGTGCCCATATGCTGTTGGTGCTGGTGGTGCACAGTCCCAGGCCATCCAATGTGCAGGTAGGTGGGTGCGTAGGGTGTGGGGTCTGGAGTGGGGGGGCATACATGGACATCCACATGTCCCCCTATCACTGTCTGCCACTATTATGGCCCTTCCACATGGGGGGGAGATGGTTGGGGGTGGCAGGTCGGTGATCTAGCAACTATTGGCTAGGGTGAGCCTAGTAGATAGATTGTGTTCTCCCAGCAGACTGTGGACAGGCTAGGGTATGCAATGCGGGTACAGAGTATCCACTTTATTTATTTTATTTATTTAAAAGGATTTATATACCGCCTTCTCCTGTAATCAAGGTGGTTACTTTGTACTGCTGGGTGTATACATGTGTCAGGCAATGCATGGCTGCTCCCTGCACTGTGCTTCACAGGGGCTGGTGTGACGGGTGTTCATATAGCTAGGTGTTCAGACAGTTTGGGATGCAACCTGGGGTGAGTACGTGGACCCCTATTAGAGTGGTTCCCAGATGGGCACTGCTTGCCCCATTACAGGCATTGTGTTTCCTGTGTGACGTTTGGGGTACCTGCAGGGTACGTCTCCCCTGGGTGAGACACTGTGGAGCACAGACTACTGGGTAAGTTTGACCTTGGTCAGCCGCTGTCGTACTCTTTTCCATTTTCTGTGTTCCTCTGTGCCACCTAAGTGGCTTCTTGGTCTGCCCTGTACCCCACCTGCCCCCCCTTTGTAGCATCACCATAGTGCCCTTTCATACTTGAGCGCTATGCTGTTACTGCATATGAAGCACTGCTATCACTGTTTTTGGGCTCACTACGTGTGATATACATTGCTGACAGGAAATGGATTCTCTCCTACAAATGTGCATTTACCGACAGGTTTTCACTGGCGGTACTGTTCTAGTGTTAATGTGACAGCGTTAGTGCAGCAGGAGCCTCTCCCTGCCCACTCCCCGCCCACTCCCTGCCCATTGACCCTCTCTCTCCGCCTTCTCTCCGCCCTCCGGTACAGTTACATCCGAGGCATACCCCATCTGGTGACCTGCTAAAGACTGCTAATCTGCATGTGCATTGCATCATGGGTACTGGTGGGTTAACCCTATCCTAGTAACCACAGCATACATGTGTCAGGCAATGTGGTGACCTGCAGTTTTTCTATATCCAGAGATAAGAAACGATCACTCCATCCTAACATCAACATGCATATGGTAGAAAATACTGGAGCACAAAACAGAAACAGAATCTGAGAGGAAGAATAGGTCTCAGATTAATATAGGACTGCACATCAGCAATGGGGAAGCCCGTCTAAGCTGCTATCCCAACACATCATCCTTCTGTATCCAACAAATAGCAGATCAAAGAGCTGTGGAGGTGTAGCCTACTGGTTAGTGCTGATACTTCCCAAGCCAATGGTTGTGGGTTTGATTCCCTTTTGTTCTTTTTATTATGCCAAACAGCCATGACGCCCATTGCTCACTTTTCGACGGAATGCCCCCTACCTAACCATTGCCTTTTATGGCTTCAGGTACATTAATGCTGCACTTAATGCTGGTGATATTACCACAGTTTAGGGGTATGTTTACTAAACTGCGGTAATGTCACTCGCGTTAGGTTCTGCGGTAAAGGTACAGATGCCCATATAAAGGCGTGGGCAGTGCATTGTTACAGCAAGGCGTATCAGCTAACACATGTTACAAGGCACCTTCGACTAACACGCATTACAAGGCACCCTTCAAGGCACCTTACAAGGCGCCTTGTAAGGTACCCTGCAAGGTGCCTTATAAGGTGCATTGTAAGGTGCCTTATAAGGTGCCATCTTAGGTGCCTCATTAGGTGCTTTGTAAGGTGTCCTGTACAGTAGGGCTCCTTAGGCTAAGCGCCTTATTAGGCACCCCTGGACAAGGCACCTTAGAAGGCACCCTGGGTTAGGGAACCATAGGTTAAGGTGGCCTAACAAGGTTATGGTGCCCTAGGTTAGTGTGGCCTAAGGGCTGAAAGGTTCTTCAGGATGACATGCATGACCTGTGAGGAACAGAGACAGATGTAGCCCTAATATTAGATAGAGCACTCAGGAAAGGCAATGAACAGGTGAGTGGAAGAAGAAGAGCTGGGAGCAGCTGGACCTGCCATATCTGTGGGCATCCCATGTGGTTGCCAGTACTGATGACAAACATGGTGGGGACAACTGTACCACAGCACAGGGTGTTGGCAATGTAAAGTACTGGAAAGACAGTTGGTGGTAGACGATGGGAATATGTGTCCCCCAGTGGAGGCAGAGGTGGCAGGATAGTTACAATTATGGGTGGACAGAGGAGTGGTGGTGCCATGCAGATCAGGCACAGGTGAGGCAAGCATGAAGAGGTGCAATGCAGGAAAAGGTAGCAATGCAGGACATGGGGTGACAGCCTACACAGGTAGACAGGACTCTACACAGCTGACAGACACAAATAGACGGACTGAGGAAATGTTGGCAATTGTGGCGAGGGTATTATGGGCTGGCAGCACAAATCTGCAAAAATATGACTGTTACAGGCATGCACACTATTTGAGTATGACAGGCATGAGAGGAGGGAACAATGAGGAATTGAACCCATGAACACTGCCAAGTATGGCATTGTATTAACCAGTAGGCTATACCTACATGGTGCATGTTACAGCAATGGCTGGGTACAGAAGGACTGCAAGTCACCTTACAAGCTGTCTGCTCTGAGTGCCAAGATAGGGTAACCCCACCAGTACCCATGATGCAATGCACATGCTGACTAGCTGTCTACAGCTGATCAGCAAATGGGTCTGCACCTCTCCGGTACCTCAGCTTGGAAAGATGAACTGACAGTGCGTGATACTGGCACAGAGTAGCTACAGACCATGCCATTGTGGAGGTTCTGTGTTCTCCCTGAGGGATAGGATGGGTGCCCAGCACTAGAACCGCAGTACATGTGGTACTAGGGATAGGTCCTGCTGTATATCCCCATTGTTATCAATGTGTGACATGTGTTACTTGCAGTGCAGCTCACAGTAATTTGGTGTCCATCTTTATCCTGCAGTCACATGTGGCCCTCTGGGACCAGGTACCACCCAGATTAGTGTGTACCCCCTATTAGGGTCTGGCTGACATGGGCACCTGTTATCAGGGTAGAGGGGTTTCCAGACTTGCATGAGGTTTGTATAGCAGTGCTTTTATAGGTCAAAGTGGTCTACATTGCCTACCCTAAGGGGCTCACCTCACCCTTTTTGTAGGTAAGGGACAGGTGCCTCAGCCCCTGTGAAGCATCTTCCATCCTGCTGGTATACAACAGCCCTCTAGGGTTGGTGGGCCAGAGCCATACCTGTGGCTGGGACAGTGGCAGACCAGCAGTAATGATGGGGTTAGCACTAAAAAACAACCCCAACTGCCTCACACCACTGTCAGCCAGTCACCAGCAGACAGCACCTTACAAGTGTTCCGACCATGCACAGTCTAACTGCAGACAGTTCACTAGCCAGTCCATAGTGCATGCTTATAGAAGAACTATGTGTACCAAGAAAGCATCTCAGTGATTGGGAAACCAGCACTAGAAACACAACAGAATCACTGGAAGTAGACAGTGTAGAGCACTATGTGGGAACCTAAACATGCCATGGTCACTCCACGGTCAGAGTAAGTGCCTTACCAGCATGCCATGCTGTGGCCACCCTATCCATGCAGGCGGTAGTCGGACACTACAGTGTCCCAGCCATTGCCCCACACCCTGTGAAGATGCATCCTGGCCAATCCGCCCTGTCTGGGCCATACTCACAATACCTTGCTCCTCATTATGCACACATTCAGGCTAATGCTGGTAACAGTGGGGCATTGTGGGCTCGGTGAGGTGTGGGCAGCCACAAAACAATGGATAGACATGCACACACACACACTCCTATTCAGCATTGTGCAAAGATCAGGGTGGTTGGCAACCCTACCTGCCGCACTGGTCCTGATCAAAGTTTTGACATTGATAAACTGTGCAGGAGGTAGTGGTAGTGGTCTGGTGATAAATGCAGCTCAATGCTGGGGCCAACAGCCTGACTCTCCATGCATCTTTGGATTGTGGAGCCTCTGTGAGTGGGTGTTTGTACTCCTGTTCGCCGCTGCTTTGGGCTTTGCACATGTTGCTGTTGTATCTGCATTGTAGGGTAAAGCATAGGGACATGCTCTGCAGGAACCACAGCTGGGACTTGAACCTGTGATCCCTGCTTCTGGATACACTGGCTGGGTGTACTGCACCACACATGCATGGTGGTCCCTGGGGCTACCTGTACTTTTCCTCAGCCAGACTTTTTATGTTGCACTGCACACCACATACTGGTACAGAGCATGGCCTAGGTCCACTGCAGGCAGGTGCTACTGCCCCCTCCAGCACAGGCACCCCCCTGCCATGCTGACATGACCATATGCTGTCGGTGCTGGTAGTGCACAGTCCCAGGCCATCCACTGTGTGGGTAGGTGGTCATCTAGGGAGTGGGAGCTGGGGCGTGGGGCTTACATGAGCATCCTCACATCCCCCCCATCACCTCCTACCAATATTATGTCCCTTCCACTTGGGGGAGGGTTGGCTGGGGGGATATCAGGTCAGTGCCCTGGCAACTGTTAGCTCGGGTGGACCAGGTAGATGTAGGAGGATTGTGTTTGACCTTTGTCAGCTCCTGTCATGCTGATTTCCAATTTCTATGTTCCTATGTGCCACCTAGGTGCCCGCCTAGTCCACCCTGTGTCCCAGCTGCCCCTGCTACATGTCCCACCTGCAGCCCCCTATGCCCCACTTGCACCATTGCCATAGTGGCCTTTCATACTTGGGCACTATGCTGTTGCTGGAAATGGAGCACTACTATCACGTTTCTTGGGCTCCCTGTCTATGATGTACATTGCTGACACTTAAATGGTTTCTCTCTCCTGCAAATGTGCATCTAACGGCAGGTTTTCATTCACGGTAGGATTCAGCCCTTCAGTTCAGCGCGTTAGTGTGCAGGAAGCCTCTCCCCACCCACTCCCCGCCCATTGACCCCTTCCCTCTCCCCCGCCCTCTCTCCACCCTCTGCATTTTTTATCGCAGCCAGGAACGTTAACAACCGTTAGGTAACGTTAACATGTGTTAACGTTACATACCGCGCGTTAACGTTACCTAACAGTCATTAACGTTACCTAACACATGGTCTGTAATGTTACCGCAGTTTAGTAAACATGCCCCTTAGTAAACATACCCTTTGTCGATCAAGAACGGACACATGAATGGTGAAGAAGGGGGAGAACTGAAATCGGATGAGCAGGGCCGGCCCGTCCATTGAGCAAGAATGTTTTTTGCACAGGGCTCCGCGTTTCATGGGGCCTCTCGCAAAAAACATTCTGCATCAGCCCAGGTAGATTAAAAAACACAAACCGGCTGCCGCTGCCACCGTGGCAGTGGCAGAATCGAGCATCTCGTGGGGCCCCAACTGCCCGGCAGAGTCCTCCCTGCAGCATCAGCTCCCTTAGCATCGGCTTTTAGAGCCACGAAGGGAGAGCTTCTCTGACCTCTCACGGCTCTGTTAAGCCCACCGGGGCTGATGGAAAATCCCACCAGCCCCGGCAGGATTAACAGAGCCGCGAGGAAGGGAAACTCTCCCTTTGTGGTTCTGAACAGCCCGCGCTTTGGGAGCTGATGCTGCAGGGAGGACTCTGCCTGGCAGGGGGAGCCCCGTGGGACACTTGATTCTGCCACTGCCACGGTGGCAGCAGCAGCCAGTTTGTGTTTTTTTTTTAATCTATGTGGGCTGATGGGGGGGGGAGGGGGGTTAGGACTGGTAATGGGCTATGGGGGGCTAAGACTGGAAGTGGGCTGATGGGGGTTAGGACTGGTAATGGGCTATGGGGAGGGGCTAGGACTGGTAATGGGCTATGGGGGGTTAGAATTGGTAATGGGCTATGGGGGGCTAGGACTGGAAATGGGCTAATGGGGGGTTAGGACTGGAGGTGGGCTGATGGGGGTTAGGACTGGAAGTGGGCTGATGGGGGCTTAGGATGGTAATGGGCTATGGGGGGCTAAGACTGGTAATGGGCTATGGGGGGTTAGGACTAGTAATGGGCTAGGGGAGGGCTAAGACTGGAAGTGGGCTGATGGGTGGGTTAGGACTGGAGGTGGGCTGATGGGGGGTTAGGACTGGTAATGGGCTATGGGGGCTAAGACTGGAAATGGGCTGATGGGGGTTAGGACTGGAAGTGGGCTGATGGGGGTTAGGACTGGTAATGGGCTATTGGCGGGGCTAATACTGAAAATGGGGTGATGATGGGTTAAGACGAAGTGGCTGATGGGGGACTTAGGACTGCTAATGGGCTATGGGGGGACTAGGACTGGTAATGGGCTATGGGGGGCTAGGACTGATGATGGGCTGGGGGGTTGCTAGGACTGGAAATGGGCTGAGTGGAAGGGGGGCTTGAACTGCATAGCTGATGGGGACGAGGGCTTGGAATAGAAATGGGCTGAGTGGAGGGGAGCTAGGATTTGACATGGGCTGATGGGGCTAGAAAAGGACTAGAAATGGGCTGATGGGGAGCTGGTATTGGAAATGAGCTGATGGAGGGACGGATAGGACTGGAAATGGATGGGGAGCTAGGACTGGAAATGGGCTGATGGTGTGGCTAGGATAGGATTGGAAATGAGCTGATGGGGGGGCTAGGACTGGAAATGGGCTGATGTGGGGACTAGAAGGGAGCGGATGTTGGGTGGGGCTGGAACTAGAAGGGAGCTGATGTTGGGGGAGGATTAGAATGGGATGGAGCTGGGAGAGTGAAATGGAGAGGGGAAAAATATTTTGTGTGGGAGGGAAGACAAATCTACAATTGGCCGGGTATTAGGAGAGTAATTGGGGATTGAGGATGGAGGGGTAAAATTTGAGTGGATGAAATAGGAATGAGGAAGGAGCAAAAGGAGAAAGATTAGTATGTTAAAGCAGATGTAGAGAAAGAATGGAAAAAAACTAGAAGAGAGAAGAAAGGACAAATGGACAGCAGACGATGGAGAGTTAGCAGAAGACACGAAGAAACCATAAGAAAGTGACTGGAGCAATTGCAACTGAAAAAAAATGCACAAAAGGTAGAAAAATATCTCTTTATTTTGAATTTATTAACTGGAATATGTCAGCTCTGGGAAATGTGCATCATTAAAGTCTGTGCTTTGTTTAGTACAAGAGGAAATTAATTTATAGTTTTATTTCTACAGTGTTGTTGCATATTCCAAGTTTGGCTTTTGGGGTTCCCAGTTTAATTGTCTTCCTGTTTCTAAGTGGTGATTCCTTGTTTGGTGATGGTCTATGTTCTGCATGTGTAACTGAGCTGAGGTATTCTGTTTATGTAATTCCTATTTGACATTGCCACTTGTTTTTTTTCCCCCAGTAGGTCATGTTTTGTTATTCTCAGAAATGTATTGGTTTAATATTTATCTTTATCTTTATCTTTATCTTTATTGAACATTTTATATACCGCCCATTGTCGAAACATGAGGGCGGTTTACAATAAAAATATAAATGCTGGCGTTAAAAGAAAGGAACTCCATTGAAATAAAGAGAAAGAAGGGCCAAAGGGGCCACCGGACAGAACAGTAAATTCAAACAATAACCAATCAAATCCAATGTCACAGAGACAGATGAGAACTAACAAAGTCAAACAATACTCAAACTAGGTGGTGGACAGACATACAGACAAACAAAGGACTATACAGGACACCCAGGGGGGAGGTCAAACGCCTGTTGGAATAGGTGGGTTTTTAATAGTGTCTTGAAGTTCTGGTAGGAGGGTTCCAGCCGGAGGAAGGGAGGAAGTGAGTTCCATAAGGAGGGTCCTAGAAAAAAGAAGGCAGCGTGACGTGTTTGTTCCAGATGAGCTTGTGAAGGGGAAGGAAGGGATAAACGATTGGCATGCAAGGTGCGAAGCTGTCGGTAGGGAGTATGGAGAAAGATCAAGTCAGCTAAATATAGGGGATTGGAGGAGTAAATGACTCTATGAGTTAGTATGAGGAACTTATATCGGAATCGGAAACGCAGAGGAAGCCAGTGAAGGCGATACAGAAGAGGGGTGATATGATCAGATCTACGAGCAGAGGTAACCAGTTGGGCAGCTGTGTTTTGCAAAAGCTGCAAAAGTTGAAGCTGGTAGGCTGGAAGATTTGCGTAAACCACGTTACAATAATCTAGTCTTGATATGACCAGCGCAAGTACGAGGGTGATAAATGAGTCAGAGGGCAAAACAGAACGGATAGAGCGGAGCTGTCGCAATATAAAGAAGGAGCGGCGGGAGAGATTGGAAATGTGTTCATGAAAAGACATGGAGGAGTCCAGGGTAACTCCCAAGTACCGGAAAGAGGAGGTAAGTGGAATGTGAACAGAATTAATTTGAGGTGCAATGTCTGGACAGGATGTACCTAGCGAAACCCACATGGCTGTGGATTTGGAAGGGTTAAGGTGGAGAAAATTGGAGGAAAGCCAGTCAGCAATATGGGTGAGAAAGATATTAAGCGGGGAGATGTCAATATTGAGCGGAGAGGTGTGGAAGAGGAGGATAATATCATCTGCGTAGATATACATGGAGACTGGGAATTGTTGGGCTAGAAGGGGGAGAGGGGCGAGAAAGATATTAAAGAGCAGGGGAGATAAGACTGAACCCTGGGGGACCCCACAGGCCAGGGGAATAGATGGAGAAGACTGCTGATTGGAACGGACGACAAAAGAACGAGTAGTAAGAAAAGAGCGGAACCAGCTTAGTACGGAGCCTCTTAAACCAATGTCAAACAGGCGTGAGAGAAGGGTGTGATGGTCAATTAAATCAAAGGCTGCCGATAAATCTAATGAAACCAAGAGTGAGATATTTCCACGATCGTGTGCAACATGAAGTTCGTTGAGGAGAGCCAGGAGAACAGTCTCCGTACTGTGTCCCGCACGGAAACCTGCCTGACGAGGATGGAGGGAATTGGTGGCCTCAGCATGAGATGATAGTTGTAGGAAAACAAAACGTTCCAGCACCTTTGCTAAGAATGGTAGATTGGACACCGGACGCCAATGGGAAAGCACTGAGGGATCGAGAGAGGGCTGTTTCAGGAGGGGATGAACTATGGCCGACTTCCATAGGGAGGGAAAACGGCCAGAGGATAGACTAGAATTAAATATGGCCGTGATGAGCGGTATCAGCTGCAGAGAGGGTTCTATCAGCCAAGCTGAGGGGAGAGGATCCAATGCACAGGTGGTCTTTCGAGCCTTGGAGAGAGCCAAGAGTACTTCTGCAGTGGTAAGGGAGTGGAAGGTGGACCATGTATGTGATAAAGCTTTGTTTGGAACAACTAAGTCAATGGTAGACTCATCAGGGAGAGAAAGACTACCAGGAGTCTGGGGAAGGGAAAGGGGTGGGGATAGGGGCAGGGGTGGAGGAACACTGAAGGAGGAACGGAGATTCTGTACCTTTTCTGAGAAAAAAGTAGCCAATGAAGAGGGAGCAGGAATAGCAACCTGGGGAGCAGAGGGTGACGTAGTAGAAGAAAGTTGCCGCAGGATTAGATGGAGTTGTCTGGATGAGTGAGTAGCACTAGAAATTTGAGCAGTATAGAAGGAACGCTTGGCAGCTTGGACTGCAGTGCGATAGTCCGAAAACAGGGATTTAAAGCGTGCTAAGGTTTCGGGCAAAGGATGCTTTTGCCAACGACGTTCAGCTTGGTGAAGCTGTGAACGTTGTAACCGTAGGCCTGGGTGGAACCAGGGGGAATGAGATGAAGAGGATGACCTACTAGAAGGGCGCAGGGGCGCTAAGGTATCCAGGGAGCGGGACAGAACGGAATTCCAAAGCTGTACTTGAGAATCAACAGGCAGTCGTAAGAAATCATCTGCGAATAAGGAGCAGGCAGGGGGAAAAGCGGCTAAAGTGGAAGGGGTGATACGGCATCGCAGCTGCGTTAAAGGCGGAGCAGCTAGGGACCTATCAATATCAGAAACTACCAAAGAAAGGGTGAGAGAGACACAGAAATGGTCTGACCATGGTACGCTGGAAACAACAGGTGAAGATAACATAGAACAAGAGTCAGAGGAAGTGAGAATTAGGTCCAGGGTATGACCTAAACAATGGGTGGGCCCAGAGACATGTTGACATAGCGACAAGTCCTGCAAAAGATTCAAAAAGATGCGATCCGTGGGCCGAGAAGGTGCATCCACGTGGATATTGAAGTCACCTAAGACCATAGTGTTTGGATAATGAAGGAAGGTCTCTGAAAGAGTTGATAAGAATGCATCCCAATAATCGGTGGAAAGGGAGGGGGGTAGGTAAAGTAAAAGGAAATAAAAAGGAGGGGAAGATCGAAAACGTAGGAAAAGAGACTCAGAGAGATGAACAGTAGGAGTAGTTGCTTCCTCAATGGGAAGTGCGGACCGGTAGAGGAGGGCCACACCCCCACCACGCCTACCCAGCCGAGGTGTTGAGAAAGCCGAGTAGCCAGAAGGAAGAGCACTGGCTAAAAGTGGGCTGTCACCCTCCTTAAGCCAGGTCTCGGTGAGAAAACAGAGGTCAAAAGAGTGTTTTTGTACAAGATCCTGGACCAACAGGGACTTAGAGTGAAGAGACCGGCAGTTGAGTAAGGCTAGACTCAAGGTTAAACCAATAGTGACCGCAAGAGCAACAGCGGGGACTGCACGGCGTGAAAGAAGCCGGGGAGTACGTTTGCACAGTATCAGATTGGACAGGCAGCGGCCAGCCATGGGTGTAATAGACCTGGGGCCAGGGTTGGGGCGCCGGCCCCAAAACACAGGAATACAGGACATGAGGCTTAGAAGGAAAGCACAGATAGAAAAAAGGTGAGAGGACTGAAGCCCGAGCCCGAGCCCAAGCTTACCTGGTAAAAATGAAGGAACAAGCCGAGAAAGTCAGGAACCAGGAAATGGAGCCAGACGCGCAAATAAACCTGTAACAAAGAAGGAAACTATGCGGCAAAGGAAAGCTAGAAGGAATGCCCAGGACTCGCCCCAAGGAGCTCGCCCAAGGAGCAGGACCTGCTCCTTGGTTGCGCTCCTTCGGCGCGCGCCGCCGTCGGTTGGTTCTTTAAATAAGCACTGGCTACCTGGAGGGGTCGCGATCGCGCAACCGCGGTCGCGTCACTTCCGGGAGGCGGGACAATTCCACAGGCTGGAAACGGCACAATAGGAGAGATACAGCAGGACCCTAAGGACAAAAACAAAAACAGCAACGTGGTACAAAGCACTAAAGTCAATAGGGGGTACAGGGAGCAACGCAGCTAGCAAGGCCGCCGTCGGGTGGTTCTTTAAATAAGCACTGGCTACCTGGAGGGGTCACGATCGCGCAACCGCGGTCGTGTCACTTCCGGGAGGCGAGAAAATTCCACAGGCTGGAAACGGCACAATAGGAGAGATACAGCAGGACCCTAAGGACAAAAACAAAAACAGCAACGTGGTACAAAGCACTAAAGTCAATAGGGGGTAGAGGGAGCAACGCAGCTAGCAAGGCCGCCGTCGGGTGGTTCTTAAATAAGCACTGGCTACCTGGAGGGGTCGCGATCGCGCAACCGCGGTCGCGTCACTTCCGGGAGGCGGGACAATTCCACAGGCTGGAAACGGCACAACAGGAGAGATACAGCAGGACCCTGGAGGGGTCGCAATCGCGCAACCGCGGTCGCGTCACTTCCGGGAGGCGGGACAATTCCACAGGCTGGAAACGGCACAATAGGAGAGATACAGCAGGACCCTGGAGGGGTCGCGATCACGCAACCGCGGTCACGTCACTTCCGGGAGGCGGGACAATTCCACAGGCTGGAAACGGCACAATAGGAGAGATACAGCAGGACCCTGGAGGGGTCGCGATCGCGCAACCGCAGTCGCATCACTTCCGGGAGGCGGGACAATTCCACAGGCTGGAAACGGCACAATAGGAGAGATACAGCAGGACCCTGGAGGGGTCGCGATCGCGCAACCGCGGTCGCGTCACTTCCGGGAGGCGGGACAATTCCACAGGCTAGAAACGGCACAATAGGAGAGATACAGCAGGACCCTGGAGGGGTCGCGATCGCACAACCGCGGTCGCGTCACTTCCGGGAGGCGGGACAATTCCACAGGCTGGAAACGGCACAATAGGAGAGATACAGCAGGACCCTGGAGGGGTCGCGATCGCGCAACCGCGGTCGCGTCACTTCCGGGAGGCGGGACAATTCCACAGGCTGGAAACGGCACAATAGGAGAGATACAGCAGGACCCTAAGGACAAAAACAAAAACAGCAACGTGGTACAAAGCACTAAAGTCAATAGGGGGTACAGGGAGCAACGCAGTGTTGCCTTTTGTTAGGTAAAGTATGGTACTTTGTGAGTCCTGGTAGTGCTGTTATGATACGGCGGGTTTGCTATTGGTTCTAAATGGGCAGTGTTTGTAGTAGTTCATAATGTGCCTGGTAATGTTGAAATCTTTTAGTCTTTCTTTATCCATACAGTCATTAAGAGGCATGTTTACTAAAAGTTAGTGTATGGCACCATTATGCAAATATTTATGCAAATGAGGCCCATTATGCAAATGAGGCCACACACCGAGTCTCCGCACCCCCCTTGGTCTGCCTCTGCGGATGAGAGGTTGATAGTTGCAGCTCAGGACAGTGGTTTATGGACGAGATGGTTTACATAGGGTATTGAAAAAAATGGTAATTCAGACATATGTTGATTCTGTAAGAAAGACCTGGAAATGGTGTCTCACCTCATAGCTGGCTGTAAAATTCTGATGGCAGAAATTTCTATACAGAAAGACATAATAAAGTAGCACGCCTCATCCATTGGAAACTCTGTAAACACTACATCACTGTGCCCGAAAAGCCCTGGGATCATGACCCTAAGAGAATTACAGAGAATGGGGAGGTTATGATCACCTGGGATATTCCCATTCTGACCATTAAAAAGCTGGATGCAAGGAAGCTTGATATAGTGGTTGAAGAAAAAAACACCAGAACAGCATTGATAATAAAGGTGTCAGTTCCAAGTGGCTACTCTGCAAATTGCGTGGAGAGGCAGAAGATCCTGAAATACCAGGAAATGCAGTCAGAGACCAAGAAAATGTGGTAGAAAGATACAGAAATATAGTATTTCCCATTGTGTCAGGTGCCAACGGCTTGATAAAGAAGAATTTCCAAGCACATCTTGACAAACTACAGATACATGTTACATCTTATGAACTCCAGCAGGAGGCGCTCTTTGGCACAATGCAAGTACTACACTGAGCTTAAAGCAGTAAATTTGAGAGAATGAGATCATACTCCCCATGCCCTGGCTTAGAAGTAAGGTTCACGACTGTCATGGTATGTGCAAAACTAACCCATTTGGAGAAACTGCCCTGAGTAAAAGACATATGATAACCTGCAGATATTGCTCCAATCTATACTCTGACAATTACCAGTGGAAGATTTGTGGAGATCTTAAGGTTATTGGTATGCTGATGGGCATGCAAGGTGGATTTACCAAATATTGCTGTTTTCTCTGCCTCTGGGACAGTTGTTCTGTCAAAGATCATTATGCTGTTCACGACTGACCTTTAAGAACTGCCTATAATCCAGGAAGCAGCAGTGTTAGTCATGTTTCATTAGTCGATCCAGCAAACATTTTGTTTCCTCCTTTGCATATAAAACTGGGTTAATGAAAAATTTAGTGAAAAGAATTGCACAAACAAATTCAAAAGGATTTCATTATCTTGTTTCTAAATTTCCAAAAATCACTGCTACAAACCTGGATGAAAGCATTTTTGGGGTCCACAAATAAGCTAGGTGACAGAGGATGAGGAATTTGAAAAATGCCTGGATGCTTTGGAACTTGAAGCATGGCAAGACTTTAAGTGGATCTGTGAAAACTGTCTGGGTAATCACAAATTGCCAGATTATGTTGATGGAGTACAGAGGTTACTTGATGCATATTGTAAACTTGGTCATTGAAAATGCACCATGCACTCACATCTTCACTTTTTTACACCAAACTTGGGTGAAGTAAGTGACAAACAGGGTGAGAGGCTTCACCAAGACATCCAGGCCATGGAAAAACGTTACCAAGGATTCTGGGATGAGAACATGATGGCAAACTAATGCTGGATGTTGTATCATGACAATCCTGACAAATTTCACAGCAGAAAGTCTTCTGTAAAACACTTTTAGGGGTATGTTTACTAAACAGCGCAAACGTCACAGCGGCAACGTTATTGCGCGATAAGTGAAATTATCATGCGATAATGGCGCATTACTGTGCGATAACATCACGTATCACGCGATAACATCTCCAGTGGCATTAAGGTGCGCAGAGGGTGGAGTAAGGCTCCCCAGAGGGCAGAGATAAGGGGTCAATGGGCGGAGAGTGGACGGGAAGAGGCACCAGGCACACTAACGCCGTGAAATGAAGGTCTGAAAATTAACGCTAGTGAAAACCTTGCATTAGAGGCACATTTGCAGGGGAGAGAGATCATTTCAGTCAGCAATGTGCAGCAAAGGTAGGGAAACCAAGAAAAGTGATAGTAGTGATACATGTGCAGCAACATCATAGTGCCCAAGTACAAGAGGGCACTATGTTGAGGCTGCAAATGGGGTACAGGGGGCTACAGATGAGACATGCAGTGGGGCAGCTGGGGCACAGGGTGGACTAAGCAGATGCTTAGGTGACACACAGGAATGTAGAAGCGGAAAACCAGCAAGACAGCAACTGACCAAGGGCAAACATGTCCATGAGTGTGTGTCCCCACAGTGTCCCAGGAGACAGTACCCAGCAAGTACCCCAAAGGGCAAATAACATTGGCAGGCGGTGCCAGGGGGAAGCGTGGATGTCTATGCAGGCACCCCCACCCCATATCACGCACCATAGGCAGCCGCCTACCAGCACACTGAATGGCCTGGGACTGCGCACCACCAGCACCACCGGCACAAGGGCATGTCAGCATGGTGGTGAAAGGGTGCTGATGTCAGAGGGGGCAGTGGCATATGCCCACAGCAGACCATGGCCAAGCCCCATTTAGGTGGGTGCCATGCACTGCAACAGACAAGATCTGTCAGATGAACAGTCATGGTATCCCCAGGGATTGATTTGCCTCTGTGGCAACAGTTTGGTGCAGTACACACAACCAGTGTGTTCAGGGGCAGAAGATCACAGGTTCAAGACCCAGCTGTGGCTCCTGCAAACCATATCCCTATATTTTACCCAGTACTAAACCGTGGTAATAAAGACGAAACCTTTATTGCAGATAAAATAAACATGCCATAACCACCTATTTAGCCTACAGAGCACAGACACCATAAACATGTGCAATCCCTAGAGTAGAGTTTCCCAACTGCAGTCCTGGAGGGCCAAACACCATTCAGGTTTCATGCTGTCCCTAATAAATATGCATGTGCTGCATTTGTATGCACCTCCCCCATTGTATGCAAATGTATCTCATACAAATTCATTAGGGACAGCATGAAAACCTGAACAGTGTTTGGCCCACCAGGACCGGAGTTGGGAACCTCTGCCCTAGAGCAGCAGCCAACAGGGGCACAAACGCCCAAACCCACAGGCTCCACTATCCAAAGCCTCATGGAGAGTCAGGCTGTTAGGCCCTGCGCAGAACAGCATCTCCCAATACCAGCACCTGCATACCTTAGCAATGCCGTCCTAAACTTGGGAAAATGTTCCACATATATCAAAAGGTTGCTATCATTAATGTCAGATAACAAATCCTAAGTTAAACTCAATTTGTTGACAGAGATTCATCATAGCAACCTTTCTGATATCTGTGGAGTGTGTTTCAATTTTTGTTTCTGACAGTGTTTAACACCCCGGGGAATGACCCCAACAGTATTGCGTACCATAGCAATGCCTGTACTGTGCCCAGGACTGGTGTGGTGGCCAGGGCTGCCAAAAACCTCTATATTTGCACAATGCTGGCATAGGTGTGGGAGTGTGTATATGTTTATCCAGTGTTTTGTAGCTGCCTACACCTTACTGAGCCCACACTGCTTGCACTGTTTCCAGTGTCAGCCTGCCAATGTGCATAATGAGGAGCAAGGTACTGTGGGTATGGCCCAGAGGGCAATGGCTGGGACATTGTAGTGCCTGACCACCACCTTCATGGACAGGGTGGCCACAGCATGTCATGCTGGGAGGTTACTCTCACCCTGACTGAGCAGTGACCACGGCATGGCTAGGTTCCCCCATAGTGCTATACAGTACTTTTCTCAAGTGATATCTATGAATTCCCTTTTCTGGGGCCTAATCATTGACATACTTGCTTGGTGTGTGTGTGCTCACATCCCATTTTTGGGTGCACACAGTTCTTCCAGGAACATGCACTATGTACTAGCTAGCAGCCTGTCGGCAGTTAGCATGTGTATGGCTGGAACACCTTGCAAGGTGCAGTGGGTGGAGACTGACTGTGCTGTCTGCTGGTGAATGTCAGATAGTGGTGGGGGGGGGGGGGGCAGCTGAGCTTTTCCAGGCCTACTGCATGTCTGCCAGTGCCCTATGTGATATGTACAGATTGGCATTGACTGCCCTGTAGGGTGCCTATTCCCCAGCAGGATTGGGGTTGATGGTCCACTCTACTGCCACCATTGCAGAGATGTAGAATGTGGATCTGTTGGTGGAAAATCCTGTCCCACAGAGAGCGGGTTGGGTGGTGCTACATAATCCACTTTTGTCCCAAACACCACTCTTCTCTTATAACAAGTGACCACAGTCACCACACAGGATACACACTTTTCTGGGTGCATCATAGTCCCCAAAGGCTAGACGTGACTAAGAAATACAGATGAACACAGGTACACACACTATTACACACTGGCACTGATGGGGACCTGTGGCACAGCTTATCTCAGCCAAACCAGGTGCTGCGGACAAGGTGCTGGGCGCCCCACCTAACCTTCAGGGTGAGCACAGGAACCGCACAATGTCATGGTCTGTAGCTACTCTGTACCAGTAACACACATGGTCAGTTCCCCCTACCAGGCCGGGGTGCTATAGAGGCGCATAACCCATCTTGTGATCAGATGTAGGCTGCTCATCTGCATCTGCAGTCATCATGTGTATGTGTGTGTTTACCCTATCCTGGTAACCACAGCAGACAGTTTGTGTGTTGACCTGCAGTCTTTCTATAGCCAGCCAGCGGTGTGCTAGACGCTATAGAGATGTAGCCCACTGGTTACTACAATGACTATGAAGGCAGAGGTCATGGTTTTGATCCCACAGTGGTGTTATTTAATAAGGCTGTTTGAGGCTTTTCCTTTTAATTTGAAACAGTGCTGCCAGCAAAAACACCCTCACAGTGCCGTAGCCTAAGGTGCCTCATAAGGCCCCCTATAGGGCACATTATAAAGTGTCTTGGCAGACAGGGCACTTTATAATGTGCCCTATGGAGTGCCTTGTAGGGCGCCTTATGTTGCACCTTAGGTTATGGCACTGTATGGCACTGTAAGGGTGTTTTTTCTGGCAGCACTGATTTAAATTAAAAAAGGAAATGCCTCAGATAGCACTGATTTAAATTTAAAAAAGGAAACGCCTCAGACAGTCTTCTTACATAACACCACTGTGGGATCAAACCCATTACCTTTGCCTCCACAGTCATTGCAGTAACCAGTGGGCTACATCTTTAAAGCTTCTAGCACTGAGCTGGCATGAACTTAGGGTTAACGCGTGTTAACGTTTCATGGCACACACTATCGCGTGATACAGATTCTTGCTACCTTGCTGCCGGAACGCCAACTCCTTATATGGCATTCTTCACATTATCACTGCAACTAGCGCCGGTAACATTAAGACGGTTTAGTAAACATACCCCGGCGCTAGTTGCAGCATTAATGTGCAGAATGCCATATAAGGTAGTGGGCGGTCCAGAAGTAAGGTTGCAAGGAAACGGTATCGTGCGATTGTGGGCGCCGTTGTACGTTAACGTGCATTAACCCTAAGTTCATGCCAGCGTAGGGCTTGAAGCTATAAAGATGTAGCCCACTGGTTACTGCAATGACTGTGGAGGCAGAAGTCATGGGTTTGATCCCTCAGTGGTGTTATGTAGGAAGGCTGTCTGAGGCATTTCCTTTTTTAAGTTAAATCAGTGCTGCCAGCAAAAACACCCTCAAAGTGCGGTAACATAAGGTGCTGCATAAGGCGCCCTATAAGGCACTCCATAGGGCACATTAAAAAGTGCCCTGTCCACCAAGGCGCCTTCTAATGTGCTCTATAGGGCGCTTTATAAGGCACTTTATAGGGTGCCTGATAGGGTGCCTTATGAGGCACCTTAAGGTTACAGCACTGTGAGGGTGCATTTTGCTGGCAGCACTGATTTAAATTAAAAGGAAAAGCCTCAGACAGCCTTATTAAATAACAACACTGTGGCATCAAACCCATGACTTCTGCCTCCACAATCATTGAAGTAACCAGTGGGCTACATCTCTATAGCTATTAACAAACCCCTGGCTGGCCATGGAAGGACTGCAGGTCCCCACACAAACTGCTGTGGTTACCAGGATAGGGTAAACCCACCTGTACCCATGATGCACTGCACATGCATATCAGCAGTCTACAGCTGATCGATCACAAGATGGGGTATACACCACCACAGCACCTCAGCCTGGTAGGGGGAACTGACCGTGTGTGTTACTGGCACAGAGTAGCTACAGACCTTGACATTGTGCAGTTCCTGTGCTCACTCTGAGGGTGAGGTGGGGGGCCCAGCACCAAATCCGCAGCACCTGGCTTGGCTGAGTTGGCTGTGCTGCAGGGCCCCAGCTTTGCTAGTGTGTGATAGGTAGTTCTTGCAGACACACCTAGGCTACATCTTTGTCTATCTGTATTTCCCAATCACGTCTAGCCCTTGTGGACTATGATGCACCTAGAATAGTGTGTATTCTGTGTGGGTGCCATGGTCATGTGGCAGGCTATGGCCTAGAATAGCCTGTAAATGTATGAGAGGCCTGTAAGCTAGGCCTGAGTCCCAGCCCCCACCTGAGAATAAGAATGCTGAGAAAAACCAAAGTCAGTAAGAATTAGAGAAACTGCTTTAAACTGCTTTTTGATAAGGTTGTATAAATCCTTTGTTGAATTCTTCTATGCTGATGACAGACATGTTCCAGTACTCTATATTCACACATTTTCTAAGCTAGCAGTGACCTTGTAGGAGAAAAGTATCAAAGTTTTAGAACTGTGCCTTTGTTAGAGAATTCTGAGCAGGGGGAACAGAGTACTAGGCCCACAGAGAGATCCCAATGGGATGGTTGCAAGGGTCAGTAGGACCAATAGAATGTTTGCCTGTATTAAACTGAAGAAGGAAGGTATAAAAGGTGTTGTTTACTGGACTCCATTGCTCAGACCATTTTGAATGTGACATTTGCCTGAGACTTGTGCACAATAAATTGGCTTGGATCTTCGAACTGACTCCTGGTTTTATTCATTGTGTGCACTTCGCTGCAACATATTCCTGGTGCATTGGCCGGGAAGGTGGGGTACGTGAATGGTGTGCAAGTGAATATACCACGTATTACTGCCTCCAGGTTTGATCAAGTTGTGACCGCGGCCGACCGACAGCAGAGAGGAACCCAGGCGCCGCTGGTCCCATTGTATTGGAGAGGGTTCTGCCCTGCCTCGGCGGCCTACCGGGTCCGACCGGCCAACACCTCCAAACCCGAGGAGAGCCCAGAATTCAACCCAAGGAGGGACTGTTTGCGCAGCGCATTAGTGGCCGGATCCGGTGAGTAGCAATTTGTCTGGTTCTTAGTCAGTTAGCTATGGGAAAGTCCCGCATGCACGGGACTAATACGGTTTAAGGTAACGAGAGCCTGATCACCTCTCAGGATGTGGCCGAGTACTCCTTGCATGAGTATGCGTGAGGATGAAACCCCACCCCTCATGGATAAGTAAGGTAGGCCTTTATGGAATTTTGGGAACTCGGTGGCATGCCTGTCTGTTTGAGTGAATGAGAGGTCTTGAAACATAGACCACGCGAGAGCGGACTCCTGAGTAGCTCAGTTCCTGGCCGGGCGACCGCACCCAAGTCGCGAAAAGGAGGACGCATTTGGTGTTTGTCTCCCTTGTTGTTCTGTGGGCTGTACGGACCCCTTACCTGCAGCCATACTACCTGCCCTCTTTGTCTGTTGTCTTGTACGTCATAATGGGAGGGGCGGGGTCTGTGCAAACTCCGCTGAACTGTATGATCATGAATTTTAAGAAGGGATTTAGTGGTGACTACGGGATGAAAATGTCGCCGTCCCGATTAGAAAAATTATGTGGTAGGGAGTGGCCGGTGCTGGACACCGTGTGGCCACCAGATGGTACTTTTGATGTTAGAATTGTAACCCGAGTGCATGGGATAGTGCGTAGAAATTACCCCGACCAGTTTCCCTATATAGACTCCTGGTTAGATATTTGTGAAAGGCAACCCTCTTGGATGAAGCATTTCCGTGAAGAGCAGTGCAGAATAATGTTAGCAACTACGAAGGGAATCCCCGGGATTAAGGAAGAAAAGCCTCCCATTTACTCAGCCCCAGAACCTACAGAAATCCCGAATTATCCACCCCTATTCCTGTATAAGCCAGTTCCATCAGCTCCACCGTTACCCTGAGTAGAGCCAGGAGAAGAGAGAGTCCCCCCAGCTGATGTATCTCCACCCCATTAGCCACTTTCATCGCCCGAAGGAGAGCAACCCCCTTCCCGGAGCAGGAGTCCTAGTCCCGAACAAAGTTCCCCGGCAGCACAACCATCTCCTGAAGGAACTACCAGCAGGGGATCAACTGCCAGTCCAGGGTCACCCATTAGTCCAGGCCCCAGTGGAAGAGCCACCACTGGGCGCGCCAATTTGCGCTACGCCCTCCGAAGCAGGGAGACAAAAGAAGTTTGCCAGATGCCATTACGCCAGTTCTCCGGATTGCCTATTCTCAATGACGAAGGTCAGGTTGTGGCTGGGCCAACTAGTCTCGTTTATGTGCCCTTTTCTACCACAGATTTACTAAACTGGAAAACGTACTATGCCTCTTATACTGAAAAACCCCAAGATCTGACAGAATTAATGTCTAGTATCATGCAGACCCACCAGCCCACCTGGTCTGATTGCCGCCAGCTCTTGTCTACCCTTTTTACTACTGAAGAGCGGGCACGAATAGTGCAAGCAACTACCCGATGGCAGGAAGAGAACCTTGTAGATAGAAGAGACCTAGATCCCCAACAGGCAGCGGCCGTAGATTTCCCGAATGAAGATCCAAAATGGGATCCAAATAGTGCAGATGGAGAGAAAGCCCTCGCCCGTTTCCGCCAGGCCCTACTGCAAGGCCTGAGGAGGGGAGGCTAGAAAGCCATGAATGTTGGGAAGGTAGCCGACGTTCTTCAGTGCCCAGATGAAAGTCCAGCTGCCTTCTATGAACAATTAACTGAAGCTTATAGACTTTATACCCCGTATGATCCAGCAGCCCAGGAGAATTTGCGTATGGTGAACGCTGCTTTTGTGAGTCAGTCTCAGGGAGACATAAAACAGAAACTGCAAAAGTTGGAAGGATTTGCGGGCATGAATACAGCACAGC
Organism: Ichthyophis bannanicus; assembly: GCA_033557465.1. NCBI lineage: Eukaryota > Metazoa > Chordata > Amphibia > Gymnophiona > Ichthyophiidae > Ichthyophis > Ichthyophis bannanicus. The sequence continues at coordinate 14,518,267 of CM066036.1, read as the reverse complement.
TAATGGAAGTTGCCCGGAAGGTATTTGTGAATCGTGATCAAGAAAGTAAAAGGGAAAGTGAAAGAAAGATGAAGAAGAAAGCCGATCTGCTTGCTGAAGCTCTAGTTGAAGGATGTGGAGGATACTCAAACAGAAGGATTTGAGGATGGGGTAGGGGCCGAGGGAGCGCTCAGTCCCCCTTAGGTGCAAATCAGTGCGCCTATTGTAAGGAAGAAGGATATTGGAAGAATGAATGCCCGAATAGTGGCTCCACCCCCTTGAGGGGAGGAGGGAGCACCAGGAGAGCGGAGGGGGGGGGCAATTCCAGCAGCGAGGGGGAATGCAGCGTGCACAGTTTCAGTTTCAGCAGGAAGAAGCCGCTGCTGTGGAAGGAATGGCGACCACTGAAGACGACTATGTGGATGAGGACTAGGCCAGACTGGGCTCCAAGTTTTCCCTGGGTCCCCAGGAGCCTATGGTCAACTTAAAGATTGGGGACAGTACATGGACTTTATGGTGGATACGGGGGCCGAACATTCAGTAGTGGCTAAGCCAGTGGCTCCCTTGTCTTCCCGTTCTGTCACCATTGTTGGCGTCACTGGAACTAGAACCACAAGACCTTTCCTGCAGAACCGTGCCTGCGAATTAGGGGGACGGAGAATAACGCATCAGTTCCTGTACATACCTGAATGCCCAGTTCCCCTTTTGGGCCGAGACATGCTTGCTAAGCTCCAGGCGCAGATATTCTTTGTCGAAGGAGGAAAAATGGAGATGACTGTGAACTCGGAATCTGCTGGCCTGATGGTGTTGACTGTCCCCCGAGAAGAAGAATGGCGGTTCTATAGTCCACCTTCATCCAAGGCAGCTACCCTCCGTATACCCACCAACATCTTAGCTCCGCCCAGAGTGTGGGCAGAGGATAATCCTCCTGGCCTAGCAAAGAATATAGCTCCTGTGTTTGTCACCCTTAAACCAAGAGCAGAACCAGTGCATGTGCGACAATATCCTCTCCCACGACCAGCAATCGAAGGCATCCATGGTCACCTAAAGAAATTACTACAGTATGGACTCCTCAAAGAATGCCAATCGCCATGGAACACCCCCCTCCTCCCAGTCAAGAAGCTTGGGACAGGTGACTACCGCCCAGTGCAGGATTTGCGACAAGTGAACAATGCAGTTGAAACCATACATCCAGTAGTACCAAATCCCTATACCCTCCTGGGACTGATTCCATCAGAAGCTACTCATTTCACAGTTCTGGATTTAAAAGATGCCTTTTTCTGTATCCGCCTGGCATCTGCCAGCCAACTCTTGTTCGCGTTTGAATGGGAGAACCCTACTACAGGAAGACGGGGCCAACTCACTTGGACTCGCTTGCCTCAAGGATTCAAGAATTCACCCGCCATCTTCAGTGCAGCTCTCAACCAAGACCTTTCAAACTACTCTGTGACTCCAGGAAGAAGAATCTTACTTCAGTATGTAGATGATCTGTTTATAGCCACCAACTCCAAGACTGAATGTGTGCAAGCTACCAGTGATCTCTTGCACCGCCTGAATGAAGCCGGATACAAGATCTCAAGAGCCAAAGCGCAGTTGTGCCAAACAGAAGTGAAATACCTAGGGTTCCATCTGTCCAGAGGAATCCGGAAATTGGGACTTGAGCGAAAGGAAGCAGTATGCCGCATCCCAACCCCCACCACCAGAAAGCAGGTGAGGGCCTTCTTGGGAGCTGCGGGCTATTGCTGAATATGGATACCCAATTTTGCACTCTTGGCAAAACCCTTGTATCAAGCCACAAAGGGAGTGGAACAATCACCCATGGAATGGGGTCCAGAACAGGATAAAGCATTCAAATTGCTGAAAGCAGCATTAATGTCATCACCAGCCTTAGGCCTACCAGATGTGCAGAAACCATCTTGTCTTTATGTCCATGAGTCATGTGGAAACCCGCTGGGAGTCCTTACTCAGCCTCTCGGATCCTGGCAACGACCCGTAGCCTATCTATCAAAACAATTGGACCCTGTTGCAAAAGGATGGCCACCTTGCCTAAGAGCTGTAGCAGCCACAGCCCTCTTAGTGAGTGAAGCTGACAAGCTCACTTTGGGACAGAATCTTCAAGTCACTGTACCGCATTCTGTTTTAACCCTAATGGAACACAAAGGGAACTACTGGTTCACCAACACTAATGTTGAAATATCAAAGTATGCTGTGTGAAAATCCTCGGCTGAAATTGAGTGTCAGCCAAACCTTGAACCCTGCTACCCTACTGCCTACCTGTCCAGGCCCTCCTGACCATGATTGCCTAGAAGTAATGGACACTGTATACTCAAGCCGTCTAGACCTAACAGACATCCCCTTGAACAACCCAGAAAGAACTTTATTCGTGGATGGAAGCAGTCTTGTAATTAATGGACAACGATGTGCCGGTTATTCAGTGGTGACCCTGGACATGGTAATAGAATCATCAGCTTTGGCTCCAGGAACATCAGCGTAGAAGGCCGAATTAATAGCCCTCACTCGAGCACTGAAAATAGGGACTGGGATCCGTCTGAATGTCTACACAAATTCCAAGTATGCCTTTACAACATTTATTTATTTATTTAGCTGCATTTATATCCCGCTTTTCACCGGGTCAAAGCGGTTGGGGGATACATTTAACACGAGGGGATATGACACACATACACTAATACTTACAGGGAACATGGGCAATGGAGGGTTAAGTGGCTTGCCCAAGACCACAAGGAGCACCTATTGGACTAGAAACCCCAGTCCTTCTGGCCCAAGGTTGCTGTCCTCTAGTGGGATTTGAACCACCTACCTTCCGGCCTGTGGTACCTTGCCCCAACCACTAGGCTATGCCTCCCTATTACATGCCCATGGAGCTTTGTACAAAGAACGCGGATTGATAAACTCGGGAGGCAAGTCCATCAAGTATGGCCCAGAAGTATTGACTTTATTGGAAGCAGTATGGGCCCCCAAACAAGTTGCTGTAATGCACTGCTGAGGTCACCAGACTGGAGATGGAGAAGTATCCCGAGGGAACAGACTTGCCGATGCCTCAGCCTGAGAAGCAGCAATCAATGGGAAAATCTCTACCCCCAGTATTACAGTTCAAGCAGCCATATTTCCAGTTCCTCTCAGTGCTTGAACACCACGATATACCCCGAATGAGCTGGACTACTACTGTCAGAATGAGGGGGGCAGCTATCAGAGGCCGGATGGATAGTGTTACCACCACCTGCGGGAGGCTCACCCCCTGGTATGACTGTGATCCCTGAAGCCCTGGGTCCAGCCTTTGTCCACGCCTTTCATCAAGCTACACACTATGGAAAAACTGCGATGGAAAAAGCTCTGAAACCGTATTTCTGTATCTCATTATTGGGACCCTTAACTTCCTCAATAGCCCGAAAATGTGTAATCTGTGCAAAGAATAATGCCCGACAGGGTCCTGTCCCACCTCCAAAAGTTCAATCAGTGGGAGTTACCCCTATGGGAAATATCCAAATAGACTTTGCAGAAATGTCACGAGCAAATGGATATCACTACCTACTGGTTCTAGTTTGTACCTTCTCTGGGTGGGTGGAGGCTTTCCCCACTAGAACTGAAAAGGCCAGAGAAGTCACTAAGGCTGTGCTCCATGAAATCATTCCTTGGTTTGGAATACCCTTGACCATAGGGTCAGACAATGGGCCCTCCTTTGTGTCACAAGTAACTCAGCAGCTAGCCCGTGCTTTACAAATACAGTGGAAGTTACATACAGCTTATAGACCCCAGAGTTCAGGGAAAGTAGAGAGAATGAACTGAACCCTGAAGTCCCAGTTGTCCAAACTCTGTCAGGAAGCTCACCTAAAGTGGCCCCAAGCTCTCCCTATAGCCCTTCTCTGAGTACGTTCAGCCCCCACTAAGTCATTAGGAGTTTCCCCATTTGAGGTTTTGTATGGGAGACCCCCGCCCATAGTTCAGGGAATAAGGGGGAATATGAGTCAGATTGGATCGGAAATCACTAGACAAGAATTGTTGTCTCTAAGTTCTGTCTTGCAGGACCTCCATACCTGGGTGCAAGACCAGTTGCCTATCAATCTGACAGAGCCACTGCATCCTTTCAAGCCTGGAGCCTCTGTGTGGGTCAAAGAGTGGAAGAAGACACCGTTGGCACACCATTGGAAGGGACCATATGTTGTTTTGCTGTCAACACCCACAGCAGTTAAAGTGGCAGAAATCGACTCCTGGATCCACCACAGTCGAGTGAAACCAGCAGCAGTTCCTGAAGGTCGTCCTTGGACTTTGACCACGGATCCTGCATCACCATTGCGACTTACATTGCGAAGAAAACAATCATCCTCGTGAAGTTTTCAAGCTCTGAATTATCAACATTTCAGTTTATCCATCATCAGAGACTATGATCATGATGATTACCTACTACTGTTTCATTTTTGCGGTAACCATGGGACCCCTTGGGACAACTTTTGCTTTGCCCCCTTGTGCAGCTTGTATAACCACTACCCGAACTGGGATGAAAATCACCCAGACTTTACTTTATCACTCTTACTACACTTGCACTGGTAAAGTCAGTCAGTGCATGTATAATGGTACAGAATTAAATGTCTGCACGAATGGAAAGACTCGTACTTGTTTTAAACCCCAACAGACTCCTTCTTACTATGTCCTGGAACTACGATGGAATGATGAAGATGGAGCCCTCATAAATGCTACAAGTCAACTCTCTGATCCCACCCGACCTGTACCCCTGTACTTTGATGCTTGTGATCTGATAAACAGAAATGACTATTACAGGTGTGGGACGTGGGAACAAGCTTACTACTATGATGACATCGGGCGCTTGTTCCTCTCAGCTCCTGCCGCCATCATCAGCTCTCCCCAGTCGGGTGGATTGAGCCTCCAACAACAGGAGGAGCACCGGCAGCATCCCTGCCCAATCGGGGCACACGAGCACTGATTTAAGCTTCGCGCCATCGGGCGCGCCCGCGCCTGGCGGGCCCACGCCTGAGGGCCTCGCCAGAGGGCCCTTTGGCGTGGCCCTTAGGCGTGGACCTGGAAGGTGAGACTGGGAAGTTGAAACCACCGCTCATCACCCTCGAACTCAGATACCACCGGTAACTTAAGACCAGGTACCTCTACCGTGTGTTATAATAGCCCTTACTCAGGATCGCTCTCTAGTCTGCGTCCCTGCATACAGCTAAACATGTCTAATCAGTGCAGTACCATATATATGTACTAGACCAGAACAGCCAGTAATTATTTGCCAGCCAATATCGCAGTTAATGTTAGCACTCCCAGTGTAGAAAAAAGAACCCACTAATTCAAACGGGACAGGAAAGCCTCCCTCTCTGACATACTATGCAATGTAACTTAATGCAATGTCATGTAAGGCAATTTAATACTGATAGTTGTACCAGAATTGACCAGCCAGAGAAGTTTTATCTGCTTATCTTTTCCTGTTAAGCATTATGCTGTGTAGGTATATATTTAATTCATACCTAAGAGATGAATGTTCCAGCAAAGTTATTGTATGACACACTGAGCCTGTTTGCTTGTTGCATAATATACTAGCTAAGATCCAGTCAGCTCTAGCTTGCCAAGAACCCCTCTGACTTGCCTCCCGAAAAAGCTTCCTACCTCACAGAGTTAGAATGGAAGACATGATCATCAGGTTAATGTGCCTTTTCCTACTTATTATAACCCTACCATCCAAATTACTAGCCCTCACCACCTCACAAAATCACATTCCTATTGTACCAACTGGTGAGAGAAAATGGTCAGGAGACCCCTACTACAACTCACGTGGGGCTAACCTCCTGCACCGCAACCTCCTATTACATGTCCCACTACAACACAACACGAAAGCCAGACAAACTAAAAATTTCTACCCTAGTAGCCTGAAGTGTGCACTTATAAATGCCTGCTCACTTCGAAACAAGTGGCCAGTGATCACCGACATAATAATATCCCACAACCTAGACATTCTCATGGTCACCGAAACATGGCTCTCAGCGGAAGACAATATCATCCTCAACCAGCTTCTCCCACCTAACTTTACAGCCTTCACTGGACACAGACAGAACAAAAAAGGTGGTGGAGTACTCATCATCACCAGAGCTGACCTTCAGTTTAAAATGGATGAATCCAACAGTAATAACCATCTAGAAACGGTATCAATTTCAAACAACATATGCTCCATAAACCTTGTCTATAGATCACCGTCAGCAGATCCAGATGACCTAGCAACCATAATAAATCTGGCATCCTTCACCCAGGGTCCAAATAAACCTAATTGGATCGTAGGGGATATCAACCTACCATCATTACAGGACACTCAAGCAACCGCATTCCTAGAAGCCCTAGATATCCTTGGATACACGCAAATGGTGCAAGAACCTACTCACGAGAAAGGCAACATCCTTGACCTCATATTCGCCCCGCAGCTAATTCTGGATCAACCACAAAACATCGTGCTATCGATAACTGCAGTCCCATGGACTGACCACAAACTCATCACCTTTCAGATGCCTACCACCAACTGTTCACATAAGACAAAAATGGATAAAAGCAAGTCTGCTAACTCAGCTGCCAGAAGTTTCCACCCATTTAACAGAGAACGCATCCTCGCTGAAATGAGCACACTCTTTGATGAGACCTCATTAAACCTAGATGAGTTGATCTCCTCTTGGAACAGCAAACTCAGCACAATCGCTATCTGCCCTCCAACGAACAAGAACCCAAAGAAGAGATCAACTGCCCCATGGTTCACAGCCGATTTAAAAACTTCACTGACCATTTTAAGAAGGCTAGAAAAACGCTGGAGAAAGTCACGCACCAGCAGTGACCGATCAGCCTACATCCAACACCTGGCGGAGCATCGTAAAGCCATCACAGATAAAATCAGACAACATCACACAGACACCCTGAAACGGTCATTGAATAAACCGCATGACTTGTTTAACCTAGTTAAAATGCTTGCCAAAGAACCAACCCCTGAGCACCACAGCAGTATCCACCCACAGGACTATGCGATTTACATGCAATCTAAAATGTGCAAGACCAACAAAATATTAATACCAGACCCTCCTGATGAACAAGACTACCCAGCATCACTGACATCCTTCTCCACTCCCTCGAAGAAAATTATTGAAGATACCATCCTAGCTCTAAACACAACTACTGCGCACACAGATCCTTGCCCCGCACACTGGATAAAGGACCTGCGATGTGACATATCCCCAATTATAGCCAAAATCTTAAGCCAATCCTTTACCACTGGCTCTTTCCCACCTACTCTCAAGCAGACCTCTGTAAGACCTCTTTTAAAGAATACCAAACTTGATCCTCAAAAGGTAGAATCTTATAGGCCCATATCTAGCATACCTATGCTAGCAAAAATCATCGAAAAAATAGTGCACAGGCAATTACAGGATCATATAGACACCTCAGCCCCACTGGATCCAGCCCAACATGGATTCAGAGAGTCACATGGAGTGGAAACACTACTCACAACCCTCTTCAACAACATAATCTCAGGTGTGGATAACATACGCCAGGGTTTCGCTCTTGTTTTTCTAGACATAGCAGCGGCTTTTGACTCAGTATGCCACGAAATTCTCATCTGCCGGCTAAGGGAAAAAGGTATCTGCGGAACAGCACTCGAATGGTGCAAATCTTACCTGTCTGGTAGATGGCAGCATGTCCGAGCCGACGGGGCTACATCTGAACCATTCCAACAAAGTCAAGGTGTACCTCAAGGATCCTCCCTATCTGCATTGATGTTTAATATATACATCCAACCCATCTGCGACATCATCAGATCCTTCAATGTCAGTTACATGATATATGCAGACGATGTGCTATTATATATGCCAATATCATTGGATTGCCTAGACCTCACCCCTCTGACTAACTGCTTCGACACCATATCAGAATGGCTACTATCACAAAACCTGCGAATACAACACAAAAAGACGGAAGTCCTTTTCGTCTCGAGGAACACCAACTTCACCCCACCTAGTTGTATTAACGTAAAGGATGCCCAACTCCAAGTGAAACCTGCAATACGTTACCTTGGAGTAACGCTAGACCAAAACCTTGACATGAAGAACCACATAGCCAACACAGTCAAAGCAATCTACTTTAAAATCAGATCCCTCAGACACCTACGCACGCTACTTGAACCGGATGATTTCCGCACCATTTATCAAGCCCTTATACTTCCCCACTTCGACTTCTCAAACTCCATACTACAAGGACTCCCCCGGTCCACCCTGAACCCCCTGCAGCTAGCTATGAACAGTGCAGCGCGGGTACTCTTCGGGGCATCCAGGAGAGACCACGTGACACCCCTTCTAAAACAGCTACACTGGCTCCCCATTCAAGCAAGGATCAGTTTCAAGACTTTACTGCTAACATTCAAAGCGGCTAAGGGGCTCACCTCTTCCTCTCTCTCTAACCTCATACAACCACTTGCACCAAACAGGCCACGAAGAACAGCAGAATTGAACATGCTAGTTATCCCAAATGAAACCACAAGATGCACCAGATCAACAGCTAACAGAGCCTTCCGACTCTGCGCCCCAACTTTATGGAACACCTTACCATCACAAATCAGAGCAATCCCCAATTTGAGTCAGTTCAGAAAGGCGATAAAACATTTCCTCTTCATTAAATATCTCAATGACAGCTCCGAACATAACCCCCAGACGAATAGCAGAAGTGGTCAAACAGGCAGACCCTCGCAACAGGCCAACTCCACAATGTAAATAACAACCAGTTTCATGTACTGTTGTACCACATATGTATATAGTTAACCACCTATGTATATAGTTAACCATGATATCCCTTATAAGATAAACCACCATTGTATTTAGTTACCCTGTTTCTCCAAGTTATACTTCCTGTTCAATGTAATGACCAGACATGTAAATTGTCGGATGTTTTCTGTTCAATGTAAACCGCGCTGATGTCTAAGAGTGCGGTATATAAGAATTGTTAATAAATAAAATAAATAAGTATATGTGTCCCGAAGGTGCATACAGGTGGGGAATATGCACTGGGGTACATTCTCCATCTACTTATGGTAAGCCATCAAAAGATGACTATTTCTGTCTGAAGTGGGGCTGTGTGTACTATGCTACTTGGTCTGGTAGCCCTACTGGCCAAGACGGAGATAATTGCAAAGCCAATTTGGAGAGACTGCCCCTACTGGAACCTAAGAAGTGTAAGAAAGGTGCCTGTAATCCTCTACGGCTTCTCATCCTCGACCCAAGCCAGTGGAAGCAAGGATTCTGATTCGGCCTACGTATAGCAGGAAGTGGAACTGATCCTGGAACTTTTGTATATATCCAGCTTAACACGAAAACTCATGTTTCTTCACCTTACCGAATACATCATACCTTCTATGAGGCCATGAAGGCGGAGTTTGTAGTCCCCCACGCTTCTCGAAATTTGTTCATTGAACTAGCTGGAGCTGTAGCATCCAGTCTTCATGTCTCTGACTGTCTTTTCTGTGGGGAAACTCAGATGGGTGACCAGTGGCCTTGGGAGGCGCAAGAATTGAACTATTCTGTACCCTATAACCAAACTGATCTGCATACAGCTACCAGCGAATGGGTCCTAGCTAGCCCCATTGTTGGAAACCTGTGTTTTGCTCGAACTGGACCACAATTGACTATGTTAGTAGGGCAATTGGTCTGTTTGAACCAGAAGTACTATAATGCTACCACCAAAAAGACATCCTGGTGGTCAGGAACCAATGCCCCGGAACCCTCCAATCCTCTGATTATCTTTCCTAACCTTGCCAGGTTATGGACAAATCTGGCTTCTCACAATAACTGGCAAGCTCCACCTGGACTATATTGGATCTGCGGAACTCGAGAATATGCTAGACTCCCTGCCAACTGGGGAGGTGCGTGTGTTTTGGGGACCATAAGACCTTCTTTCTTCCTCTTGCCCATTTCCCACTGAGAACAGCTAGGATTTCCTGTGTATAAGAGTCGACAGAAGCGAGAAGTCCTGAAGATAGGCCAATGGGACAAATGGGATGCAACATCTGAAGAATGGTCACCGGAAAGAATTTTTTCATACTATGGACCTGCTACCTGGGTACAAGATGGCTCTTGGGCTTACCGCATCCCTGTGTATATGTTAAATCATATTATACATTTGCAAGCTGTTGTAGAAATAATAACTAATGAAACTAGTAGAGCACTAACCCTGTTAGCTAAACAAGCCACGCAGATGCGTACAGCCATTTATCAGAATCGCTTAGCATTAGATTATTTACTTGCAGCTGAAAGAGGAGTATGTGGGAAGCTGAATTTAACTAACTGTTGTTTGCAAATCGATAATGAAGAACAAGTTGTAGAAGATATAGCCAATCATATGAGAAAACAAACCTATGTACCAGTCCAGACCTGGCATGACTTGCAACTCGATGGATGGTTTGGTTCTCTGTTTTCAGGAATGGGCGGCCTGAAAACACTTGTGTTCATTGTCCTATTCATATTGGCTATCTGCTTGTTTCTCCCATGTTTCCTATCCTTATGCTTGTGTATGCTAAACTCAACCATTGATAGTACTGTTGAACGTAAAGCAGCTACAAAAGTATTAGCTATGTGGCAATATTCCCTTGTACCCCAACATGATGCTGATGACCACGTGTGATGTATGATTTGATTCTCACCCTTTCTCACTTGCAGGTGAGAATAATCAAAGGGGGGAATGTGGCAGGCTATGGCCTAGAATAGCCTGTAAATGTATGAGAGGCCTGTAAGCTAGGCCTGAGTCCCAGCCCCCACCTGAGAATAAGAATGTTGAGAAAAACCAAAGTCAGTAAGAATTAGAGAAACTGCTCTAAACTGCTTTAAACTGCTTTTTGATAAGGTTGTATAAATCCTTTGTTGAATTCTTCTATGCTGATGACAGACATGTTCCAGTACTCTATATTCACACATTTTCTAAGCTAGCAGTGACCTTGTAGGAGAAAAGTATCAAAGTCTTAGAACTGTGCCTTTGTTAGAGAATTCTGAGCAGCAGGAACAGAGTACTAGGCCCACAGAGAGATCCCAATTGGATGGGTGCAAGGGTCAGTAGGACCAATAGAAAGTTTGCCTGTATTAAACTGAAGAAGAAAGGTATAAAAGGTGTTGTTTACTGGACTCCATTGCTCAGACCATTTTGAATGTGACATTTGCCTGAGACTTGTGCACAATAAATTGGCTTGGATCTTCGAACTGACTCCTGGTTTTATTCATTGTGTGCACTTCGCTGCAACAGTCACATGCTATAAGTGAAGGGGGGTGTTTGGAAGCAGACAGTCTGCTAGCACATACATAGTGCAAGTTCCAAAAGGAACACTGTGCACCCAGGTGTGGGATTTGGTACACACACACCAAGCAGGTTTGTCAGTGATTAGGCCCCAGAAATGGGAACCATCACTTACAGAAACTGTGTACAGCATTATGTGGGAACCTGGACATGCCGTGGTCACTACTCAGTCAGAGTGTGACTGACCTCCCAGCATGACATGCTGTGGCCACTGTATCCTTGCAGGTGGTGGATGCGCACTACAATATCCCATCTATTGTCCTATGCCCTGTACACATGCATCCTGCCCAGACCTCCCTGTCGGGCCCATACCCACAATACCTTGGCCCTCATTATGCACAATGGCAGGCTAACGCTGGAAACTGTGCAAGCATTGTGGGCTCAGTAAGGTGTAGGCATCCGCAAAACACTGGATAGACATATACACACTCCAACACCTATTTCTGCATTGTGCAACAGTAGAGGTGGCTGCCAGCCCTGGCCGCCACACCAGTCCTGGGCACTGTGCAGGCAGTGTGAAGGTACGCAATACTATTAGGGTCACTCTCCAGGGTGGTAGACAGTGTTGTAAACACATATGCAGCACACTCCACAGATATCAGAAAGGTTGGTATGATGAATCTATTTTATAAAATTGTTTGAAGTTAGGTTTTGTGATCTCACATTAATCATAACAAGCTTTTGATACATATATGGAACGTATTTCCATGGATCTGACCGCATTGCTAAGGTATGCAGGTGCAGGTGGTGGTAGCTGCTGCTCCGTGTATGGCCCAACAGCCTGACTCTCCCTGAGGCTTTGTATAGTGGTGCCCGTGGGTGTGGGTGTTTGTGCACCTGTTGGCTGCAACTCTGGTGCAGAGGGTCCAGACTCTGGTCCTGGTGGGCCAAACACGATTCCGGTTTCCTGGATGTTGCTAATGAATATGTATGGATACATTTGCATACAATGGGGGCAGTGCATGTAAATGCATCTCATGGATATTTCTTAGGAACATCCTGACAACCTGAATGGTGTTTGCACCTCCAGGACTGTGGTTGGGAACCTCTGCTCTAGGCAGTGGACATGTTTATGGTGTCTGCACACTGTAGGGTAAAATAGTGTGGTATGGTCTGCAGGGGCCCCAGCTGGGACATGAACCTGTGACCTTTTGCCTTTGGGCACACTGGCTGTGTGTACTGCACCACACAGGCAGGCTTTTCCCTGGGGATCCCATGACTGTTCCTCAAACAGACCTTATCTGTTGCACTGCACGCCACCCACCTGTACAGGGCTTGGCTTTGCTCTGCTGTGGGCAGCTGCCACTGCCCCCTCCACCACCACCAGCACCCCCTCCACCACCATGCTGACATGCCCTTCTGCCGGTGGTGCGCAGTCCCATGCCATCCAGTGTGCCGCTATGCAGGTGCCTATGGTGTGGGGCCTGGGGTAGGGGTGCTGACATGGACATCAGCACATCCCCCCAGCACCACCTGCCAATGTTCTGTGCCCTTGGGGGTACCTGCTGGGTGCTATCCCCTGGGACACTGTGGGACGCACACTCGCAGCCATATTGGGCCCTGGTCAGTTGCTGTCTTGCTGCTTTTCATTTTCTGCATTCCTATGTGCCAGGTGGGCATCTTCCTAGTCCACACTGTGCCCCAGCTGGCCCACTGCATGTGCCGCCTGCAGCCCCCTCTACCCCAGTTACACCATCACCATAGTGCCCTTTCCCACGTGTCCACTCTGCTGTTGCTTCACATGTGTAAGCCACAAAGGCAAGCTACCCCATACACACCACAGAAAACCCTCATCAGCACTATTTCTATGTTGGCACATTCACTTTGTGGGGGGACGGTGAATTGACCCTTCCAAATGTGCACTCGTCCTTTTTCCTCTTTATAGGGTGTGTTCATTACCGCTTGTCATTATTTGTTCTATTGGCCAGCTCGGTGTTTTGGATTTCAATTTTGGTACTGGTCATTATTTATGGTTTATTTATTTTATTTATTTATTTATTTACAGTCTCTTTTATACCGCGCTATTCAACATCAGTGCAGTTTACATGGAACATAGAAACTTACACATTTCATTGGCTGATCTGTGTTTACAAGGAACAGGTACTAAAACATGGATAACCTGGGGTAACTATTTACATCTAGGCGACATGACAAGTCGTACCTCACCAGTCATAGTCATGGGTGCTTTGTGTGGTAAGATTCAAATGTACTGCACAGGCTAGATAGTGGAAGGGGCTATTGTAGCGCTGTCTACCGGGTAGTACAGGAGGAAGAGGTGGTGCTTCAAGGCCTTCCTAAACTGGGCTAGGTCGGAGATTGCCTGGATGCTGGGTGGTAGGGTGTCCCAGCATTTGGCGCACAGAATTTGAAAGCCCTGTTTGCTGTTGCCTGGGTGCATTGGGTTATTGATTTTGGGACTATCAGTGTATTGACCGCTACCGATCTTCTGGACCTGTTGGGGAGCGTGGTCTGGATAAGCTGTGCTAGTGTTGTGGAGGAGAGCCCCTTGATGGCTTTGAAAGTCAGCAGTACGGTTTTGAATGTGAGTCTACCATGTATCGGGAGCCAGTGGAGATGTTTCAGGATGGTCGTCATGTGGTCTTTCCTGGATGCTCCATGTAGGACTCTCGCTGCGGCATTCATCGCGAGCAGAAGCAGGTTCAGGATGGATTGAGGGAGTCCATGCAGGATTGAATTTGCATAATCAAAGTGTGGTATGATTAACGCTTGAATACCTTGGACCAAAAGCAAACAACCTCCATTGACATCCCCAAAATTCCCTAGAAGAGACCTATGTCTATTAACTAAGTCTTTACTACCTGTTCGAATCATCAATGTTGCCCCCCCCCCCCCGGTGATGGCTCCCCCCCCCTATATACACTGATCACTGTCCACCCCCTCTTCTTTGTTAACCCACTTTGACCCGGTGAAAAGCGGTATATAAATACAGTTAAATAAATAAATAAATTGTCCGGAAGTCATCCGGTTCCAGTAGGAAGCGTAGGTGCCTGAGAGTTCGGATCTTATGGTATACTGCTCTCCCTATGTTGCTTATGTGCACCTTCATGTCCAGGCGCTTATCTAAGGTGACTCCGAGGTACCGGATCGTGGGTTTGGTCTGTAGTTCTGCTTCTTTGACCTTTAGATAGGGCAGTGTGGTGAAGCTTTGATTCCTCGTAATGAATAGGACCTCTGTTTTCTTGTGCTGAATTCTGAGGTTTTGGGTTTGGAGCCAGTTGGATACTGCATTAATGCAGTCTGTCAGTGGGGAGAGGTCCAGGTTCTCTGTCAAGAATGGCATGTAAAGTAGCACATCATCAGCATATATCAAGCAGTTAACATTGAAAGACCGGATAAGGTTGCAGATGGGCTGCATGTATATGTTGAACATCAGGGCGGAGAGGGAGGATCCTTGTGGAACGCCTTGCTTCTGGTGGAATGGTTCCGATGTTGAAGCCCCTGATTGTACGTGCTGCCATCTGTCAGAGAGGTATGACTTGCACTACTCTAGTGCTGTGTCACAGATCCCCTTCTCCTTGAGACACTCCAAGAGAAGCTCGTGGCTTACTGAGTCGAAAGCAGCTGCTATGTCCATGAAAATGAGGACAAACCCTTGACGGATCTTATCAATTCCAGCAATTATGTTATTGAGGAGTGTGGTGAGGAGTGTTTCAACACCATGAGACTCTCTAAAACCATGTTGGCAACGGTCCAGTGGCACAGAGGCTTCAATGTGCTCTTGAATTTGTCTTTGGACTTCTTTTTAAATTATTTTGGCCAGTAGTGGTATGCTCGATATTGTTCTGTACGAGTCTACCTTCTGGGGGTCAAGCTTGCTGTTTTTTAACAGCAGTCTGATGGACGTGTGTTTGAGGGATTGGGGGAATGCACCTGTTGCGAAAGCTCGATCCATGAGCCTAGCTATGAAAGGGCTAAAGTCAGACCATAGCTCTTTTATCCAGACGGCAGGGCAGGGGTCATTTTGTGCAGTGGTAGTGTTGATTGCAGCAATAGTGTCTTCGATGTGATTCTTGGGTGGCATGGAGATGATGGTCAGGGGTGTTAGATAGCATGGCTCGAGTGAGACGGCGAGTACTGGGGACTTGTTGGTCTGGCATAGCTTTGATTGCAGGTAATCCGCAAATTCTTGGGGGTGGATCTTGCTTGGTAGTTCGGGGGCTGGTTCCTTTGTTAGGTTCTTGATGATGATGAACAAGTCATGTGGTTTGTTCAGTGATCGTTTTAGGGTGTCTGTGTGGAATCGTCTCATATTCTCTGTTACTGCTTCTCGATGTATTGCCAGGTGAGAGTTATATGCCCTTTGGTCATCTGCAGAGTGTGATCGACACCAGCGTCTTTCCAGCTTCCTTAGGAGGGTGAGTGAGGATCTCAGCTCAGTGGAGTACCAGGCTGCGGTGGCTCGTTTCCCTGGAGGCTTGTTAGATGGTGGACATAGAGCAATAGTGGAGGAGTGGCCTAGTGGTTGGGGCAAGGTACTTCAGGTTGGAAGGTTGGGGGTTCAAATCCCACTAGAGGACAGCAACCTTGGGCCGGAAGGACTGGGGTTTCTAGTCCCACAGGTGCTCCTTGTGGTCTTGGGCAAGCCACGTAACCCTCCATAGCCCATGTTCCCTGTAAAATAGTTATCTCCAAGTTATAATGCCCTGTTCAATGTAATTTCAGTTTGTTCAATGTAAACCGCACTGATGCAGAATAGCACGGTATATAAGAGAATGTAAATAAATAGTACTGAGGCTTTTATTCCAGTCGGAAACCAGATCCTCAGGATTGTGTGCTGTTGAGGTGAGGAGTAGGTGGGTTTTACTTAGAATCAAGTCCTTGTCAAAGGCCTGGAATCTTCATGGTGGCGCCTTGGCGGTGCTGCTCAGCCTTCTGGCTTCCTTCTGACTGTTACTGGGCAGGGGTATTTGGAATAAGATCAGCTTGTGGTCAGACCAGGGGACTGCGGTAATGGACATCCTGGGGACGTTGGTTGAATAGAAGGTTGCCTGTGGAGCGAATACCAGGTCCAAAATGCCTCCTTTCACATGGGTGGGTTCCTTGACCAGTTGCCTATATCCTAATTCCTTGAGAGCTTCGAGAAAGGCTGACGCCTGAGCATCTTGCAGGGAAGGCAGGTTGAAATCACCTAGAACCCAGCTTGGTGTGCAAGGGCTCTGGGTATTGGAGGCCAGGTCGATTATTGTTGAGAGGACATCTGGGTCCATTGATGGGGCCCTGTATAGGAGGTTGATAGAGCAGTACTTGTTGGCTATAGTGATTGTGTCGAGGTGTGTTGTGCTGGTTGCATTGCTCAGATGGAAATGGAGGTCCGTCTTGGTGATGGCGAGTACTCCTCCCCCTCCTTTGCTGTTTCTATGGCATGTGTGTATTAAGACGTTGGTAGGCAAGAGCTGGTTAAGAAGGACATTATCATCACTGGAAAGCCATGTCTCTGTGATCAGGAGTATGTCAAGGTCATGGAGTGATATCATGTCGGAAATAACTGGTCATTTCTTGTGTACTGAGCGGGCGTTTATGAGAGCGCAGTTTAGAATTTGGGGGTGAGGGTTTTCTTCTTGCTTTGCTTTCTTATTGTGTTGTAGTGCAACGTGTAATAGGTGGTGGTGGAGCAGGCGGGAAGCTTCCTCTGATTTGTGGTAGGGAGCACTTGACCATCTCCTCCTGTGATTCTGAAGAATTGGTATGTGATTTTGGATAGGCGATAAGTTTGTTACACTACTTAGCCCTATGGAAAAGAGATAGAGAGCAACTATGGCGATGCTTGAGATCTTGTGCCTTTTTGGTTCCTGCACATGTATCACTATTATCACTTTTCAAGGTCTCCCTGCCTTTGCTGTACATTGCTGACTGAAATGGTTTCTCTGTCCTGCAAATGTGCCTAGCGCAAGGTTTTCACTGGTGCTAATTTTCAAAGCTTCATTTCACGGCGTTAGTGTGCATGGATCCACTCCCCGCTCAGTCTCTGCCCATTGACCCCTTCTCTCTGCCCCTGGGGAGCCTTATTCCACCCTCTGGGAAGCCTTACTCCACCCTCTGCACACCTTAATGCCGCCGCAGACATTATCGCACGATACGTGACTTTCTCGCATGGTAAAGCGCCATTATCGCGCGATAACATTACGTATCGCGCGATAATGTCGCCGCTGCTACGTTAAGGGTTTAGTAAACATACCCTTTAGTGTGTTTCTTTCATGCAAACATGTCAAATATAGTTATTAGCACTGTGACATCTGACTTTTTCAATATTTACAATATGTAACATTTTACAGAAATGTCTATGGATGATATCTCTAAACCCTACATGCTAGAGAAAAACAAATTACTGATTTAGAATCAGCATGAAAAACTGCTTTAGGAAAACCTGATTTCACATTTTATGGAAACCAATGTTATCAACCACAGTTTTTCAACAGGCACATTGCCATATTCATAAAGCTAGCTGTCGTTCACCTTATGAATATTCATAAAGTGAGCTGTTGGTAAAGAAGTCTGGTCTCAATCCTTCTTTACCAACTAATTACTATCCAATCTCCAAATTGCCATTTCTTTCCAAAGGGAGGAGTGGCCTAGTGGTTGGGGCAAGGTACTACAGGTCAGAAGGTCAGTGGTTCAAATCCCACTAGAGGACAGCAACCTTGGGCCAGAAGGACTGGGGTTTCTAGTCCCACAGGTGCTCCTTGTGGTCTTGGACAAGCCACTTAACCCTCCATTGCCCATGTTCCCTGTAAGTATTAGTGTATGTGTCTCATATCCCCTTGTGTTAAATGTATCCCCCAACCGCTTTGACCCGTTGAAAAGAGGGATATAAATGCAGATAAATAAATAAATAAACAAAGTGACTGGGAAAGCTGTCTTCCTACATCTTACAGATTTCATAATCAAAACTAATCTTCTTCACCCCAAGCTATCACGTTTCCATACTCACCATAGTATTGAAACCATAGTAGCTGCCTTGGTCAATGACCTTCATAGACTCCTCAATTTTAACAAAATTGCACTCATTGTCTCACTTGATTTGTCAGCTACCATTGATGTCATCAATCACACTCTTCTACAGAATCTTGCAGAAGTTGGTATACAGGACCAAGTCCTCTCAGTTTCTGCATACCCTTCTTCATGATCTGATTATCTCATGACTTAATCACTGCAATTCAGTTTACTATGACCTTTGATCCCCAAATCTTAAAAAATGACAACTTATTCAGTTTGAGGGTTATTTGGGCCGTGAATAGCAGGGATGGACGTCCTAACGGTGCTTTCCCCTGCTGGCTTCTAACGTCCCTGCTGGTTGTGCAGGGAAATGAGATGGAGGCGGGGAAGGGGCCGCTTGGGGGTGGAGTCTGGCAGGTGGTAGGTGGTCGCTAGCCCTGGACGTACAGGGCTGATTCTAACGTCAGCCCTGTATGTGCAGGGCCAGCGACATGTGCGGGGACGTTATTCCACCTCCGAGGTGGAATACCTTCCCTGGACATTATTATTTTTTTAATGCCGGGGCATGGATGCGACGGGGGGGAGGGGGGCGGAGGACTTTCTCCGCATCCTGACCCTGGCCTTAGAAGGCCAGATCGGAGGTTGTGCTGCGGGGAATAAGCCTTTTTTCTGGTGGCCAGCATCGTGGTTTTTAAATGAAGCCATGGTGCCATGGCAACCAGATACCATGGTGCCGTGGTTCCATTTAAAAGCCCTGACTGATTTAGTTGTGCTTGTCATGTATGTGCAGGCCGGACTGAATCACAGTCCCTGTGGGCTCAGAATCGCGAGCTCCTCTGTATGTCCGGCTCAGACCGGAAGTATAAAGGGGCTGGACATCCGGGATGGAATGAGCCCTAATATAGCTATCCGGTTAGAGCCACCAAATTTGATCATATGACTCCATTTCTATATAAGCATTTTTGGCTTCCCCTCATATACCGTTTTCAGCTTAAGGTCTTGACTTTAGTTCATAAGTTATATTTCTCAGGTCTTCCACACTATTTATCTACTATGCTGATCCCCTATTGCCTATCCTGTTCACTACATTCCCAGAACACTAATCTCCTGATTATCCCCCCGGTATCCCATACACACTTGGAGGCATCCCAGCATGCCACCTTCTATTTTTTGGCCCTTAGCTTCTGGAATGCTCTTCTACCTGCAATCCATATGGAGTTCTTCAAAAAATTTAAGGGACCACTACAAACCCATCTCTTTAATCTGACCTTTGAGGTTTATCTGAGATGAGGTGGTAGCATGGTTCAGGCTCTGTTTAATTTTTATGTGATTATTTTTACTTTGTTTCTCTCCTTTCCTGTCTGAATTTTGGAGCTCCTTTCATAGGCTTCTTTTTTTTATTCCTATGTATACTACTCTGGTACTGGAAGGTCTAGGGCAATATAAAAAGTTGGGTTTTTTTAAAATTATTTATTTATAGAATTTCAAACAAAACAGCAAGAAATCAATTTCTTACAGTGAATACAGTGTATGCAAGAATAACAAATCCATAAGTAACAATATAATAAGCACAAATAAAAATCATGCACTGTTGTAGTCCACAGTGTGAGAAGAGGAGAACATCCATCAAACCAATACAGAGACTTGGAAGATGTACTAGATGGAAAATTATGAAAAAGAAAAGAAAAAACCCAAAATGGCCACAGGCCCCCGAAATTCACACATGGAGGATGCAGATGTACTACATCCACATTTACTCAATAGCTAACCCAGCGGGAAGTCTAGCATTGATAAATTTACTCAAATCTATGGGATCAGAAAAAATATATTTAACACCGTCAATAAGCACCAGGCATCTACAGGGAAACTGAAGGGAAAAGGTACCCCCTATATTTAACACCCCAGATTTATAAAGCAGAAACTGCTTCCTCCTCCTTTGAGTTTCCTTAACTATATCTGGAAACATTGATGTTCTATGACCCAAGAAGACATCACGTCTTTTCTTGAAAAACATTTTCAACAGCCAATCTTTATCAGTGACCATAGCACATTGCACAAGAAGGGTTGACGGAATAGGAGTTAAAGCTTGACCCCCAGTATCCTCCAGAAGGCCAGTCACATCCAGAACATCAAAATTCACAGTAGATACTGCCACAGACGTCTCAGCTTTTCTTTGAGAGGGTAGATAATATACCTTACTGAGAGGTGGAATCAAGTCAGAAGGAACTTTCAAAATCTCCAATATATATCGCTTGAACATGTCTAAGGCCGTCACCTCAGGGAGACGAGGAAAGTTCAATACCCAAAGGTTAGACGCTCTGGAAGCGTTTTCCAACACTTCCAACTTGTATTTTAGCACAACATTCTCCTTTGCCAAAGCCGAAGACATGTCTGAAACTGTATCAAGCTGAGCACCAAGAGTTATATGATTCTTCTTAATCTGTTCACAAGTAGACACTACAGACTGAATAGTCGCCACATTTTTCTGGATATTAGTAGCATTCTCCTGGATCTGGGAGGAGAGTACAGCAGTCTGAGAGTTAATTGAGGAGGAAAGATTAGCAATGGCGTCCCAAATAGTCTCCAATGTAAATACCTTCGGGCGAATGAGGGGAGGCAATTTTGGCAAAGATAGGCTTCCCAACGGAGTATTCAGCTCCAAACTGCCACCCGAGGTCTCACCGAGGCTATCGGGAGTCAAGGATGCCAGACTCACTGCGCGTGCCCTCTCATCAGCCGATGCCCCCACCTCGGGAGGCGTCTACATCACACGAGCTGAGGTGGACTCCAAAGCAACAGGGCACAGAGGAGGAGACCTCACCGCAGGAGAGAGAGAGATGTATCGACATTCGACGGAAGCGACCGGTCCTCTGCCTTTGGCGCGACCAAGCCAGCTCTAATCTCCTGCACCTTCTCTGGGGGTATTTTGATGAAACGGTCCATTGGACCCGAACTAGGCAGTTGAGGAGCAGAGGGAGCAACCCTCAACTTTCCCTTCCTCTTAGGCATAGTAAAGACAAAGAAACGCTACCGCGGCCATCTTGGGTTAAACTCCTCCCCCCATATAAAAAGTTTTAAATGAACATAAACATAAACTACTATAAACCATAAGCAGCATGAAGTCAAAAAGTAACATATCTGGAGTTTCCAGTTGCTTTCCTACCTCTGCAGATTTCCAAATGATTATTTTAAATGAGAGGGGAACATTTAATTGAAATATTTGCATCAGTTTTGCCCATACATCGTCCTAAAATTCCTGCACATAGGAACAAAAATATAGCAGATGATGATTATGTCCCCAGCCAGTAACAGACATCTTATAAGGGGTCCAAAATGTACTATGCATCAGAAAATAGACCGACTGAGTAATTGAATCCAACAGTAATGAATACAAAGTCTGCCTCCCCACTAGTCACCACTTCTCTGAGGATCTGAGGATTGCTCCCACCCATCGTCACACTCACATGCTTTTTCAACTCCCATAGTTAAATTCTTGATTCCTCCTTTTAAACATTTATCCAGTTTTGAAACCCGCACCTGTGGTCTTAATGCTTCCCTTGATAATAAAGTCTAAACTCTAATTCTGTTCAGTGCGGTTTACATAATAAAAAATATCAATACTATACATACCCCTCCAACCAACCCCTTCTTCCCCAATCCAACCCCCCCCCCCCCCAAATAACAGTCACTAAATAACAATGAAGAATGGCCCACTATCTTTCCACTACTGATGGCCTGCCTTCATTGAAGGCGTTCAGCAAAACGTTGATCCTCCATAGCACTAAAGTGCCTCTATGCCTGCACTTTTTTGCAGGATCCCTTCTCTGGATTCTTGGGTGCTGCTACTGCTGTTTCTGGGGCTGGGATTGAGGGCAGGAATCTGCTGCTACTAATTCTATGGACTTCATGACCTTCACTACTGATCTTAGAAATGGCTGCAACAGATCTTGTAACAGCAAGGCTTCTGTGTTCTCTCTTTTAATATGATGAACCTTCAGAAAATACAGATCACCAGTGAGCGTAGGCAGCGGTTTTATAGTATTACAATGCACTCATAGTAGAGTCAATGAACATGCACACTCATTCACTTACCAGAAAACAGCAGAGTGCTGCTGACTGTGAATTCATTGATATTAACTCTGAATCCTCTGAGTATCTACTGCTGTGTTGTTTTCTGCACCATGCTATCACCTCAACAGATACACAAAGAGCAAGCTATCATGAAGGCCAAATTCACTGGGAGTTAAGAGCTGCCCACTAGGTGGCCAATACATTAATCCCTTATCTATGTATGTATTTTTTTTAATATACAGATATTTTCAAACTGTTTAATTTGCTAAATGTCTCAGTACTATCCATATATTTAACTTGTGGGCCTGGTTTGGGGCAGATATCAGTGACATTCAGCTGCTAAACTAATATACTGTATAGGTTTAGTTTAGGGCTAAATTAAGTAGATAGTAGTGGCATAGTGACCACACTATCCATATAGTCAGTAGTGCTACCTATAAGGTCAGCAATTCTACTATATGTATAATCCCCTCTTTGTGTGTTTCACACAGTTACTTCACCAACTGCTTGGAAGATAAGGGCAGGGACAGTTCTTCCATTAGGCCACCTGAGGCGATCGCCTCAGGTGGCTCTCCATTGGGGGGTGGCACACGGGAAAGCAGAGGCAGGCCAAAGGCTGCAAAATCTAAAATAAAAACAGAGCCGGAGTGCCACCGGCATTAGACAAATTAGCTTGACCGCTTGCAGGAATCCTGCAAGCAATCAGGCTGATTTGTATGGTGGTGGCAGCGGCAGCGGGGTCACTCAGGCTGTTTTTATTTTAGATTTTGCCGCCTCTGGCCTGGTTCTCCCTTCCCGCAGCATTTTTTTCCTCAGGAATGCTTGCAGCAAAAAAAAAAAAAAACAGCGGGAAGGCAGAGGCAGGCCAGAGGCAGCAAAATCTAAAATAAAAACAGCCGGAGTGATCCCGCTGCTGCCACATGAGAGCTGCAGATAGAGGGAGTGGGGATAGGAGGAGGACAAGAAGAGACAAATGTGAGAGACAGGGGGGACAAAGGGGGAGGCAGGGGACATGCTGGACAAATGGTGAGACAGGGGACATGCTGGACTAAAGGGGGAGACAGAGGGACAAGTGCTGGAGAAAGAGGGGAGACGGAACAAATACTGGACAAATGGGGAGACAGGGGGAAAATTCTGGACAAAGGGGAAGACGGGGACATACTGGACAAAGGGGAGACAAGGGGACAAGTACTAGACAAAGGGGATAGACAGAGGGGCACATGCTGGACAAAGGGGAGATACAGGGGGACATACTAAACAGACAGGCAATAAATGCTGGAGAAAGGTGAGAGACAGTGCAGGTTAGGATTATAATGGGCTGATGGTGGGGGGATAGCACTGGTAATGGGCAGATCAGGGGAGCTATGACTGGTAATGGGTTGATTAGGGAAGGCTAGGACAGGAAATGGACTGATCGAGGGGGACTGGGACTGGTTTTGGGCTGATTAGGGGGACTATCACTGATAATGGTCTGAGGGGGGACTAGCACTGGAAGTGAGCTGATTAGGGGAGGCTAGGACAGGTAATGGACTGATGGGGGGCTAGCACTGGAAATGAGCTGATCGGGGGGGGGCTAGGACTGGAAATAGGCTGATTAGTGGAGGCTAGGACTGGTAATGGGCTGATGGGGGTTAGGACTGGTAATGGTCTGATTAGGAAAGGCTAGCACTGGTAATGAGGTTGAGTGGGGACTAGCACTGGAAGTGAGCTGATTGGGGGGCTTTGACTGAGAATGGGCTGATGGTGGGGAGGGGATGATAGAGCTGCTGGCCTTGGAAGAAAACTTGGGGCTAGGGCTACAAATGGGCTGATGCAAGGGGATGAGAGACTGGGACTGGAAGGGAGTGGATGCTGAGAGGGGCTGCCATGGTATTTGGACTTGAAGGGTTTGGACAGTGGGGAAGGACGGGGACTAGAAAGGAATGGGCACCTGTGGCAGTCATGGAAATGCAAGTTGACATTGGAAAGTACTGGGAGGGAGGCCTGGAAAGGGGCTGATACTGGGGAGGGTTACTGGGACAGGAAATAGGCTGATGGAAAGAAGTGAAGAAAACAAAAGAAGAGAAAAGAAATGGCAGATGGACCATAGGCCACAGAAAGAGGGCTAAGAGAAGACAGGAAAGCAGAAGCCTCAGATCGGGACCAGTATGATCAGAGAAAGCATAGTTGCTCACCTGTAACAGGTGATCTCCGGGAACAGCAGGAATTTAGTCTTCACATATGGGTATCGTTGGTACCGATAGATCCTGCGTGGGAACGCTCCCCAGCATCCAATTAGAAAGCTTTTGGGAGCATACCACAGCGCCTGCGTGCTGCCTTCCCACCTTTCCCAACTGTCTCTCTCCAGTTGAGTTTAAAGCTGAGACAAAGAGAGAGAGAGAGAAAGGGAAAGAAAAAAAGAGAGATAGAGAGATACAACTCCTAGGGGAAGTGGGTGGGTTGTGAAGACTAAATTCCTGCTGTTCCCGGAGTTCACCTGTTACAGGTGAGTAACTATGCTATCTCCAGGAACAAGCAGGAATGTAGTCTTCACATATGGGGACTCCCTAGCTACAGATGCCAGGGAGAAACCCCAGAAGTTGTGTGCCCTTTTGAAAGGGCTCCACTTCCCCCCATGGATCTCTGGCATCCTACCAGGGATGGTGGGTAGGAGTTGACTAAGTATGAACAGGTGTTGAAGAACAGCCTAACCAAACAAGGCATCCTGGCAGGAATCCTTGTCCAAGCAGTAATGGGCTGTGAAGGTATGAACGGAGACCCAGGTAGCTGCTCGACAGATGTCGTTGATAGACACAGAGTGAAGATGAGCCATAGAGGCTGCCATGGCTCTCACATTGTGTGCTGTGACATGGCCTTCAAGAGGAAGGTTCTTACTCCGATAGACAAAAGATATACACTGTGCAATCCAGTTGGGCAGTGTTCTTTTGGAGACTGGAAGTCCTAAATGACTAGGATCAAAAGCAACAAAGAGTTGAGAGGACTTTCTATGTTGCTGCGTCCTTTGTAAGTAAAAGGCCAAAGCTCTTTTACAATCCAAAGTATGAAGATTCCTTTCTGCATTAGAGGCATAAGGCCTTGGGAAAAAAACAGGAAGGTAAACTGCTTGGTTTAAATGAAAAGGTGAAACCACCTTTGGCATAAATTGAGGATAAGTCCTAAGGACTACCTTATCATCATGGACCCTTGTATAAGGAGGATCAGCCACCAATGCTTGCAATTCACTGATGTGACGTGCTGATGTGATTGCATTAAGAAAAATAACCTTCCAGGAAAGGAATTTCAAAGAGGTAGTAGCTAATGGTTCAAAAGGTGGCTTCTTGAGCTGGCCAAGAACCAGATTTAAATCCCATGCCACCGGTGGTGGCTTAACGGGAGGCTTAGTTAGAAGAAGGCCTCTCATAAATCTCGCTATGATAGGATGAGAGGAAATAGGTTGCCCATTTAAAGGTTTGAGAGAAGCTGCAATAGCACTCAAATGAACTCTCACTGAATTGGTCTTAAGCCCTGCATTAGACAAATGAAGGAGATATTCTAGTAATGATTCCAGAGGTATTGCAAGAGGGTTAAGACCCTTCTGCAAACCCCATATGGTAAACCTTTTCCACTTGAAAGCATAAGAGCGTCATGTGCATGGTTTCCTGGAAGCATAAAGGATATCCTTTACTTGCTGAGAAAGGTTAAGACCATGAAGTTCTAGGCTTTCAGCAACCAGGCCCTGAGATGTAGAGACTGGGGATTGGGATGCCACAGCATCCCGTCCTCCTGGGATAGGAGATCTGGAGCAGATCCTAACTCCAGAGATGGAGCTTGAGAGATATGTAAGAGCAGAGGGTACCACACTTGTCGTGGCTAATGTGGGGCTATGAGAATCATATGGCCTCTGTCTCTCTGAAGCTTGAATAAAGTTCTGGGAATTAGGGGAATGGGTGGGAAGGCATACAAAAAGTCCCGACCCCAATGGAGGAGGAAGGCATCCGTGGTCTGACAACCCTGAGCCGGAATTCTGGAATAGAACCGGGGAAGTTTGGCATTCAGTGGACTTGCAAAGAGGTCTATGTCCGGGGTTCCCCAAAATTGGAAACTTTTGGCCACCTGGTCTGCATGGAGAAACCATTCGTGTGGAAAAAGAACTCGACTGAGTCTGTCTGCCCAAGAGTTTTGAATGCCTGGAAGATACACTTCAAGGAGATGAATCTGATGCTCTCTGGCGAGGGTCCAAAGTCGCAAAGCTTCATTGCAGAGCGACAGAGAGCCTGTTCCACCCTGCTTGTTCACATGACTACCTGGTTGTCTGTTTGAATTAGGACAGTTTTGTAGCTGAGCTGGGAGTGAAACACTCGAAGAGCAAGAAAGATTGCTCTGAGCTCTAGGAGATTGATGTGTAAATCGGTCTCCTGTGGAGTCCAGGTACCCTGGGTAGAGAGGCCTTGCAAATGGGCTCCCCAAGCCACCTGTGAGGCATCTGTTGTTAGAGTTATTTGGGGTGGGGGTTGTTGAAAAGGGGACCCCACCAACAGATTGTGGGGTGACTGCCACCATTGGAAAGACAACATAAGATGATCTGAGGTTGCTATTTTGTCTGACAGGCAATCTGACGCCTGAGTCCACTGAGTGGCTAGAGTCCACTGGACTGCCCTCATATGGAGGCGAGCATAAGGGATCACATGCACGGTGGATGCCATGTGGCCTAGCAACTGTAACATTTCCCGAGCAGTGAGGTGAGACTTTAGCATTGCTTGGGAAGCAAACTGCACAATGCGAAAGCAGCGGGACTGTGGAAGATAGGCCCTTGTCTGTCTGGTATCCAGCAGGGCTCCTATGAACTCTAGAGACTGAGTGGGAGCTAAGTTGGATTTTGGGAAGTATGACAAGTCCCAAATATTGAAGGATACGCATTGTGCGAGACAGGGAAATCCTGGCCTCTGGCTCTGATGGGGCTCGAATGAGCCAATCGTCCAAGTAAGGGAAGATGAATATTTTTAGGGTGCGGAGAAATGCTGCTACCACAGCCATGCATTTTGTGAACACCCTTGGTGCCGAGGCCAGGCCAAAAGGAAGAACTCTGTATTGGTAGTGCTTCCCTTGAAATAGAAAGCGAAGAAACCTTCAGTGAGTTGGATGGATGAGAACATGAGTGTACGCATCCTTGAGATCTAGAGAACAAAGCCAATCCTGACTCTGAAGGTATGGCAGTAGAGTTCCCAGAGAAATCATTTTGAATTTCTCTTTGAATGGGAATTTGTTCAATTCTCTGAGGTCCAAGATGGGTCTGTGTCCTCCTGTTTTCTTTGGAATAAGGAAAAATGGGGAATAGAACCCTATATCTTGTTGATGAATAGATACTTCTTCTATTGCCCCTTGGGCAAGAAGTAGATTGACCTCATGATCTAACTGGGAGTTGAGAGAGGTCTGAGAATTGAACTGTTTTACCATTGTAGGAGGGGGCATGCTGAGAAAGTGAAGCTTGTATCCCTCTCTTACAATGGACAGTGTCCAACTTTCTGCTGTTATCTGCCCCCATCTGGGGGCAAAATAACCTAACCTTCCTGGAATGGTGGAAGGCTCTGGCCCGTTCAGGGCCAGGAAGACAAAGTTCTCTAGATGGAAGTCAAAGCCCCTGTGGAGGCTGAGTCTGCTGAGCCGGTTGAGGCTTAGCAGTCTTTGTTTTTCTTTGTTTAGGTTGCTGCTGACCCTTTTGGGCAGACTGACCTGAACGATGTCCCTGTTGGGTATAGGAGGGGTAGAACTTCTTCTTTCTAGTGAAGAATGGATTTTTGTAGGACTTTTTCCTTGCAGGATCCGCTGTAGATTTTGATAATCTATCCAAGGTGAGATTATCAGCATCTAGCTCATTAGCTTTCTCTTGCCAATTTTTGCCAAAGAGATTCTCTCCAGTGCAAGGAATATTTCTCAATTTGTTCTGTACCCAAAGTTCCAAGTCAGATGCCTGGAGCCAGGCAATCCTATGTGCGCCTATGGCAATAGCAGAAGTTCTGCTTATGCACTCAAAACAATCAAAAGCTGCACGATTTACGAATTTGGAAACATCCTGAGCATGTTTGATAAGTGTGAGTTAATCTTGTCTCTTATCATCAGGAAGGAGAGGGCTCATAAGCTCTAGATCTCTTGTAACTTCCTTAAGGAACATTCCCATGTATAAAATGTAGGAACTAATCCTGACAGAAAGCATAGAGGCCTGGAAGGTTCGACGCCCAAAGGCATCAAGAGTTCTACATTCACGTCCTGGAGGATTAGATGCATGTCTTTTTGCACTCTTGATCCTTCTCATAGCTGATTCCACCACCATGGAATGGAGGGGCAGCTGAGTTTTTTGAAAACCAGGACAGGGAGGAACTCGATACATGGTATCGAGCCTACGAGAATGAGGTGAAGTGGTGAGAGGTGTTTCCCACATCCTTAGCATGAGATCATGCAAGATCTCATGAATAGGCAAAGTAGCTGCCTCTTTGGGAACTTTATGATATTTCCAATTCCTTTGCCCTAGGCTCTGTTTCAGGAGCCACTGTGATGAAAAGACCTCGAGCCACGTCTTGGATAACATCCTGGAAGGATATATCCTCTGGAGGAGACATCCTCCATTTAGGAGAGGAAGAATCCTCAGGAAGAAGTACTCTGGTATCGACAGAGCTGTCAGAGTCTCCAGACTCGTCGGAGGATTCAAAATATCTCTTGTCCGGGTAATCATGCATCGCACGATACCGGTACCGATCGAAGTCGGTATCAATAGGGCCCGGTACCGCCTTGTACGTACCGGAGGGCATAGCCTGCGTCGGAATCGGTAATCCACCTGCTGACGTCGATGCAATTGGCCCCAGTACCGATGTTGGTGCCGGTACCGGTTGAATTGTCTGAAGCGGTTTTGGGGGCATCGATGCTGAGAGAAGAGCCGCCAGACTGCGTTCAATAGCCAGGAATCTCTGGTCTATCGACGCTGCCGATGCCTGGGTATCGGTACCGGGCAAAGCGGCCGGTACCCCAGAGCATGGCACCAGTAGTTCTGCCGAGGTTGGGGCCTTAAGAACATCCTGGAGCCCCAATGTTGCTTTGGAAGCCGAAGCCTCCCACCGGGGCAATTTTGCCGGTGTGAGTCCCTCAAGGGCAACGCCAGAGGCATCTCGATACTTGGAAGGAGATCTACCCTTTGAGGACCGGCTAGACTTATGTTTAGTTACCTGAGATCCATGGGAGGAAGATGAAGCCCTGGAAGTTGTTGATGCCACAGATGCCGCATCGGAGGGAAAAATGGTGCTAAGTTTAGCAGCTCGGTTTTGCCGACCCCTCTTCGACATCATCCCACAGGCAACACACTCGGAGATAGAGTAGTTAGGACCTAAACATTTGAGGCACCACTCATGGGTGTTGGTGATGGAGATGGTAACGCCACACTTGGAACACTTTTTAAAACCCGAGGCGGGTTTTTCCATAGTAGAGGAAAATTGGGCCTAGTGCCCAAAATGGCGCATGGCACCAAAGGAGTAAAAAGCTGGAAGACTCCAAGAAAAAGATTTTTAAAGGATTTTTAGGAAAGAAAAGAAAGAAAGAACCGGCGGTACCGGTGTAGCATCGAAGGAAGGCAGATGCAACCAAAAAAAGAAGAATAAAAGGGATATTTTCTGCGGTGACAGGAAGTGCGACCTGCCGGCTCCACGGAAAATGAAGAACTGGAGAGAGACAGTTGGGAAAGGTGGGAAGACAGTACGCAGGCGCTGTGGGATGCTCCCAAAAGCTTTCTAATTGGACGCTGGGGAGCGTTCCCACGCAGGCTCCGTCGGTACCGATGATACCCATATGTGAAGATTACATTCCATTTTATTGTATTTCATTTTAGTGATTGGACTTTGTGTTATCTTTATATTTTACACAGTATAGGGGAACTGCATCTCTTATTTATCTGATGTTGCACTGCTTGAAGAGTCTGGCTTCTTGGGGTTTCAGTTTACATTTTGTCTACATATTTTTATTTTTACTTTAGATTGTAAGTCACTTATTCTGTACTTGATGAGGGTCTGTGTTCTGAGTGTGTGACTGAGGCCAGGTGCTCTGTTAATATGGAGTTTGTACATAAAGATTTATACTGTACTGTAGTAATTTGACTTGTTCAGGGCCCAATGTAGTATTTACAGTGACGCTTTTTTTGGATAGGTTCCTAATGTGAGCTTTTGAAGTTGGTGTTGATATGGTATAGATTTGCTCTATAGATACTCAGTGACTTTGTTGTAGGGTTTTGTATTAGTTCACAATATGCCTGGTACTGGAGAATGTTTGTTGTTGTTAGTGAGATGATCAGAATCAGATTTTTTTTTAAGATATTAAGCTCTGTGGATGAATGTCCTGGTTCTGCTCTGCACCCACTGTTGAAGGGGGTTCTGTGGATACAAAATATATGTTGAATAAGAAAAAGCAAGAACCATAACGCAGTTTATAACAACAAAATAAAAATGAGTTATAATTTAGTTTTATAAACTATGCTCTGGTTCTCGCTCTTTTTTAGTTCCTTGGTGTGCAAACATCTTGCATTTGCTCCATATAGTCTAATCAGCTTTTTGGTTTGGTTCAGTCCTTGATTGGAGTTTTGAAAAAGCCCCGCCTTCTCTATGGCCCCTCTCAGGGGCGTCATCTCATCCTTTGCCTCAGGCAGCAGATTGCCTTGAGCCACCCCTGGATAAGGGAGCACACCAACAGTTTTTTATCCAGTCTTTCTTTGCAGCTCAGGGATTTTTAAGGCATCAGGTTTCCCTTGTTGGGGTCTGGCAAAGCCAGGAGGCCCTTGGCCATTGACACACTCACTGTAGTTCCTTCTCAAATAAATGAGTCCACACCAGAAACTGTATTCTGAACCAAAGGTTTACTTGAAACTTAAAGGTCACTGATAAAAAAAAAAACATTAACAATTAGCATGAACAATAAATCAGAACTATGTTACACAACAAACTAATTTTCTCTTCTTGTGGGTAAGCTATCTTTATCCCTTCCTTCAAATTTATCTTCATCTTAATCTTCAGTACATGATTTCTTCCACACCACTTAAATACTTTAACCAGACCATATATTTTTTTCTGGGAGGATCCCCTATATCTTCTGCCAGTGTCTTCCCCAGAGTACCTGAGTAATAAGGTCCCATATTCACGGTTCCCCAGTCTTCTGATGGCCTCCTTGGCTCTAGCACTCCTGGTGTAAAGCATATGCTTCCAGGGTGGTTAGCTGCTAAAGAAGCAGTTTACCCAGTGCTGCTTCACTTGTCTCCTAGTGCCTTTTGATCTGGAGGGATTGGTGCAGACACAGCCCTGGAACCTTTTACCAGGCCGAGTTCCATGTCTCCAAGCCTGGTTGTATTTTCTACTAACCATATTCAAAATAAAACAGAACCTATCAGCGAATAGTCTGCAACCCCTCATCAGAGCTGACCCAGGCACCAGACCCAGGAGGAGAGGAACCTCAGACACCATCACCACCCCCAGAGCATTCGCTAAAACAAGACAAGACACCTCAAGAAGAGCACTATCCCTGGCTGTGCCCACACTCATGGAACTCACTCCCTGATGACCTGAGATCAACCATGGACCTCAGGAAGATTTATTTATTTTATTTATTTATTCAGTTTTGTATACCGCCTTATCCTTCAATCAAAGCAGTCACAACACAATTGGGGGGATACATTTAACATGTGGGGATATGAGACACATACACTAATACTTACAGGGAACATGGGCAATGGAGGGTTAAGTGGCTTGCCCAAGACCACAAGGAGCATCTGTGGGACTAGACCCCAGTCCTTCCAGCCCAAGGTTGCTGTCCTCTAGTGGGATTTGAACCCCTGACCTTCTGGCCTGAAGTACCTTGCCCCAACCACTAGGCTACTCCTCCCACTCCTCCAAGATGCTCAAAACTACGCTCTTCATAGAACACTATAAGGATATCATGTGACACAGCCAACGGCTACTCAGTCTACTCCCGTCTCTGCCTGTCCCCTCAGCCTCCCCCCTGCAGCTTGTATATAGTTCCTGTACTTAGCTCACAATGTATCTAGCTCTCCATGTAATCATTCATACTTTACACACACACGCACACTGTTGATTTAACCACTGCATGCATTCTCCCCCACACACTGCCACATGATTTGTTTGACGTGTTAAAACTGCTTTGATTTCAAGATAAAGCGGTATATTAAATCCTTTAAAATAAATAAATACAATTAATACATTTTCATCTCTGGTTGTGGTGGCTGGGTGCAGATACTCTTTTTCCACTGTTTAAATGTTCTGATTGAGTGTTAGAGGCACCTTCTCCCTAAGGGAAGACCTCTCTTACAACCTCTTGGTATAATGGCTAAGGACCAAAGAGAGGATTCTGCCTTTGGGAGAGATTTTATCCTCTCAGAGGAATTGCCTCCAAGTCCAAAATGACTGGCAGAAAGCACCTCTCCTGTTCTGGAAAATGTTAGACCTTTCTTTCTCTACTTCTTGTAATATTTAGTAGGGACACTGGATGCTGCTACTGCCCTTAGCACCTACAAATGTTAATCACTCTATTTAAACACAGCATTCAAGTAGTCTCAGCATCCAAGTAGTCTCTGCATATGGATTAAGTTAAAAGCTGCTGCTGCTGCTGGTGGTGGTGTTTAACTAAGCCTAAGAGAACAGGAGAGAGGAGATCCTCTGCAAACAACAGTCTAACAGAGGAGCAGAGAAAAAACGCAGCCACCATGGATATCTTCACAAACACAAAACTTTATTAAGGGACCCGACTTGGCTAAGTTTTGGCATAAATGCCTGCATCAGGGGTCAGTCAATATCTTGATTAGCTTCAACTTGACAGGATTATAATAATGTTGCAAACAGACAAATACCAGAACAAAGGCTGGTCAGAAAAGCTGGGAAACAATTGCACAACCACCTGGTCAGCTTCGGGAAAGGGAGCAGGAAGCTAAACTCCTTCCTGCTCCCCATCAGAAGGCCAATCAGGGCCCAAGGACCAGATTTAAAATTAACAGTGCCATCTGGCGCGAAGAGGAAGCTGCAGCCACCACAGAGCCCCAATCAGCTTCAGGACAGGGAGCGGGAAACTGAATTCCTCCCTGCTCCCCATCACAAGGCCAATCAAGGCCCAAGGATCAGATTTAAAATTAACAGCACCATCGGGTGTGCCTGCGCCTGATGGGCCCACACCTGAGGGCCTTGCCAGAGGGCCCTTAGGCAGGGACTGCACAGAGAAATGCCAAACAGCCCCACTCATCCTTCAGGACAACCACAGACCTACTCCAACACAAGACCAGAGATTGGTGACATCTAGACGGAACCTCAGAGATTACCTAACCTGAATTGCAGTCCAAGGAAAATAACCTAGAGGTGAAAGAAGAAGAAGCCCACCCCCAGAGCAGTCCATTCGACCAGCAAAAGGCAACGCTGTGCATTGAGCAGAGTGCCTACAATTGGTAAGAGACATACCCCAGAAACAATGATGCACATATACCTAATACTATACACTATACTAGTCTTCATCATACTTACAGCAGCTCAGACAAAACAAATACAAAACCAACCTGTGCACAACATGCCACAACTATGGCCCAAACCCATCCCATTACAACACACAAACTATACAAGCACCCGCTTTAAATCATACAAGATGCCTTGTGCACATATAAACCTCATTATACCAACCTGATGGACCTCCACCCATGCTACACCACAAACACACTATCCAATGCACTCTTATCAACGCCCGCTCAACCAGAAACAAACTCTCAACTATCGGAGACCTGGTCTTATCGGTGACATCTGTATCTGGAGTCCTTGATGATGTATTGATGCCCTACCTATGTATCAGGGTAACGTGTTGTGCCATGTCCTTCTCTTCCTCTTATCTGTTTGACTGTCTCTGTCCTCTACTCTGTCCTATCTTATAAATGGCGTTCTTTTCTTTGTTTTCCCTAAATGATGTAATATTGTAAACCGCTCTATGCCTTTGGGTCTGAGCGGTATATCAAATTCAATAAACATAAACATAAACATAAACCATTCAAGACAGCCATATCAACGCCTTTATCGATGCTCTCAGTGAACTAGGATATGCTCAGTTGGTCGACACCCCTACCCATACAATAGGTAACAAACTGGATCTTATCTTTGCACCACAATCAGCTCTTACCCATTGGCACAATTCCTACCTAAATTCAATCTCAGTACCTTGGTCCGATCATCTCCTGATACTATTCCAGATGCCAATATGCTCCAGCTCTTCCAAGACATTACCAGTAGATGAACCCACCCCAGAACACTTGAAGTGCTTTCACCCTTTTAACAGAGAGGACATCCTAAAGAGGACACAGAACCTACTTTACCCTCCTGAAAAAAGCCTTGAGGACATGGTTGATTCTTGGAACTCTTGCCTAGATGCTGTGATCCGCTCTCCTACCACAATCAAGGTACCTCATAAGAAAAAGAATGCACCATGGTACTCCTCAGAGCTACAGAAATCACTCCTTCTCCTCAGACAGCTAGAAAGATGGTGGCGACGATCAAGAACAGCTGAAAACCATGATGCATTCATAGCACAATTAAGAAGACATCGCTCATCCGTATCTTCTAGTATGAAACAATATTACGCAAGTAGACTACAGCGCTCCCTCAACAAACCTCACGAGCTCTTCCGCATTGTGAAAACCTTAGCAAAGGAACCTTCTCAGGGTACCTTGCCCCATCTAGACCCTCAGGAATATGCCAACTACTTACGAAGCAAAAGTGACCAGCTTGCTCTAACCTCTAAGCCCCTCATTCCAGCTAACACTCCCTACACCATTCCTCTACCCTCACCTAGTCAATTCTTATGTGAGACTCAACATACTCTTTCATCCTTCTCCACCCCAACTGACAGAGTCATTCAAGACACTATCTTAAAAATAAACACCATAACATCACCTTCTGACCCCTGTCCAGCTTCCTAGATAAAGTCACTACGGGCGGATCTCAGCCCATTTCTAGCTAAAATGATAGATGCATCGTTCTCTACTGGGACGTTCCCTCAAACCCTGAAGCAGAGTTCTATCAGACCTCTCCTAAAAAAACAGCAAGTTGGACCCCTCCATGATGGAATCCTACAGACCCATCTCCAGCATTCCTCTCCTATCGAAAATCATTGAAAAGATTACCCAACGCCAATTACAAGATCATATATATACCAATGCACCCTTGCATCCCTGTCAGCACGGATTTCGTGAATCACATGGTGTTGAAACACTACTGACATCCCTGTTTAATGCTCTAACCATAGGCCTGGACAACATCAGACAAGGTTTTGCTTTAATCTTCATGGACATTGCCGCTGCCTTCGACACTGTCGATCATGAAGTACTCCTGTCACGACTTAAAGAGAAGGGAGTTCACGGATCTGCTCTATCTTGGTGCGCTTCATACCTCAGAGACCGTTGGCAACATGTCCGTTCTGGATCTTCCACCTCTGACCCCTTCCCTCAAACAAAAGGTGTGCCACAAGGCTCCTCCCTTTCCGCCTTGCTTTTCAACGTCTATATGCAGCCTATCTGTGACCTTATCCACTCTTTTAACATCAACTGCCTGGTCTATGCTGATGACGTCTTGATGTATATGCCAATCTCAACAGAACACCTGGACCTCTCCCCACTAATCAAGTGCTTTGACGCAGTCACAGACTGGTTAAATGCACAAATGCTTAAGATAAACTTCAAAAAGACTGAAGTCCTCTTCGTCACCAGGAACCCTGCATTTACCCCACCAATGTCCATCAAGGTGCGTGACGCAGAACTCCTCTGCAAGACTACAGTGAGATACCTGGGGGTTACGCTCGATCAGCAATTCAATATGAAGGTTCATATCAGCAACGTAGCAAAATCTGTCTATCATAAAATCCAGACCCTTTGTTATCTGCATCAGCTGCTAGAGCCAGATGACTTCTGATCAGTCTTTCAGGCCCTAATAATGCCTCACCTTGACTACGCCAATGCGATACTACATGGCCTACCAAAGAGCACGATCAACCCCTTACAACTGGCAATGAACTCTGCTGCAAGAATCCTTCATGGAGCCTCTAAGAGAACCCACATCACTCCAATACTGAAACAGTTACATTGGCTGCCTATACAATCTAGGATCTCTTTCAAGATCCTAACTATGACTCATAAAGCGATCAATAATTACTCTGCGTCTGCTATCACTGACCTGATATCAATTACACCCCCTAATCGAGCAAGGAGATCGACCGCCTCCAACTCTCTCGTATTACCGAAGGCAATCACGAAGTGCTCTCAAGTCACTAGATCCAGAGCCTTCTCCTACTTTGCACCATCATGTTGGAACACCCTACCATCTGGCATCAGAACCATCAGTGACCTCTCCCAGTTCAGGAAGGCACTGAAGCATCACTTATTTCTGCAGCACTACGATGTTTCGGATACCCCCCCCCCCCATACCAACCCACCACCACACTCCAGGCCAACACCTAAACCCATGCACTCCACATTCTTAATCTGCAGAACTGTAATCTCACTTCGCACCTCCTCTCACTAAGAGAAATTTACCTAGTTTCACGTAACTCTACATATAGCTGCATTTAGTTGCTTTGTACATAGTTCTCATGTTCACTGTTTCACTGTTCAAGAAACCTGTTTAATGTATATCCAAGTTTATTTTACCTGTTCATTGTAAGCACAGATCAATTATTTGTGATGTGTGGTATTTATGTTCATTGTAAACCGCACTGATGTCGAATAGCGCGGTATAAAAGAAACTGTAAATAAATAAATATGGAGCAGAAACACTATTAGTCACCCTCATTAACACCCTGATAGAAGGAATACAAAACAACAATCAAAGCTTCCTACTGATATTTCTCTTTTGCCTTTGATACCGTCAAGCACAATATCCTTCTACAATGACTCAGAACCAACAGTATCCAGGGAACTGTTCTCAGATGTTTCCAATCCTACCTGACCAACAGGAATCAACAGACAAAAATTGGGCAAAATACCTCAACCCCCTACCACCAAACACAAGGAGTCCCCCAAGGATCCACCCTATCAGCAACCCTATTCAATATCTATCTGCAGCCCCTCTGCTCAATCATCAAGCAATACAACCCCAATTTTCAC
The DNA here is from genome assembly GCA_033557465.1 of Ichthyophis bannanicus. Taxonomy (NCBI): domain Eukaryota; kingdom Metazoa; phylum Chordata; class Amphibia; order Gymnophiona; family Ichthyophiidae; genus Ichthyophis; species Ichthyophis bannanicus. Next base: position 14,480,787 of record CM066036.1, on the reverse strand, counting down.
ATATACTCTGATGACATCACGATCTACGGTACTTTCAACACAAAACAAGCTTCCTACTCTTGCCATCAACAATGCTTTGCAAAACGTCTCAAACTGGCTACAAGAAAACAATCTGGAATTCAACTACAAGAAAACTGAGGCCCTTATCATAACAAGGGACAATACATTCTCCTCGCCAGACACCCTGACACTCTTCAAAGCAAACATAAGTAATGTATCCAGGATGATATATCTCAAAATAAGAACCCTCCAAAACCTCCAAACGCACCTTGAACCACCAGACCTCCGCTCTGGTCTCCAAGCAATGGTCCAAAAGCATCTCAATTATTGCAATGCAATATATCAAGGCCTCCCACAAGCCATGCTGCTCCCTATATGAACCACACTACATACAACGGCATGCATCATTCAAGGTACTGCAAAGCATGATCATATCACACACATCCTAAAACAGCTTCCTTCACTGGTTACCACTACCCAGCCACATAAAATATAAAATAATCCTCCTCACTCATAAATCCTTACACTCTGACCCACCAACACACCTCCACACTTTACTTCAAATCCCACAAAATAACAGACCAAGAAAAACCACCACCCAGACCTCCCTTAACATCCCGTATGCAAGAATCAAATATAACCAGCAAGCCTGCGGACACGCATTCAAACTTAGTGCTCCAACCATATGGAATTCCCTGCCGAACACCCTGAGAAGCATCACCAACATCAAGAACTTCAGAAGACATCTAAAAATTCACCTATTCACAGAACTCTTCTGCCCAAAGATATAGCTCCGGCAGCTCTCCAATAGCGAACTTACACACACCATCCTGTAAATATGTACATAGTTTAAACATGCAAAGTAATCCAAGTTGTATATAGTTCTACTATTCATTGTTCAATGTAACACTGATGTATTATGTAAACCGCTTTGACCTGGGGAAAGGCGGTATAAAAATCCAGCTAAATAAATAAACAACTGCGGGTAAACATGAAGCAACCTTAGTGTCGAAGATACCCCCTAGTGTGGCTGTGGTTTTTCTCCGTTCCTCTGGCAAACCTTTTATCTAAATCTATCCGTCAGAACAGCTGAAACAGACCATTTCTGTCAGACAGCATACCTTTCCTAAAGACACAATCTAGAAAAGTCTGATAGGTACTGTGGCTGCACTGCACAATGTGCTCGTATATTGTTTTTGATTTAAAGCAACAATTGGTAAGCTAAATTGAAAGCTTTCAGCTTCTAGTAGCACAGCACACTGACAACAACACAGCATGGAGGGTAATGCAGAGACAGCAAGACAGCCCCCATTCGGGATTTATTTTTTAAATGTTTCTCTTTCTCCAAATTCTGAGGAACAAGGAGCTTTGGAAACGGCTTCCTTCCTGTCTGAAATTTTTCACACAAGCAACTGTAAAATAGTGTCTGTTGTAGCTTCTATTTCTGTTCATTTTGAGAAAAATGGGCAATGCAATGCAATGTGTGCCTTTGAGTCAGTCCTGACTCCTGATGACCCAGAAGCTCCTGGGTTTTCTTAGCAGTGTCACTGGAAGTAGATTGCCAGGCCTTTCTTCCAAGACAATGGAGGGTTAAGTAACTTACCCAAGGCCACAAAGAGTGCTAGTGGGAATTGAACCTGGTTGCTTGGTTACCAAGCCAGTGTTCTAGCCACTAGGCTACTCCTCCACTCTGAAAAGATGGGACTGACTATTAAAAATCCTTCTGCTCTTTTCCCCATCCCCCACTGGCTCCAGGCTGTCTGAGGAAAAAAGTAAACATGTAATATTTGCATTTCTCCACATACCATAATGAATATTTTGTTGGTCTCTGATCTGAAACAAAACAGCATCTTTCGTGCATATTTTATTCCATTTTTAAACAAATGCAGACACCTCATAGAAAGGGAAGGTGGTGCAGTCACAGTGCATGCTTCCAATATGCTCATGTTGGCAGCCTAGCATCATTGCCACTGATCTTAGTGAAGGTAAGAAAAGAAGGCAAAGGAAGGCCAATCTTTTAAATGCAATCATGTTTCATACAGGGCCGGTGCCACCATCATGCTAACATGGCGGTCACCTAGAGCATTGACCCTCCCGGGTCTCCATTGCCAGCTCTGCCACCCATCGCCATGACCTGTAGCAGCAGCAGTGGTTCAAAAACCACAATGTAGTGCTTCCCTAAAGGCTTTGGCACTATGTTGCAGTTACCATGTCCTCCTATCTGCTGCTTCTGCCCACCTCTGACACATTCGTCAGGCAAAAAAACACAACCAGCAGCAGAGAAGGCTTTGTAGGCAGCAGCGGGGCAAGTAAGAAAGGCCTGGGGCAGTGACTAGGCAGGTAATAAAGAATCGGGGCAGGCGGCAGTGGATGCTTCTGCTACAATAAGGCCCAGAGGTATGGGCAGCGGCAGTGTTGATGGGCGGTGTAAAATTTCAAAATCGAAGTAAGAAATGATATCATGATTACCAAGCTTCAAAAATCAAGTAGAAGAGACACTTCAAGACAGGCAGCAAAGAAGAGCAGCAGATTCCATGCTCTTCACTCTCCGCTCACAGCTGTTTTGAAAATGTGTGCGTGCTACCTTGCTTTGTCACCACATGATTCCGCAAGGGCTTTTTTTTTACATTTTTGAACTCTACAAATGGCTGCGACCCCATTTGGAATCATGACCCACAGATTGGGACTCACTGGTCTAAGGCCTGTCACAGGGCTTAAGTCCCAATAGGCCCTTGCTATTTCCTCTCAGTCCTGGAGAGCCACCAATAGGTCAAGTTTCGGGATATCCCTAAGAAATATCCATGAAAGAGATTTGCAGTGTACTACTTCCATTGTATGCAAATCAAATTTCCTTCATGCATATTCATTAGGGATATCCTAGAAACCTGACCCATTGGTGACCTTCCAGGATCGAGAGTGAATACCTCTGCAGTAAGCTGTCCTTTCAAGGTGCCTGCATAACCTCTTCTACCCAGCAGTGGACACCACTGTCCCACTGTTTCTTTCATTCTCCAAGCCAGCAAAGAAAAGAGCAGTATATCAAATTAAAAAAAAAAAACTATCTTTGCTTCATTGCTTCCTGGGCCAGCCTATTTTCTTCCTTAGAACCCAGGAGACCGGGTAGCTAGTAGCAACCTCTTCCCTCTTGTGACTGCACCATCCTTGTGTCCCATGGCCAGATTTGCATGACAAAGTGGCATTAGCCCTCTTACATGATATCAGGAGACTAAGGGGCATGTTTACTAAACACCGTTGCTGTGCGGGTTCCCGTTAGTGTGCTGGTGCCATATAAGGGGTGGGCGGGCCAGGCAGAAAAAAGGAAAAAACCGGACCGTACGTGTGTGCGTCGCGCTAATGTGCGGGGCCCACATTATCGCGTGGAAAGGCTAAGTGGGGCGCTGCTGCATAACCAAACAACAGAGCCGTAGTACAACGGTGAAGACACTGACCTATGGTGCAGGGGCCAGGGGTTCAAACCCCCATTGCGCTCAATGAAAAAGACCAGCTGAGGCATCAACTATTATGGGCAAAAGTGGTGTAGGAGGCATACTGCTTATGGGCGGCAGAAGGCGGCACACTCTTTTTTTATACGGCATGAGGCGGCGCACTGTTCATTGTGGGCGGCAGATGGCGGCGCGCTGTTAAGGTTGGGCGGCAGAGGGCGGCGCGCTGATAAAATCGGGCAACAGAAGGCGGCGAGCCGGTGGGCAGAAGGCAGCGCGCTGATGTGTGAGGGGGCAACCCAATAGTGGGAGGGATAAGTGGCGCGCTGATGTGCAAATAACAGCAATGGAGCCATAGCACAATGGTTAAGACACTGACCACTCGTACAGGCATCATGGGTTCAATTCCCCCCAGTGCCCATTGAAGACATCTGGCTGAGGCATTATTTTAGGAGGCATGCCCATGTTGGGTGGCATAAGGCGGCACGCTGTTAATGTTACGCGGCAGAAGGCAGCGCGCTGTTACTTTTGTGCGCCACAAGACGGTGCGCCGATGGCTACAAGGCTGCGCGCTGCGGCTCAAACACAGGAACAGAGCCACAGCACAATGGTGAAGACACTGACCAATGGTGCAGGTGTCAGGGGTTCAACCCCTCACAGTGCCCAGTGAACAAGGCTGGCTGGGGCAGTATGTATTATGGTGAGGAGTGCTGTAGGAGGCCTTCAAGGTTTATTTTATTTCCCACTACTAGTAAACCCGCTCTCACAGTGTGTTAACATACGGATGCCCGTAAGGCACATGTTACAGTGCACTGTCCGCCAAGGCACCCTAGAATGTCCCCTATAGGGCACCATGTATGTTGTGACACAGGACAATGTATAGTGCACCCAATATGGATGGCACCCATAAGGTGGCCTATAGGGCGCCCTAAGAGGCACCTTATGGGTACAGTATGCCAAGGGTGTGTTTGCTGTCATAAAAATATGTACAGTAAACAAAGATAATGCTCTGGACAACCCTATCACAGAACCCCACAGTGGGCTTGAATCCATGACCTCTGGCTGCAAAGGTAGTGACGTAAGCATTGGGCTACAGCCCTATAGTTGTCAGCAAGCCCCTGGCTGGCTGCAGAGAGCCTGCACGTCACCTCACAGACAGTCTGCTGTTGTAAACAAGATAGGGTTAGGCCACCCGTACCCATGATGCACTGCACATACAAATCAGCTGTCCACAGATGCATACAAGATGGGGAATGCACCCCAACAGCTACCCGGCCTGGTAGGGGGAATTGTCCGTGTGCACCCACACAGCACCTCGGCCTGGTAGGGGGTCCTGAGCGGGTGGACTACCAGCAAAGAGTAGCTACACACCGTCACATTGTGCGGGTACTGTGCTCACCCTGAGGGTGTCATGTGGCGCCCAGGACCAGGTCCACAGCACCAGCCATGGCTGAATGAGGCCATGACAGAGCTCCAAAACAGTACTAACCTGTGAGATAGGAAGGTGCTGCAGAAACATCTTGGATATCTCTATCTGTCTCAGTTAGTGAAAACCCCCATGGACCCCTAGGTGGTCAAGGTACCCACACCACCACCACCACCACCCCCCCCCCCCCCGAGGGTGGCAAACAGGGCCTCCCACCAACAGATCCCCATCCTACCCTACACCCCCCCCCCCCCCACCACACACACCATGGCAGTAGAGTGGACCATCAAACCCCAGTCCTGCTGGTGAACAGACACCCTACAGGGCAGTCCAAGCAGCTCCACACACATCCATAACACAATATCAGACAGACTTTAGGCCTGGATATCCAAAGATGCACCCCAGCACTATCTGATATTCTCCTGCAGCAAGCCATCAGCCACTGCACCCTGCAAGGCACTCCATCAAGACACATACCAGCTGTGAACAGTCTGCTGGTTAGCCCTGATGGAAATGCATGCACCCAAAACTGGGGTGGCAGCACACACAAGCAGAGAGTTCTGTGTGGAGGCCTCAACAGGAAACCCATATATATCACAAGAGAGAAACACAATACAGCACTATGGGGGTGCCTAGCCATGCTGTCATCACTGCCCACTCAGGGTGAGAGTGCTCCCCCAGCAGCACATACGGAGGTCACCCTGTCTGTGTAGGTGGTGGCCGGGCACTACAATGTCACAGCCAGTGCCCTATGCCCTGTGCAGATGCATCCTGGCCAGCCCACCATGTCTGACCTATATCCATGGTACCTTGCTGCTCATTATGCACATTGGCAGGCCAATACTGGCAGTAGTGCTGGCAGTGTGGGTTGGGGAAGGTGTTTGCAGCCAACACACACTGTATAGACAGACACACACTCCCACACCTATGCCAGCATTGTGCTACTATTGAGGGGGTGATTAGCCTTGCCCACCACACCGGTCCTGAGAACGGCACAGGCATGGATATGGTACGCAGTACTGCTGGGGGTCACTCCCCAGGGTGGTGAACACTGTCAGAGGCCAGGCCTGGAGCACGCACCGCAGACACCAAACAGATTGTTCGGATGGGGTCAACTAGCAGTATGTGCGTAACGTAGGGATATCTATCAGCCTGTACTCTTAGCAAACATTTCAGAGCTGTGAACCTCAGGTGTAGGGTGACATTGCTAAGGTATGCAGGTGCTAGTATTGGGAGATGCACGCAGGGTCCAATGTTCTGCCTCTACAGGAGACATTGGCCAATGGGGCCTGTGGGTGTGGGTGTGGGTGTGTCTGCCCCTTTTGGCTGCTGCTTTACGGCAGCGCTTCCCAAATCCGGTCCAGTTTTGCATCACACTGTTCGGGTCTTCCTGCTGTCCCTCATGAATATGCATGAGCTACATCTACATGCCGTGGGGGTGGTGCATAGATATACAGCACAGGCATTTGTATGAGTGGCAGCATGGAACCTGACTGGTGTGTGGCCCACCAGGACTGCATTTGGGGGATTCTGCTGTAGGTTCTGCCCCAGTTCATGGTGTCTGTGCTCAGTGGGGTAAAAGATAGACGTATTAACATTGCATATGTCCTTGTCACGAAAGGTGTGTCCTTACTGTCACTGTTTATTTGTGGGGAAAATATGTGGGCAGGATTGGTGGTAGCCCCAGCTGGTCTTTGAATCTGTGACCTTCTGTTCTTGCATGCACTGTCTGTGTGCACTGCACCACCGTGTAGCCACAGATTGGCTGAATTCCCTGGATAGTCCATGACTGTGGATCCGGCAGGGCCTGTCTGTTGCTGTGGACTGTGCCAGCCTGCACATGGCTAGGCCTCTGTCTTCCGTGGCTAGCGGCCACTGCCCCCTGCACCACATGTACTCGTCCACCAACATGCTGGCATGAGCTTCTCTCAGAGAAAGCAGATGACCTGATTGCAATGTGTCAGTACGGGACTGCATTTGGGCGACTTGGCTGTAGGTATTGCCCATTGTTGTGGTGTGTGTGTGGTGTTGGGTAAAATATGGGTGATCTCCCCATGCCTATGTTCCCTGCAAGACAGGGGTGTGTGTGCTATCGTTGTTCAGTGGTGGGTAAAATATATGGCCAGGGCTGGAAGGTGCCCCAGCTGGGATTTGAACCTCTGACCCTCTGGTCCTAGAAGTACTTGCTCTGTCTGCTGCACCACACTGTGGTCACAGGGACAGTGCAGTCCCTGGAGATAGTAACATGGCAGGATGGAGTCGCAAAGCCTGCTGTGTGCATTTCTACTGTGGGCTCCTTCACCCTGTCTGGTGACAAACGTGCAAGTAAAGCCCACAGATGACCACGGGAAAAGGGGGATAAAATATAACCAAGCTGGGCTACAGTGATATTAATGGGCAAACATGGAAAACACTCCCAGGACAGCTCCAGAAAAAGGGAAATGTTTTTTGAACGAGTCTCCGCTCCGTACACCTTTCCATAAATCATTTTTTCTTGGAGCTTTCCTGGGTGTGTTTTCTAGTTTTGCCCATCACTATAACTGTTCCCCAACTGAATTACTGTTTTTAATATTTTTGTGGTGGTCATTTTCTATTTTTAATTGCACTTTTGTGCTGTGCACATGTATCACACTGCTCACGTTTTGCAGGTTTCCCCGGTTGTGCTGTACATTGCTGACGGAAATGGTTTCTCTTCCCTTTAAATCCCCTCTACCGCGAGCGGTTCACTCGCGCTATTTTTGCAATGGAAATTCGGCCCCGCAACTGTGCGAGGGGCCTCTCCCCTCCCCTTCCCCGCCCATTAACCCCGTCTCTCCGCCCCTCCGGGGCCTTCCTCCGCCCTCCGTAGGCCTTTCCACGCCTCTATCGGACATTTACGGGCCCGTACTTGTTCGGGGCTCGTTAGTGTGACGCGCACGTGTGCGGGGGTTCGACGCACGTTTGCGGGGCACTTAAGAGCACTTAAGTGCTGCTTTTAGTGCGCTATTTTGCGCCGCGCAAAAAAGCGGTTTTTAGTAAACATGCCCCTAAGAGAAAACACAACTTTTAAAGCATCAGCACTAGAAGTTGTGCTTTCCTGTATATTTTGTGCACAAAAAATGCAAGGTCATCATTAGATTGCCTCACTGACATTCTCAGCTTCTTAATAAACTACAAGCCAGTGTACATTTTCAATACACCTACATCCGGCAGCTTTTATATGATAAACGTACCAAACAAAGTCCTTGATGATAACTGTGGTATCTAACACTAGTGTAAGCCTAAAGCAGGCTGGGGTAAATGCTTGCATTGTTAAATAAACAGGTCCCTTAGTCTAAAGCCCATCCACTTCTTTTGGGCACAGAATTAAGCATTGGCACTAAACCCAAATATAGCACAGCATTGTCATGGCTGGCAATCAGATGTTAACTTACCTGTATATGGTGGCAAAAGATACTGTATATTGAATACACTGAGGCCACTTAAAGATTGTTTTAACATTTCTTTTCTTCCTGGAATATCAATAGTCACCTCTCACTGTTCCCTGTTAGGGATGGATTTTATAGTTCTCTAATCAAATTCAAAAGTTTCTCCCATTCTCTCTTTCTCTTTATATAGGTAGAAAGATAGATCATGTGTGCGTGTGTGTATGCTACCTGTCCCAGAGCCATGAATAATCTTCTTACTATAGTTTATCCAATGCAACCATTAATTTTGAGTTTTCAATGAATTGAAAAGGTAATACAATAATATAACTATACATGGATGGAAAAAGCTCATATATTAACATAGACTGGAGGCAAATGTATAATCGTATCTGTCAGAATACATTAATACCAGCAGTTAGTAATCTATTAGGAGGAGACAGAATTCTGAAGTCCTTCACAATGTAAGTAATTACTTTGACTTCAAAAAGAGCAGCTTCTTTGTAGAACTTCCTATTTAAGGCACTATCGTTTAAAAAAAATTATTAAAGAGAGCTTTCAGCTCCCCTCTGTGGGTACTGGAAGCATCAGCAGCACACTCACCACGGACTGAAGCATCTGGACAAGCAGAAATCAAACCTAAATAAAACGTTTCTCAGGCCTGTTGGGAATAGGTCCCTACATGGTTACAGAATAAGAGCTGTGAAATGAAAATTAAGATGGCCATGACGCGATCGTCCAATATTTACTAGGAAATTTGCATCCAGCCATTTTTTAAAACGCATGCCCTGAGTCAAAATATCCATGGGCTCATCTTATAGCTGCTTTCTCAATGAGATTAGCAGTGCTAAAATATATAAAGCAAAAGAAAAGTTGAAGAGGAAAGAGACAACATAATGTACTCAAGTGACTATAAAGCCACACCGTCACCATATCAGTTAAAATTAAAAAGATAAAGATACCGGATTTTTGTCTCGAAGTCAGGCTTTGAAATCTGTCTCAAGCTGTAAATGATCAAAAGTCATCACCATCTGAAAGTTGTTTAGTTGTCTATTTGAAATGTATTAGCAGTCTCAGTCCAATTTCCGGTGCAGAGATGTCTCTGCAGACATGCTGAAGATTGAACAAGAATAGGGGGCATGTTTACTAAAATCCGCAAAATAGCGCGCCGCAAAATAGCGCACGGCAACGCGGCACTGAAACGCGCAGAAACGCGTTTAAACGCCCCGCACACGTGCGTGTCACCCCCGCACAGGTACGCGGCTCACTAACGGGCCCCGTACAAGTGCGGGCCCGCAAATGTCCGATAGAGGCGTGGAACGGCGAAAGGAGGGCGGAGGAAGGCTCCGGAGGGGCGGAGGGACGGGGTCAATGGGTGGAGAGTGGGAGGGGAGAGGCTCCCCGCACAGTATCGGGCCCGAATTTGCATGTAAAAACTACCGCGAGTGAAACACTCGCGGTAGAAAGCATTTAAAGGGAAGAGAAACCATTTCCGTCAGCAATGTACAGGAAAACCGGGGAAACCAGAAACACGTGAGCAGTGTGATATATGTGCACAGCACAAAAGTGAAAATAAAAATAGAAAATGACCACAACAGAACTATTAAAAATAGTAATTCAGCTGGGGAACAGTTATAGTGATGGGCAAATACAGAAATCACACCCAGCAAAGCTCCAGAAAAAAGAAATGAATTTTGGAAGGGTCTACTGAGAGGAGACTCTTCCAAAAAACATTTCCACGTTTTGGAGCTTTCCTGGGAGTGTTTGCTATGGTTGCCCATTAATATCACTGTTGCCCAGCGTGGTGATATTTTGTCCCACATTTCCCATGGTCATTTCCGGGGTTTATGTGCACGTTTGTCACCAGACAGGGTGCATATGCCCACAGTAGAATTGCGTAGAGCAGGGTTTGTGACTCCATCCTGCCAGGCTTACTGCCTCCAGGGGCTGCACTGTCTCTGTGGCCAAAGTGTGGTACAGCGGACAGAGTTATTACCTCTAGGACCAGAGGGCAGAGGTTCAAAACCCAGCTGGGGCACCTGCCAGCCCAGTCCCTATATTTTACCCACCACTAAATAAAGATAGCGCAGACACCCCTGTATGCATGGGGAAAACACCCATATTTTACCCAACACCGCACACACACCACAACAATGGGCATTACCTACAGCCAAGTCCCCCAAATGCAGTCCCATACTGCCACATTGCAATCAGGTCAACTGCTTTTTCTGAGAGAAGTTCATGCCAGCATGTTGGCGGACAAGTACATGTGGTGCAGGGGGCAGTGGCTGCTAACCACAGAAGACAGAGGCCTAGCCATGTGCAGGCTGGCACAGTCCACTGCAACAGACAGGTCCTGCCGGATCCACAGTCATGGACAGTCCAGGGAATCCAACCAATCCGTGGCTACACAGTGGTGCAGTGCACACAGACAGTGCATACAAGAACAGAAGGTCACAGGTTCAAAGCCCAGCTGGGGCTACTGCCAATCCTGCCCACATATTTTTCCCACAACTAAACAGTGATAGTAAGGACACACCTTTCATGGCGGGGACATATGCAATGGTAAGACATCTATCTTTTACCCCACTGAGCACAGACACCATGAACAGGGGCAGTACCTAGAGCAGAATCACCCAAATGCAGTCCTGGTGGGCCACACACCAGTCAGGTTCCATGCTGACACTCATACAAATGCCTGTGCTGTATATCTATGCACCACCCCATGGCATGTAGATGTAGCCCATGCATATTCATGAGGGATAGCAGGAAAACCCGAACAGTGTGATGCAAACCTGGACTGGAGTTGGGAATCTGTGCCGTAAAGCAGCAGCCATCAAGGGCAGACACACCCACACCCACAGGCCCCATTGGCCAATGTCTCCTGGAAAGGCAGAACATTGGACCGTGCATGCAGCACCCAAAACGAGCACTTGCATAACTTACCAATGTCACCCTACACCTGAGGTATACGGTACACAGCTCGGAGACGTTTGCTAGGAGCACAGGCAGGCAGTTATCCATACGTTACGTACATACTGCTAGTTGACCCCATCCAAACAATCTGTTAGGTGTTTGCGGGGCATGCTCCAGGCCTGGCCTCTGACGGTGCTTACCACCCTGGGGAGTGACCACCAGCTGTAATGCGTACCATATCCATGCCTTGCCGTGCTCAGGACCGGTTTGGTGGGCAAGGCTACTTACCCCCTCAATCGTAGCACCATGATGGCAGAGGTGTGGAAGTGTGTGTCTGTCTATACAGTGGGTGTTGGCTGCAAGCCCCTTCAACAGCCCGCACTGCCAGCACTGTTGCCAGTATTGGCCAGTCAATGTGCATAATGAGGTGCAAGGTACCATGGGTATTGCCAGGGCAGGGTGGCGTGGCCAGGATGCATCTGCACTGGGCATAGGGCCCTGGCAGGGACATTGGCTGGGATATTGTAGTGTCCGGCCACCACCTACACAGACAGGGTGGCCAAAGCATGTCCTTCTGGGGGATCACGCTCACCCTGACTGTGCAGTGACCACAGCATGGCTAGGCCCCCATATAGTGCTGTATAGTAGTTCTCTCATATGAAAGATATGGGTTTCTCTTTGGGGCCCAGTCACTGATCTATCTGCTTGCTGTGTATGCAGACAGCCCAGTTCTGGGTGCATGCATCTCCATTGGGAACATGCACTATGGACTAACCAGTAGACTGTTTGTAGCTGGTAAATGTCTTGCTATAATGGCTTGCAGGGTGCAGTGGCTGTTGGCTTGCTGCAGGGGAATATCTGGTGGTGGAGTGCAGCTTACCATACCCTGGGCTTATGTCTGTCTGCTATTGTGTTATGGCACGTATGGAGCTGCCTGCCTGGGCGGGGGGGTGGTGGTGTTCCTCAGCAGGACTGGGGTTGATGTTGCCCTCTACTGCCACCTTTGCAGGGAGGTAGAGTGTGGATCCCTTGATGGGGACCATGTTTGCCACGGGGGGGGTGCCTGATGGCGGCAGACAAGGATATCCATGGTGTTTGTGCAGAAACTAGCTATCTTACACATTAACACTGCTTTGGAATGCCCGCTTGGCCTCCATCAGCCATGGCAGGTGTTGTTGACCTGGTCCTGGCCACCTCATTGCACACTCAGGGTGAGCACAGTACCCGCACGATGTAACGGTGTGTGGCTACTCTGTGCCAGTAAAACACCCGGTCAGTGCCCCCTACTAGGCCAAGGTGCTGTGTGGGTGCACCCGGTCACTTCCCCCAACAGGGCCGAGGTGCTGTGGGGGTGCATTCCCCATCTTGTGTCCATCTGCGGACAGCTAATTTGCATGTGCAGTGCATCATGGGTACGGGTGGCCTAACCCTATCCGGTTGACACCAGCAGACTGTCTGTGAGGTGACGTGTAGGCTATCTGCAGCCAGCCAGGGGCCTGCTTACAGCTATGGAGCTGTAGCGCAATGGTTACATCACTGCCTATGCAGCCAGAGGTCATGGGTTCAAACCCACAGTGGGGCCCTTTGGTAGGGCTGTCCACAGCTTTATTTTTATTTACTGTACATATGTCTATGCCGGCAAGACCACCCTCAGCTTACTATACCCATTAGGCCCTGTAGGCCACCTTATGGTTGCCATCCCTATAGGGTGCACTATACATTATCCTGTGTCGCAACATACATGCTGCCCTATAGGGGTCATTCAAGGGTGCCTTGGCGAACAGTGCACTGTAACATGTGCCTTATGGGCCGCCGTATGTTAACATGCTGGGAGAGTGCGTTTGCTAGTAGTGATAACAAAATACAATTATACAGCCTCCTACAGCACTCCACAACATAATACATACTGCCTCAGCAGGCATTTTTCACTGGGCATTGTGAGGAGTTGAACCCCTGATCCCTGCACCATTGGTCAGTGTTTTAACCATTGTGCTGTGGCTCTGTTCCTGTGCTTGTGCATCAGCGCGCCGCCTTGTGCCTATCAGCGCGCCGCCTTCTGCCGCCCAAGGGGACCAGTGCGCCGCCTTCTGCCGCCCAAGGGGACCAGTGCGCCGCCTTCTGCTGCCCAAAAATAACTGTGCGCCGCCTTATGCCGCCCAAAAAGCACTGTGCGCCGCCTTCTGCCGCCCAAAAATAACTGTGCGCCGCCTTATGCCGTTCCAAATTAATTTGCCTCCTAAAACAATGTTAATCATTACAGTTACTGCCTCAGCTGACCTTTGTCGTTGCACACACTGGGGGATTGAACCCATGGCCCCTGCACCATTGGTCAGTGTCTTCACCGTTGTACCACGGCTCTGTTGTTTTGTATACTCAGCAGCGCGCCACTTTGCCTTTTCACGCGCTAATGTCGACCCCCGCACATTAGCGCGACGCACACACGTCCGGTTGCTTACTACCGTTTTTTTTCTATTTTCTGCCTGAACCGCCCACTCCTTATATGGCACAGGCACACTAGCACGGCCCCACACGTTAGGAATGTTTAGTAAACATGCCCCTAGGTGTTATACACTTCAGATTAAGTCAAGACACCTCACAACAACTCAGCTCCCCCTTTTTCACTTGGAAACTCAATGGTTATTATTCTGCTTCTAACATAGGAAGTTAGTCCTTTTTTTTGTTTGTTTTACTTATCCTGTCCTTTCTAAAAAGAGTTTATCGTGATATGTTCCCAGCGCCGCTTTTACCTATGAGCAAAAGGGGCAGCTGCTGCGGGTCCTTGCACAACGAGGGCCCAGCTGCACTGATGCTCATAGGGAAAAGTGACCCTCAGGCCACTTGCAAGAGTCGTGGTTGGCGCTTTAGTAAACAGACCAATGACTTCCTGATTCCACACTGTTCACTAAAGCGCCGCTCATTTCACTTGCACACAGCTTCAGGAAGCAGAAAGGGGGAGCAGGATCGCTGACTGTTCTAATCTGGGGGAGGGGGGCTGCGAACAGGAGAGAGGGGCCATGAACGGTGAGGCCCACGAACAGGGAAGGGGGCCCGTTCTCAACATTTACCCAGGGCTTCATAAGGGGTTGAAGAGGCCATGTATGCTCCTTTCCCAGCCCTGATCATTACTGAACCATGATTCAGTTACTGCAGTCATACCAATGTTCTTTTCCTTCATTGTCACTTCTAAATCAACAATCTTATTTAATAGATGACTAGCAGTCATATGCATGAATTTCTGCACTGTTTATCAATCTCCCTCTCTTGTTCCCTATTTGTTCCTTCCTAGAAATCGTATCAATCCATCTTGCCCCCTTGTTATCTCCAATCCATTGTCTACCAGTTTCCATTCGGTACTTTAAATGATTTCCATTTCACTGCTTCTTCAGTGTATCCTCCTACCAATATAGGAAGGACTCTGTACACCTTCCCCTTCTCAAGGTTGTATTATCGATGCTATAGATTCAATTTTACTTTCATTCTAGAACTTTATCCCCATCCCTTTGTCATCTTGTCTATATGTATGTCCCAGCTGCACTTATTCCCTCTGCTGCTTATAAGAATAGTTTATTGTAAAGTGCTAATATTGTACATATCCTATCTATGTTATTTATTTATTTAACAGGATTTTTTATATCGCTCTATCCTTCCCTCAGAGCATTTTACATTAAACAAAAACTTACACAGACAACAAGGGAATGTATTGCAGTGGTGATTGCTACATTAAAACAGAGTTGATAAAATAGTAACATACTTGTAAAACTTAGAAAACTTATAAACAAAAAACTATATACAATATAGAGGACAGGTATGGGTAAGTAATAACTCAGCTTAGATAACTAATAATGAAGAGTGTGTGTTCCAAATTAAGTCCCTTAGGGGTAACTGACTGCAAATTAAAAATCCAACGCTGTTCTAATTGTTGTAAATAGGCTACCTTGTCTCCTCCCTGAAAAGTCGGAGGGACTTGGTCAATTATTCACCATTTGTATTGATCAAAAGAGTGTTTGTGTGAAACGCTATGCACCACAATAGGAGCTGTCAATACTTGTTTCTTTAAATGGGATCTATGTTCTTGCAATCGTACCTTCATTGGTCTGGTGGTTCTGCCAACATATTTTAATGCACAAGGGCATATCAGCAGGTAAACAACAAAGATTGATAAACAGGTGGTACCACCTTTAAATGTTATAAAGCATGTTTTAATACCACCTGTTAAGGGACTTAATTTGGAACTTGATTGGTAGAGTGTTGTGTAAATCAGGAAGGAGGAGTAACCAATTGATTTGACGTCATTAAGTGATTCCCTATTCAAAAAGGCAGGCAGGGATCGGGCATGATATTGAGTTGGGGAAAGGCCTGATGAAGGGCTAGAATAATACTTAAGCCTGAAACATGGCGCTATGTCGCGTACCATTCATGAATGAAAAATCGGCTTGATCTTTGGAGTGCTTTGAGTGCCCCCACAGCGAGAACACGATCAGGAGTTTCTTTTCGTAACAGCAAGCGAGTGAAGGAGAGATTTTCGTTTGAGAGGAACAAACAGCTAAGAAGCTTTTTTGTCTCTTAAACGTATTGAAGTGTGTTGAAACTGAAAGTATTTATTCTGGTAAAGGGGCTTGCTCAAGCACTTCCCTTGGTGTAACTGCTATACCTTTTAAGCATGTTGAGCTGGTATTTCCAGCTCGTATAAAACGAATAAAAAGGAAAGGTTCACCTTGAGAGGGGTTCCCTCATGGTGACATTTCCAACAAAAATATAGTGATATAAAAATAGGGGTTAGGATTTAAAGGTTGTACTTAATTTATTTTGTATTATTTTCATTTTGAACAGATATACCCCATCTTGTCTCGGCAGACTTTCTTTATTAAATATCAGGCTAGTATCCAGAAATTAAGGCCTTGTTGTCAACACCATCCATTTGGCTATATGTTTGTCTCCAGGATAAATCAATCCCTTGCCTTATTCTCTCTAGAAATGTGGGTTGCTAGTTCTCATAGCTGTTGTCTGGCACTGATGTCTGTGGTAAACATTGCAAGCTCTCATGCACAAAACTGTTTTCAAAATATGCAGGAAGAAAGGGCCTAAGAACAAAAATACAGTCTTCCATTTTATTTAAAAATTCATAGACTGAACCAAGCCACTGGATTCATAATTCAAAGATGATTAATTGCTGTTGAGTCAAAGTAGACTCCGGCCACCACATGGATAGGCCATCTCCAAACATTCTGTTTTCTGTTTGCATCCGAAGGCTGCTCAGAGATGCATTTATAGTTACCGAGGTATTGTCAATCCATCTTCTTATAGGTTGTCCTTGATGTTTTCTGCCTTTAAAGTCATTTTCACACATATGTGGCCACAAACATGCACTTGTAAATAGCCTCTTATAATAAATGAACCAGTAGAAAATTATACACGTTAGCATGAGGGTATATAGTTTGCCTGTAGGTACAGCCAAAAGTGCAGTCTGGGCATAGCATGGGAGGAGTTCACAAGTATATGTGTTGATTAATCTACGTGCAAACTTGTGAATTTTACATACATACATTTACACCAAACCTCAAACAGGTGTAAATGTCCATGCCTGCATGTAAAGCACTGTCTCTGCTTCTTATGACAGTATTTTATAAAGACACAGAGCCGCCTACATGTCTTCATAAATTTGGGAAAATGTGAACTCCTCATTCAACTCTTCAACAATGCTAACAGATTCAATGATACCAAAAAATGTCACAGCACAGCCTCAGAAAACAACCATAGGCACTCAATTATTCTGGGTTAAGTATATGGTACTCCCAGACTCGTGCCGGTTTTTTACATCAATGGCTGAGTGTTATGTTATATTAATCATATCACAAGTTCTTATGTTGAGCAATAATATCAAAAATGATAATCAAAAAAGTACTTAGCTCATGCTGAACCATGGGACTGTGCTGAATGTTTCACTCGTTATTTGTAAAAAAATTTCTTTCTCTTTCTTTTTCTTTTTTTGTTTTTTTATTATTTATATAGAAAACGTTCTTCCACATATAGTTGCTAGTGTAGACCGCGTCCCAACGCCAATTTCTTAAGGCGCCCATGTGTTTCGCCAAATGGGTTTTTCAAGGGACTATAGCATGGAGTGGAATTTATTTCTGTGAATAAAGACATTAAAAATGACTGATCTGTGCAAAAACAATTCAATCAAAGCATAACATAGTATAGTGCCACATCCAAATGTACTATATCAACTGGAAACAGTTTAATAAAAGATTGAAGAAGTCAAAAAACCTGTGAATCGCGCGGCTCGGCAACTCAAAACTTGGTCTCCTGCTGATGCACCCAGAAGACTCAATAAACGCCGCGCATGCGAGCTCGCGACTGCAACGTCACAGTTTAAATGTCCCGGACTAGAGCGTCCTATTGGTTGATCAGACGATGCATGCTGCCCAATCGATGCTCTGATTTAAGCCTGTGGGTTGCACCGTGGCCAATGTGTAAATCCATTTCTGTTCCTTATAAAGAAGTCGCTGATCAAGTGTTTTACCTAAAGCAGGTCCGGACACTGTTTCTATACACCAACAGCGAAGCTGTGAAAAAGTATGATGATGAGATAAACAGTGTTGTACCAGGGGAGCTTCCCTTCGGGCACAACAAAGCTGGCTGGCATGTTCCTGCATGCGAACCCGAAAGCAGCGAATTGTCTTTCCAATATATAGCAAAGCACACGGACAACGCACGGCATACACTACCCCGATAGAATCACAAGTGGTAGCTTGCCGTAGTTTGTAAGTGACTCCTTTGTGGATGAAACTTTGACATTCATGTGTGATCTCACAAATCATACAGCTCCCACATTTTCGGTGTCCTAACTCTTGATGCACGCTCGGAATTGGCAATGGGGCCCGTAACTGAGTAGGGCTCAAATATTCTTTCAAATTCCGACTTCTTTTCCACACACAGCGAATCGATTTATTTTGTAGACCCGGTACTGCAGCTAAGACATTCCCGTGTTTCCGGAGAATGCGTTGTATACTCGAGCTCACTGGCGAGTAAGCCGTGATGAAATTGACATGCTGAACATCATCCTTGTGTGTTACACGATTCTTCGGAATCAGGAGCAAATCCCTGTTGCTATAGAGCGCTTGCTGATAAGTGCGGTGTATCACTGGAGAAGGGTAACCCCTATGTAAAAAATTATTCCTCAATGTTTTAGATGCGGTCTTGTAAGTGTTGAGGCTGGAACAATTACGACGATAGCGCAAAAATTGTGATAAAGGAAGGCTATCCTTTAGAGTAGGAGGGTGCGCACTATCGTGATGGAGAAAAGTATTACAATCAATGGATTTACGGTAAACAGAAGTATCCCACCCCTCGGCCTGCCGCTTAATTTGTACATCCAAAAAAGTGATGGTTTCCTTATGGCAATTACTCGTGAATTGAATGTGATGATCCCGAGCATTCAACCACTGGAGAAAATTGTTAAACAAGAATTCAGTTCCATGCCAAAGCATAAAGATGTCGTCAATGTAACGATACCAGGCTTTGATGTTAGCTGTATAGGGGGAAGTGGAAAAATGCAAATCTTCGAATGTCCCCATGTACAGGTTAGCCACTGAAGGGGCGCAGGTGGCGCCCATTGCCACACCTGATATCTGATGGTACAGAATCCCTTGAAACTCAAAATAATTGTGAAACAGGGCTAAATCTGTCAAAGCTTGTAAGAACTGTAGTTGACATGGAGACAAATCTCCCCGGGCGGTCAACTTGCGGGATGCTCGTATAGAGTGACTGAACATCCCAAGTCACTAGTAAGATGTCATCATCACCAGCCCAGTGTGCTAAACCCTGTAATAATATCAAAAAATGAGTGGTATCACGGATGTATGAAGGAATGTCCTGTAATAATGGACACAGATAGGAGTCCACATAAGTAGAAATTGGTTCAAGAACTGTGCCCTTGGTGGACACTATCGGGCGGCCTGGAGGGTTCAATAGACGTTTATGGATTTTCGGAACCGTGTAAAATTGAGCCGTCCTAGGAGCAGGGACATTCAGATAGTTATATTCCTTCCTAGAAATAAGTTTGTCTTGTAAAGCACCGTGTGTTAAAGTTTTAATGATGACTTGAAGTTCACTAAGGGGGTCCGTCTCGAGAATGGTGTAAGTAATAGGGTCTCGAAGTTGTGTCAAGGCTTCCTGAAGGTAATATTCTCGTGTTTGTATAACTATAGCACCTCCCTTGTCAGCTCGGCGAATCACCCAGTCCATTCGAGCTTGTAATGTTTTCAACGCATCTCGCTGGGGTCGAGAAAGACGAACATTATGAATAGGGCGAGTGTTAACTAACTGTTCGACCTTGCGTAACACCAAGTCTTTGAACATTTATATAGCAGGATGTAATGGGCTTGAAGGAGTCCAAGTTGACCGGAGGGGTAACTGAATTCTCTTTGAAACTGAAAGGTCCACTAGCGGTGTATCATCTGTTAATTGAGAAAAATGATTTTTCAAATGGAGCTTGCGTATTAATCCCTCCAAATCGATATGGAACTGAAAAAAATCAAAATGAATAAAAGGTACTTAGGATAAACCCTTCTCCAAAAGACCCGCCACATCGGGTGCTAACTGTTCACCTGTGAGGTTTACTATAAGATTCTGAGAGGCTATTTCCCCTTGGATTTCGGCTTGCCCCGGCCCTGCCCCTGGCTGGGACCTGAAGCGGGTTGTAAAGTTTTCTTCCTGCGGGGACGACCTTCGTGGTCGTCTTCTAAAAAATTCTCCTTAGAGGATTTACTAGAATCTGAGCTTCCCCCGTCTTCAGTGGTGTCTTCAAAAGAAACGTGCCGCTTAGTTCTTTTAGGCTTGCGGTTCGCGTTCATCCATGGATAAACATAGCCGGTGGAATAGTCCGCTCCATCACGTTTCAATTTCTTTAATTTTCTCACCATCACTTCTTGCCAAACCGTTTCCAAACGTTGTTTGAGAGAACCTTGTTGGATAGAAAACTGTTCCTCTGGTTCTTTCTCTTTGAGGGTAGCAGTGTGTGTCAAAATGTCTTTAGAAAGTTCCTCCACTTGTGTCTTGGCTGAGTCTATCAACAGGACCATCAAGTCCAGAGAACATTTGTTTAATATTCTGTTCCATTTTTCAAGAAAGGTAGAGTCCGTTGAAGGAGTCCGAGGCTCCTTGTATACACGTAAGCCCCTAGGAATCTGCTGACGACCAATATATTCCAATAAGGAAGATCTATGTAATTCAGTCCTTATTCGCCGTTTTTCCAATTGTTCTAATGTTGCCCAAAGGGACTCGGTAGTATCACCTTCCATCACAGGCTCCTTCATCGCGAACGGTGTTTTCTCTTTCATTAGTGTGGTAATATACTCTTGGGGGAAACTAAGCGTCTCCTGCCAGATTGAAGAACCTTCCATAGTGTAGTAACGCTAAACAATGAATACTATAGAAAATAAACTCCTCATTCAACTCTTCAACAATGCTAACAGATTCAATGATACCAAAAAATGTCACAATGTCATAAATTTGGGCCTAAGCAGGTATTTGCTTGTCCTCTTCACTAGGCTCCCTGATATAAAACCTCTATGACTTTCTGTTTTTTATCCTTAAGGCCCCTTGCCCTGTCTTTCTCATTGAAAGGGATAAGGGTTAATTTATGGTTTATTATGCTTTCTAGACTGCCCTTCAAACAAATACTGCAGCGGTTCACAATATCATCATAAAACAGAGAAAGAAATTGGAAACAATTTAAAAAAAAAACCAAACCACACAGACAAAAATACCCTATTGGTAGATGATAGTCAGCAACCCATGGTTCCAAAAGCCTTCTCAAACAATAAGAGGCCAATTCTATTCTGTCCATCTAACCCCCGTACAGCCCCTCAGAATCAAGGCATACAGCAGTAGCACCCGATTTTGATCCCATGGGGGCTGGACGTGCCCGCGGGATCAGAATCCAGTCTACCAGGCTGAATGTGCAGGCTGGGCCCTGATTCTGATGGGCTGCATGCCCAACAGATCCCTGGCTAACTCAGACAGGCTCCTGAATGAAACAGCAGTACCATGACAGTATCATTCAGGAGCTGCGATCACCGACTGCAAGACCCAATGTCCTTTCATAGCCAGGGTTGGGCTGCAGGGATCCCCCTGCGCCCATTCACCTCATTGCTGCCCCCAGGTCTGGCATCCCCTGTCTACGTGGCTGACCCCTGACGTACAGGGCCAACCTCAGAATCGGCCCTGTACATCCAGAGTCATGGCCCACTGATGCCCCACCCTCGCTCTGCCTCCAGATCGCCCCCACCCTCCCTGTCTAAGCTCCCCTTACAACAGTGCTGTTCATACAGGAAGCCTTTGCACCAGGAGTGGAGGGGGACAAATAACGGGAATGTACATCCAGGCAGGATGTACATCTCCGCTATTTGTGGTGCAGAATGACCCCCTAGGTCTTTAATGCCGATTTGACTTTCTTAATAGATGATACTTGCCTCAAATCAGGACAAAGGTCTGGATAGGAGCTGCCCCTGACTATACAGGCTCAGCAGGGGGTAACCAAGTAATTGTCAATGCTTACCCAGTTAGTGTGATTTTCAGCCTGCCCTTGTCCGGATTTGCAATTTAGAACTATTTTTCATGCAGCCTAAGCTGTCCAGACAGGGGTGGCTGAAAACAGAGAAGTATCAGCACATAGCCACTTAATGCTGGTACCGCCCCTGCTCCAACCATGGACTGCCTCTGAACTAACCAGACAGTGCCAGTCAGTAGAATATTCAGTAGCAATATCCGGTTTGGAGTTGCCACGGAATATCTAGTTTGTGCAGCACTAACTGGATAAGTGCCGGAATTTTCCGGTTAGCCCAAAATTCAGCAGGGGAGGTTTCTGTGGATAGCAACTTAGGACAGCATTTAGGCAGCCCAAGTTGCCTGCAGAAATCCCAGCTGAATATCAGGCTAACTAGATAAATGTTGACACTTTCCCAATTAGCGCTAACACACCTCCGCCACCACCCCTGCACTAAGGGGTATGTTTATTAAACCGTCCTAATGTTACCGGCGCTAGTTGCAGCGATAATGTGAAGAATGCCATATAAGGAGTGGGCGTTCCAGTCCAAAGGTAGCAAGAATATGTATTGCGCGATAGTGGGCGCCGTGGCACGTTAACGTGCGTTAACCCTAAGTACATGCCAGCACAGTGTTAAAAGCTATAATGATGTAGCCCTCTGGTTACTGCAATGACTGTGGAGGCAAAGGTCATGAGTTTGATCCCGCAGTGGTGTAATCTAAAACAGCCGTCTGAGGCATTTTCTTTTAATTTAAATCAGTGCTGCCAGCAGAAACACCCTCACAGTGCTGTAGCCTAAGGTGCCTCATAGGCACCCCATAAGGCACCCCATAAGTCACATTATAAAGTGCCCTGTCTGTCAAGGCACCCTATAATGTGCCCTATAGGGCACTGTATAGGGAACCTAATAGGGTGCTTTACAGGGCGCCTTATAGAGCACCTTACAGGGCGCCTATGAGGCACCTTAGGCTACAGCACTGTGAGGGTGTTTCTGCTGGCAGCACTGATTTAAATTAAAAGAAAATGCCTCAGACAGCCTTTTGAGATTACACCACTGCGGGATCAAATCCATGACCTCTGCCTCCACAGTCATTGATGTAACCAGTAGGCTACATCTATATAGCTACTACCACACTGCTGACTGGCTACAGAAAGACTGCAGGTCACCACACAAACTGTCTGCTGTGGTTACCAGAATAGGGTAAACCCACCCGTACCCATGATGCACAGCACATGCAGATCAGCAGTCTACAGCTGATCACATAATGGGGTATGCACCCCCACAGCACCTAGGCCTGGTAGGGGGAACTGACCATGTGTGTTACTGGCACAGAATAGCTACAGACCGTGACATTGTGTGGGTCCTGTGCTCACCTAGAGGGTGAGGTGGGGCACCCAGCACCAGCACCAGCACCAGGTCCGCAGCACCTGGGTTGACTGAGATAGGCTGTGCTGCAGGTCCCCATCAGTGCCAGTGTGTGATAGGTAGTCCTTGCAGACACACCTAGGATACACCTGTGTCCATCTGTATTTCCCAGCCACGTCTAGCCCTTGTGGACTATGATGCACCCAGAATACTGCATGTCCTGTGGGAAGGGGGGTGTTTAGACCCAAAGGTGGATTATGTAGCACCACCCAACCCACCTTCTGTGGCTCAGGGTGGGGGGGAACAGGATCTCCCACCAACAGATCCACATTCTACATCTCTGCAATGGTGGTAGTAGAAAGAACCATCAAACCCAGTCCTGCTGGGGAGCAGGCACACGACAGCGCAGTTGATGCAGATCTGTGCACATCACATAAAGCAATGGCAGACAGGCAGAACACTGGAGAAGCACAGCTGTCCCCCACCACTATCTGACAATCACCAGCAGAGGGCACAGTTAGTCTCCATCCACAGCACCCAGCAAAACATTCCGGCCATGCACATGCTAACTGCAGACAGTCTGCTAGCTAGTACATAGTGAATGCTCCTGGAGAAACTGTGTACACCCAAAAATATGATATGAGCACACACACACCAAGCAGGTATGTCAGTGATTGGGCACCAGAAAAAAAAAACCCACAAATATCACTTGAGAAAAATACAACATAGTACTAAGGGGGAACCTAGCCATGCCGTGGTCACTGCTCAGTCAGAGTGAGAGTGACCTCCCAGCATGACATGCTGTGGCCACCCTGTCCGTGCAGGTGGTGGTCGGGCACTACAATGTCCAAGCCATTGCCCTATACCCTGTGCAGATACATCCTGCCCAGGCCACCCTGTCCGGGCCATACCCACAGTACCTTGCTCCTCATTATGCACATTGGCAGGCTAACACTGGAAACAGTGCAAGCAATGTGGGCTCAGTAAGGTGTAGGCAGCCACAACACACTGGATAGACAGACACACACTCACACACCTATGCCAGCATTGTGCAAATATAGAGGTTTGTGTCAGCCCTGGCCGCCACACTAGTCCTGGGCACAGTGCAGGCATTGCAATGGTACGCAAAACTGTTGGGGTCACTCCCTGGGGTGGTAAAAACTGTCAGAATCAATATCTGAAACACACTCCACAGATATCAGAAAGGTTGCTATGATGAATCTCTATCAACAAATCATGTTTAACTTACGATTTGTTATCTGACATTAATCATAGCAACCTTTTGATATATGTGGAACGTGTTCCCAAGTTTAGGACGGCATTGCTAAGGTATGCAGGTGCCAGTATTGGGAGATGCTGCTCCACACAGGGCCCAAAAGCCTGAATCTCCATGAGGCGTTGGATAGTGGAGCCTTTGGGTGTGGTTGTTTGTACCCCTGTTGGCCTCTGCTCTAGGGCTGAGGTTCCCAACTCCGGTCCTATTGGGCCAAACACGGTTCAGGTTTTCATGCTGTCCCTAATGAATATGCATGAGATACATTTGCATATAATGGGGGCGGCACATACAAATGCAGCACAGGCATATTTATTAGGGACAGCATGAAACCTGAGTGGTGTTTGGCCCTCCAGGACTGCAGTTGGGAAACTCTGCTCTAGGGTTTGCACATGTTTATGGTGTCTGTGCTCTGTAGGGTAAAATATAGGCGCTTCAGGCATGTTTATTTTATCTGCAATAAAGGTTCTGTCTTTATTACCACAGTTTAGTATTGGGTACAATATGGGGACAGGGTTGGCAGGAGGCACAGCTGGGACTTGAACTTGTGACCTTCTGCTCCAGAACACACTGCCTGTGTGTTCTGCACCAAACTGTTGCCTAATGCATTGATCCATATATTAAATTCAGACAGTTGATTCATAGGCCCATCCCATACAACCAGAATATCATCAGTGTACCTTATCCATAATTTAACCCTTTCTCTGAAAGGATGATCTTTTAAAAAATTTTCCTCAAACTGAAACATATATAAATTTGCGATGTCAGGGGCCATAGATGACCCCATTACAACACCCTTAATCTACTGATAAAACAGATCTCTAAAACAGAAAAAGGTTTTACATAATGCTATTTCAGCCAATGTTAAAAGAAATGTGGTTGGAATGCGCTTATGATCTTGCCTAGTAAGGAGACATTGTTCAATAATGTTTAATGTTTTAAGTTGTGGTACATTTGTGTATAATGATTCCACATCTAATGCGATATCAGGACACAAATCATTAAATGCAGAGAGGATTTCTATCGCATGAGAAGAATCCAGAACATAAGACCACATCTTAATAAAGTATGGACTTAAAATAACATCCAATAACTGAGAAATGGGTTCCAATAAAGATCCCATAGCTGACACAATAGGCCGACCAGGTGGGTTACTCAAGGATTTATGTATCTTTGGAATGATGTAAATTGTAGGCATAACTGGTTTACCCACCATTAAAAAAATCCTTCTCCTTCTTCATATTGTATCCAATCTCATATGCAGTTATAACTAAGGGGTATGTTTACTAAACTGTCTTAATGTTACCGGCGTTAGTAGCAGTCTTACTGTGACGAATGTCATATAAGGTAGTGGGCGTTCCCGTCTTAAGATAGCATTTCAGGTTATCATGCAATAAAGTCCATTATCAAGCAATAGAGGGAGCCGTGGCACGTTAATACGCATTAGCCTTAATTAGGCACGCTGACCTGCAAACACAGCAAGAGAGGTGTAGCACAATGGTTAATACATTGACTGATAAAACAGGGGTCATGAGTTCAATCCCCCAGTGGGCTTAATAAGTAAGGCTGTCTGAGGCATTACCCTTTACTTTAAATCGGTGCTGTCTGAGGCATTTTCTTTTTTAATTTAAATTAGTGCTGCCAGTAAACACACCCTCACAGTGCCATAATCTAAGGTGCCGCATAAGGCGCCCTATAAGGCACTCCAGAGGGCACATTATAAAGTGCACTGTGCACCAAAGCACCTTTTTATGTTTCCTATAAGGCGCCTTATGAGGCACCTTAAGGTTACAGCACTGTGAGGGTGTTTTTGCTGGCAGCACTAATTTAAATTTAAAAAAGAAAATGCCTCAGATAGCCCTATCAAATAACCCCACTGTGGGATCAAACCCATGACTTCCAGCTCCACAGGTAGTGAAGTAACCAGTGGGTTACAGCTCTATAACTACTAACAAACCCCTGGCTGGCTACAGAAGGACTGCAGGTCACCACACAAACTGTCTGCTGTGGTTATCAGGATAGGGTTAAACCACCCGTACCCATGATGCACTTCACATGCAAATCAGCAGTCTACAGATGATCACAAGATGGGATATGCACCCCCACAGCACCTTGGCCTGGTAGGGGGAACTGACAGTGTGCACCCTCACAGCACCTCAGCCTGGTAGGGGGTACTGACCGTGTGTGTTACTGGCACAGAGTAGCAACGGACCGTCACATTGTGCGGGTACTGTGCACACCCTGAGGATGAGGTGGGGTGCCCAGCACCAGGTCCACAGCACCTTTCATAGCTGAAGTAGCCCATATTTCAGGTCTCCGACAGTGCCAGTGCATGTGATAGGTAGTTCCTGCAGACACACTTAGGCTACATCTGTCTTTATCTGAAATTTTCAATCACATATAGCCCTTATGGGCTATGATGGATCCAGAATAGTGTTGGTGCCATGAGCAGAGAGGGGTGCTTGGCCTGCTGTGGGCAGATGCCACTGCCCCCTCCACCACCACCATGCTGACATACTCTTATGCTGGTGGTGCACAATCTCAGGCCATCCACTGTGCCAGTAGGCAGCTGCCTATGGTACAGGATCTGGGGTAGGGGTGCCTTCATAGACATCCACACTTCCTTCTCACCACCACCTGATAATGTTCTGTGCCCTTGGGGGTACCTGCTGGGCACTATCCACTGTGAGAAACACACTTGTGCCCATGTTGGACTCTCAACAGTTGCTGTCTGGCTGCTCTACAGTTTCAGCATTCCTATGTGTCATCTAGGCATCTCTCTAGTCCACACTGTGCCCCAGCTGCACCACAGCATGTGCCACCTGCAGCCCTCTGTATCCCATTTCCAGCATCTGTACAGTTGCCCTTTCTGACATGCCCACCCTTTTGTTGCCGCACATGTGCATGCCATAAGAAAACTATCCAATAAAAAGGGAAAACCCTGATCAGCGCTATTTCAATGTGGGATCATTCACCTTGTAGGGGGACAGAGCATAGACCCTTCCAAAAATGATATCTTTTTTTGGAGCTTTCTCAGTGGTGGTTTTTTTTATTTTTCCCATTAATATCACTATTGGCCAGCTTGGTTATGGTGATTTTAAATTTTGTTCAGGTCATTTTCCATGTTTATTTGCCCTTTTGTTCTGTGCACATGTATCACAACTATCATATTTTTTAGGTTTCCCTGGCTTTGCTGTACATTGCTGACGTAAATGGTTTCTCTTTCCTGCAAATGTGCCTTAATGCGAGGGTTTCACTGGCGTTAGTGATCAGACCTGGATTCCACAGCATTAGTGTGCCTGGAGCCTCTCCCCTCCCACTCTCCACCCATTGACCCCTTCTCTCCGCCCTCTGGGAAGCCTTCCTCCGCACTTCAGTGCCAGATTTCACGGCGTTAGGGTACCTTAATGCCACAGGCACGTTATCGCACGATAAGGTACTTTATCGCGCGATAACGCGCCTTCATCACCCGATAACGTAACTTATCGCGTGCTAATTCTGCCGCTGCAACGTTAGCACCCTTTAGTAAACATACCCCTAAATTATCAATGCTACTTTTCAAGCCTTCTGTAGGATCCCCATCCAACCAAAGGTAAAAATCTTTGTCATTAAGTTGTCTATTAACCTCTCCTATATATTTGTTTTTATTTAATACTACCACTGCACCGCCTTTATCAGCAGGTTTGATAATAATTTCATTATTTTTTTGTAAAGACATTATAGCCATTTTCTCACCCTGTGTCAAATACTGAAAGGGCAAACGTGTATTTTCAACTATTTTTTCAACTTGCTGCAGTACCACACGTTTGAAAGCCTCAATGAGAGGATCTGTTTGCGGGGGAGGAACCCACTTCGACTTCTTACTAATAATGGGCTTATCTTCTATGAGGATCGCCTGATGGGTGAAAAAATGATGAATACGAATTTTCCTAAAGAATTTATACAGATCCACTTGAATTTCAAAAGGATCATACTTCTTAATAGGAACAAATGATAAACCTTTATTTAACATGGAAATTTCATCAGATGTAAGAGTATAATTTGAAATATTGATCACATTATTAGGATTCAATATCTCTTCTTGTATGATCGGTCTGTTCGGTCTGTTCCCCACCTACCTCTCCCTCGTCCTCGACTCTGACCTTTTCCCCTGTGTGGAAAGTGGTCGATGTACATCCTGTCTTGATCTAACCCTTGCTCTCTGTCTGGATCTGTTATTGGTGGTGGGCGAGACTAAGAGGAATCTCTTCCGCCTCCCTTCCATAAGCGATCCATGTCGAAATTTTTTTTTCTTTTTCCCTTTTTCTTTTTGATAATTGGACTTATCCTTATGAGTGGAAAACAGTGATGCAGAAGCATCATTGTTTTCAACTGATTCACTCCTGCTTCTCTTCTTTTTCTGTTCCAAAGAAGTGTCCCTATTAGAGGTATTTTTGGGGTCATCTGATAAACTTTCTTTTCGATCAAATAATGTAGATCTTCTCTTGACCCAAAGTCTATCGTTTTCCACTCTTCTACACCAGTGGTATATGTATCCAACTCTATAATCTTCTTCATTCCTTTTGAATTTCTCCATTTTTTTATTTTTTATTTCTTTCCTATATTGTACAATGTTTTTATTATAATCTATATGTACTTTATCAAAATCACTATCGCACTCTTTTAACTCATTTAATTATTCATCTAATTCTACTTTAAACAATTCTGATTTTTTATTCACTGTGGTAATTAACAAAATCATTAGATCTAATGAACACTTGTTCAATATTGCGTTCCAACAGTTTACCTGCCTGGATCCATAGGCAGATTATGTGCCATCACACAACCCACCCTATGGGGCTCAGGGTGGGAAACAGGTTCACCCACCAATAGATCCACAGTCTACCTCCCTGCAATGGCAGCAGTAGAGGGGACCAGCAACCCCAGTCCTGCTGGGGAACAGACAGAGCGGTACACATCCATAACGCAATAGCAGACAGACGGCAGGCCTGGAAATGCTCAGCGGCCCCCCACCATTATCTGACATTCTCCAGAAACAAGCCTCCAGCCGCTGCACCCTGCAAGGTGTTCCAGCAAAACACATACTAGCTGCAGACAGTCCGCCAGCTAGTCCATAGTGCATGGTCCTGGAGGAGATGCATGTATCCAGAACGGGGAAGTCAGCATACACACCAAGCAGATACGTCAGTGATTGGGCCCCAAAAGAAAACCCATAAATATCACATGAGAAAAGTGCTATGTAGCACTATGGGGGAACCTAGCCATGCCATGGTCACTGATCAGTCAGGGTAAGAGTGACCTCCCAGCAGGACATGCTATGGCCACCCTGTCCGTGCAGGTGTTGGCCAGGCACTACAATGTCCGAGCCATTGCCCTATGCCGTGTGCAGATGCATCCAGGCCCGGCCACCCTATCCAGGCTATTCCCACAGTACCTTGCTCCTCATTATGCACATTGGCAGGCCAATACTGGCAACAGTGCTAGCAGTGTGGGCTGTGGAGGGTGTTGGCAGCCACAACACACTGGATAGATAGACACACACTCCCCACACCTATGCCAGCATTGTGCAACTATAGAGGTGTTGGGAAGCCCAGGCCACCACACCAGTCCTGGGCACAGTGCAGGCATGGCTATGGTACGCAATACTGTAGAAGTCACTCCCCAGGTTGGTAGACACTGTCAGACACAAGACCTGTAGTACACTCCACAGACATCAGAAAGGTTGCTATGATGCAGCTCACTCAGAAAAGTGTACTTAACCTAGGAATTGCTATCTGCCAGTACTCATAGCAACCTTTTGATAGATGTGTACCATATTCCCCTGTTTAGGGTGGCATTACTAAGGTATGCAAGTGCTAGTATTGGGAGATGCACGCAGAGCCCAAAGTCCTGCCTCTCCAGGAGGCTTTGGATAATGGGGCCTGTGGGTGCGGGTGTGTCTGCCCCTGTTGGCTGCTGCTTTACGGCAGAGGTTCCCAACTCCAGTCCTGCGGTGCCAAACACTGTTCGGGTTTTCATGCTGTCCCTCATGAATATGCATGAGATACATCTGCATACCATGGGGGTGGCGCATAGGAATACAGCACAGGCATCTTTATCAGAGGCAGCATGGAACCGGAATGGTGTTTGGCCCTCCAGGACTGCATTTGGGAGGCTCTGCTCTAGGTAATGTGCATGTTTATGGTGTCTGTGCTCTGTAGGGTAAAATGTAGGTGTCTTGGGCATGTTTACGTCATCTGCAATAAAGGTGCTGTCTGTATTAGCACGTTGTAGTAGTGGGTAAAATATGGGGACTGGGTTGGCAGGAACCACAGCTGGGACTTGAATCTGTGACTCTCTGCTTCTGAATACACTGGTTTTGTTCACTGCACCACCTTGTTGTCACAGAGTCAGTACATTCCTTGGTGATACCATGACTGTTCATCAGACAGGGCCCGTCTGTTGCAGTACATGGCACCCACCTACACAGGGCTAGGCCACGGTCTGCTCTGGGCAGCTACCACTGCCCCCTCCACCACCAGTATCCCTCAGCCACCATGCTGACATGCCCTTCTGCTGGTGGTGCTGGTGGTGCGCAGTCTCAGGCCATCCAGTGTGCAGGTAGATGGCTGCCTATGGTGCGGGTTCTGGGGTAGGGGTGCCTGCATAGGTGTCCACGCTTCCCCCCAGCACCGCCTGCCAATGTTCCGTGCCCTTGGGGGTAGCTGCTGGGTACTATCCCCTGTGACACTGTGGGAAACACAGTCGTGCCCATGTTGGGCCTTCAGCAGTTGCTGTCTGGCTGCTCTGCTGCTTCAGCATTCCTATGGGCCACCTAGGCATCGCCCTAGTCTGCACTGTGGCCCAGCTGCACCACAGCTTGTGCCGCCTGCGGCCCTCTGTATCCCCTTCTCCGGCATCTGTCCAGTTGCCGTTCCGACATGCCCGCCCTGATGTTGCGGGACATGTGCTCACCATAGGAACCCTGTCCGATGGTGGGGAAAACCCTGAGCAGCGCTATTTCACTGTGGGCTCATTCACATTGTATGGGGACAGAGTATAGACCAGCGATGGCGAACCTATGGCACGCGTGCCAGCTGTGGCACGCGAAGGCCTTGCAGCTGGCACGCGGGCCATAGGTCCGCAAAAAAAAGAAAAAAGCTGTCTCTGACTGCTGCCGCGGACGCGGCAAGGGCAGAATGCAGCGTCCCGCGGGGCCCCCTCCGCCCGCTAAGCCCCTCTGCAAGAGCTTTCAGATTCGCGAGGGAGAGCGTCTCCCTCGCGTCTCTGTTAAGCCCGCAGGGGCTAATGGGAAATTTCCCATCAGACGCGAGGGACTGATGGGAAATTTCCCATTAGCCCCTGCGGGCTTAACAGAGACGCGAGGGAGACGCTCTCCCTCGCGAATCTGAAAGCCCTTGCAGAGGGGCGTAGCGGGCGGAGGGGGCCCCGCGGGACAGTGTAATCTGCCGCGGCAGCAGCCAGAGCCTGCTTTTTTTTAAAAAAAATTTGCCGGTGGGGGGGGGGGGGGTTAGGACTGCTAATGGGCAGGAGGGGGGGTGTTAGGACTGCTAATGGGCGGGGGGGGGGGGGGTTTAGGACTGCTAAGGGGCAGGAGGGGGGGGTGTTAGGACTGCTAATGGGCAGGAGGGGGGGGTGTTAGGACTGCTAATGGGCAGGGGGGGTTAGGACTGCTAATGGGCAGGAGGGGGGGGGTTAGGACTGCTAATGGGCAGGGGGGGAGGGTTAGGACTGCTAATGGGCAGGAGGGGGGGTTAGGACTGCTAATGGGCAGGAGGGGGGGTTAGGACTGCTAATGGGCAGGAGGAGGGGGGGGGGTTAGGACTGCTAATGGGCAGGAGGAGGGGGGGTGTTAGGACTGCTAATGGGCAGGAGGGGGGTGTTAGGACTGCTAATGGCGGGGGCGGGGGGGGTTTAGGACTGCTAATGGGCTGGGGGGGTTAGGACTGCTAATGGGCGGGCGGCGGGGGGTTTAGGACTGCTAATGGGGCAGGAGGGGGGGGGTTAGGACTGCTAATGGGCAGGAGGGGGGTGTTAGGACTGCTAATGGGCTGGGGGGGTTAGGACTGCTAATGGGCGGGCGGGCGGGCGGGGGGGTAGGACTGCTAATGGGCTGGGGGGGTAGGACTGCTAATGGGCTGTGGGCTGATGGGGGCTGTCTGGAAATGGGGTGATGGGGGTTTAGGGCTGGAAGTGAGTTGATGGGGGGGGCTAGGACTGGTATTGGGTTGGGGGGTTGCTAGGACTGGAAATGGGCTGATGCAGGGACTAGAAGGGAATGGATGCTGGGTGAGGCTGGAACTAGAAGGGAGCTGATGTTGGGGGAGGATTAGAATGGGATGGGGCTGGGAGAGTAAAATGGAGAGGGGAAAAATATTTTGTGTGGGAGGGATAAAAAATCTACAATTGGCCGGGTATTGGGAGAGTAAGTGGGGATTGAGGATGGAGGGGTAAAATTTGAGTGGATGAAATAGGAATGAGGAAAGAGCAAAAGGAGAAAGATTAGTATGTTAAAGCGGATGTAGAGAGAGAGAGAATGGAAAAAAAAACTAGAAGAGAGAAGAAAGGACAAATGGACAGCAGATGATGGAGAGTTAGCAGAAAACATGAAGAAACCAGAAGAAAGTGGCTGGAGCAATTGCAACTGAGCTGAGGTATTCTGTTTATGTAATTCCTTTTTGACATTGCCACTTGTTCTCTTTCCCCAGTAGGTCATGTATTGTTATTGTCTGAAATGTATTGGTTTAATATTTGCAGTGTTGCCTTTTGATAGGTATGGTGTGGTGCTTTGTGAGTCCTGGTAGTGCTGTTAGGATACGGCGGGTTTGCTATTGGTTCTAAATGGGCAGTGTTTGTAGTAGTTCCTAATGTGCCTGGCGGTTGGCACTGGATTATAGTAATGTAGAAATCTTTTAGTCTGTCTTTATCCATACACTCATTAAGAGACATGTTTTCTAAAAGTTAGTGTATGTTAGCATTATGCAAATATTTATGCAAATTGACGTGCTGGCACTTTGAGGAAATTCTTTGGTTTTGTGCGGCAGTTTGGGCACTCGGGCTCAAAAAGGTTAGCCATCACTGGTATAGACCCTTCCACGATTTATATCTGTTCTATGGAGCTTACTCTGGGGGGAGAGGTTGATTTTTCTCATTGCTACCACTATTGGCCAGCTTGGTTATGGATTTTTTCCAGTTTGTTGGGGTCATTTTCAATGTTTATGTGGCCTTTTGTTCTGTGCACATGTATCACACTTATCACTTTTTTTAGGTTTCCCTGCCTGTGCTGTACATTGCTGACACTTAAATGGTTTCTCTCCCCTGTAATGTGCATTTAATGGCAGGTTTTCATTTGCGTTGGAATTGAGCTCTTCAGATCAGCGCGTTAGTGTGAAGGGAGCCTCTCTCCGCCCACTCTCCGCCCATTGACCCCTTCTCTCCGCCCTCTCTCCTCCTTCTGTGGTGTTTTACCGCGCCGCGGGAGTTTACGATCGTTAACTACAGTTAACGCGCTTTATGTAACGTTAACGATCGTAAGCGCATCATAACGCGCGTTATGATGCGCTTATGATCATTAATGTTACATAACGCGCGTTATGTACGATATCCGCAGTTTAGTAAACATACCCCTTTATCATGTTATGTATAAAAGTATCTATATTATGTTTGAACACCAATATATTGTTGTTCTATATGTTTTTAATGCCTGCAATGTGTGCCTTCGAGTCAGTCCTGACTCCTGGTGACCCAGAAGCTCCTGGGTTTTCTTGGCAGTGTCACCGGAAGTAGATTGCCAGGCCTTTCTTCCAAGGCAATGGAGGGTTAAGTGACTTGCCCAAGGCCACAAGGAGTGCTAGCAGGAATTGAACCCTGGTTGCTTGGTTACCAAGCCAGTGCTCTAACCACTAGGCTACTCCTCCACTCCAATTCTATGAATATTTTCATATTTATTCATTTTCATTATTGTTTTAATTATTTATTTATTTATCTATTTATTTATAATTTAATGCATGACATTTTTATATTTTTGTGATGTTTTATGGTTTGTAGTGAGCCACAATACCCCTGAAGAAGTACTATATGAAACACGGCCTGTGTTGGGTTTTTGGATACCTCTATCGAATAAGGATTAATAAAGGGGCATGTTTACTAAACCTTCTTAATGTGCGCTCTGTGACGTTATCGCGCTAAGGTACCTTAGCGCGCGATAATGGCGCTTTATCAGGCGCTCAGGTACCTTAGCGCGTGTTAACGTGCGCAGCGGCGCAAATGAGCGCTGAAGGCGGGGAAAGGCTCCCGGAGGGCGGAGGAAGGCTCCCCAGGGGCGGAGAGAAGAGGTCAATGGGTGGAGAGTGGGAGGGGAGAGGCTCCCCGCACACTAACGATGTGAAATCCGAGGCTCAAAACTAACGCCAGTGAAACCCTGGCGTTAGAGCTGATTTAAAGGGAAGAGAAACCATTTCTGAAAGCAATGTACAGCAAAACCAGGGAAACCTACAAAAAAGTGATACGTGTGATACATGTGCATGGAACAAAAGTGCAAATAAACATTGAAAATGACCCCAACAAAATATAAAAAAAACATAAGCAAGCTGGGCAATAGTGATATCAATGGGAAACATCAAAAAGCACTCCCGAGAAAGCTCCAAAAAAAGATATGAATTTTGGAAGGGTCTACGCTCCGTCCCCATACAAGGTGAATGAGCCCACAGTGCAATTGCGTTCATCAGGGTTTCCCTCTCCATTGGACAGGTTTCCTATGGGGTGCACATGTTCCACAACAGCAGGGCGGGCATGTCGGGATGTGCAACTGGACAGATGCTGGGAAATTTCCCATCAGCCCCTGCGGGCTTAACAGAGACGCAAGGGAGACACTCTCCCTTCGCGCCTCTCAAAGCCAGCAGGGAGAGAGGGGATTCAGCCGGGCATAGGGAGCCCCGCGGGACAATCCATGCTGCCGCGGCAGCAGAGGGGGCCCCGCGGGAACAGTCCATGCTGCCGCGGCGGCAGCCAGCGTTTTTTTTTTAAAATTTAATTTTACTTTAGGCCGATGGGGGGGGGGGTAGCACTGGTAATGGGCTATTGGGGGGGGGGGTGCTGGGACTGGAAATGGGCTGGGGGGGTTAAGGCTGTAGGGGGGCTGATGGGGTTAGGACTGGTAAAGGGCTGGGGGCTGTTGGGGGGGGTTAGAACTGGTAATGGGCTGGGGGGGGGTAGGACTGGTAATGGGCTATTGGGGGGGGGGCTGGGACTGGAAATGGGCTGGGGGGTTAAGGCTGGAGGTGGGCTGATGGGGTTAGGACTGGTAATGGGCTAGGGGGGGTTAAGACTGGCAATGGGCTGTGAGCTGATGGGGGCTGTCTGGTAATGGGCTATGGGGAGGCTAGGACTGGAAATGGGCTGGGGGGGTTAAGACTGGAGGTGGGCTGATGGGGTTAGGACTGGTAATCTGCTGTGGGCTGTTGGGGGGGGTTAGAACTGGAAATGGGCTATGGGGGGGTTAGGACTGATAATGGGATATGGGTGGCTATGACAGGAAATGGTATGAGGGGTAGAGGTTAAGACTTGAGGAGGGCTGATGGGGTTAGGACTGGTAATGGGCTGTGGGCTGATGGGGGGGGTTAGGACTGGCAATGGGCTATGGGGGGCTGACTGGAAATGGGTTGATGGGGTTAGGACTGGAAGTTGGCTGATGGGGGTTAGGACTGGTAATGGGTTATAGGGGGGGCTTAAACTGAAAATGGGGTGATGGGGGGTTAGGACTGTAAGTGGGTTGATGGGGGGGCTAGGACTGGTATTGGGTTGGGGGGTTGCTAGGACTGGAAATGGGCTGATGGGTGGCTAGGACTGGAAATGGGCTGATGCAGGAACTAGAAGGGAATGGATGCTGGGTGAGGCTGGAACTAGAAGGGAGCTGATGTTGGGGGAGGATTAGAATGGGATGGGGCTGGAAGAGTAAAATGGAGAAGGGAAAAATATTTTGTGTGGGAGGGATAAAAAATCTACAATTGGCCGGGTATTGGGAGAGTAAATGGGGATTGAGGATGGAGGGGTAAAATTTGAGTGGATGAAATAGGAATGAGGAAAGAGCAAAAGGAGAAAGATTAGTATGTTAAAGCAGATGTAGAGAGAGAATGGAAAAAAACTAGAAGAGAGAAGAAAGGACAAATGGACAGCAGACGATGGAGAGTTAGCAGAAGACACGAAGAAACCAGAAGAAAGTGGCTGGAGCAATTGCATCTGAAAAAAATGCACAAAAGGTAGAAAAATATCTCTTTATTTTGAATTTATTAATTGGAATATGTCAGCTCTGGTAAATGTGCATCATTAACGTCTGCGCTTTGTTTAGTACAAGAGCAAATTAATGTTTAGTTTTATTTCTACAGTGTTGTACATTCCAAGTTTGGCTTTGGGGATTCCCAGTTTAATTATTGTCTTCCTGTTTCTAAATTGTGATTCCTTGTTTGGTGACGGTCTATGTTGTGCATGTGTAACTGAGCTGAGGTGTTCTGTTTATATAATTCCTATTTGACAGTGCCACTTGTTCTCTTTCCCCAGTAGGTCATGTATTGTTGTTCTCTGAAATGTATTGGTTTAATATTTGCAGTGTTGCCTTTTGATTGGTAGAGTATGGTGCTTTGTGAGTCCTGGTAGTGCTGTTAGGATACGGCGGGTTTGCTATGGATTCTAAATGGGCAGTGTTTGTAGTAGTTCCTAATGTGTCTGGCAGTTGGCACTGGATTATAGTAATGTAGAAATCCTTTAGTCTTTCTTTATCCATACACTCATTAAGAGGCACGTTTACTAAAAGTTAGTATATGGTAACATTATGCAAATATTTATGCAAATGAGGCCCCTTATGCAAATGAGGCCCCGCACCCCCCTTGGGCCGCCCCTGCTGGGGGCCCACAATTTTTGTTGGCATAGGGCCTCACTCAAGGTAAATCCGGCCCTGGGTCCAGGTACTGACCAGGCTTTTATATCCCCCCCTGCACTGCTGCTGCCCACACTAGCTCCCCCTTTGCACCCCTCAAACCACACATACACACACAAACACACACACACACTCTCACTTTCTGCGACAGCAAAATGATTTTGCCAGAGGGATGCCCTGCACCTGCCTGTACATATCCACTATGATATAACATACACACATAGGGTACCAGGGCTACATATCTGATCTCCATTCACACTCCATAAGGTATCCTTTCCCTGCTCACATCCATGCTCTCCCTATATCAGCAGTCCCATCTTTATGTGCATAGTTTTGTTGGGGTCCCATAGATTGTCTTCTTTGGCACAGAAGGCGCATAGGTACATGGCCTGAATATGTTTCTTTACCCTACAACATTCCCTCAGTTTTGCTCCCAGTATCTTATGACTGCATCTTGTATTTGTCCTGGCTGTGGTGCCGCCTCTTCTGAACCTAGTTGTCACATCCATTCACGTGTATGGGACGCATTGCATTGCAGAGCTTGATTTTTTTTTCAAGTGAGCGATTTATACCTAGTTTGAGCAGGTCTAACATGGATATTTAGAAACATAGAAACATGATGACAGAAAAAGACTACATGGCCTATCTAGTCTGTCCTTCCATATCAACCACTACAACAGTCCCCTTTTTTCCTTTAGAGGTCCTCTGTGTTTGTCCCATGCTTCTTTGAATTCAGATACTGTCCTCATCTTTACCACCTCCACTATAGATTACACCTCAAACAAACATGGCCCTTTCAGGAATAAGCTTTCTACATCTCGGCAACTCACCATGCCCTTGTTCTGCTCTCTCCCACCCATATTCTTAACTCCCTGTGCTACCATCCTGGACGTGCATGAAAGCGGTGTTTCGGAATACGGAGGGGAATGTTTTTGCCATTTAGATGTCCCTGCCACATGTGGACATCCTTTATTCATGTTCTAGAATGACCCCCATAGTGTTCCATAACTGAGGATCTAGAAAACTGAAGGCTATGCAGCAGTAGGTTTCAAGATGCAAAGTGCACTTGGTAGGGATAACTAACAGATATGTGTTGGATGAGCAAAGTGTATGAGAAAGGCAGTAAGGAATGAGAAGAGACTGTAAGTATGCAGGGAGACCAGAATAATAAATGCAATGTGTCAAGATTAAGATTTTGAACTTTACATGAAAAGAAACTGGGAGCCAGTGTTATTCACAAAGCAATGGGGTGACGTGTTGAATACCGATTGGCCTTGTAAATAAGCTTTACTGCAGTGTTTTGTATGATTTGGAGTTATTTTTGCTGTCAATTCTGTTGATAAGTAGTGCATGAAGAACTACTTTTAGGGCTGTGTTGTCAAGGTAAGGTGTCATTGACTTAATCATTCTCAGTGTGAAAAAAACAGCTTTGAATGGTTTTAGAAATAAATGGTCTAAATGTGAGGTGAGCATCTAACATAACTCCCAAGAGTATGAATAGAACTTTTTGTTGAGATTGGGGTGGAAGAGATATGTGGGGGTGATAAGGAGGTGGACCATTGTTGTGGGACAGCCAAAGTGCCTAAGATTTTTGGGGGTTTAAGATCATTTTATGCAAATGGAGCTAGTCTGCTATAGACTGGAATTTAGAGTTGAGTCCTTGTTGAAATTGGGATCCCAAGCATCATGAGATATAATGAGCTGGATATCTTTGGCATAAAAGTAGGTACTGATATTGAGATCTTGAATGAAAAGAGCAGAAGGGGAAATGAAGAAGAGGGTTAGTACAAGGATGGATCCCCGAGGGACA
Source organism: Ichthyophis bannanicus (assembly GCA_033557465.1). NCBI lineage: Eukaryota > Metazoa > Chordata > Amphibia > Gymnophiona > Ichthyophiidae > Ichthyophis > Ichthyophis bannanicus. Next base: position 14,441,669 of record CM066036.1, on the reverse strand, counting down.
CCGTAAAACTGAGGGAAGGGTTTAGAAAAGTGAGCATTAATGCAAACCTGGAACATATGATGGGAGAGGTAGGAGTGGAACCAATTAAGGGCAGTGGATGCAACCCCTGAATCTTTAATGCGATCTAGCAGAAGAGTGTGATTGATTACATTGAAGGCAGCACTTAGATCTAATTCGATTATCAATTCATTGCAAACGTTATCTAGGTGAGGCACTACTTCATTGATTAAGCCTAGGAGAGTGGTCTCTGTACTATGTTTTAGTCAAAAGCCCGACTATAGAGGATGGAAGGAGTTGTTTGACTTCCAGAAATGCGATATTTGCTTATCCCTGATTTTTTTCCCATAGATTTCCTGCTTACATTTTTAAATATTCCTTTGGGGATCCATTTTGGAGGTCATTCCAGAAAATGAATAAGGGTTTTGTATGTGCGGTGGGAATGTTTATCTGCCAAAAACATCCCCGACCATGTTCTGAAACACTGCTGATGTGCACGTCCATGGAGCTAGCACAGCAGTCTCAGAACATGCCCAGAAAGGGCGGAATGGGTGCACGGTCACCCATGGAAACGTATAAAGTGTATTCAGGAAAGGTTCGTGTACTTTTTCAGTGTTTCCCACAGACATCTCTGAGCTCTTGAATATCTATCCCATCATTAAGGAACATACTGCCAGAAAGAATTAGATCTATAACTGACTTATCTACCTTCCGGACACATCTCAAAACATTACTATTCATGGAGCACTTTGGTGACACTCAGGAAAATAACATTGACCCAACATAATACCCAGAGACCATCTCAACCTTCTTCTCCCCTTCCCCCTTCCCACACCTTAATTATCAAAGCTCTGATACAGTATTACAATTCTCCTGATATCATGAACGAAGTGTAGAAGATACACCTGAAACTCAGAATCTCTTATGAAAATTGTAAATAAGTTATAAATTGAGTTGCAAACTAATCTTGTATATATCAGTAATTTAACTGACACCCTTACCTGTTACTTATTATTGTTTTTGATGTTATAATGTAAAAATGTTGTTTTTAATGTAAACTGCTCTGATTACATGATAGAGCGGTATAAGAAACACAAATAAATAAATAAAATAAATACAATTCCTGCGGAAATGTGGGATAAGGCCAGGACTTGAAAAAAACATTCTGCTCTGCTCTTCAATGCATCCCATATTGAGCAATGGTTGTGACAAGTATATTTTGAACTGGTGTGTCTGAAGTCTGGAAAAACACAAGATGCAGTTTAAAAGAACTGAAAGCAGAGGTGAGGGAAGGTTGTAAGGTAAAGAAGCATTAATAAACATCCCTACAGCAATATTAAGAAGAGCAATAGTCTGGCTATGTTGACATTTGCTGTTTGTGCTAAATGAGCTAATCTAGAGTTCCCTAACAATTCCTATGTTCTGAAAAATAGGACTATTGATGTAGGGATAGTATGTTTTATTTATTTATTTTATTTAGACAGTTTTGTATACTGCCTTATCCTTCAATCAAAGCGGTCACAACACAATTGGGGGATACATTTTAACATGCGGGGATATGAGACACATACACTAATACTTACAGGGAACATGGGTAATGTAGGGTTAAGTGGCTTGCCCAAGACCACAAGGAGCATCTGTGGGACTAGAAACTCCAGTCCTTTCGGCCCAAGGTTGCTGTCCTCTAGTGGGATTTGAACCCCTGACCTTCCGGCCTGAAGTACCTTGCCCCAACCACTAGGCTACTCCTCCCTATGTAAGTGAGTATGGGAAAAATTATTGTTTGGGTGAGAAATACAGATCAGCTGTTCTTGATATATGCAGGGCATTGTTTTGGCAGAAGTATGTTTTTTTTTATTACTGCGAGTGAGAGAGTGTGTGTGTGTGTGGTTTGAATATTACACAGGAGGATCTGGTGTGCTCATTCATAATTCTGGAGGGACATGAATGCCTGGCCAGTATCTGGACCTAGGCATGACCGCAGCATCACTAGGTGCCTGTGTGATGGGCAAAATATATCAGCAAAGGTTCTCATATAGTGAAATGTAAAACATATCCCTGTCAATAATAAGGAACCCTCAGAATGAGAGCATGCAACAGTGCAAACAGCACTAATACATGCCCAAAAGCACCATCATTGGTCTCCAAAAATGTGCACATTTGTAGAGACCGATGATGTTGCTTTTGGGCATGTGCTGTTTGCATTGTTGCATGTTTTGCTTTTCACTATAGTGAGCCTTTGCTGAGTTCTACTGGTCCATATTAGCATTGTAAAGATTGTTATCGGAGATGCCCAATGCAAGCATAACTAAAGAGTTCTTCTACTGCCATGTATGCTTTGATGCAAGCTATGCCAAGACAGACATATCACCTTATACTTGCTTTTATAATATCTTTGTGTGCACTGAGATTACTTTGCAGTGTTCTGGGCATGCAACAGACTAGTATATATTGTCTGGTTGGCATCACCATTTATGTATCATCAGAGGTCATGTGCAATTTGCATGAGCACAATACTGTCAATCATAGGAGTAGCTGAGGAGATAAATGTTTTAACAGCAGAGGCGTGGCCGCACGGAGACAGGCAGGATCAGAAACATGCATCTTTTCAGAATCTGGTGAGCTTGGGGACATCCAAGCCATTTGCTGCATCTACTCATGTCCCTTTATGACAGTGAGGACCCATGTTTCTTAATAGTGCCATGCCAGAAACATGTATATCTCCGATTCCAGACTCACGGGTGCGTCTATATCTGTGGTTGCAAAATTGGGCTTAATTCAGGCCCATCTTCAATTTGGACGTATCCATGGGTTAGACATGCATGTTATGGAATTGGGCTCTTTATATATATAACTTTATACTGTATATACTTTTTAGCAATTCGGTCTTATTACATTTTCCTTTTTTTAACTGATAAAAATCCAATGACATTTTGTGATTTTAGACCGGTTGTTTTCAATCTGGGTCTTCTAGGCCTCAGTCCCTGAGGGACACCCGTCATCCTATATTCAGCATATTTATTTTATTTTGAAAGATTTACTTTGGCTTCTTTTGAAATTCAAACTCATTACTTTTATCTCAGTATGCTAAATATTCTTTCCCCCATTTCCTAAACATTTCTCACCATTCCTCCCTTTTCTTCCCTTTTCTTGCCCCTCTCCCCAATAACACAAGCTTGCCTTTGTCAGGATTGTTGGCCTGTGACTGACAAGCAATTACAATAAGTAATTTCATTTCAGTGGAAGATAATAAAATGTGATACCATAACTACCCACAGAGCCTCAAAAGTATTTATGTTCAGTCTAATAGCCTGGCTCGATGCTGTTAATCTTGACAAAGATTGCCTGGCAGGTACTGGAGAGCTTGAATGTTCATATTATTTCACTGTTTGCTGATCCCTCCGCAGGGAAGCCTCCAAGCTGTTAAAATGCAATGGCCCTACTCGATTTTTTAATTACATTTAGTTTGTTGGAGGCTCAATCAGATGCATAACTAAAATGGCTGGAAATTCCTGTTTTTCCTTCACTCAGCATTGGGTGTGGTGTGCTACCTTTGGGCCGACAAGATTCAAATAAAAAATATATGTTTCTTTTAGAAACATACTTTGTTGTCTGTAGGCTTTTTTAAAATTTTGCTTAAAGGAGATAGCCTCATGGGGAGCAACCCATTTTGAAGGCATTAATGAAAGTATCATTTAAGATCCTGAAGCTTTGACATGCAAAATTGTTTTCAAAAACATTCAGGGAAACACATTAAGAAAAATATTGGTTGAACCAAGATGCCAGGTGAATGATTCACTAAGCTAGACTTTAACACTATATGCTCCTAGTCCTGAGGAAAAGCAACCTTAACATCCCAACCACAAAATTTAAGCCCCTCCAGCTGCAAACCTTCTGCTCATGAGCTAATATAGGGGTATGTTTACTAAAATGCAGTAGATTACTGCACTTCAGTCCCAAAACCTAGCGTGGGGGTGGCATTGGACCTGTGCTAATGAAGGAGGGCTGGACCCATTCAGTTAGCACAGGTCCAGCATCATCCCTATGCCCCATAATCTCTCCTTTCCATCACCTGAAGCCATGTGCTTGGAGAATTCTGCACCACAACGTTTTCTAGGCATAAATGCTTCCTTCAACTTCATTGTTACATCGAAGAAGGATCCTCTGTTTTCTTTTTGTAGGTCCAATAAAAGATTTGACAGCCTACAAAAGTTCCACATGTACTGCCCCAGTCACTTAGGATGTTATTCTATAAAATTGTTTCCATTGTAGAGCATGTTATAGAAGCACATAAGCACATATGCCAAACTGGAAGTCTGTGAAAGGTAATGCAGGCCAATAATGTAGCGCTGGAGACTTTGGTAAATGCTCCATCATGGTTCCCTTGCCATTGCCATTGCAGCTGGCCCTGCAGAGGGGCAGCAGTGGCAGCAGTAGGGGGGGTTATAACAGTGGGGTTGCAGGATGGAGGGGCCTGCCTAGGGTGCCTCCAGTGGCTGTGAAGCCCATGCTAACCACAATGGGCAGTCAATGCCCACCTGTACATTTGTACAGAAGAACTACATTCTCATTGCTATAACATGTGATGCCACTGTCAGTAGGCACATGACTTAGATCAAACAATGCTTGATGGCTTTCATGTTTAATATTACTACTACTAATACTATTAAACATTTATAAAGCACTACAAGGAATACAGCCCCTACTCGTCAGAGCTTACAATCTAATCAAGACAGACAAGACAAAAGATAGGAATAAGGATAGAATAGGGAAGGTTAAGGAGACACAAGGGACTAAAGGATCAGGAGCCAAAAGCAGCCTAAGAGGTGAGCCTTTAGCATAGATTTGAAAAGGGTCAGAGATGAAGCCTGACATACAGGAAGTTTGTTCCAGGCATAAGGAGCAATAAGATGACAGGACTGGTCTGGAATCAGCAGTGGAAGAAAAGGGGAAAGAGAGGAGAAAGCCAGTAGAAGAGCGGAGTTCACGAGGAGGGATGTAGAGGGAGAGGAGAGAGGAAAGGTAGTGAAGAACGGAATAATTAATGCATTTAAAGGTCAGAAGGAGGAGTTTGCATTGGATATGGAAACAGAAGAGACGCCAATGAAGTGACTTGAGAAGAAGGGTTATATGAATATATCAAGATTGGTGAAAGATTAGTCATGCAGCAGAGTTCTGAATAGATAGAAGGGGAGAGAGATGACTCAGAGGGAGACTAGCAAGAAGGAGGTAGCAGTAGTCAAGACTATAAGTAATTAGAGAGTGAATAAGTGTTTTAGTAGTGTGTTCAGAGAGGAAGGGGATCATTTTGTTAATGTTATAGAGAAAGAAAAGAGAGGTTTTAGCTATCTGTTGGATATGTGAAAAGAAGGAAAAGGAGGAGTCAAAAATGATACCAAGGTTACGGGCTGAGGAAATAGGAAGTAGAAGAGTGTTATCAACAGAGATAAAGAAAGGAGGAAGGTGAGAACCAGAGTTTAGGTGGAAAAATAAGTTCAGTTTTGTCCATGTTTAGTTTCAAATGGTGGTGAGACATCCAGGTAGCGATGTCAGAGAGATAGGCAGAGATATGGACCTAGAGTGTTGGAGAAATATCAGGTGTAGAAAGATAGATCTGAGAATGTCAGCATAAAAATGATACTGAAAGCCATTGGAGATGCTAAGAACACCAAGGAATTGGATGTAGAGAAAAGGAGAGGGTCCAGAACAGACCTTTGGGGAACACCAACTGAGCGTAGGATAGAAGTAGTGGAGTTACCATCAGAATAAACACTGAAAGAGCGATGGGAGAGATAAGAAGAGAACCAGGACAGGACAGAGCCCCTAAAACCAAGCGAGGACAATGTGTCAAGAGAAGGTGGTGGTCAACAGTATCAAAAGCAGCAGAAAGGTCAAGAAGGATAAGGATAGAGTAGAGGCCCTTAGATTTAGCCAGGAACAAGTCACTGGAGACTTTGGCAAGTGCTGTTTCAGTAGAATGTAAGGGGCAAAAGCCAGACTGAAAACAATCCAGATGATCTTGAGAGGAAAGGAATTCAAGACTACGGTGGAGGACTGCATGCTCAAGAAGTTTGGAAATGAAGGGAAGAAGGGAGATGGGACGATAATTAGAAGGAGAGTTAGGATCAAGAGAAGGTTTCTTGAGTAGGGGTATGACCACAACATGCTTGAAGGCTGCAGAGACAGTAGCAGTGGATAGGGAGAGGTTGAGAATATGTGAAATGGAAGGGATGACAGAGGAGGAAATGGAGGTAAGGAGATGGGTGGGGATAGGTTCAGAAAAGCAAGTAGTAAATTTGGAGGTGGAAAGAAGATGAGAGGTTTCATCTTCAGAGATCATGGGAAAGGATGAAAGGGTAATAGAGATTGATGGGAAAAGTTGGTATTGAGATGGAGGAAGAGAGCATGAAGTTGTTCTAGTAGGGAACTGGGAGTAATCTTGTGGATTTTGTTATAGAAAAAATCAGCTAAGGTTTGGGCAGAAAGAGAAGGGGGGTCAGAGGGGGAAGCACATTGAGGAGAGAGTTTGAGTAGAGAAAAGGTGGCAGGGGTCAGTGGCAAGAGAAGTACTCAAGTGGGCATAGTAGTTTTGCTTGGCAAGTGCTAAGGCTGACTGGAAGGAAGTAAGCATGAATTTGAAGTGAAGGAAGTCAGAAAGGGAATGAGATTTGAGCCAAATGTGCTCAGCTGAGCGGGCACAGGAGCGGAGATAGCGGGTAGTTGAGGACAACTAGGGCTTGGCTGTAGTGCTTCTTACAGAGTGTGGGATGGGTGGAGCAAGAGTATCTAGAGCAGAGGAGAGGGCAGTATTATATATAATTATAGCCTCATCAGTAGATTTAGAAGCCAAAGTGGAAGAAAGAGGTGATGAGACAATAGTGGAAAGAGCCAATGGATCGAAAGCATGAAGATTCCTGAAAAGGTAGGAGGAGACAGAGCGGAGTTGAGGTAGTGAGTAATGAAGTGTGAATCTTAGGAGGTGATGATCAGATAAGGGAAGAACTGAGGTATGGAGAGTAAACAGAGAAAAAAAAAACAAGTCAAGGCAGTGACCATGCTGATGAGTAGTAGCAGAAGAACAAAGTTGGAGATTGAAAGAGGAGGTAAGAGAAAGGAGTTTAGAAGTACAGGGATCAGAAGAATTATCAACATGAATATAGAAGTCACCAAGAATCAGCAAGGGGGAAGAGGAATCTAGAAAAAGGGAGAGCCAGAAGTCAAAGTCAGTGAGAAAGGTAGAGATGGATTTACAGTATCAGGGGGCCTATAAATAGCAGCTATCCAGAGAAATAATGGATTAAAAAGGCAGATGGAATAGACTTCAAAGGAGGAAAAGAAGTGAGACAGAGTTAGAAGGAGAGGTTGGAATTGGCAGGGAGGAGAAAGCAGAAACTCAACACCATCACCACAGCCAGTGGCACAAAGAGTGTGGAAAAATCTGTATCCACAGTGATAGAGGGCAGCTACTGAAGCAGTGTCATCGGAGAGGAGCCAGGTTTCAGTAAGAGCTAGAAGATTTAAGGAGTTAAAAATGAAAAGGTCATAATGCACAAGAGAAGGGGGAGAGGAGAGGAATATAAATCAGATTAGAATGGTTGAGAGAGGAATGAGAGTGAGAGAATAGTCGGGGGGGGGGGGGGGGCAGAAGAAAGAAGGAGAGGGAGGAGAAGAGTTTGAGGCAGAGAGGAGATGGAACGTTCACTTCCTGTTCCCCTTTCACACTGGTGGGAACAAGAGACCATCCAAGGGAACATCAAACCAGCCATTTTCGCCAAAGATCCTAGCTGAAGTGGGTCCATAGAAGCTGGAATTCCTGAGTCAACATTTGTTAATGTTGTGACTAAGTTTTCTGCTGATGGAACTATCTGAAACCTCCCAGGACATGCTGGGAAAAGATGAATTACTGCAAGCCATCCTCCTATTTTGGCCATCATGCTTGCCAAACACCATGTACAACATCTAATGAGCTGAAGGCTGACCTGTAGCTATGTATATTGCTGCTTTCCAAACACATGTGCTGCATAGTAACCATGGAAGGGCTTGATGGGTGACAGGCAAGGAGGAGCACACTGTTCACAGACAGAGATGAAAAGTCAACAGTAATCTTTGTCCAAACCCATCATGAGAAACAGAGCATAGTAGGGACATGTTCTATGGACAGATGGTAACATAAGTGAGCTCTTTAGCAATGCACACCACTGATACATTGGCAGCCAAAAAAAGAGACGTGTCTGCAGTTTTGAAAACACACTTCCTACAGTTCACTATGGTGGTGGTTCCATGAGGTTCTCCGCTTGTTTTGATGCCTCCAACACTTCAGGCTTGGAACCTCTTGAAAGAATCATGCATTCAGGGAATACCAAGGTATGCTGGAGTAGGATTTGCTACCATGCATCAGACAGCTATGTCTGGGTCAGTGGCCAGGTGTCCTCCAGGAGGACAATAACCAAAAGCATACATCCAAAGGTACATATATTTTGAAAAGCAGAAGGAGAAAATGTACTGTTTAGAACTGCCCATCAATAAGTACAGATCTAAATCCAATGGAGAAGGGTTGGACAGAGTTGAACTCTGCCATTGATAAAAGCAATCATGAAAACATTAATGAGCTGCAAGACATCACAGTGGCAAAGTCTGATACACAAACAGCATATAAATGGCAACATGAAATATTTGGAGGGTGCCATCACTGTCAAGAGTTGTGCAAACAAATAAACATGAGGGTTGTTATTGAAGTCCATAACGTTGGCATAATTTGGCAGTCTCACAACAGAGGGAGCCATAGAACTGGAAATGGGTAAGGTCATGGTGTATATATAGCCTATTGCACAGAGTTGAATTTGTGGACTGATGTGCCCAGTAATCTCAGTCCAGGCACTAGGTTACTTCCCAACAATGACCCTGATGACAGTGGAACCTGGGTGCCGCTGAGGTGTAGAATGTATAGGTTGGTCAGAATTGGGGAGTTTCAATTTTCCAGGAGTGAGATGGTCAGACAGTCCAGCTTTTGTGACTATCAAAGCATGATGCATTATAGGACCTGCAGTGAGTCTCACAGTGGGTACAATGAGGGACCCACACAAGTACACTTCAGTGGACTGCTATTCAAAAACCACACACCTGGGAGGTGGCCAAAGAAAGATAACATGGGTTGTGAACAGTTGAGGTTCCAAGTCAGGCTTCCACCAGGCTTGATGCATATGACAGGCTTGGTGTAGTCCAGGGTTTTACCCCACTGCATGCATGGAGTCAGCTTGTTTTTTAGATGGATTACAATAGAGATTTCAGTACTACATCTTCCTGCATTCAGTGTGATAAACACAGGTCTGGAACAGGCTTGTGGTGCAGATCTGAAGCTAATTGGCAACCCTAGTTCCTTGAGTGACCATTCCAAACATTCCTGCCTTCCACATATTTTCTTTCTGCTGCAATCAGGAATACGCATCCTGGACTGGCAGGGGGCTACAGGCAATAAATTCTTCAGAGACCAGTCCAGTATTTATAATAAAAAAGTACAGCACAGGAAACAAAGGCAGTTCAGGCTGTTATCTCACAGCTGGGACTGGAATTGAGCTTGGGACCCTGGATTTTATACAAATCTCATTTGTTGCTGCAGCCACTAGAGCCATCTGTAAGAGCAGCTGTGTACATAGTTGCAAGTTATCCTGCCTGTTCAATACATGTGACTGAAGCAAGCATTTGAAGCAACAGAGTTTGGCTTTAGACAATATTAGGGCTGCAGAGTTAACTCAGATGCTGGCAGGTTACTAGTGACAGTAGCTGCTGACCCATCTCCTTGCACTGAATCGACATGGTATCCAGGTCTGGGAAGCAAGCACAGAGTTTGCAGCTTAGTGAGTTCCATCTGTGAGAATGTGACTCATTCCAGCCTCTATAGCCAAGGATTCCAGATGCATTCTGGGATCTAAAGGTTCAGTATCGCAATGTGTACTATCAGCTAATTGAAACAACACACTTCACTGGCCTGATATTAGTAAGTCACACTCCTTGGCTACAGCACAGAAAATGTGACAAGGGTTGTCAACTCACTGAGTTCCAAGAGTAAGATTTCCAGCCAGTCCTGCCTTTCAGACATTCTCTTTCAGATAGACTGTGGAATGTTTCACACTGAAAGTGAGAGGACTGCTATATTCCCAGAATGCATCAGGAATCTTTGGTCAGAGAGGCTGGAATGAGTCACATTCTCATAACAGGAACTCACTACCTTTGAAAACTCAGTACCTGTCTCCAGGACATGGGTACCATGGCAAATGAGTACAAGGGGGTGAAGCTGCCCTCTGCAACTAGTGTGATGGGTAAGCTAACAAGGGCTTTGTCAACTTAGCAGCCCTGACACCCTTTTAAGCCTCATTATGTAGCTTCAAATTCACTCCTCAATCATTGATCTCCTCTTCAGGCAAGGTGATTTACACTTGCACTTGCAGATGGGTCTCTGAGCTATAGCAGTGCTTTAAGTACTTACATATCCAGAGGTCAAAAGTTTGAATCTGCTTGCTGCTCTGATTTGGCTACCTGAACTGTGTTTCCTCTGCCATTATTTTATTATAAATAATTTACTGTTTGCAGGTAAATTTATTCCCTCATGTATCTCCTGGCATTCTGTGTTACACATTTCACCAGAAGCGGACTGTTTGAAAGGCAGGACTGGCTGCAAGTCTCACTCTAGGAACTTGGTGAGGTGACATTGCAATCCTTGTCAGAGATTCTATGCTTTAGCCCAGTTTTATGGTTTAGTGATAGGAAGCCAGTGAA